>CM042693.1:275838318-276438318 GCA_023614405.1 Avena insularis
ATTTTTGTCATTGGATACATGCATTTGATTTCACTCAAAATATTAGAATGCACACCTTGGGGAGGAACTCATACTATATTGGCCTTCTAACTTTGTCATCCATTTTGGCACTTGTTGTCAATGGGGGAGAAGTTTGGAGGGTTTAAGGGAAATGGTTTTATACTTAAGCTTGGTTTGTTCTTAAGTGTTTGTCTTTCATGCATTTCATCTTTATTATGTTTTGCATGGTTGTATATATAGTGTAAACTCTCCCAAAGTTTATTCTTGACAATGTATGCAATGAAATTCAAGTTCATCACACATGCATATATTGTGGGGGAGTTTGCTCTATATATGTTGGTTCTACTCACATCTCTTACATTAGTTGTAGTTGGTGTAAGTAGAATCGGTTTTGATATGTGCTAGTAGCTTTGTGTTACTTGACCATATCAAATGCAACCTCTTGTACACAACTTATTCTCGGATAAGCTGCGTACTTGTTTCTAATATTTATTATATAAACCCTCTTGTTGTGATTGTCATCAATTACCAAAATGGGGGAGATTGAAAGAGTAATTGCCACTATATGTGGTTTTGGTGATTAATGACAATCCCTATGGACTAATGTTTTCACTGAGTTTTATATGAAGGAATATTCCATAGGTCATGCTTGTCGTCTATGTGTTGGATTCAAGTATGGATGCCCATGAAGATAAATATATACCTTAAGTATTGGCATCAAGATCATCGAGTTGAAGAGAAGAATATGATATGATCAAGATCTTGAGAGTGTGATCTCAATAGAAGAATTCGAGATATGGCTCTAAGACGGTGTCATGATAGCCTCATTAGTTGAGCTATGATTGACTAATATTTAGAGCATGTAATCAAATTAAGAGTTCTTTATGTACCTCAAGATATTGAGATGGAGCATGATAAGATACATGGTTGACCTATACAAAGAGTGAAGAGTGATTTCAAGTTGGTCAACACATGAAGCATAAAGAATGTAACACATGGATCTTGTGGTATGGTAAGCCTTGTCAATTATGCATCATGAACTAATCCATTATATATGTGCATTTGCATTTTCTATATGGGATAGGTATCTTTCCATGGGCATGCTTCAAAAAGTGAAGATCTTATATAGCCCTTGAGAGGATGACATCAAGTGGTGATCGTCATCAAGGTTGAGAAGGGCAAGTTCAAGATAAGCATCTCGAGCAGATCATTTGCTTAAAGCTTGCCGTCCATATTGGTGATAATGGACATGTGAATACATGTATTAATGAAGTTATCCAATATTGGTGTATGGGGGAGCAAATTAGGAGTCTTCTGGAAGCAATAATGATCAAGTGTTGCATTCCGGCTTGGATGGAGATTGAAGTGTTGTCATCAAGATCAAGCGGGATGCGCAATGCAAAGGTATGACCTTACTAGGTTTTCCTTTTACCGGCCTCAAGGTGGTCGTTGGGAGACCGGGTTATAGGATACATAGCCGCACTATTAAGAGGGGCTTTCGGTTGGGTAACTTGATCACATCGTCATAGGGAGATCAATCCTTTGCATACTTTGCATCTTCCTATTTTTTTGCTTATTGGTGTTTCTCCATGTGAGGTTCTTTAGCTTGTTTCTAGCTCTTCAACAAGCCCAAGTTCATCGAAAACGGAATTCATATGCATCTTCTATGGCGTTTTCGAGTTTGAAGGTTTTATCGGTTCTTCATGTAGGGAGGCTTCTTACATTTCTTTATTTGGTTCTATACTTCTTTGCTGGACTACGATGTTTCTCCGCACCATCTTGTAGAGCTTGTTGTCCTCGTCAAAACAAGCCCAAGATCATCGAAATCGGAGTCCGGACGCAAAAGTTATCGCTGTTTTCGTGTGCCCTGTTTTGTTCCGGCGGGAATTCCGACGAGACCGAGCCTGTGGCCGGAATTTCCGGCGACCGCCAGAAATTTCCAGCAAACCGCAAAAAACTATTCTGTATGCTGTTTCGGTTTATACCGGAACTTCCGATTTTGACCGTAAATTCCGGCGGCTAATCCAGCGGCGCCGGTTTCGTAGTCGGAACGTGTTCGCCCAGCGCATCTTGCTTCCAATGGTCATCCCTCTTGAATGGGTATAAAAGGGGGGCTTCTTCCCCAAAGTTCTAGGGCTCTTGAGCATGTTTTTGACCACCATTGTTGACCCCTTTGAGCTTGCTTCCTCTCCCTTCCCTCCTATGATTCTTGCATCTTTTTGAGGGCTTTGGAAGAGGAGATCTAGATCTACAATCCCCACCAATAAATTCCTCTTCTAAGTGAGGGGAACTCATTGGATCTAGATCTTAGAGTCCTTTGTTAGTTTCCACCATTGTTCTTCCTCCCTAATTCCTCCCTAGCACTTGTTGCTTTGGTGGGATTTGAGAGTGGAGGATTTGAGCACCCTTGGTGTTCTTGCTTTGCATTCTTGCATAAGTGTTGAGCTCTCCATTATGATTTGCTCGAGTAAGAGACCGTGAGCTTGTTACTCTTGGAGGGTGACCTCTATAGGGGTTCGTAGCATGGAAAACAAAAATTTTCTATCGCATACAAACAAACAAGCCAAGATCTATCTACTAGATTGTAGCAACGAGTCGATAGTGGAACTCACCCTCGAAGATTCCAAAGCGGTTAACGAGAGCAGATTCTCGTGGGTGATGTAGTCGCATTTCTTCCGATCTCAAGATCGCGTGAGACGATCCTTCCAGCGCCACGTTCCAGCAGCGCCTCGCAGTGGTCACACGTTCGCATTCGACGAAGACCTTCCTCTCCTTGTTCCAGCAGGCGGAGGTTGTAGCACTCTCTCGCGATTCCGGCAAAGACAACGGCGTGGTACCTAAGTAGAGGGAGATCCCGCAGGCTTCGCTAAGCCGGTGCGGTATGGTGGAGCTTATGAGAGAGGCTATTAGTGGTCTAGTAATTAGACACACCAATTAGAAGGCTCTAAACCAATTAGAAGGCTCTAAACCGAAATAGCTCTAAACCGGGGTTTAGGTCTAGGGTTTAGATTAGAGGATAGGAACTTGTGTGTCTTAGGAGGGGAGCCCTGCCCCTCCTTATATAGGTGGGAGGGGCTGGCGCCAGGGGGAGGGAGGAGTCCTCCCCAACTCGGCTTGGGTGGTGGCCGCGGTTGGAGGAGGTCTCCTCCCAACTCGGTTTCCTCTTTCCTCCTCTTCCACTTTCCAAAACTTGCTGCTTGACTTTCAAACTAGCCGCTTGACTTTTCAATTTAGGATTTAAATAAACCCTTTATTTTGGACAGCGAGAACACTTAGTACATGATGCAATCATTCCAACTTACAATGACACATTCATGTACCCTTCCCCGAGTGGGACATTCCGGACCTTCTAGAATGTTCCCGATGAAAACACCGAACCATTCCCCAACTCCGAAATGGGACTTTCCTTATATGAATCTTATTCTCCGGACCATTCCGGATCACCTCGATATCCCGGATCCCATCCGAGACTCGAACAACATTCTCTCTTTCTCATAATACCATAACTACTCAAACAACGTCAATCCTTAAGTGTGTCTCCCTACGGTTCGTGAATTATGCGGACATGATCGAGACACTTCTCCAACAATAACCAATAGAGGAATCTGAAATTCATATGGCTACATATTTCTACGATTACTTGATCGAATGAACCACTTACATACGATACCAATTTCCCTTTGTCTCACGATATGTTACTTATCCGAGGTTATGATCGCCGGTATCTCCGCATACCTAGTTCAACCTCACATCGATAAGTACTCTTTTCTCGTTCCTGATATGTGATCCCTTGTGACCAAGTCACATGCTTGCAAGCTAATTGGATGACATTTCACCGAGAGGGCCCAGAGAATATCTATCCGTCATGTGGATGGACAAATCCCACTCTTGATCCATGTGTTTCAACCAATACTTTCCGAACACTCAATGCCACCTTTATAGCCACCCATTACGGTGTGGTGTTTGATGACATCAAAGCATCCAGTAAAGGTGATATGCATGATCTCATGGTCGAAGGAATTAGGTTACTATGTATCGAAGCATATAGCAATTGAACTATTGAAATGACTTGATCTTTATGCTACGCTTATCTATAGGAGTATGTCCACCATATCATTCTCCTAACGATATGATCTTGTTGTTGATAACATCTCAATGTTCATGATATGGAAACCACAATCATCAATCAACCAACAAGCTAGTGAAGTATAGAGGCTATACTAGGGACTTCAAATTAAGTTTACAAATCACACAAGTATTAATGGTTTCCTTGTTAATACTATTATAGCATGAATGTAAACATTTATCATAAGTATGAAGATATGATAATAACCACTTTATTATTGCCTCTTGGGCATATCTCCAACAGTCTCCCACTTGCACTAGAGTCAATAATCTAGTTTCAAACCTTTGTGTTTTCAACACCTATGGCTTTCCGTGTTGTATGTACACGATTGCTAGTGGTCAATCGATCTCGGATCCGACACTTCCAGTCCGTGTGTAATTGCATGTCTTTGCGTCTCACGCATCACTCATTCTCTAATGAGATGGCTTTGTATAAATTTGGTCTTCGGTGTGACCTTTAGTTCTTTGGGGTTAAAACATGTTGATAATATTGTCGCAATATATCTTCATAGTATTATCCTCATGTGAACTACACCTAGTTTGATAACAAACTACTTGACACAAATGCCCTCTTTGCTGCTATAATAGTCATATACTTAGCCTTTTGTTGTAGTATCTGTCACAATGTCTTAACTTTGGAACTCATCCAAATCCATTATGGAACTCACCTTCCATTATATTGTGCCACCCTTAATTTAGATTGAGATAAACTAAATTTGTACTTTGTGACAAAGCTAGTATCAATGTAGTACTTTTACAATGAACTAACCATCTATTTGTCACTTCTACAAATAATATACTCTTAGTTCTTCCAAAAGATCATAAGAATATCCTTACTATCGTCCAATGATCATCTTATGAATCATTCTGGTATATGCTCATAATATTTATAGCATAGGACATATCTGGATTTGTACATATCACAAGATGATTGATATAAATACTCTTTGTGATTTCATACATCAAGTATCAATCTATACTTGAATCTTTGTTTCACTTACCAAATGTCAATACACTTGAATATATCATCAATATTGAATTTATTCAATCCTTTCGTCTGACAAGAACCTTTCTTGTAGTTTCTATATTGAACTCATTCAATATCTCGTCTATGTACTTTTGGCACAACCATATTAGCATCTATTGATGCCAAATATTTGGGTTTTGCCTAAGTCTTTCATCGGGATGAAATTCTTAATATGTGTTAATAAAAGATACATTATTTCCAATCAACAATATGTCTTCCACATAATGTATTAGAAACATGTCTTAGCCCCACTTAATTTCTTGCAAATGCAAGCATCTTCATTGTCTCCGATGAAATTAAACTCTTTAACAGTTTCATCATAGTGAAGATTCCAACTCCGCTATGCTTACTTCAACCATTGAAGTTTGCATATGCTTCTAACATCCTTTGAATTAACAAACCCCTTGGACCGTGTCATGCACACGTCCTAGGTAACCATTCTATTAGAAGAACTTGTTTTGTTTATTCTACTACCACATAACAAATTATATGTAGTGGTTGCTACATTAATCCGTCTAGACTAAAAATCGCTATGAAAGATCAAATCTTGTCATATACAACCTTTGAACATTGTTGTGAACTCTTTCCCAACATGTCGACTATTTCATAGATGTGAAACATCCATGTCTACTTCTTTATAGATCCAAACACAACTTGCAAGGTCTTACACCTTTTCGAGGGTCCTTCAAGTTCAAAACTTGATTTCTCGTATGGAACTATCACGGATTATATGGCTTCAAGCCATTTTGAGTCAGGCCCATCATCGCTTCTTTGCATGTAGTAGGTTCATTATTCTCAAATAATGATTCAACCTCAAATCTTGGTATTTGATTGTTCATCCGACCTACTTGTTTCAATAGAAACTTAGATCTCCGTGACCACAACCTTTGAGGCACGTGAGCCATGAGCATTATTGTCGCCCGAACACTTTTCTTTGCGCAACTTTGCACATATAGCTAAGGTTCTTTTAACCTTATCAAAGTTCTATTGTCCTCCCACTTAACTTTTCACGAAAAATTCCTTCTCAAAGAAACTTGACGTTCTAAGCTACAAACACTTTTGTCTCCGGTGTTTATGGAGGAATACTTAATAGTAATACAAAGACAGGTTTATCCGACTTTGGTTGCAAACATCTTTCTTATGCAAAGCATACCAATGTTTAAGAAAGGACTACTTGGGTTTTATCCCAAACCATAACTTTTATGGTGTCATTTCAGCGGATTATGATGGAGCTCTTTTCAGTGGAAAACGGTAGTCTCTAAAGCTTTAATCTTTAAAATACAATAGCAGTTTTATGAATTATACCTTCGATCTTACCATGTCAAACAAGGTTCAATTACATATCTCGAATGCTCCATACTCTTATGGTGTTTCGGGAAATGCAAATCCACAGAACGATTCCTTAAATCTTAGGTATTATGCTAAACTTGTAATTCAAATATCTTCCTTTATGATCTTATCATAAACTATTCATATTCTTGTTACAATGATTTTGCACTTCATCTTAAAATCTTTCGAACTTTTCAAATATTTCACACTTCATCCTTATTAAGTAAATATTCACATATTCACTCAAATTTTCGGAGAAAGCATATGAAGTTGAAATCCATCGCTCTTGACTACACATAATGGAGTTCGTACAACAATATGCACAAGTTCCAATAAGCTAGTCTTTCGCTCCTTTTGGCCTATGAACGATGTTTTATTTATCTCCCGGAATGTTTCACAACCTTCATTTGATCAAACATCAAAAGACTCCAACATTCCATCCACATGGAGTTTCTTCATGTTTTCTTTCCAATATAATTTAAACGGCGATGTCACTTCCTAAGTGATCTTTCAATCAATTTGTCTTTCGACAATTTTAGCACTAGTTTTATGGATGTGATTTATCCAACGAGATTTGTGAATCATCCATCTTTTATGGATTACGGCAATTATTTGAACAACCCTTTTGTTCTCATAATACCTGATAAAACAAATCCTGAAGGCAAGCTTTGATGTTTTAACGAGCAACACAATAACCCTTTATTTGTTCTCGATGAACATCATCACATATTCTTTTGCTAGTTACTTAGGCCATTGTAGTTCATGAATTGTGTTGTTTCGTATGACGATTCATACCAACAAATTCAGTATCAAGTACTTAAGAACCACATTGTTTAATAAGCAAAGAATATAGCCATAACATGTATATCATCTATATACTTTAAACTGAACAATTCTAGTCTTTTCTTTTCGCCATATATTTATGAGATTCTCTTTCAAGATTTCCTTTTCCGCTTGAAAGAATCTATCAACATCAATAGTGGAGTCATACATATGACACATAATCCAAAGCGTGTATAATTAAATACAAATGTCTTTGGACTTGCACTTTGAAGTAGATCACCATCATCAAATGTTTGGTGTTCTTCCAAATTCCTTTCTTTAGTAATCTCTTGGTGTAGTAAACATTTTACCTACATCAAATATTCACCTTATCATGGAATCCCATGATCAAGCTACTTTAGCTTATAACGATGAATTATGAGTATAATGTTGCTTTCCAAAACCTTTTGGAGGATTAGGACAACAAGTGTCTCCAACCTTTTGCAAATTCTCATCAAAATATGAGAACATGAACTTTGCCATATTATACTCTATCATGTTGTAACTAAAACTTCGTTTGAGATATCACAATATCTTCCACACAGATGGTTTCAAACAACTCTTTCAGATCCTAGATAACCTTGATATTAAGATAATCTTTTGAATATCAAGAATCATGGAGACAAACATGATACTCATATACTAACACTTGGAATTGTCACTCTTGTTTTAATACCAATTATTAAACTTCATAGAGTAACGAACTTACGAAAGTTTGCAATAGGACTTTTAAACTTTAGATTAACACTTCAAAACAATACGATACCAGTTAGAAAGTAACTAACCAGAATTCTATAGTTCTATCATCTCAATAATAACAAAGCGCAAGGTGGTAAACGGATGCCAATGACTACAACAACTCTGCAAATACACATTGATTTAGTTTATGATAAATTTAGTTCTAATTAATAATTAAATAAATCTAGGTGACCTCCCACACAAAACAATATCCTCACATTGTTTTAGTGATCACACGAACCAAATCCACCACATCAAAACCGATCATCACGTGAGTTGATGTAGCTTCAATGGCGAACAATCAACATGTTCATCATATCTACTATATGACTCATGCTCGCCTTTCGCAATCCGTGTTCCCCGAGGCCATGTCTGTACATGCTAGGCTCGTCAAGATCAAACCTTAGCTACCGATAAGCAAATCTGGCTTGCTTACGTTGTATTCACCATGGAATCAAAGACACCCGATCATCACGTGGTGCTTCAAGCGCAAGCTTTGGCAACGGTGCATACTAAGGGTGAACACTATAGAACTTGAAATTTATGTGCATGAGGGATCATCTTATAATGCTACCGTGCCTACTAAGCAATACAAGATGCATAAAGGAATAACATCACATGCAATTCATAATATGTGATATGATATGGCCTTTCTTCTTTGTGCTTCCGATCTCGATCTTCTAGCACGAACATGATCTCCATCATCACCGGCATAGCATCAAGGTCAATGACGCTTCTTCATGGTTGTCGCCCACCAGCTTCAACTATTACAACTACTTTGAATAGACACGCAGGTCTTAATAAATTAAAGACAACCATATGGCTCTGCCGTTGCCAACTTACAATAAGGAACATTGCATACATCAAATATAATCACAATCATGGCCATATCACATCATCAGACACCCCTGCAAAACAAAGTTAGACGCCTCTACTTTCTTTGCATATTTTACGTGGTTTGGGGCTTTCAATAAGTGTCGTTCTAACTTAACAAGAACCACAACATTGATACTAGCATTGTTGATCACCCGTTGTAAATTGGATCTTTACTATGCTAGGAGAAACAGCACCGAAAGCCACTTATGCAATACAAGTTGCATGTCAAGCGTGGAGCAAGTCTCATGAACGATGTCATGTAAGGTTAGCCCGGCCGCTTCATCCCAACATACCGCAAGATGCAAAGTACACAAAAGTAATCTACAATAAAGCATCAATGCCCACAATGACCATTGTGTTCTACTGCAAACAGATCTACATATAGACACGGCTCGATACCATCAGAGGGGTTCGTAGCATGGAAAACAAAATTTTCTATCGCATACAAACAAACAAGCCAAGATCTATCTACTAGATTGTAGCAACGAGTCGATAGTGGAACTCACCCTCAAGATTCCAGCGGTTAACGAGAGCAGATTCTCGTGGGTGATGTAGTCATACTCTTCCGATCTCAAGATCGCGTGAGACGATCCTTCCAGGCCATCGTTCCAGCAGCGCCCCGCAATCGGTCACACGCTCGTACTGACGTAAGACCTTCCTCTCCTTGTTCCAGCAGCGTGGGAGGTTGTAGCACTTCTCTCGCGATTCCGCAGACAACGGCTGGGTACCTAAGTAGAGGGAGATCCTGCAGGCTTCGCCTTAAGCCGGTGCAGTATGGTGGAGCTTATGAGAGAGGCTATTAGTGGTCTAGTAATTAGACACACCAATTAGAAGGCTCTAAACCAATTAGAAGGCTCTAAACCGAAATAGCTCTAAACCGGGTTTAGGTCTAGGGTTTAGATTAGAGGATAGGAACTTGTGTGTCTTAGGAGGGAGCCCTGCCTCCTTATATAGGTGGGAGGGGCTGGCGGCCAGGGAGGGAGTGGAGTCCCTCCCCAACTCGGCTTGGTGGTGGCCGGTTGGAGGAGGTCTCCTCCCCAACTCGGTTTCCCTCTTTTCCTCCTCTTTCCACTTTCCAAAACTTGTTGCTTGACTTTCAAACTAGCCGCTTGACTTTTCAATTTAGGATTTAAATAAACCCTTTATTTTGGACAGCGAGAACACTTAGTACATGATGCAATCATTCCAACTTACAATGACACATTCATGTACCCTTCCCCGAGTGCCGACATTCCGGGACCTTCTAGAATGTTCCCGATGAAAACACCTAACCATTCCCCAACTCAAATGGGACTTTCCTTATATGAATCTTATTCTCCGACCATTCCGGATCACCTCGTGATATCCCGGATCCCATCCGAGACTCAACAACATTCGGTCTCTTTCTCATAATACCATAACTACTCAAACAACGTCAATCCTTAAGTGTGTCTCCTCACGGTTCGTGAATTATGCGACATGATCGAGACACTTCTCCAACAATAACCAATAGAGGAATCTGAAATTCATATGGCTCCCACATATTTCTACGATTACTTTGCGATCGAATGAACCACTTACATACGATACCAATTTCCCTTTGTCTCACGATATGTTACTTATCCGAGGTTATGATCATGGTATCTCGCATACCTAGTTCAACCTCATCGATAAGTACTCTTTCTCGCGTGATATGTGATCCCTTGACCAAGTCACATGCTTGCAAGCTAATTGGATGACATTTCACCGAGAGGGCCCAGAGAATATCTATCCGTCATGTGGATGGACAAATCCCACTCTTGATCCATGTGTTTCAACCAATACTTTCCGAACACTCAATGCCACCTTTATAGCCACCCTGTTACGGTGTGGTGTTTGATGACATCAAAGCATCCATCCAGTAAAGGTGATATGCATGATCTCATGGTCGAAGGAATTAGGTTACTATGTATCAGAAAGCATATAGCAATTGAACTATTGAAATGACTTGATCTTTATGCTACGCTTATCTATAGGAGTATGTCCACCATATCATTCTCCTAACGATATGATCTTGTTGTTGATAACATCTCAATGTTCATGATATGGAAACCACAATCATCAATCAACCAACAAGCTAGTGAAGTATAGAGGCTATACTAGGGACTTCAAATTAAGTTTACAAATCACACAAGTATTAATGGTTTCCTTGTTAATACTATTATAGCATGAATGTAAACATTTATCATAAGTATGAAGATATGATAATAACCACTTTATTATTGCCTCTTGGGCATATCTCCAACAACCTCCTAGTTGGCTTGGCGGTTGGTGTCACGGTGTCCTCTTCTTGGAATATTGTGAAGAGACCCAGGCTTCTCCTTCGTGGAGGTTGTGAAGTGGTTGTGGAGCTTTCCATCTCTGGAGTAGAGAAAAAGTTAGCCATAAGGAAAGGGCCTATTCCTACATGGGATAGACTCGGAGAAGAAGGTGAGCCTTCGTGGCACTGGGAAATCCTTTGTGGAATCCCACACCTCTCCAACATGACGTACCTTACATGTAAGGGAACACGGGAATACATCTTTGTCTCCGCATGCCTCGGTTATCTCTATATCCGAGCTTACTTTCCTTGTGATAGCCATCGAGCTTGAAGTACTTATATCTTGCTTAGCTTAACTTGTTGTTGGTGCACTTAGTTGAGCCTAGTGTATTTAGGTTTTGTGCTTGTAAAATAAACGTTAGTTTAATTCCGCATTCTATCAAGCCAAAACGTAATAGTTTTGAAATTGCCTATTCACCCCCTCTAGGCGACATCTCTATCCTTTCACCTAGCCTACTCATCGGAGTCGGAGTCGGAGTGGTAGCAGCGGCGACACATGCTGTTGTTGAAGACGCCTATCCTACTCATTGTACATGACCGAATTGAAGATCGACCGGGGTACCTGGTAGTCCTGAAACCGTTCGCCCACAGCATGACAAGCGGGGGCAGTTCGTCGTCGACCAGGGTCACGAATCTGCAGGGCAGGAGCATCCTATCACGCGGCATGCCGAAGTGGATGGCCACCGCGAACTAGATGCCTGGGTCTACCTCGTCGGGCGACAACATCGTTGAGAGAGAGCGTGGTTGCACGCTGATTTGGACGTGTCCTCTGCGCCTCCCTCAACGTCCACGACCGGTATGCCCTTCCCTCGATCCATTGCCGCCGGACATGGCTAGATACAGGTAGTGGAGAACGGAAAGGAGAAGGAGGAGAGTATGGTGTGGTGTCGGGGAAGATGGCGGCGAGCGGTCAGACCGACATCGGATGCCGACGCGGAGGCCGAAGAGACGACATTGAAGTGTCCAGTTAGGAGGGAAGTCATCGGGCAGCGCCTACAGCGGCGTTGGAGAGCGTGACGTCTAGTCAGTCAGTGTGTTGTCTTGTCACCATCGATGGCGCAGGCTTTCGCCGGTCAGCCTTCCGCCAGTGCCTCTGAATCGCTGTTGCGGTTCCGTCTGATGGATGATGTTGGGCCAGCGGCACCAATAGGCAGGACACGCGCTCTGTCCGCGTGCGTCTGGGCCGACGCAATCGTTGCCCAGATTTGGTGCATGGATGGGTCGAGCCAGACGCGTTCATCTAGATGGATCACGCTATCAAGGTTATAAGACGCACCCGCCATCGGGCGTCACTCTCATGTCATCATGCGACGTCCGCTGCCAATGAGTTCGGACACGTTCATACGGGTTGGGTCGACCCAGTGGAGATGCCCTAACAGTTAAACTTAGCTGGGTTGAGCGGGACCCCAAACATATCCACCTCAGATCATGGGACCCACTGCTTTTTCACCTCACGGCGTGGGACCTAGAACCCCCAGCTGGTATAAGACAGAGCATCTCGCCCCTGCACCGGAGCCAGTTCTGACCGTTGCATCCTCCCGTTTCTTTCCCTTCTTCTCCGGCAAACCTCGAAGCGCTGCAACGCTGGCAGCAAATGTCGAGCTCTGCTTCAGCCTCCCACTGCCCGTGGCCGCGCTACGGTCCAGTGCTGCTGGGAAGGTGCCCTGATTGCCCACGTACGACGCCCATAAAGCGGCTGATCACCACGAATGATGAGAATTGCAATGCCGGGCGCGCGAGTTTGTGAAATGCGGGAGCAAAGCAAAGCCAAGACATGTGAGGTCTGAGTTTCCCCTCTCCCAATTTCATTTTATTTTCCTCAATTTTTGGGTTTCATCCAATTTTGGAATTAGGGTTAATATTTCCTATTTTTAGAATATGCCGAAATGCAGGCATTTAGAGTGGCTTGATGATTACATCAAGTGGATTGAAATGGAGGATGCATCCCTAGGGCTCAATTTGGGACCCCTCAATTTGCCATCGACAGTGGAGCAGGTGGGATCAGCTGCGATGGTTGCTACACTAGAGCAGTTGGGATCAGCTGAGTTGGGGTTGAATGTGTTGAAGAAGATGAACAAGCAGTACTGAAACTTGTCAATCTAAAGAAGCAGGACAATCTGATTGCCAGAATTTTTTATATTTTTGTAATTTGTCTTGATCTTGTTTATCTTTAGATCATTAGTTGTTAGACAATGTTTAAGTAACATCACCATGCTTTGTAATCATACCGATGGATGTTATGCTCTCTTAGCCTTAATTAAAATACAACACAAATTCAGCCAAATTTTAAACTGTTATGTTTAGTTTCTTTAGTTTGTTAGTTAAGTGCAAAGTTTAGTGAGTGAGCAGAGCAGGGGAGTGCAAAAATCAGTGTTAAAAAAAGAACAATCCACGAGTGCTAGAAAAGGCTAGTCTCAAATAGAATATAGGTAGACCCAATAGTAAGTACGTGTAGCAGTGCAATCTAACTAGGGATGTGTAGATTCAGCAAAAAAACTCGCATAACATGGAAATGCATACCCCTTTTGAGCTTATATAATTTCACCTAGCAGGCATGTGTGGTTTGAAAATCTATCCGATGGTGTTCGGGTAACTTATGCAAACTTTGTGAAGGAGTCTCAAAAAAAGAAGGGATTTCTTAATAGAAATGTATACTCCTTTTGAGCTGATCTCATTTAATTCATTTTGAGATTATTGCACGACTCTTATATAAGAACTTATTTTTAGATTGTTTGGTTTGTTTTTTAGTGTACATTTCTTTTTGGGTACCAATTTCTTATTGTTAAATTTTTAGAGTATTTTTAGCCTTTTGATGCACAAGAACGGATTTTAAATTGTGGCACATTGCTTATGCATGCGCACATATGAAGAAGGTGTTTTGTTTGTATGCACAAGTATGTTACCACATTTTAGGCCAAATAAAATGGAAACTTATAGAAATAATAATATGCAAATGTAAATTAAAAAATATAGGTTTTTTGCACAAACTATAACAACATAACATAGCAAGCCACACAGTCTCATACAAGAGTTGTTCACCAAAAATAAACGGGCACGACAAACACGATAAAGACATAGTTCATGACACAACGAACAAGGCATGGATAATAAACACTAGCTAAACACGATAAAAAAGATAACGCCGTCTTCACTCCATCTGGTCGCCCCCGCTCCTTGGACGCTCCTTGTCCGCCCTTGGCCCCTCACTCGTCATCCTTCGGGTAGGGGAGGGTATGGATGTGGCCACGGGGGAAGATGGAGCGGAAGTCGGTCTAGACGTTATAGGGCATGAATGCGATGAACTCGCACCCACACCAAAACACATGGCCGAGGATAAGGTGAGCATCGAACGGGTTGGTGAAGGTGATGAAGTGGCCTATGACGAGGCGACTTCTGCCGTCGTAGTACTCCTTGAGGTGGTACATGCGCGGTGCATCATAGCGAGGTGGCGGTATCCCGCCGCGAGGAAGAAATGAGCTAGATCAGCTCCGCTCCTCCACCTCGAAATTTCCCACACCCAGAGCTGGTTCTCCACCAGGAGACCATCGAACTGCCTCTCGGGCACGGTGTGAGGGTGCTGGTAGGTTGGCCCAGTGAACTGCATGGTTGCTATCTAGGGGATGTGCGGTGGCTAGAGTGGTTGCTCGAGAAGAAGAAGTAGTGGCGTCTTGAGAGATGCAGGCGAGAGGGGTGGGGAGAAATGAGGAAACAAAACGTGAAGATGCTCAGTTCAACGTTGCGGCAGAGCATCCAAAGCGGCACACGATGACACGATCGAGGAGGGGAATCATCCCATGACGGTAAATCTTCCCCGATGCACCCACGTGCGAATATGTTCAGCGCGTGACGGTAAGGCTGCCCCGATACACTTGTGTGACTGTGCGTGTCTTTGTGGCCTTTGCGTGTCTCTGCGTTAATTACCATGATGTGATGTATCTTAGCTGCGCCATGTGTTAGGTTCGCTTTACTGCGATGAGGGTATCACTGCAGCGTTGTTGCGTGCATGCATGGCTATGTGTGCAAAATAGTTAGGCTGCAACGATGCTTTACTGTGACGAGATGCTCAAAATAGCTAAGCTGCAACAAGATGCTGCATGTTTCATGCATATGGCACAAACATGGGACACGAGAGATGCTCGCATGCATGGCACGGACATGGGAAGCGAGATGCTGAGTGATCGACTAGGTTATGATACTCCACTCAACAATTATTCGTCTGTGGCACAATTGAAGATGGAGCCTATTATTTGTTTATGCTTTCATATGCTACTTGATATTTTAGCTAGCCTTGATCTAAGCGTTATGTAATAATTGCAAATTCTCAATCATTCGATGTAATAATGATGCACTATTAAATTCTTTGATACTCCCTCCGTTTCAGGGCTTAAGGCGTCCTCATTTTGCATGTTTTTTCTTTGACCAAGAATTACTCTAAATACGTAAAGAGTTTTGGTATAGAACTAGTACCACTAGAAAGTATTTTTCAATACGAATCCAACGGTACTAATTATGTACAATATAATCAAGATTTTGTTGTTCAATTCTTTTGGTCAAACTTTGCTTTGGAAAACGTGTGCGCCATAAGCCCTGAAACGGAGGTAGTATTCAACTGTAATGTGTATGCCAGTGAATCAATCCAAGGATTGACACTATACACATAAACTCAGCTTTATCAGGCGAGGGTGTTACAAATTATCTACAAAATTGGTCAAATGTTTAAAAGTTTTACTCAAAGAAAAAGCTAGAAGTACTTTTATTTACGGACGAAGGGAGTACATCAAAGTTCACCACAAATAAACACAAAACCAACATCATAAAAGTAGTATAGGATCTACATCATTACTGAGCATCTTTAAGACTGTTAATTGAGCTTCGCCAAATTAGTCTACCAGGGAAGCCACAAAATCGAAAAGCATGTTACTCCCTCTGATCCATATTAATTTTCATTGGATTGGATGTATCTAGCACTAAAATATGTCTAGATACATCCATTTCTGAGACAAGTAATATGGATCGGAGGGAGTAGTATCTTGATGACAGGTGAGTGTGATCAAGCCCGGATCGACCTTTCATGGGTGGGTCGGGCCCCTCCAAGAAGGTTTGATCGCTGCTGAAAGCGTCGAGGAGCAGCATGTCCATGCCGCCCCGACCTCCTTCGGCCTCTTTTTTTCACGAAAACATAAAATATTTGCATTTCGATGCATTGATAGATCAAGAAAGAGTCAATTTACAAGTCCAGAAAGGACCAACACCCGCGCCATACAACTCAACCCAAGGAGGCAGAGCAAAGCTAAGCCAAGCTAATCTAAGGGAGCATCCGACGCAACCCCCATGCCCCAGCCTCAGCCCACGATTTAGCCTCAACTTTGATCGTGTCGACCAGAGGAGCCACTTAGGGGGACTCGTTGTTGAAGACGATCGTGTTCCTATGCTTCCAAATCCACCTCCTTCGGCCTCTTGTAGACCACTAAAGGCTCAGGGACATCCGTTTAGGGAGGGCTTAGTGAAATAAGACGGTCAAAAACAGGCATAAAATGGGATCCAACGGCTCCGAACGCAGATGGCCTGAGATGACTCCCTTTTGTCCCGGTTATAATATCCCTAATATCTAGGCTTTACTTACTTGTTTATGTGATATGGAGATCATGTGGTAGCTTGTACCTTGGTGCTATCTCCTTCTTCCTTGGGAAAGTGTTCCATACACTTTTTTTGTGGGAACTAAAACTTTATATTCCATTTTTTTGAATCAATGATTGCTCCAATAGTAGGTAGTCCTTGTGGTTTTCCCATATACATGCTTAATAGAGTTGCTTGATTATTGGCAAGTTTAGAGAGATCTTTTTCTAAACCTAATGCTTGGTGTTGCAAACCTTTTATATCAGAACTTATAGATGAAACAAACGTCTTTAATTCCTCTATCATGATAGCATGACTAGCTACTTGTTCAATAAGATTCTTATTTGGACCTTGTTGTTTTTCCAAGTTCTCACTAGTTTGTGGGATAGTGGTGGGTATCCATTTGTTTTCATTAACATTAGGATATGGAATGGAAGGAAGGCTATTATAGTTGTTTAAAGCATAAGGTGACCTACCATAAGAATTGCTATAGTTGTTCGCATAACAATTGTTGTCAAAAATTTCTTATGTAGTTGACATCTACATTTTCATTGTTGTTTCCAACTAACTCTTGTAGGGGCACATTATCAACATTTTGTTTAGATATGTGGGTAAGTATGGCATCCATTTTACTAGACAAGGAATCTACTTCTTCAATAAAATTAACTTTTCTAGATGATGAGTTTGGTGCTCTTTCAGTGTGCCATTGACTATGGTTATGCAACATGTTTTCTAAGATGGCTTTAGCTTTTGGAACAGTTTTACTCATGAAAGCACCCCCCTACAGCGGAATCTAACATGCTTCTTGACACATAGTTTAACCCATTATAGAAATAGTGTAAAATAGTCCATTCATTTACTCCATGTGATTTCCAAGTTCTAAGCATGATTTTAATTCTTTCCCAAGATGTTGCTACATGTTCATTATCATTCTGCTTAAAGGATAGGGTGCTATTCCTATTTTGCAAAAATTTAACTGGTGGGTAATATTTATTTATGAAAGCTTCTTTAAGATTATTACAAGAGTTTATGCTAGCTATTGGTAGTGCTAATAGCCATTTTTAGCTTTTCCTCTAAGTGAAAATGAGAATAGTTTGAGTTTAACAATATCATTTTCCATGTTTTTTTTTTTTGCATATCACATATTTCACAAAAGTCGTGTAGGTGCATAGAGGCATCTTCACTAGCACTTACCCCGAATTGTTCTTTAGCAATAATATTAAGTAGCCCAGGACTAACTTCAAAACTTTTAGCTGATATCTCAGGAGTTGTAATGGGCCTAGCAATGAATTGATCATTAGAGGTGTTTGTGTAGTCACAAAATTTTGTATTTATTTCTCCAATGTTTGTAAAATAAAGTTATACTAATTTTTATGGCTTTTAATGCAAACTAACAAACAAATAAAAGACTAAAACAAGAGAAAAAAGAAAATTGTTTTGAAAATCTAAAGAGAAGAAAAAGCTCACAGCGGTGCAACCTCCCCAAGCTTAGGTGTTTGCACAAAGTTGGTGAAAATGATGCTATAAAAGGTTCTCACAATTGTATTAGGATTTTAACCACACTTGCAACCATTATGAGATCTCTTGCAACTCCATGACAACGATGATAGAAAATGTTCTTGATGGCAACAACTCTGTGTGTACCAACTTGTTGGGACTCCAAGTGCAGAGTGTTGTAGCAATAGTCTTTTCCTCACAAGGATGACTCGAGAGTTTATATCGAACTCTCGGGGAATTGGCAAAGATTATCTTTTCCTTCTCCTCTGAAGCAATCTACAAAACATTTTTTTTGCCTTGTGTCCCTAATTCCGCAGTATGGTTGTCAAGCTCAAGGTTTCGTATTAGTAATAAGAAATAATAATAAAAATAACAAGTAAAACTGTAATAAAGTATGCAAGTAAAGTAAATGCAATAATAAAAAGGTGTTTTGGTGTTTTGTTTGTGTTTGCAAGAAAGAAAATATTTTTGTGTTTTTGACATATTAAATTGCAGCAAAGGTAAATGATAGTAGTAGTGTTTAAAGGTTGTTTCTTATGATAAAAGTTGGACTAGAGTTCATGGGTTCACTTGTCTACTCTCTTTTAAGTTGAAGTGGACATAACAATTCATCATCAATATAATATTGGTGGAACTTCACTATGTGTATGATAAGCTTTCATATGGGCATCACGTCCTAACATAGATATGATGCAACACATCTCTCTTATAATCATCTAGAAAGGGAAAACTTCAAGCAATCTAGAATTAAGAATTAATAGAGCATAACCTTAGGTACTTTGACATGATATTTGAATAAAAAATATGCTACTTGAACAAAAAAGATTATCTGGTTGTCACACGATAATTATAGCACATGTATTCACTTAATCCCTGGTGAGGTAACAAAAGAAAGGTAAAAACCATAGTAGATCACGAATTTGCTGTCACTATTCAATCACTAGCACCATGTTACTCCATCTAATACACACTTCCCCTCCCCCACACACACTCTTGTATACAAGTTGGCTCAAAACAAGTAATTAAGAATGGGGTACATTATATGCATCTATCAATACATATTACACATAGATAGGTCCCAATCTCATATATCAAATCATAGAATAAAGATCCACCACATAGGAATTACATATATGACCATAATCATGTTGGGTAGCTCACATGGTACTAGATCTATAAAAAACAAGAGAGAGGTAGATCAAGATACTGCCACAAACCCATAGTTTAGAGGTGGACTTCTCCCTCTTCATCATGGTGATGAAGTTGGAGATGTTGGACAAAGTAAAGATCTCTCCGGCGGCTGCTCCGACGGAGTTTACCCCCTAAATATTCGTTGGTTCTGGCTCCTTTTTGGTGTTTTCATGTTTTATTGGTACTCTCCTAGAGGATGTCCTGGGGGACCCTTTTACAGCAGTTTTTAGGTCAAACCAACTTGGTGGGCGAAAGATTGAAGCAAATCGGACGACCGGAGGCGAAAAGAGGTGTGGTGGCGCATGCAGTAGGGTTAGCCGCGTCACCTACACTCTTTTGGGCCGAAGGCCTTTCTCATGAGGTCCAGGGACTCCAGATCATCGTCTTCCCAAAATATTGGCTTTCCAGAATCTTAGCTCCATTGGACTTCATTTTCCTGTCATGCAGAGTTATAACCAAAATAAAGGGGATTATTGGTAAATCCCAAAAATCAATATAAAACATAGTTTTTACACTATATATGTTATAAATATGTGGAAATATGTGTCAATAAATTATAAAGTTTATGTATGTATTTTACATGCATCAACAGTTTTATCACTAAACACCGTGTGCTTACTTCTACCTGATTTCCTGTCAACATGCATGATTTGTCATGACAATCAACCATAGAAATTAATAAAATAAATGGTGCACGTCTTTGAAGAAAAGTTTACTCAGAAGCATTTTGACTAATCACAGACGATGGCATCCATGTTTCTAGTATCTGTATGTTATAGCTGACACATTGATATACACTTATATTATGTGCGATGTGGGATAACAATTCAAGGAAACATATACTGAAAAAATATATTTAATACATAGAAAACTAACTAATATGTGTACGAGGTGGCACACGATAATATTTTCCACCTATGTTACAAATAGAAAAATAATACGATAACTAATTAAACTAAAATTCGGACTCGTCAGCCAGGCCTTTGTCGGAGCTCGATGCCTCAGCATCACCGGCGGGGCTCCTCTTGGCCCAGTGCCTTTTTTTCTTTGGCGTGGGGTCTTGGAGACTGCAGTTCTTGAAATCTACTGCCACTCGGTACATTATGTATGCCTGCGAGTGGTTGTAGGACACAACCTCCAAGCCGTCCAAGCGACGAGGCTTCGTGAATGCATGGCAATGTTATGACTCGATGGAGAACTTCAGCGAATCCCCAATGGGAACCTCCATCGGTAACTCCACGGTGGGGGCGGCAGAGGGAGCCGCGCCTTCACCGGGAAGCAGGAGTACCGGAACCGGACGGGCCCGTACTCTGCCAAGCGCCCTGCGGATAGCGGAGGAGGGAGGCATGCCTCCATCCACGTTCTATGCACGGTCAATAGTGCTTCTTCCTGGGCCGTCACAAATTTGTGACGGCAAGACATTGCTTGACTATTTTCAACAATGCATCATAGATATGAGCTATCGATGGCACTCGCTTAATTTATAAACAAGCGGGTACCGATAGGAAAAGAAGCAAAACAACCGGATAAGGAAGCAAGAACAAAACACACGGGTAGTCTATCTATATATCTATCTACTAATTTTCCTTAGCGTAGGTTCATTCGTAGGATTTTCCGTTCGACAATTTTTGGAAAATTTTGCCCCTGTATGTTCATAGATTTTACACCACCTGCCACCGCCAAAAAAGACATTCGTGGATCCTGCCCCCAACCTCTCGAAACAGGCTCCACGCCCAGCTTTATAAATAAAGCAACAACTATCCAGGATACAAGGTCACCAACACCCAGTGCGTCAAAACGGGAAATAAAAAGAGTCCGCTGGGGCAACAGCACAATAGGCCCAACAAAAAAGAAAAAACGCGCCGCTGGAGAAGCAAGGGGCACCCCTACGGGGCCACGGCCGCACTAGCAGGAGCGGAGAAGCGTTGCACCGACGCTCGGAGCGCCTGCATGATGCAGTCCACGTGCACCCGGTCACACTGCCTGGAGAGAGGGTACCACTGTTGGAGATGCGCAAGCAAAGAGAAAACAGAGTCAGAAGCCCGGGATGAAAAAATCCGCTCAATGACCATCTTATTCTTAATCTTCCACAGCGTCCAAGTGATGGTCGCGATCACCAACCAGAAGAGGTGGCGCCCACTTCTGGTGCTGGTCGCCTCAGTTTCCAGGAACTCACCAAGCTCCTGGACCTGCCAGGCCGGACCCAGGGCCTCCCGGATAAAGTTCCATAGAAACTGGGCGGCAGAGCAAGTGAACATTATGTGGGTGCTAGATTCTGGGGTCCCACATAATGGACACAGACCATTACCTGGGCCGTTACATTTCGCGACCTCCACCCCGGAGGGGAGGCGGTCCCGGAGTAACTGCCACAGGAAGATGAGCACATTCAAGGGAAGAGGGGCCTTCCACAGGTGCAACATCCAAGGGAACTCCGGACCCTAGAAGAGGGTCCGGTAAGCCGAGCTAACAGAGAAGGCTCCTGAGGGAGACTGGTTCCACGACACCGAATCCCTCTCCCCAGAGAGGGATAGGGGTAGGGAACCCCGCAGCCTCCTGAAGTCCGCCGCCTCGGCTACATTGAAGATCCTCCGGAACGGGATGTTCCATTGATCCTCCTGCATAGCCTCCGCCACTAACATCGAAGGGGCCGCGCAAATAGCAAAGAGTGCCGAGAATTCCCGCTTGAGGGGGACCTCTTGCAACCAGGGGTCTTCCCAAAACAGGACGCCCTGGCCGTCCCTGACCGCAAAGACTAACCCTCGGCGGATGAGGTGCTTGATGTCCTGAAGCGCCCTCCAAAACTGGGATCCCTCTCGGCGTTCGCAAGCCAGCAGGGGTCAGCCACGAAGGTACTTGGCCTTAATCAGTTGTAGCCACAAACCTCCCTCATCTTGGAGGATACGCCAGACCCATTTTAGCAGCAGGGCCACATTAAAGCGGCGGGAGTCTAGAATTCCTAAACCCCCAAGAATCTTGGGGGTACAAATATCAGCCCATTTCACCATATGATATTTTTGGTGCCCGTCGCCTGCCACCCAAAAGAATCGAGACAGCTCTTTTGCAAAGTCTGCATGGACTCCTTCGGGCAGCAAGTACAGGCCCATCTGATACATGGTGAGGCTGGACAGGAAGGAATTGATCAGGACCGTCTTGGACCCCTTGGACATAAGGCGAGCACGCCATGACTCAGTTTTGGACCGAACCTTTGCGACCATGGGGGTCAGATCCCTGATCAGGACCCGTGAGTCGCGCATGGGCATCACTAGGTAGGTGATGGGGAATTCCGCTAACCGACAATTAAGCCGGTTAGCAATCAACTGTCGCTCATCCTCGGGGAACCCCAGGACCATGACCTCTCTCTTGTCAAAGTTAATCTTGAGTCCAGACATGGACTCAAAACAAAGCAACAAGAATTTGAGGTTAATGATGTCCGACTCCGATCCCTGAACCATGATCATAGTGTCGTCCGCATACTGGAGGTGGGTGATACCACCTCCAGGGATTAGATGCCCCACCACCCCCGATAGGTGGCCAGCAACCTTGGCTTTGTCCAAGATCCCTACCAGGGAATCCACCACGGCGTTAAAGAGCAAGGGAGAGATAGGGTCCCCTTGTCTAACGTCGTAGGAGGGTCTAAAATAAGGACCCACCTCCCCATTCACGTTTATCGCCGTGCTCCCACTCATCACGAATTGCATGATCCACGAGATCACCCTATCCTCAAAACCTCTACGCTCGAGGACCTGCCTCAGAAACGCCCAATCCAGCTTATCGTAAGCCTTCTGAAAGTCTAGCTTAAGAAACACCCCTTTCTGATGGGATACCTTCACCTCATGAATGATTTCATGAAGAGCAAGTATACCATCATGAATAAGGCGTCCCTTAAGGAAGGAAAACTGAAGAGGGTGGGTCAAGCGTTCCATGATCGGCGCGAGGCGGATGGCGCAGACCTTCACGAAAATCCGCTGGATGACATTGATCACCATGATCGGCCTAAATTGGCGGATATACGTACCCCCACTACCTTGGGGATCAAGGTAATCACCCAAAATTGAGCCTCGACATGACAAGGGTCCCAGTGTAGAACTCCTGAAACATGCACATGATCACCGTGCTCAGCTGGGCCCAGAACGACTGAAAGAACACAACCGGTAGGCCGTCCGGCCCCGGCGCCGAGTTGGCCTTCATCGAGTTGATGGCCTCGACGACCTCAGATAGGAGAAAGGGGAGGGTCAGCTCTCTATTCTCCTCCTCACTAACTCTGGCATTTTCCGGCCAAAAATCTAGCCCCAGGGCCAGCCCCGATCTCGGGGAGGCCGAGAACAGGTCCCGGTAGAAAACATAAATATGGGCTGAGATGTCCCTCTGATCCTCCAGAAGAGAATCTGCAGCCCAGAGGCAAGGGATCGAGCACTTCCTCCTCCTGCCATTCGCTATGGCATGGAAGTAGGCCGTGTTAGACTCCCCCTGGATAGTCCAGTTATGGCGGCTCCGCTGCCTCCAGAAAGCCTCCTCACCTTTATAGATCTCCATGATGGAGGTCTCAAGGGAATACCTATGAGCCCAGGCGTCAGCCGAAATGCCCACCTGGTCCGCCTGCCGGTCAAGGGCCTGGATCTCCTGAAGAATCGCCTGCTTCTGACCCCGGACCGCAGCCCCCAGATTGGCGCCCCAACCCCGCATCAGTTGGTGTGACAACAATGCGCAGTGGTGCCAGATGTCCACTGCACAGAAAGCACGTGGCGGGGAAGCCGAAGCCTCCAACCACCTAGCCCGAACTGCTTCCACGAAGCCCCTCTGGTGGAGCCAGAAGTTCTCGAAGTGAAAGCGGTTCGACCTAGGGGGGCGCCCTCCTCCTGAGGATAGGAGGAGGGGGTATGGTCCGAGCCCACCCTGGTGACCGCGCGGAGGGAGCAAAGAGGGAAAGCTAGTTCCCAATCCACCGAGACAAAGACCCGATCCAAAACACTTCGGACCGGGTCCAAACGATTGTTTGTCCAGGTGAACCTCGCACCCACCCAGGCGATCTCCCTAAGAGCAAGGTCGGCGATGCAGTCATTGAACAACCTAATCCTATTGAGGTCCACGTTCGCCAAGCTCTTTTCTGCGGCGGAGCGAATTAGGTTGAAGTCCCCTGCCACGATAACGGGGGTCTTCGTACGCTCCACCTTGGCTTTGAGCTCCAGCAAGAACTCCTGGGACCTCCTATGGTCCGCGGGGCCATACACAATCACCACCTCCCATTTGAGGCGTGATTGTTTATGGGTGAGGGCCATGCTCACAAATAAGTCCCCTCAGTCCATATCCTCTACCTCGAAGGTTTCCTCCTTAACCCCCAGGAGGATACCACCCGAGTGACCGGAGGCCGGAAGCCACGTCTAGACAAACTTATGTCTGGACAGAGCCTCCAGCTCCCCAATCGAGAAATCCTGCCGAATCGTCTCCTGCAGGCCCACAGTGTCCACATCTTCATGCCGCAAGTACTCCTTGATCTGACGATGGCGCCCTTCCTTCCCGAACCCCCGGATGTTCCAAATGAACACCCGGAACGCCCGGAGGATGTTCATAGGAGCGATCACTCAGAGGCGGCCCCCTTACTGGCGGCAGAGCGGGGGGATCAGTCGCGGGGGAAGGAGCTGGGGCCTTTGGGGGCGCCCTCGAGGTCTCCCAGGGCAGGGGTTCCTCAAGGGAGGCAGACCTCCATCAGGAATAGGGGGTGGAGCCGAGCTGGCCCCCGGCTCCGAGGAGCCAGGGCCTGTCAGCATGAGGGCCCGTTCACGCTCCCGTGCATCCCGTGCACGGGCGGCGGCAATCTGGCCCTCGTACACCTCCCGTGCCTCAATGGCCTCGATCTGTCCCAGCCGGGGGCCCTTCTCGCCGCGAAACACAATACCACAATCAGCAGCCACCCCACTTAGGTGGTCCAGGGGCACCTCCTCCAATACCAAGAACCTAGACCCCAAGGCAAGCCACAAGCGCAAGAGGAGGGGGAGGAGGAGGTCGGAAGGTACCTGAAAACTCATCGCGGGCTGTCACCCTCTGGGAAGCCCGTTCCACGATCGTCGGCTCCGGCCCCGGCCCCCACTCCGAGCCCCCGCAATGCGCTCGCTGTGGCGCGAGGGCGGAGGGGGAGGCTGGCGGGGTCCTCGGACCCGGCGCGCCCTGGGGCCCGGAGAAGGCGAGGATACCGTGGAGGGGCCCCTAGCGCCCGATCCTGCCCCCAACCTATCCCCATCCCTCTGAATCACGTGGATCCCGGCGCCCCGACAAACTTGGATCCGCAGGCGACCGCGGTGAGGATCGAGACCGGTCATGGACGGTTCCGACTTGGCGCAAATGATCCTTTCCCAGAGCAGCAAGGTTGAGCCACAAGGCGACCACGCTAGCTAGCGAGTTGGCCATGGCGGCACTGGACGGGAGCGTCATGGCGCTTGCAGGAGGGAGCGGGGCTGTGCCGGCCATGGCTGGGCGATGCGGATGAGCTTGGCGTGGTGAAATCGGTAGGCGTCGGAGATACATGGCTGGCGGCGGGCGAGCTCTTGCGATGTGCTAATACATGTCCCATCTGTAATATGATTTGTAGGTACAATGGGCTGGGTTTGGTAAACTTAGGCCCTGTTTGATTCGTAGGATCTCAAAACAAAGGAATAGAAAGAGGAAGAGGAATTTAGTAGGAATGCATGTGCAAAACTATAGGATCTAAGAACACGTGAATTCTTCTTTGGTGGTTGTTTGAAATGAAGGAAAGGAAAAATGGAGGAATTTACTTTGATCTGCCAACACGAGAATTGTCTTGATGAATAAGCGTAGATAACCAGCAGCAGGCGTCAGGTACATATACTGCAGTGGTGTTAACTAAGCATTAACTTTGAGCTGCCTCGTTCCTCGCAAAGGATTGAAAAAGAAAGCTTAGATTGGATTCTTTCCTTCCCTTGTTTTTCCTGAGAATCTGGTTGCAAAGGAAAATTTTCTTCATATTTCCTTCAATGCATTCCTTTGAATCAAATGGTGCTACAGTGCATATTCCTATAGGAATAGGAATCCTATGCTTTTCCTACAAAAATCCTGTGAATCAAACAAGGCCTTAAATGTGGATGTGACATGCCGCGGCAGGTTTTGCTGCTACCATACATATCTGGCTTCCAAGTATCGGATGTTGAACATGCTGATAATCTAAGACAGCTAGAATTTAGACATGATGGTGCCATTTCTTTGATGCAAATTTTAAAGAAACTAATTACCTCGAAGAAAGGTGAAGACGGGAAGTGCAAACAGCAATGATGCCAAAGGCCCTGTGTTCAATGGAACTAATGACAATCACCATAATATTGGCGGTGAAAACTGCCTACCATCCTTCGCTTTTATTCACTGAACGAACATGGTTACATTCATTCAATGAAATTCAGATTATCTGTCTATTCCATTAGGTGCAGTGCCGATTTCAGGTTATGGCCCAATTGGATTAGTCCAAGATGGATTGCATATTCTGGGAATCCAGTTCCAAATACAGGCCGTGTTAGCCCTCAGCATCCTGGTTCAAACGGCAGTGTGGTGGCATACTACGCAAAAGAATCAAGCAAGCAATTAGAGGATGTCATTATGAGAAATCCTTTTTTGCTTAGATCTAAATGAAGTTGGTGGTTTAGCAGGACACGTGGAAACTAAATTCCTCCTGCCTTGAGTATTTATGGGTTTCAAATATAATACTGTAGTTACATGAGTGATGGATGGAGAAACTTGAACTCGACATGAGGTGGTCCAAGATGACCGAGCGTTTTTCCCGACCTTGGCTGGAGGTTCATAGGGGAGTGAGGCATCAGATTCTATTATTTCATTATCAAGAATACACAAGTGGGCTATTGTTTTTTAGAATTCATAGCAAACACAAGGCTGCGGCGAGCTTAACATAGTCGAAGTACATTCATAAACCAAAGCCGGGCTTAGTATGAGAATCAAGGGGAGAAGGGAACGATGTTTTCCTTTCACGTTTATATGCTCTGTATTAATGTTCGTTACAACACATAGTTTAATGTGAAACTTGAGAGAGATAAAGTCACAACAGCGGGCATTTAGCTAGGTCTTTAGAAAGTATATTATCATCTAAGATTTATTTTCGTTACATAAGTTCTTTGTATCACTATGCAAATGAAGTCAATGCGATGTTGTACGAGAAAAAATTTATACTCGTGTCAAGAACGTATCTTAATTAATATTAGCTGAGTTATTGCTTTCTATGTATATGATATCAAATTATGCGGAGTGAAATTTTTAAAGCTTTCTAAATAGTATGTGGCTATTTTTTCTATACTCGAAATTTCGTTTATTATAAATTTACCATCGACATGTACGATAATAAAATAAATTAAAAGACCGTAGCAATACACGGGCATTCAACTAGTATAGAATAAACCATGTGCAAAATTGAAAACTTCACTATCAATTACGCAAGGATGATTACGCGTGAAAAAAGCGTGTGTGATGTGTTTCCAACGGTCGTGAAAGTTTGTCGTTCGTTATATTCCCCGCAGGGTTGCCTGGGCTGCATGCATACATTCCAAATTTTTATGCGTGGGCGTTCCCACGTACAGAAAGAGCCTTCAGTATGCGACGAGAGGCTTTAATAGGCACGATCTGTATTAGTAGTGATGGCCGCAGTGAAGGTTTGGGCTGACAAGACGCTATATATCATGATGGATGCAATCGGCGAACCAAATATTATTCTCAAATTTGACTCAAGTCCAACGATCGTCGATCGCCAGATCTCCCAAAGGAGAGATGATGCCACAGATGATGCATCAACATCATCACGCCGTGTAATTGCTACTTGAAGGGTCGGAGGAGAGGACGGCTTTCAGATACAAGAACTACCCGAGAGGAATTCAGAGGGTAGATAACACAGGTGGATAAGTCCTCTGTCGGGAGACGGCCATCAGAGTGAAAAAATTCGTACATATCGAGTTTGTCCGATGATGTAGGGGTCCTCGATGGACGATGGGTGTGGATCGGGTTACTCGGGTAGCCATACGACATACGTGTTTTTATCGGCTAGGATGTACTAGAGCTCGGCGGCGCCGGTTCTAGTGAAGATTGTAGTGTAGAGAATACAGCATACCCGCAAAAGAAAAGTAGTGTAGAGAATACATGGTGTCTGGGCACGGGAGTACTGACCATTGGGGCGTATTCTGCGGCCGGTGGCGCGCCAAGATCAGCCGACAGCATATATATAGGAGTGGAAAAGGTATGGAAACTCGAGCTCTCCCAGGACAACGCAGAGGACGTCGAACGACATCTTATTGTGGATCGTCCTTAAAGAAGGGGAACGTATGAATTATCAATCCGAGGCGGAATTTCAGTCAATCTAGGAAGCGGAATCAAATCCATATCTACCTTGAATGTAAAGTTTGATTCGATATTCATCCTTGGTGCAACAGATCCATAATACAATTCCAAGTTTCCAACACATCAATTGACGAGAATACTTATTTCTGTGTACCTGGCAAACCATGCATACGTGCAAGGCCAGTACAACTCACCATACCCATAGAAGGTTTTTACTTCTTGCACACCACACCTTTGTCGTCCATGCCACTGGCGCAGGTAACACCAGCGAGCTCCGACATGACGGAAGCACCGTCGTTTTCACGGCTGGTACCGAAGCGTGTCACGGCGCAGTCCGCCGCGAACAGGCTGGAAGCGGTGAAGCTGGCATCTCCTCCCATGGTGGGCATGGAGGCCCTGACGTCCAACTTGTTGACGTAGTCGAGGCGGTAGGTCTGCCCGACAACACCGTGGACGTCGTCGGTGAGCGCGTCGAACTTGAACGCCAGCTCGAGGTGAGCAAGGCAGTCTTCGGAGGTAACGCCGTAGCGGTGCACCCTCGAGTCCTCCTCGGTGATCGGCACCGCGTTGACCCTGACGGTGAACTTTCCGTCGAGAGCAACGAGTACTCCGTTGGCCGCCTTGGTGCGGGTCATGGACAGGGCGGGGACGCGGCTGGACGTCCATTTGGCACCGTCGGCCATGTCAGTTGGGAGGTGCACGGGCTCGCCATCGAGGGTGATCTCGAGATGCTCGACGGCGTCGTCCCAGGTGCCGGTCTTCATGGCCCCGACGTAGAGACGGTGTCCCTCAAAGAGCACGGCGATGGCCTGGATCCAGGTGAAGTCCCTGGACATGCCGCTGTGTCCGGGCTTGCCGATGAAGTGCGCGTTGATGTGGAGGTCGTGGTCGGAGACGACGCAGAAGTCGGCGTCCTTGCGGCCGTGGAAGTAGAACGCGTTGCCGTCGCCGCCGATGAAGCGTGGGTCGCCGCACGCTGCTCCCGGAAGGTTGCACGCTGCACGCACAAATCATACACATATATAGATGGTAACCATTAGCCAAAAACGATGAACTGACTTACGACACACATATATAGGTGGTCAAGAGCGCGCGTTCTCACCACAAACGGCTTTGCAGTCGTATGGGTTGCAGCTGGCGAAGCATGAATCGGGGCAGTTGTCAGGGCAGTCCATCGGCTTGTAACAGAAAGGGTTCAGCTTGCGCTTGACATTGCACACGACCTGCTTCACTTTGCGCTTCGGCCCCTCCCCCTTGGATGGGTTCTTAGGGCCCTCCGGTTTGCCTTCCTTCGGCCCCTTGCCCTTGTTATCCGACTGCGCCGTGGCTGCCCCGGCCGCGGCGGCGAGAAGGACGACCACCGCCAAGGCCAGCACGATTCCCAGGCGCCTCGCCATTGCGAGCGACCTCTCACGGTGTTACTAGCTTAGGCTTGGTCTGTACTAGAAGTGTCTTTGGTGCTGATGATTGGTCGAGATGGGTACGTCTGTATGCATGATTCCTAGAGTATTTATAGGCGATCCATCGACCTCGCTTCATACGTGATGCTTGTCAACGCATGTATATCTTCACTGGAACGTAACGTGGCTGCTGCTCGCTTGAAGCGACACACAATATATATATATATATATATATATATATATATATATATATATATATATATACACACACACACACACACACACACTCTTTGCGTGCATAGATGATAGATCCAAGCGTATATGAACCTTCATGCTAGCTGCTACTAGTAGTTATTATCATCTAGAGTAGCTACATGCATCTAAGTACTGCTAAGACATTCTAATCGTGATTTCAGGTTCTGCCTAGTAACGCCGCAGGTTTTCGGGAGCAAATTGCAAAGAAGGAGGTGCAGCTTAATCTTCAAGAAAGAGGCCAATGCATGTGCTTAACAGCCTGCTAACGGAAGTGATTCGATCGTTTTGCCGTCCATCATTACAATATCTTGTCCTCAACTTGTCTTATTCAAAAAAAAATGGCATTATATTCTGAAGTCAAATGCAAATACATAGTGCTTGTACGTGACGAAAAGTTGCAGGGGGTTGAGTAGAAATGTCATACTCTTCACACAAAGTACACCTACATTCACGGACACGTGAGCGTATCAATTTCTCAGATAATCGCAAAAGCAACCCTATCTTCATTTCCTCAATAAATTGATAGGATTACAATCGCTGAAAAGAGTGTCGGAAATAAAAACTGGGTTATAGTTAATCTACATTTGATTAGCATCACGCCCAATAAAAGATATGATAAAATTAGGAAAAGTTCTTGTAATCTCCCTAGTTTTCTATAAAAAATAGGTTTAAATTCTGATCTATTATAACTAACTTCATTAAACATGTTACTACTTCCCTGCAATCCCTTTCAATGATAACGTGGTGATAGCCCTTCTCCGCTGCCAATCCAGCTCCGTCACTGTTAGGACCCCTTTGTTGACTAGTGAATATTGTTTGGCTTAGTCCCACCTCGCCTACGGGAGGAGGCCACATCCAGCTTATAAGGGAGGAAGAAATCTCTCCTTTATAAGTTGGGTGTGGCCTCTTCCTCCCTTATAAGCTAGGTGTGGTCTCCTCCGTAGGCGAGGTGGGGCTAAACCAAGCAGCCTTCACTAGTCAACAAATGATCCTTCCTCTATAAGCTGGGTGTGGTCTCCTCCCGTAGACGAGGTGAGACTAAACCAAGCAGCCTTCACTAGTCAACAAAGGGTTCCTAACATCTCATCCCCCTGAGAAGCCCCTCAGGAAGGCATGGCGATGCTGGCTCTAATACCAGATGCTAGCGTCCACTTGGCTAGCCCAGTACTCAACCCACGTTCTGGACGTTCATGCGCTCACAGCCCAACAATAAGAAGAGAGCCCACTCCATCCCAAAAGCCCGGACTGAAGGGAGAAAGGAATCTCCCCCTTATAAGCTGGGTGTGGCCTCCTCCCGTAGGCGAGGTGGGACTAAACCAAGCATCACTAGTCAACAAAGGGGTCCTAATAGTCACGGATCGCCAAGGCCTCCATTCTTGGTGCGTTCGATGTATGATCATACATAGCGCTTAAGCACGTATTTAAAAGACAACGATGAATGAGCTGTTGGAGGCGTTGGGGCGGTGCTCCGCCGTCACCGGCTAACTCTCGGCCCAATACCGTCTACCTCTCCGACCGGATCGAGGGGGACAATATTCTCTTGTCTATTGCCGGAAGATGAGGGAGATGGAGTCGTGGAGGATCTGACGAGAGAGGTGGCAACCCAAGTGGAAAACCAAGTCCTCGAGGAGGTTCCCCATGGAAGGACACCGGCGAGATCATGCAGGAACACTACCGAGGAGATCATGCAAGAATTTGGGACGATGCGGGATTCCTCGAGTCTCGGTTATGGGAGAGGGACAAAAGATCGCTGTCACCATGCGTAGGTACGTCAGGCGTTTCCTCTTGCATATCCTTGGAGTCTGCGGGATCGGTGGTGGCGTCCTCGTCATCATAACTTGACACGATCGTGGGTAAATATGGACAAGATCATCAAAAGATGGACATGTCGGAGCCGACGACGGAGGTCATGTGTGAAGATGGACAAGACCATCAGATGATTTCTGAGTCAAAGCCGGCAATGGCACCACCAGCCTAAATGCCCAGGAGGTGGCATGGCGTGAGGATCCGGAGGTGGAGCGGGCCTCTGTCAAACCCTCAGATCACACACCGCGGTGTTTAGCATGTTCCTCTTGCCGGTTTTCATGCCTGCAGACGGCGAGCTGTTGGCCACATCGTCATCGACAACCCCTGTGGCGCCACCGGCGATGGACCTTGAAGCGGAATTTCCTTCTTTGAATGTAGGAGCGGGATACCTTGATCGGGATACCAATGATTGAGCATAAAGGAGAGAAGTTCAAACAGGCTACTCCTCCTCCTCTGAGTCCTCCCCCTCCTCGTACTCCCCCTCCCTGTCGTCCTTCGAGTCCTCCTCCTCTTCCCCACGGTCCTCCTCCTCCTCGTCAACGGATGGGGGAGAAGGACTAGGTGGCCGTCTACCCTTCCTCCTCGTAGTGGGTGGAGGGCCACCCCCACTCCTCGAAGTGGATCCTGAAGCTATATGGTCTGGCTTCGAGAGAAGGCTCGACACGGTCCTAACTTTCTTCGTGGCCTTCTTCACTAAGCCTGCTACTCTTTGACCCCCTCCTCTCCTGCCACCTTTGAATCACCTTCTGTCAACACCTGGATTTTTAATCCCAGATGCCTGTTATGCCATACATCGCAATCCCAGGATTACCATTTTTGCGAGACATAACATATTGGATATCACAGTACATAATCCATTACAAACCATACATAAGGTCTTACAACAAATAAAGGATCACATGATCCAGTCTTAATACAATCATAGCAGCGGAATAATGTAATAATAACGGTAGCGTGGGCGAAGATCCATCTTCATGGGCACAGGTAATGCTAACGATGGGAGATGATCCTAGTTGTCGTAACCTTCCTGCGGTCCGTCCTCCTGATAGTCATCTTCATAGTCTGGCCATGGGAATAGCCAGGGACAAAGCCATGAGTACTCTTTAAGTACTCGCAAACTAATACTAACAAGTGAAGTGGGTTTGAGTAGGGATACTAAGCTTTAAGTTGTTTTGCAAAAAGCCAGATTTATCTCTACTGAGTTCAGAAGCAAAGAAAGCTAGTTGAAAGTTTTATAGCACCTAAGTGGGAACTTGAATTTCATATCACAACCCTGTTGTGGTCAAGTCAAGTCACGATTCATTTCACAAGTCATTTTGGAAAACATCTTACAAAGAAACAGTATGGCCCCTCCAACTATCCATAACCGCGGACGTGGCTATTCGAATAGTTTGACACTCTGCAGAGATGGTACACTTTCACCAAAACATTCGATACATCCGTCAGGAACAATCCTGAATTCACCATACTCAGTATGCGGATAATCAATCCTAACCTTTCAATTACACGCCTTGGTATAGGCACCTCTCCTGTGATTTTGGCCTCCCAACCATGACCAACTGTCATCTTGGGAACTACACAGGTGGACAATCTTCACAAGGTAGCCTTAGCTCAAACCTTAGCCGCAAGGGCACCCATACTAGGGTATATAAATTTCCAGTCAAGTCCTACCCAAATTTCGGGTATTGTGGTCGTACGGTAAAATTGGAATGGTATCGCATCCAGATAACCATCAGTTTTATAAAGGGCTAAGGCTCATGCCTTAACATTTTCATCATCAAAATCATTTGGTGTTCAAGAACACATGTAAAAACATTTCAGTAGAATGACTCATCATTCTAAGGTTTTCATAACCATTTTCACCAAGTATGCCCATCTAAAGTGATCAAGTTTTATGATTAGCACTAGCATCTACAAGTGGGGGTGAACACTAATGAGGGATGGTAAACAAGGGTGAGTGATCTAAGTTCAATCTCATGCCTCAGGATGATATCAAGATTTATCTAACTTAGGCCAAGTTTTATGCTCTTTATGCTACCTTTAAATTTCTTTCCAAAATCTAAAATTCACTAAGTAAACACTAATAGAAAGCTTTGATAAAGAAATAAAAGAACTAATCTTGCAAGTAAAACTGGGATTTGGTGTAGTCAAAATTGTCTAAGCAAGCATGCATAATGCATTGCATAGGTTATCTAGTTTTCACAATTGCAAGTAGCTTGCTCAGTTAGTAGCTTGCTAATATATTAGTATAAGCTTGCCTTGTGTAGAGCAGTGGTTGAAATTCTCCTCGGCTTCTTCCTCGTAGTATCCTCCTTCCTCTTCGTATCCTTGGTTGGTACTAGCGTCTATAATAAATACGAGGTACACAATCACCAAACAATACTTAACTACTTTTATTTATCACACCAATGTTTTCACTAGATGATCTAGCATCATCACAAACATTAAAATCATCAAAGCACTTGTCTCATTTATTTTATTTTGGAAAAGTAATTTCTACTCATTGAAAAACTAATTAAGATTTAATATTCTCCAACTAAAATAGGGTATCATGTTGACACATGTCATCACCACATATTTCAGTACTTGGGAATGTGATTTAAAGTGGTGTCACAATTTAATAAGGTTTAACCTTTTTATTTTAATTAAATAAAGTGACCAGAAATGCCTATGGGGCATTCTTTTATTGCTTGTCCATTATTACTGCCAGTAAACCTAGATGTTTTTATATATTCAGAAAGGTCTTGTTAAATGTGATTTTTGAGAGTTGGAATCAACTCAAAAGCTTTTATGGTTGAATTTTTAAAAATGTTTGAATGGAGAAAAGCTTCTTCCTTGTTCTTTTTACTATAGGTAATCTATAATTCCAAATGATTTGAATCCAACGGTCTTGGATTAAGAATTTCAGTATCTTTCTAGCAAAATTAGTTTCATGAACTTTGGTTTAGTGAATCGACCTAGGTTGATTTTTGAATCTAGGTACATAACTAGTTTTGAAACTAAATGGAAAAACCTAAATTCAAACTACTGGGTTGCGCGGGAGGTTAACTGGGCCGGCCCACAGCGCACAGCACGCGCGGGTGAGTTTAAGTACATGTCCCCACCAGTCAGCGAGACATGGGGGTGCGAAGCAGTACGGGGCAATCTAAACCACACGATCAACATCTAATCGAACGGTTGTGACTTATCGTCTTCGTCGGGAAACGCCGGCGAGATAGAACCCTAGCACGGCCAGTGGGGGTCTATGGGGGCTCACCGGGGCTCAGGCGGGGGTCAGCGATGGGGGCGAATGACGAAGTCGACAACGGCGAACCTCCTGGTACTGGTGGCTTCTCCTGGGACGGCTCCAATCGCTGGCTCCTCTTCTCCTCCTCCACAGCAGACTCCGACAAAATTCCAGTGACCTTCTACTCGCCTTGCTCCGGGAATGAGGTGGGGTGGTTCTGAGAGAGAGGGGAGTGTGTTGGTGTGAAGAAATCGAATGGGAGTGGCCTCTATTTATAGTGCCAAGAGGGGACCGAAGGGCGCGGGTGGAGCTCGTCATGGTCATCGTCACAGTGGGATAATGGCATGGGCGATGGTAGGGGGCAGTGTTGTGCTCCCTGGTGAAGCTCAACGGCATAGTCGCGAGGCGTAGGGCGGTGTGATGCGGTCGAAACGATGCGGTGCTATGGATGGGTCCGATGGTTAGTTTAATGGTGCACGGGCTCTCCTGCTCGCGCGGCGACGAATGGGCATGTCCTGGCGGTTACTGGGATGGTCGTGATCACGCATGCTAGCGGCAAGGGCGGCGTGCGGTCTGTGCTCACGTGTCGGGTGCGGCGCTCGAGCGCACTCTCGGCATTCTCGCAGAGAAGCTGGGCACGCTCGGGCTGAGTGGTCCAGGGGCTGGCTGTGCGTTGGCGTTGGACAGGGGGTGGCGGTGTCCCAGACAAGGTTGGCGAGGCTAGAGCTTCTCCTAGCTTGCTGTCGACAATGGGGTGGCAAGTTGAGCTTGGGCATGCTCACCATTGATGACCTTGCCTAGTTTACAGTGAGCTAAAGCTTGTTAAATGAGCTAGATGATCTACTAAGAGTGTGTTGTGAGCTAGAGACGGAACAAGTTAGGCCCAAGCACTGCTCACTATAGTGTTCTGTGTTTTGTTTGATTTGTGTTTGCAAGGTGTTTGATGAAATGACCGAAAGACATTTGAATTTGAATTTTTGGTTCAAACTTGGTGGGTGTACTAGTTACATACTAGGTAGTCTCTGGTTAGTTGGAAAGGTCAAGGTGCACTGGTTTGATTGGTTGTTGAGAATTGGTGATCTTCACATATGTTAAAGATTTAATTTTGAATTGTCATTTGAATCAAGTTGCCAAATGTTTCTGTGAGTTTGAAAGGTGGGCTTGGGTTCACTTTCACTTGGTCTAGCAAGGGGTGAAAAGAAATGGAATAGTTTCTATTTGAAATATTGGACTAGAAACACTCAAAGTGGCCTAGTGAGCAAGATTGGCAAAAATGACCATTTGCATATTTTGTTTGTTTTTTAATTTCTCTTGATTTGTTTCTGCTTGGATTTGATTTAGATGATGTTGTTTTCATCTTTAAACCATTCCTTGCTATTCACAACAATCACACAAGTCCATTCATGCATTCATACAATCATCACATACACACATGCATTCATATGATGTTAATTAACAAAAGTTTTTGTTAACCCTAATTTTGGTGATTGGAATTTGATAATCATTGTTCAATATTTTTGGGATGTTACAAACCTTCCCTCCTTAAAAAAAATCTCGTCCCGATATTTGAGAAAGAAGAAAAGGAAAACTAGGATTTAAAGAGAGCGGGAAACTCCGTCTTGATGTAATCTTCTTGCTCCCAGGTAGCTTCCTCTTCAGTGTGGTTGCTCAACTGAATCTTGAGAAACTTGATAGTCCGGGTCCTAGTGGTTCTGAAAGCTTCCTCCAAAATACGGATGGGTACTTTGGGATACGTCAGGTCATCGTTGATCTCTATAGTTCGGTGATCAATGTTCTTGAAAACTCCAGTCTTCTCCGGGACTTCTAGGCATTTGCGAAGTAACGATATATGGAACACATTATGTACTGCTGACATCTCCTCTGGCAGTTCCAGTTGATACGATACTTCTCCTCGACGATTCAAGATCTTAAAAGGTCTAATATATCTAGGGGCTAACTTTCCTTTGAGCTAGAAACATTGCATTCCTTTCAAAGGCGACACTTTGAGATACACAAAATCTCCGATATTGAAAGTGAGGTCTTGACGTCTCTTGTCGGCATAACTCTTCTGTCTGGATTGGGCGGTCTTAAGGTGCTCACGAATCTTGTGAACTTTATCTTCTGCTTCTCGTAGGATGTCGGGTCCGAAAATCTGACTCTCTCCTACTTCCGACCAATTCAAAGGGGTACGACACTTCCTTCCATACATGAATTCAAATGGGGATATTTGCAAACTGGCTTGATAAATGTTGTTGTAAGAAAATTCTGCGAAAGGCAGACAATCTTCCCATTTAGATCCATACTCTAGCACACAGGCTCTCAGCATATCTTCGAGTATTTGATTTACTCACTCTGTTTTTCCATCTGTCTGAGGGTGATAAGATGTGCTAAAATATAGTCTTGTTCCCAATCCTTCTTGGACTTTCTTCCAAAATCTCGAGGTAAACTGAGTTCCTCGATCCGACATAATGTTCTTGGGGACTCCATGCAAACTGACGATTCTAGCAATGTACAACTCTGCTAGCTTTGAGCTTTGATAAGTGTTCTTGACTGGTAAGAAATGAGCGACTTTGGACAATCTATCAACTATGACCCAAATAGAGTCATTTCCCCTACTAGATGTAGGCAATCCGGTGATAAAGTCCATTCCAACAGAATCCCATTTCCATTCCGGAATCTGCAATGGTTGCAACAGTCCAGCGGGTCTCTGATGTCCCGCCTTAACTCTTTGACAAATATCACACTTGGCGATGTAGCTTTCGATTTCTCTCTTTATCTTATGCCACCAAAATTGCTCCTTCAAATCTTGATACATCTTTGTTCCGCTGGGGTGGATAGAATAAAGAGTATCATGGGATTCTTTCAAAATAGCTTGCTTCAATACTGAGTCTGCGGGCACACAGATATGTCCTTTGTACCACAAAATTCCTTCTTCATCTTCAATGAATCTAGGTACCTTGCCTCTACCGATACGACGTTTGATTCTGTTGATACTAGCATTTCCTTTCTACGCCTCCTTGATCTGACTGATCAAAGTGGGTTGAATTTCTATGCTAGACAAAAATCCTTCACTTACTAATTCCATTCTAAAATCTTCCATCTCCTTGTGAAAACTTGGTTGCTCCTTCAGAATCATGGACTTCAAGCGACACGGCAATCTGCTACCACATTGGCTTTGCCGGGGTGATAGTGAATGTCCAGATCATAGTCCTTGATTAGCTCTATCCATCTTCTCTGCCTCATATTCAGCTCCTTCTGAGTGAATATATACTTCAGGCTCTTGTGATCCGAATAAATCTCACAACGGTTTCCCATAAGGTAATGCTGCCATGTCTTTAGGGCTGGAACTATAGCTGCTAGTTCAAGGTCATGGGTAGGATAATTCTGCTCATATTGCTTCAGTTGTCGGGATATATAAGATATAACTTTGCCTTCTTGCATCAACACACATCCGAGACCGATCTTGGATGCGTCACAATATACATCAAAAGGCTTCGTGATATCCGGCATAATCAAGATTGGGGCTGAAATCAATCTCCTCTTGAGTTCCTAAAAACTCGCTTCACATTTGTCCGTCCATTCGAACTTCTTATCCTTCTTCAACAATTGGGTCATGGGTCTTGCGATACTCAAGAATCCTTCTACGAACTTGCGGTAATATCCCACCAATCCGAGAAATCCACGAACTTGGGTTTGAGTGGTTGGGGCATGCCAATCTTCAACATCCTTCACCTTTGCAGGGTCAATGGCAATTCCTTCGGCTGATACGATATGTTCAAGGAATTCTACCTCCTGTAACCAGAATTCACATTTGCTAAACTTGGCATACAACTGATGCTCCCTAAGGGTTCCAAGGATGGTCCTTAAGTGTAGCTCATGTTCTTCTTCTGATTTGGAATAGATCAGAATGTCATTGATGAAAACAACAACAAACTTACCCAGGAAGTCCATAAAAATCTTATTCATGAGGTTCATGAAATAAGCGGGGGCATTGGTTAATCCAAAAGACATGACAATGTACTCATATAATCCATATCTGGTGGTAAAGGCAGTCTTTGGAATATCCTGTGCGTGAATCTTGAGTTGATGATAGCCAGTTATAAGATCAATCTTAGAAAACACTTTGGCACCGGTCAACTGGTCAAACAGGTCTTCTATCTTTGGCAGTGGGCACTTGTTCTTGATGGTGACATCATTCAACTTCCGATAATCCGTACACAAACGGTTACCTCCATCTTTCTTATCCACAAACAAGACAGGTGATCTCCATGGCGACGCACTTGGCTGGATCAATCCTATCTCCAGCATAGCATCCAGTTGCTTCTTCAGCTCCACTAATTCAAATGGGTTCATACTATATGGTCTCTGGGCTATGGGTCAAGTTCCAGGTATTAGTTCAATGATAAACTCGATATCCTGATCTGGGGGCATATCAGGCAAAATATTTGGAAATACATCGGGGTATTCACAGACTATTCTGACTTGGTCAATGGTTGGTTGGGCTAGACTCTTGTTGCACATGAATTGACGGGGAAAGGTTTTAGATACATGTTCTACTGATATTTCGGATGTACTGGTCATGGTGATGGCTTTCTTGGCACAGTCGATTAATCCTTTATATTTCGACATCCAATCCATGCCTAGTACTACTTTCAGACCTTTAGTTCCGAGTACTATGAGATTAGCATAAAAATATATGTCATGGATTCGGATAGGTACGACCTTTCAAATTTGTCTAGCTTTGGTGATTGAACCAGGTATTTGAACTATCATAACATGCTTCAATTTTGTTGGTTGAATCTTACTAGTGCATGAAAATTCTTCGGTAACAAACGAGTGCGATGCTCTAGAATCAAACAACACTCTTGCAAGTACTGAGTTAACAGAAAACATACCCAGCACGACATCTGGTGCTTCTTGGGATTCTTCAGCATGCATAAGAAAGAGACGGCCGTTGCGGTTGAGAGAATTCCCTGGGGCAAACCTTCTTCCAGGCTGAACACGACGCTGCTGCTCAGCTGGGGCATTTGCATTTTTTGTTGCGGCAATCTTCTTGGGGCACTCATTGGAATAGTGACCCTTGGTTCCACATTCATAACAAGTCACCTGAGACTTGTCCTTCGCTGCAACAGGCACAACATTGCTTTTAGTCTTTGGGGCAGTATTGGTGTTGGTGGCGACATTGTTGTTGTTGAACTTGGGCGGTGCACGGTTGAAATTGCTGGGATTTCCGAGGTTGTTGTGATTTCCTTCGGGCCTTGGGTTTCCTCCTCCACGGTTGGGATAGGTTGAATGGTTCATCGGGGTTCTATTGGTTCTTGGGGAAAATCCTAGAGATGGGTTGGGGCGATACTTTGGGGTATGGTGGGTTCCTGGTTGATGCATCATTCTACGCTTGCGATTCTCATTGGCTTGGTTGATCTTGCCCTCCATATGAATGGCAGAATCAACTAAGGCTTCAATATCAGCAAATGGGATATTGACTAACACTATCTGCATCTCATCATGCAAATCATTCAAGAATCTCTCCTTCTTCTTGGCTTCAGTGTCAATCTCTTCCGGTGCATACCTAGCTAATGACAAAAATTTGTCACGATACTCAACTACTGTCATATCCCTTTGCTTCAGTTCCCTGAATTCATCTCTCATCCTCTTGATCAAACCCGGTGGCACATGGGTTCTGCTAAACTTGACTTTGAATTCATCCCAAGTCATCATCTGTCCTCCATTCATGGCGCGAACGCTGTTCCACCATGCTCTTGCATCTCCGGCCAGGTAGTGGGTGGCAAACAGTACCTTCTTGTTAGCTTCCACTCCTGCAACTTCTAGGTTGTTCTCAATAGTTTGCAGTCAATCATCGACATCTAGGGGCTCTTCAGACTTAGTAAAGATGGGTGGATTGGTGTTCTGAAAGTTCTTGAGCTTGGATCCATGGTTATCCTGATTTCCATGGACTTGGTTGTTGTTGTTGGCCATCTGAGCTATGTGCTGAAGGGTGGCTAAGTTGCCTTAACGTTTGGCTCTTTCAGCTTCGCGGTCAGAGACCAACATTTGCAGGATTTGCAACATCAGGTCCGGGGATGAAGTGCTTCCTCCGCGAGGCATCTGAAGATTGAGATAGATCATGAGAAAAGAGGGAAATTTTCTAAGGTTCAGGGGTTTGTTTTTGAAAGTTTTTGAAGTTTGACTCAGATTTTTCTAGCAACTTGCTTTTCATTCATTCATAGCATACGATACAAATACACACCACAACAAGGAAAAATAGATGGTTTTAAGAACCATTCTAGGAAACTACGATACAGTGGGACCGGATACAACTCACTAACGCTAGTGATCAAGTGCTACTACTCCTTGGAGTCGGTGTCCTCATCATCCTCCTCCTCATCATCATCATCAATGAAGGCATAGTCATCCTCATCAGTGAAGAAGTCCATGGCTTGATCCTCCAGAAAGTCATCATCATCACTGAGATAGGAGTAGGGGTCTCCACAGATGTCCTCCTCTGCATTCTCCCTCTCCTCAAGCTGCATGTCCCTCTCGTGGACGGTCTCCTCCAACTCTGTGATCTTGTGGTGAAGACAGGCAATGATGCGCTCCTTCTTGTCAAGCTGACAACGACGAGACTGGCGATCCTTCACTAGCATGGTAATGGTCTGATACTTCTGGGCAGGGATGGCATAGTTGTGGTTGGCGTAGGAGCGGGCATTGTCTAACTCTTTCTGTCGGTCATACATCATGAAGCTGAGGTGGTCCACTTGGTTCTTCAGCTCAGGGTGATATGGTGCCTCCAGTGGCTGTCCCATAACATCACGCCTTGGGCAGAACTCAAAGCGGGTACCCTTGATCTGATTGATACTCTGCCCACATAGACGGGCAAGAGCTTCTTGCATGGCCCTGGCAAGTCCATCGAGCTAGTTTTTCTCTCTGATGGTTAACTGAATTCCCTCTGAGGCGGGGGCTTCAATCTTTCCTCGAAGACTTGCAACAATCAGCCATTGTAGTTCCTCTCCTTCCTGATCGTTGAGCTGAGCTCCAAAGAACTCGGGGTGCGGGCGCTCCAGAAGTTCCGAAAGCTAGTCCAAGTCACGCTCAAAGATGAGGTCTCCTCCATTTCCCAACTGATAGAACTTGTTATACTTCACGTCCATCTATAAGAATATAGGATGAGTAAGTTAGTAGAGTGATCAAGTGTGTCAAATTTGATGTAAGTTTGCAAGAATTTTTGAGGAGCATGAATTTTATGAAAGAGTCTAAGTGATAAGAATGAGAATAAGTTTTCATAAGTACTCACTTCCTTGGTTTTGAAACTAAGTTTTTGATTCAAACGTCCATTCTAAACTAGGGTCTCCTATGGTCAGGATGGATATGATACCAACTTGTTAACACCTAGATGTTTAATCCCAGATGCCTGTTATGCCATACATCGCAATCCTAGGATTACCATTTTTGCGAGACATAACAGACTGGATATCATAATACATCATCCATTACAAACCATACATAAGGTCTTACAAAAAATAAAGGATCACATGATCCTGTCTTAATACAATCATAGTAGCGAAATAACGTAATAATAATGGTAGCATGGGCGAAGCTCCATCTTCATGGTCACAGGCAATGCTGACGATGGGAGATGATCCTAGTGGCTGTAACCTTCCTGCGGTCGTCCTCCTGATAGTCCTCTTCATAGTTTGGCCACGGGAATAGCCAGGGACAAAGCCATGAGTACTCTTTAAGTACTCGCAAACTAATACTAACAAGTGAAGTGGGTTTGAGTAGGGATACTGAGCTCTAAGTTGTTTTGCAAAAAACCTAGATTTATCTCTACTGAGTTCAGAAGCAAAGAAAACAAGTTGAAAGTTTTATAACACCTAAGTGGGAACTTGAATTTCATATCACAACCCTGTTGTGGTCAAGTAAAGTCTTGATTCATTTCACAAGTCATTTTGGAAAACATCTGACGACGGAACAGTATGGCTACTCCAACTGTCCATAACCACGGACATGGATATTCGAATAGTTTGACACTCTACAGAGGTGGTACACTTTCATCACAACATTTGATACATCCGTCAGGAACAATCCTGAATTCACCATACTCAATATGCGGATAATCAATCCTAACCTTTCAATTACACGCCTTGGTATAGGCACCTCTCCTGTGATTTTGGCCTCCCAACCATGACCAACTGTCATCCTGGGAACTACACATGTGGACAATCTTCATAAGGTAGCCTCATCTCAAACCTTGGTCGCAAGGGAACCCATACTAAGGTATATAAATTTCCAGTCAAGCCCTACCCAAATTTTGGGTATTGTGGTTATACGGTAAAATTGGAATGGTATCGCATCCAGACAACCATCAGTTTTATAAAGGGCTAAGGGTCATGCCTTAACATTTTCATCATCAAAATCATCTGGTGTTCAAGAACACATGTCAAAACATTTCAGTAGAATGACTCATCATTCTAAGGTTTTCATAACCATTTTCACCAAGTATTCCCATCTAAAGTGATCAAGTTTTATGCTTAGCACTAGCATCTACAAGTGGGGGTGAACACTAATGAGGGGTGGTAAACAAGGGTGAGTGATCTAAGTTCAATCTCATGCCTCATGATGACATCAAGATTTATCTAACTTAGGCCAAGTTTTATGCTCTTTATGCTACCTTTAAATATCTTTCCAAAATCTACAATTCACTAAGTAAACACTAATAGAAAGCTTTGATAAAGAAATAAAAGAACTAAGTGCAAGTAAAACTTGGATTTGGTGTAATCAAAGTTGTCTAACCAAGCATGCCTAATGCATTGCATAGGTTATCTAGTTTTCACAGTTGCAAGTGTTAGCTTGCTCAGTTAGTAGCTTGCTAAGATATTAGTATAAGCTTGCCTTATGCAGAGCAGTGGTTGAAGTTCTCCTCGGCTTCTTCCTCATAGTATCCTCCTTCCTCTTCGTATCCTTGGTCGGTACTAGCATCTATAATAAATACGAGGTACACAATCACCAAACAATACTTAACTACTTTTATTTATCACACCAAGGTTTTCACTAGATGATCTAGCATCATCACAAACATTAAAATCATCAAAGCACTTGTCTCATTTATTTTATTTTGGAAAAGTAATTTCTACTCATTGAAAAACTACTTAAGATTTAATATTCTCCAACTAAAATAGGGGATCATGTTGACACATGTCATCACCACATATTTCAGTACTTGGGAATGTGATTTAAAGTGGTGTCACAATTTAATAAGGTTTAACCTTTTTATTATAATTAAATAAAGTGACTAGAAAAGCCTATGGGGCATTATTTTATTGCTTGTCCATTATTACTGCAAGTAAACCTAGATGTTTTTATATATTCAGAAAGGTCTTGTTAAATGTGATTTTTGAGAGTTGGAATCAACTCAAAAGCTTTTATGGTTGAATTTTGAAAAATGTTTGAATGTAGAAAATCTTCTGCATTGTTCTTTTTACTATAGGTAATCTATAATTCTAAATGATTTGAATCCAACGGGCTTGGATTAAGAATTTCAGAACCTTTCTAGGAAAATTAGTTTCATGCAATTTGGTTTAGTGAATCGACCTGGGTTGGATTTTGAATCTAGGTACAGAACTAGTTTTGAAACTAAATGGAAAAACCTAAATTCAAGCTACTGGGTTGTGCGGGAGGTTAACTGGGCCGGCCTACGACGCACAACGTGCGCGGGTGAGTTTAAGTGGATGTCCCCACCAGTCAGCGAGACAGGGGGGTGCAAACCGTACGGGGCAATCTAAAACACACGATCAACATCTAATCGAACGGCTGTGACTTATCGTCTCCGTCGGGCAACGCCGATGAGACAGAACCCTAGCGCGGCAAGTGGGGGTCTACGGGGGCTCACCGGGGCTCAGGCGGGGGTCGGCGATGGGGGCGAAGGACGAAGTCGATGACGGCGAACCTCCTGGTACCGGCGGCTTCTCCTGGGGCGGCTCCAATCGCTGGCTCCTCTTCTCCTCCTCTGTAGCAGAATCCGACAAAATTCCGGCGACCTGCTGCTCGCCTTGCTCTGGGAATGAGGTGGGGTGGTTCTGAGAGAGAGGAGAGTGTGTTGGTGTGAAGAAATCGAACGGGGGTGGCCTCTATTTATAGTGCCAAGAGGGGACCGAAGGGCACGGGTGGAGCTCATTGTGGTCATCGTCACAGTGGGCTAATGGCATGGGCGATGGTAGGGGGCGGTGTTGTGCTCCCTGGCGAAGCTCAACGGCATGGTCGCGAGGCGTGGGGCGGTGCGATGCGGTCGGAACGCTGCAGTGCTCTGGACGGGTCCGACAGGAAGTTTAATGGCGCACAGGCTCTCCTGGTCGCGCAGCGACGAACGGGCATGTCTTGGCGCCTCCTGTTACAGTGGTGATCACGCATTCTAGCGGTGAGGGCGACGCGCGGTCTGTGCTCACGTGTCGGGTGCGGCGCTCTGGCGCGCTCTCGGCATGCTCGCAGAGAAGCTGGGTACGCTCGGGCTGAGTGCTCCAGGGGATAGCTGTGCGTTGGCGTTGGACAGGGGTGGCGATGGACGGTGGTCAGTGTCCTAGACAAGGTTGGCGAGGATAGAGCTTCTCCTAGATTGTTGTCGACAATAGGGTGGCAAGTTGAGCTCGGGCATGCTCACCATTGATGACCTTGCCCAGTTTCTAGTGAGCTAAAGCTTGTTAAATGAGCTAGATGATCTACTAAGAGTGTGATGCGAGCTAGAGAGGGAACAAGTTAGGCCCAAGCATTGCTCACTATAGTGTTTTGTGTTTTGTTTGATTTGTGTTTGCAAGGTGTTTGATGAAATGACCGAAAGAGATTTGAATTTGAATTTTTGGTTCAAACTTGGTGGGTGTACTAGTTACATACTAGGTAGTCTCTGGTTAGTTGGAAAGGTTAAGGTGCACTGTTTTGGTTGGTTGTTGAGAATTGGTGATCTTCACATATGTTAAAGATTCAATTCTGAATTTTCATTTGAATCAAGTTGCCAAATGTTTCTGTGAGTTTGAAAGGTGGGCTTGTGTTCACTTTCACTTGGTCTAGCAAGGGGTTAAAATAAATGGAATAGTTTCTGTTTGAAATCTTGGACTAGAAACACTCAAAGTGGCCTAGTGAGCAAGATTGGCAAAAATGACCATTTGCATATTTTGTTTGTTTTTTAATTTCTCTTGATTTGTTTCTGCTTGGATTTGATTTAGATGATGTTGTTTTCATATTTAAACCATTCCTTGCTATTCACAACAATCACACAAGTCCATTCATGCATTCATACAATCATCACATACACACATGCATTCATATGATGTTAATTAACAAAAGTTTTTGTTAACCATAATTTTGGTGATTGGAATTTGATAATCATTGTTTAATATTTTTGGAATGTTACACCTTCATTCACCAAAAAAGTATATATTAGATAGAGTTCTTAGAGTAATTAGAATACAACATAGCATTTAGTAATAAAGTAGAAAATAATAATTAGAATACAACCTTGCATGATACAAAAGGAGTTCTTACAAGACCACAGCATAGAGTTCTTACAATGCAAATAATTAAAATACATACAGTTCTTAGAATAAGCTAGTTTTATAAATTAATATTACAAATCACTATTACATAGAGAAGGACTGTGAAATTTGAAGCCCGTTTCTTGATCACCGCGAACAATCAACGGGCCACAAGCTTCGTCATCGCTATCGGGCTCCCCCCAATAATCAGGCATGTAACCTAGAGGCGGTTCCATTGACTCATCGATACAAAGGCTTGCTTGGAACCGGGAAAGCAAATTCAAGTTAGGTGCGTTATCAACCTCCTCGACTACATCATGCGCATCGTCTTCCTCCCCAACATCCTGCGCAATGTCTTCCTCCTCTACGACCATGTCATCATTAGTCGGCAAGTTGATAGTGAAATGTCCTGAGAGCCCTTCTTCCTGGAAAAAGTCGTTGTCATATGTTGAGGGGTCAAAGCGATGGTAATCTTCTTCGTCTGGCTTAGGCGGCCCATTGTGCGTAGGCACTGTGATCACGACGTCCTAGCCATGCAGAATTTTTTCGGGTTCTTGCACGTGTACGGGAGATAGAATACTTGAAAGGCCTAGGTAGCCAAAATATATACATCATCTCTCGAGTAAACGGATCTTCGCTCAACTTTGACCAAGACAATTTCATGTTTATGTCTCTCCCGAGTAAACGGAGCTTCGCTCAACTTCGACCAGTGACACTTGAATACAACGGAATCTAGACCTTTTCCGAAACCATAAGGCAGCTCGTATATCCCCTTGACTCTACCATAGTACTGGAGATTATCTGAGCCTTCACACACGACCCTGCTGTTTGTTGTATTCCGGTTGGCCCGGAGTTGTGTGTACTCATGGGTATGGAAGCGATACTCATTCATGTCATAAGCATCGAATGCATTGACGGGTGAGCTAAATTCCTTAGCGATTTTTATCAAGTTGGGATTCATCTCACTGTGAGTTTGTGACTATAAGTTCGGTAGGAGAAGTTTAGTAGGAGAAGTGGTTGAATAATGGAGGCACTATGAGAAAATTTATATAGAAAGGTACCAAATTCAAGAACCAGCTAATGAAATCATAATCACCACCATTTTTGAAGAGATCCTGATCTTCTTGGGTTGTATGACTCCTGCTTAGCTTCCAATTTTTTATTGAATCGTCTATGACAATGAAAATAGGAAATGTTAGCCATAAACTAATGAGTGAATTTTTGTGAAAAAACTAAGTGGTGAGCACTTACTCAATGTATGGATTCAGTTCATGCATGCTTTTCAAGACATACGAGTGGATTAAGCCCCATTGGGGATTCGTTATCTTGAGCCTCTTCGTGCCGCTTGATTTGCCACCTAACTCTATGAAGATCCCAAGCTTGGGTACATCTTTAGGGCTGGCGACATTGTAACGAAGGATTGGATTGTGTCGAGTGGGAATGTTTTTGGTGGAGAATGACCCCCGGAGCACTGGAAACCCACCAAAACTCTCATATGGACTTAGGAAACATGAAAGTGGACCTAGTATACGTGTGAAATTGTGATGGAAGGCCCATGGACAGAATACATAGCTCCCCGGTGTGAACGTCTTATTCGAGCGATAACACTTAGCGAATTCCTAGAACTCTAGGTGGAAATGTCCCGCTACGGGTATGTCGGGGGCTAGAATGTGCCATATGGTCCCAAACTTGGTTTTCATTATATCTATGGCCTAAACAAACCTAAACCAATGAAAAATTACATTGGCAGAACCTCGTGCGGGGAAAGCTAGGGGTAGAGCTTCCTGGGGCCCATAGAGGGGTGTTTCGTGTGGAGAATGACCTCCGGAGCGCCGGAAACTCACCAAAACTCTCATATGGACCTAGGAAACATGCAAGTGGACCTAGGATATGTGTGAAATTATGGTGGAAGACCCATGGATGGAATACATAGCTACCCGGTGTGACCGTCTTCACATTCGGGCGATAACCCTTAGCACATTCCTGGAACTCTAGGTGGAAATGTCCCACTGCAGGTATACCGGGGGCTAGAATGTGACAAATGGTCCCAAACTTGGTTTTCATTGTATCTTTGGCTACATTGTCGGAACCTTATGCAGAGAAAGCTAGGGGGTAGACATCCCGGGCCCACAGACGGGTGTTTCCGGTGGAGAATGACCCCCGGAGCGCCGTAAACCCACCAAAACATGCAAGTGGACCTAGGAAACATGCAAGTGGACCTAGGATATGTGTAAAAGTGTGGTGGAAGTCCTATGGATGGAATACATAGCTCCCCGGTGTGACCGTCTTCGCATTCGGGTGATAACACTTAGCAGATTCCTGGAACTCTAGGTGGGAATGTCCTCCCGTGGGTATACGGGGGGCTAGAATGTGCCCACATGGTCCCAAACTTGGTTTTCCTTGTATTTATGGCCTAAACAAACCTAAACTAATGAAAAAGTACATTGGTGGAACCTCATGCGGGGAAATCTAAGGGGCAGACCTTCCCGGGACCCACATACGGGTGTTTCCGGTGAAGAATGACCCCCAAAGCGTCAGAAACCCACCAAAACATGCAAGTGGACCTAGGAAACATGGAACTAGGATATGTGTGAAATTGTGATGGAAGGACCCATGGATGGAATACTATAGCACCATGTTCCCTCTTGGTCCCGGGGGTGTCACTCCTGGTTGTAGGGTTTCGTAGCATGGAAAACAAAAAATTTCTACCGCATACAAACAAACAAGCCAAGATCTATCTACTAGATTGTAGCAACGAGTCGATGGAATAACTCACCCTCGAAGATTCCAAAGTGTTTAACGAGATGATTCTCGTGGGTGATGTAGTCGCACTCTTCCCGATCTCAAGATCACAGAGACAATCCTTCCGGCGTTGCTCCTACAGAGCTCCCAGCCGGTCACACGCTCTGGTTTCGACGAAGACCTTCCTCTCCTTGTTCCAGCAGGCAGCGGAGGTTGTATCACTCTCCTCGCGATTCTCGTAGCACAACGCGTGGTACCTGTGAGGGGAGATCTCGCAGGGCTTCGCCTTAAGCCAGAGCGAGTATGGTGGAGTATGAGAGAGTCCCTCGATGATCTAGGGTTTATACACGCCGAGGAGGAAGCTTGGCCGGCGGCTAGGGTTGCTAGGCGGCGGAGGTTGCAGTGGAGGTGGCGGCGCCGGCGGCTAGGGTTTGGAGGAGAGGATCTTGTGTGTCCTAGGAGGGAGCCCTGCCCCTCCTTATATAGGTGGAGGGGCCGGCCGGCCAAGGGGAGGGAGAGGAGTCCCTCCCTAACTCGGCTTGGGTGGTGCGCCGTCGGTTGGAGGAGGGAACTCCTCCCCAACTCGGTTTCCCACTCCTCTTTTCCTCTTTCCAAATTTAGCCGTTTGACTTTTCAAACTAGCTGTTTGACTTTTCAAACTAGGATTTGAATTAATCCTTTATTTGGTTCAGCGATGACACTTAGTACATGATGCAATCATACCAACTTGATACAACACATTCATGTACCCTTCCCCTCCGGAGTGCCGGACATTCCGGAACATTCTAGAATGTTCTCGATGAAAACACCGGAACCATTCCCCAACTCCGAAACGGGACTTTCCTTATATGAATCTTATTCACCGGACCATTCCGGATCTCCTCGTGATATCCCGGATCCCATCCGGGACTCCGAACAACATTCGGTCTCTTTCTCATCATTCCATAACTACTCAAAACAACGTCGAATCCTTAAGTGTGTCTCCCTACGGTTCGTGAATTATGCAGACATGATCGAGACACTTCTCTGAACAATAACAAATAGAGGAATCTGGAAATTCATATGGCTCCCACATATTTCTACGATTACTTTGCGATCGAATGAACCACTTACATATGATATCAATTTCCCTTTGTCTCACGATAGTTTACTTATCCGAGGTTATGATCGCTTCAGATCTCGCATACCTAGTTCAACCTCGTTACCGATAAGTACTCTTTTCTCGTTCCCGTGATATGTGATCCCTTGTGAGCCAGTCACATGCTTGCAAGCTAATTGGATGACATTTCACCGAGAGGGCCCAGAGTATATCTATCTGTCATATGGATGGACAAATCCCACTCTTGATCCATGTGTTTCAACCAATACTTTCCGAACACTCAATGCCACCTTTATAGCCACCCAGTTACGGTGTGGTGTTTGATATCATCAAAGCATCCATCCGGAAAAGGTGATATGCATGATCTCATGGTCGAAGGAATTAGATTACTATGTATCAGAAAGCATATAGCAATTGAACTATTAAAATGACTTGATCTTTATGCTACGCTTATCTATAGGAGTATGTCCATCATATCATTCTCCTAACGATATGATCTTGTTGTTAATAACATCTCAATGTTCATGATAGGGAAACCACAATCATCCATTAGCCAACAAGCTAGTATTATATAGAGGCTTTACTAGGGACTTCAAATTAAGCTCACAAATCACACAAGTATTAATGTTTCCTTGTTAATACTATTATAGCATGAATGTAAACATTTATCATAAACACAAAGATATAATAATAACTACTTTTATTATTGCCTCTAGGGCATATCTCCAACACTGGCAGCTTATTAGGATCTCTAGACTGGCCCCATAGGCCAACACTAGTATTTTCTTGGCACTTTGTCCTCACTCGTGCGCACCCGGTACCCACTTCCCGGTCGGTCACCCATCCTCAAATTGCTCTAGGCCAAGAACGCTTAACCTCAGAGCTCTTTTCAGATAAGATTCTGGAAAAAAGAAGTTGCAACTTGTTGGTATGAGTATCCTATCAATCCTGTTAAGCCATATGCCTAGATCTTACAAATACATAGCTCCCCAGTGTGAACGTCTTCACATTTGGGTGATAACACTTAGCAAATTCCTAGAACTCTAGGTGGAAATGTCTCGCTGCGGGTATACCGAGGGCTAGAATGTGCCACAGGGTCTCAAACTTGGTTTTCCTTGTATCTATGGCCTAAAAAACCTAAACAATGAAAAATTACATTGGCGGAACCTCGTGCGGGCAAATCTAGGGGTAGACCTTCCCGAGGCCTACATACAGGTGTTTTCGGTGGAGAATGACCCCAGGAGCGCCGGACACCCACAAAAACTCTCATGTGGACCTATGAAACATGCAAGTGGAACTAGAATATGTGTGAAATTATGGTGGAAGGCCCATGGATGGAATACATAGCTCCCCGGTGTGACCGTCTTCATATTCGGGCGATAACACTTAGCAGATTCCTCGAACTCTAAGTGGAAATGTCTTGCTGCGGGTATACCGGGGGCTAGAATGTGCCACATGGTACCAAACTTGGTTTTCCTTGTATATATAGACTAAAAAAACATAAACCCATGAAAAATTACATTGGCGGAACCTCGTGCCGAGAAATCTAGGGGTAGACCTTTCCAGGGCCTATAAACGGGTGTTTCTAGTGGAGACTGACCCCCGGAGCGCCAGAAACCCACCAAAATTCTCATGTGGACCTAGGAAACATGCAAGTGGGCCTAAGATATGTGTAAAATTGTGGTGGAAGGCCCATGGATGTAATACATAGCTCCCAGGTGTGACCGTCTTCACAATCGGGCAATAACACTTAGCAGATTCGTGGAACTCTAGGTGGAAATGTCCCACTGCAGGTATACCGGGGCTAGAATGTGCCACATGGTCCCAAACTTGGTTTTACTTGTATATTTGGCCTAAACATACCTAAACCAATGATAAAGTACATTGGCGAAACCTCATGCGGGGAAAGCTAGGGGTAGATCTCCCGGGCACACGTCCGGGTGTTTCCGGTGGAGAATGACCCCGGAGCGCCCGAAACCTACTAAACATGCAAGTGGGCCTAGGATATGTGTGAAAGTGTGGTGAAAGGCCCATGTATGGAATACATAGCTCCAGGTATGACCTTCTTCACATTCGGGCGATAACACTTAGCAGATTCATGAAACTCTAGGTGGAAATGTCCCGCTACGGGTATACCGGGGGCTAGAATGTGCCACATGATCCCGAACTTGGTTTACCTTGTATCTTTGGTCTAAACAAATCTAAACCAATGAAAAAGTATATTGACGAAACCTCGTGCAGATAAATCTAGGAGTAGACCTCCCGAGCCCATAGACGGGTGTTTCTGGTGGAGAATGACTCCTGGAGGGCCGGAAAATAACAAAGTCCTACTATGTACCTAGGATATGTATGAAAGTGTTCATAGATGAAATATGGGTGATATTAGAGATAAAATATGTGTTGAAAGAAAATGGTGGAAAAAACAAGTAAAAAATTGGAAAAAAGGTCTTTGTCGTGTATAGGCCCACGACAAAGTCTTTGTCGTTGATGCAGCTCAGATCACTGTAGAGCTTCATTGGGAAACCCCAACAGGAAGGTATCATGAGCACAACAACAAGTTTTCCCTCAGAAAGAAACCAAGGTTATAGACCAGTAGGAGGAAGGAAATGACCCAAAGGTGTTGCTAGCAACTTGGAAACCTGCACAACACAAACTCAAGACTTTGCCCCAACGAACAGTGAGGTTGTCAATCTCATCAGTTTGCTAAAAACAAAGGATTAACTGTATGGTGTGAAAGGTAATGGTGGTTTGCAGAAAGTAACAGGAACAGTGGAATATGTATCAATGGTAAAGATTGGACCGGGTCCATAGTTCACTAGAGGTGTTCTCCTTAAGATAAACAACATAACATGCTGGGTAAACAAATTACAGTGAGGCAATTAACAGGACAGAGCAAGGCATAACAATGCAATACTATACATTCATGATCCTATGAGATTTGATTGTGCAATACAACAATATACATAGACCGCCATCCAACAACATCTATAACTAGTAATCCGCCTTCAGGTTATCATCCGAACCCCCTCCAGTATTAAGTTGCAAGCAACGAATAACTAGGCTTTAATCAAGGTGTGTAAGGTAAAAAAATCCACTTGTTCCATGAACAAGAGATCGTTGTTTTCTCCCTAGTAGCAACAACACATCTACAACCTTAGAGATTTCTGTCACTTCCCCAGATTAAATAGAGGCATGAACCCACTATCAAGCATAAATACTCCCTCTTGGAGTCACTAGCATCTACTTGGCCAAGATAGCTACTAGAAACGGAGAGCATGCAAGATCACAAACAACACAGGCATGATAGAATCAATAAGATAGAATCAATAACCAATCTGATATAGTAATCTTAATATCCATCTGATCCCCGCAAACACAACATGCATGATTACAAATAGATGATCTTGATCATGAACGGAGCTCACAAGATCTAAACATGCTAGCACAAAAGAGGAGAAACAACCATCTAGATACTACATGGACCCATAGTCTAAGGTGGAACTACTCATGCATCATACCGGAGGCTGGCATGGTGATAAAGAAGGCCTCTGGGATGATCTCTCCCCTCCAGCAGGGTGCCGGAAAGAGTTTCAGATCCCCCCCCCCCGATCGAGGGACGATGGTGCGAGCGGCTACGGACTATTTCGTGAAAGATTGATCGGGTGCTTAGGGTTTAGGTATCGGGGGCTTCTTATAGACGAAGAGGGAGGCCGAGGGGGGGCCCGAGGCGGCTGCACCCTCCCTAGGCGCAGGCCAGACCTGGCCGCGCGGCCAGGGGGTGTGGCCCCTCGAGGACCTCTCCCGTCTCGTCTTCTGGCTCCGTGTTCCCCACGGTAAAATATTGACTTTGGCTTTTGTCCCGTCCAATTCTGAGAATATTGATTTTCTGCCTTTTCTAGAAAAAATAAAGAAAAACAGGCAACTGACACTGTGGCATCTTATTAGTAGATTAGTCCCAGAAAACATATAAAAATACCTCAAAGAGAAGACAAAGCAAAACAAAGTAGATACTAAACAAGCATGGAGCATCAAAAATTATAGATACGTTTTCGACGTATCAGCCGTGTGTGGCGCACGACGAAGCCTTTCCCCGCATGTGGGGCTGAAAATTCCGTGCGTTTTAAAAATAAAGGGTGGGAAAATTTCGCGCGTAAAATAAATTTGCTATTTTAAATCTTTGGCGTGCCTAACTGTGAGCACACGACAAAGCCCTGTAGTCACCACAGCTCCGCCAACTGCGCCAAAGTGGTAGGCCCTATGTGACGCTGTGTCGTGCATTTTCTCTACCGTGCACCAATTCTTGCATTTGTCGTGCCTTATTTTTTTGCCGAGTGCCTTTTCTCGGCTTTGACATGCCTCTTTTATTTGCCGTGAGGCCTAGGTCCTTTTAGCATGCAGGCGTTCTTTGCGATGCGCTCCGCTTAGGCACATCACGTCAAAGGTTTGTTTGTTGTGCATTGGCGCACGGCAACGCTGCGATGGCACGACAGCGATATTTTTTCTGGTAGTGTTTTACTGGGTTGCTAGTGCTAGAAGACATCGTGAAGCTGGCTATGTGTTTTTCAGCATATTAGTTACTCCCTCCATTTCAAAATATAAGATGTTTTAGATTTGTGAAGAAAACGAATCTAGACTTCATTTAGTGTATAGATTCATCCCAAAGTTGAGTGAACCTATATACTAAAATAAGTTTAGATTCATTTTCTTCACAAACCTAAAACATCTTATATTTTGAAACGGAGGGAGTACGTCATAAACCTTGTGCATAAGTGTGGCATTGCAATCTTGAGTGTAAAGTTACCACGAAGCTAAATGGGTAAGTACAATTTGTATTCTTGTTTGATGTGTACTTTTGGATATATCACAAGCCACACCCCGTGCATTTCTATCAGGATTTACATACATTATGATTCTTTTTTTTGCATGCGTGTGCATCACCAGTTAAGTATGACCTGAGGGTGTCTTATCACTGGCCGTGTATTCCACAAGTTCTTGACCGTAGGCTTTTGCATCTCTTCCACAAGTTCCATATTACTTCCAGGTTTTTTGAATCTCCTTTTCCCCTGTGCATCTAAGAGAATATACATGCAACATGTGGGATCTAGCACTAGTTCATTTTTACTTCCAGGTTTTTTTAATCTCTTTTCCTTGGTGCATCTACCAACGTATACATGCAACATGTGAATCTAGCACTAGGGTTTTGGATTCTTTTTTCCTTTGTGTATCTATCTGAAAATACATGCAACCTGGATATCTAGCGCAAGTTTTACATGTCCCAGATTGGATCTCAAAATTCCTTTACCATATCTATCGAGAAGTTACATGTAGGATGAGATCAAGTAGTACGTACGGAGGAGAGATCCATCTTGCTGCAGTAACCAACAGACTTCATTTGAATGAGTGATTTGTTTGCTCTCTTTTTCAAAGAATAGTAATAGGGCATGTGCAATGCACGTTTTTTCCTCCCAGCAGAAGAACATATCTGTTCAATATATATATATCAATACTATAATCATAACTCTTTTTTATAGGTATATTATACGGGAAAAACTATGAGTTGATGACCATGAAAATAAAGGATAGTGCACACCTTTCTCTTCACACTGCAGTAAATTTATTGATTGTCTCGGTAGTACTCTATAGAATTCATTCTTATAAACACCACAAAAATTACAGGACATACTCTATAGAATTCATTCTTACTATTTGTAGTCATACAAGATACTATCGCGTATATCTCACTAATACAAAAAAAATAGAGGATAAATTTCACATATTTGTTCAAATATATATATCACACACGATGTGTGAATTGATGGATCTAATTCTTTGTCATGGGATCGGAGATACATACATATTTTCCAACAATTAAGTTGTAGAATAACCTAGCGATACCTCTTAGTCTTAGATATATCAGCACATAGTAAATTCCCGAATAAAAAAACATTAAAACTTCACTAATTCTCCCTGTCCCAAGCATGAAGCAATTCTTCATGAGGGAATAAAGTATGTAAGTATTCAAATACAATGGTTATAACGAAAGGAAATTGTGCTGCTGAAGGATAATATGACATGCAAACTGAAAGAAGCTGTTATGGCCATTTAATCTGATTGTCTTGGTTATCTCAGCTATCCTCACCATAATCTAAAAAATTTAGGAATATTTTTTGTATCAAAGAATAGCGGGGAAATAAAAGCAGCAGATCAATTTGAAGTGCTAATATCCGCTCCTGCTTCTCTAAAAAAACAAAGACAGCGACACTCTAAGCAGCATGTAAATAAGAAAAACCTTCTCTAACGCCTTTATAGTCTTTGTATACATTCTATACTTGCATATTTATTCAGTGCTACAGGCATAACTGAGTGGTCAAAAAATTGTTTGAGCGGAATTTACAGGGAAGGGATAAGAAGTTGAGAACAAACTAACCTCTTTGACATTTAGAGAAGTCCTAACTTTCATAAATCTCGTGGGATTTGATTTGGCCTCTCTTTTCTGTACTATTTCATACTGTTCATCAACTGCACCAGAACAATCAAGGTGAACCAAAATGAAGTAATATGTAATTAACAGCACATCAAATTAAGCTTTACAAGCATTATACAAACAGAATAAAATAGAAAAGAAACAACTGATTTGCGTATATTTAAAAAATCAAATCACATTAGATTTCTTAAAATAAACAACATAAATTTCAGTTATACAACAATCTGAATCTTATCTGATGAATTGGATACTATGTCTTGCTTGGCAGTCCTGCAACAAAAAAACCAGGCCATCCAAAAACTTCAAGCAAACAACTCAAGCAAATGTTGGAAGGAGACGGAAACAAATATGATGGTCCCTGTTAGCCACAGACATTGCATATCCGTCGAAATCAATGGAGAATCATCTGCAAACACTGGATGCAAAACCAGCGGAATACAATACTTAAAAGTGGTAACTGTTTGCCGGCGCTAGGCAGGGCATGATTGAAGAAGAACCGGCTAGGATCCAATTGAGGGATAGGTTTGAAGACTTGGTTGTGGAGGAATATTCAGGTTGGGAGAAGAAAAGGCATACCTAATTTATAGCGGCCGATGGTGGTGACCTCGCCATAGGCCACTCTGAAATCGGGGCACATGCAGGTGTTGGCTCACAGGCGGCAGGACGACCTCTCATCCCGGCGTACAACGCGGCCTCGTGTGCAGGCCACCGAGAGGCATCTCGTTTAGTGCGCGGGCCTACCATGCACCGCGGCGGTGTCTTGCGCGGCAGGGTGGCGGTTGTGGCTTGTGCGGTGGGGCGGCGGGGTCTTGCGCGGTAGGGACAGCGACTGTGGCTTGCGCGGCGGGGCGGCGGGTTGCAAGTTGCAACTATATGATGTCGTGGGGTGGACGGTTCCTTCGACTGCGATGACTTCGCAGGATGCGGGATTGTCTGCTCGAGTGTGATGAGCCGATAAAGACGGATCAATTTTCAGACGTTGGATGATCTTATCGTACAACCAGTATTGGTTGGATTTGACTCTCTGTTTCTTTTTATATTAGTGTAGATGTAGTTGTAGATGTAGATCATTCCCAGACCCATGGATGTTTGAGAAGTGGGATGTTCCCCTACCATGGCGCAACGCGGTAAAACTGCACATCGCTTTGGACAGGGGTGTCCCAGTTTTTTTCTGGTAAAGGTCGCTTTCGGACGGGTTAGAGTGTCAGGTGGAATCCCGTCTAAATCCCACTTCTAGTTCATTTCTCAACTAGTGCAAATTTTTGCTCAAAATTTACACTAGAATTGGTAAATGAACTACAAGTGGAATTTAGGTGAGATCCCACTTAACACCCTAGGACGGGTATATACCACCGGCCACACACCCAAGTCGCATTTTGGACCAGGCCCGTATAAGGATGTTTGGTTTTGGCCTGGTTTTTCAGCCTAATTCTCTGTTTCCTGTTGTTTTTTATTAGTTTTCGGCTAATGTCTGGATATTTTCTAAAATTTTAAAAAATTGAAAATTTTCAAAATCTGAATGTTTACAATTTTTAAACATTTTTTTATAATCTGAAAAGAAACAGAAAATAAAAAGAATAAAAAAGAAAACATAAGAAAAAAACGCCAGGCACTGAAATAGGCCTGGCCCATAACCTCGCGCGGTTTGTGCGGCGCCAGGTAACTGCCGACCCGATAGGTTTCTCCCTTTCCGACAGGGCCACCGCGTAGCGCAAAAACTGCGCGCACGAACCGCGTAGCTCAAAAATTGCGCCTGGCAACGTCCTATATGGGCCAGGCAATCCGACTGCGGTGGCTGGATTTCAAGCGTTTCCGAAGGCCCAAACTCAAAATGATGTCTTTCATCAGCTTGAAAAGAAACAATCCGCACACAAACAAGTCTAACTGACAGAGAGTTAGACTAACTGAACACTAGTTAACCGTACCGAAGCGAGGCGAGGCGAGCTATGCACTGTTGATGATGGAACATCCCCGAGTGGATCTCCTCAATCTTTTTCGTGAAACACACATAGCGCTAAGCCAAAAGAGAAGCAACTTGGTAAACGGCGTAGGTTCTCGCTGGACAGAACTTGTTACGGCTGCTGGTGAGTGGCAGTGGGCCAATCTGTGACAGTGATCTAACGTAACGGTGGCCTACCACGGATACGGATGATAGTGCGATGTGCGCAGCGTCGCCGCAACGATGTTACCGTCGGACGAAGAGGTAAACGACACGACGCAGCTCTGGCATAGAGGCGCTGCTCGATCTGTTCGCTCCTCGGGTGACAAAATGACCCCATGCTTTTCACGCTAATTATTCTCCTGTCCAGAAGAATCGACTTGTGAATCTGGCAGTTGCAGTATCGTGCAGCTCGTGCGGTCGTGCCGGCAAAGAAAGCCCGAATCTAGCCATCTAGGTGAACCCTACTTCTCGACTTCGCTATGTGCCAAAAGGACGATCCCGAGAGATAAATATATTCAATATAAACTAAGCTAGCTATTCGTGTCTGGGAGACGACGACCAATCCGAGTCATCAAGGACGACCAGTTTTATACTATGTGGAGATATGAGATGATATTGGAGCAGGTAAAGAGCTGGGCAAATTTATCTGTGGACCAACCATATGAAAACGTGCCCAAATTATTTTTTTCCCACTAGTACGGCCTTTCACAATGGGTGTTCCTTAGCGTATTATCCTAGGTGCTTTGCCTATATGGCATGTCATTTAATGAAAAAAAAGGTGTTGTTTTATCTTAGCTAAGCTACAACTCTTGCACGGTATCATAGACAAAAAACTTGGCTAGAACAATCACACACATACATGGGACTAAATCCATTAAATGCAACACTACTAAGAAACCCCACCTCCTAGACACACAAGTATTTAATTTTAAAGGAAGGGTCAATGAGAGAATTAGTTAGAGCCAAATTAGCCCCAATTAGAAAAATCCTAGGGCAAGAGATTTTCTATATGTGCCCTTTAAATCAGGACAGATGGGAGTATTAGAATTGTCTTAAAATATATTTTTATATTATATGCATTTTATATCATACATATTCATATTATTTTGTATATACCCGGTTAAAATTTGTAAAGTTTGACTTGTACGCAAAATTATGCGCAACAAATTATGGGTTGGAGGGAGTACTAACAAATAGCAGTTCATCACGATGTTACCTACTTACTAGTAAATGATAGTTCACCACAAATATTACCTAGCTATCACATTGGAGGTTATTTGTAGAACAGTATGACACAAGTTCATGTTCTTATTCACTTCTTCTTCTTCTTTCGCTTCAGATCCTGGTGTGGCCTATGGCTACCTATATTTTGTCTGTCCATTGTAGTTTCCTGTTCTTCCAAGCACGACAATCGTTTAACGGGACACCATGGCCACCATCAACGTCATTCTCGTCTGGAACTACATCCTCATTTTCCTAGAAGAATTTATCCGCACAAAATTGCAAGATCCAGTTATTCAGAATGCAACATGCGAGAACAAGCGTAACTTTGATGGGGAAAGAATGGAATAGCTTCTGATCAAGGATCCTAAATAAGTTCTTTAGAGCATCGAAAACCCCCTCAATCGTGACTCTAAGTCTAGAGTGTCTAAGATTGAAAAATTCGTCAGCAATCCTAGGATAGAATCTAGCGGAGAACTCATTGAAATGGTACCTTGTGAGATGAAGGATGGAACAATTCCAGACCGACAAGCATATCCAGCGTCTGCTAGCTAGAACTTGCCTTCAAGGATCTTCATCCTCTCTCTCTCAAGGCTATCATTCAGAATTGTGGCATTATGGGTCAATCTTTCCCGTCCAGCAAGCACATATATGAACTTCATGTCGGAATCAATAGTGGCAAGCACATTCTGCCTGGTGTGGTGCTTTCACCCCTATATGCAGCTGTTTCGACTTTTGACACTCTAGAAGTTACATGAGTACCATTAGTTGCTCCAATGCAATTCTAACATTGAAAAAATGTTAGGACATAGTGAAATACAGTCCTCTCATGAAGTACAAGCTAGAGTTTCTCACCTTAAAATATGGCAACCATTAGTAGCTTTCTTATATCTTAGTTCGAGTTTGAGATGATGGTGGCTTGATCATCTCTCCTCTAAACTCTCCAATAGCATACAACACTTGATGAAAATATTGTGATATTATCACTATGGATCTCCTCCATGTGCGGTGAATCACTCGAAATCTCTCGTTATGTCCTAGAAGATGAAGGAACATGGCCACTTTCTCATCGATACATGTGTCGATGTTGTCATTGAGCAAACCCCTAATCAGAGCATGGTGATAGCCTCTACATCGTCATTGTTGTAGATGTAGTTTAGATTTTCTATCCTCTCTCTATCACGATGTATCATGGGAGCATATTTCACCAGTAGCCCATTACCCCTACCTGCCGCTCTCCGTGAATCAAAAACATACACGCCTGAATCACAGCCACCAGGGCAGCTTCCTAGATGATAACCTTCAACTATTGGTCCTAAACAAACTGACGTTGCATAAGTACCTAACACAGCGACCGTAATGTCGAGCAAACTAGCTACGGAACTAACATTGGGTGTGGGGGGAGGGGCGCGAAGGAGGTGCTTACATCCATGGTTGAAGATGTCTACGAGCTGCCATAACCGGAAAAGACGATGACATACACGAAGAGGACATAGGACAGTAAGGTGCTGCAGATCTGCGAGGTCGTAGCAGTCGGTAACAGAGAAGACAGAGTAAAGGACCAGGTGACGGTGCGTAGATCTAAATTGCCATCGCCAGAGCCGTTGCCCAAGAGGGAAGTGGGGATGAATTTGTCTTCCTGCAGGTGGTGGCATCATAAGAGGGAGGTGAGCCTACTTTGCCATAACGAGCTGCAATGTTTTCGTCTCCTGCTATCTCCGCGTCGCTTTCCCGCGCATGCATTTTTTCTCCTTGCTCTCGCTAGGGCTTGTCTCCGTGAAAACACTTAATTTTTACGTTCCTCTGGAGTTAGGATTTAGGATGCTTTAAGTCCATGAAACTCTGCTACACACCCCCAAACACGCTTATTTATTCCGGCTGGGTGCTGGAAACGTCTTAGTGTACAAGCAAAACAGCACTCCACCCCATAGACAAATACATGCAATAGTATAAACTAAACTACTCCCTTCGTTTGAAAATATAAGATGTTTTAGATTTGTAAAGGAGATGTATCTAGACACCTTTTATTGTCTAGATTCATTTGAACCTATACATTAAAAGATGTTTAGATACATGTCTTTCACAAACCTAAAACATCTTATATTTCTAAATGGAGGGAGTATATATACTCCTAGCTAAAATTGGAACTATACCCCTAGCTCGCTCAGCGGTCAGTGCAGCTCATGCCTTGGAGACCAATCCATATCATCAAGGACAACCAGTTTTATATGTGAAGAGACATGAGATACTATATTGGAGCAGGTAAGAGCTGGACAAAATTTCTCCGTGGACCAACCATATGAAAACGTGCACAAACTGTTCTTTAACACTAGTACTACTACAGTAGTAATACTACTACTAGTGACCCGTGACGGATTTGGCATGGCCCGTGACGCGATCGACCAATTGCATGCTCCTCTGTTCACTATCCAGTTGGTACTATATTTGAATACTTGATTCATGCAATTGCACCGGAGCCGGTGCATCTATTTGCATGACAGCACAAGTAGTGGTCTACACCCTACGTGATCGATCACAATATGAGGGAGCCCATGCTACATGTAAAACGTTCTCGGTCTATGCAGCTAGACTTGCAGTAATATGCACCGACACGACGAAAGAAGGCACCGATCGACTACTGGAGGTCCAAGAATGGCATTTCGTTTTATTTATGCTCCGCGATGGCGACTCTCCACTTGCACCACACCTTAGCTGCCACGGGCTGGACCATTTCGTGACTGGCTCGCTCGATCGGATAGCCGAAAACTGCAACGGGAATAAATAATGTCCTAGTACTACATACCAAACCAAGACCTTTCTTCCTGAAGCCATGGGCATATGTGTGTGTCTGTCTGTATGTATGAGCTGGAAATGTGGAAACAAATACGCACGGACGCACCGTGTGGCCGTGTACACGACCGATTCGAAAGAGAACCCGCGCCCACTACTATCTGGTATCAGCGTCACGAGTTTCCAATGCTGCTGTTTATTTTTTGAAGCAAGTCTTCTGCGGTTTATATTCCCAGTTCAGAAAATCTCGCACGTGAAATTTTACAAAAGAGAATAGAATAATAATGTATTTACCGGTTCAATTCATACGTATTAGTTAAGTATTTAGACTAGATTCGTATCTAGCAAAATTGAAGCTATTAATATGGACCGGAGCGAGTAGACACTTTTCAACTACTCCCTTAGTTTCAAAATATAAGATGTTTTAGGTTTATGAAGTAAATGTATCTATACTTCTTTTCGTGGATAGATTCACACCAAGACTGAGTGAACCTATATAGTAAAAATAGTCTAGATACATTTGCTTCATAAATCTAAAATATCTTATATTTTGAAACGGAGGGAGTATATCACAAATTTTGATATCTGATTACACGAACCAGGATAGTGGAGATAAATAAATAAATGAATAAACGAGAAGTGGATACCGACAGAGATAGAAAAAGTCGATGCAGCTGGGTCCACAAAATCTCCATGAGGCCCCAAATCACAACCTTGTGGAAATCCTATGCAAAGATGTTACTCCCTTCGTTTCAAAATATAAGATGTTTTAACTTTGTGAAACAAATGTATCTAGACTTTTTTAGTACTTAGGTCCACCCAGGTTTGGAGTGAGTCTATAAACTAAAACAAACCTAGATACATTTTCTTTATAAACCTAAAACATCTTATATTTTAAAACAGAGGGAGTATTTGATAACCAAAGTCTTGTTTCCCTTAAGGCCTCATAATATATGTTTTTCTTTATTTAAAAAAAATGACTTGTATTTATCTAGATTCATATTTAGATACATGTGAGCGAATACATTATTTTTGAACAGGGAGAATATGTTATTACAATAAATATATGGGCATATTAATTGTAATAACATCTTATTATATTATGGGACATAAAGTGTCAGATCATGCTAGGCTATCATGTTACATGACATATGATTGTATTCGTGTATCCGGCTTTCTTCTAGTTAGCCATACAATTTTCGCTCTCATTAATTAATCAAAATGGCTATTTTTGTCCCGTCCAGAAAAGGAAAATAAGACTAATACGCACGGTTGGCAGATACCACCTCACGTAATGGTCTGGAACCAACACCATATTCGCACACATTTTCTGCATACCTTAACTATCAATTTCTGATTTGATTAAAAGGTACGTATTTGCAAATGTTTGAAAGGCATACTCAAATTCACCGAATGTTCTTTTTGCTAGAAAATTCACCGAATGTTTGTTGTAACAAATTGTCTGAATCCCAACCCGGCCAATCTTCTCAACTTACGGAGTGAGTGCCTTGCGCTCTTGATGGGGTTGGTCTAATTGGATAAACCTCAAAATTTCGGTCAGATTTCTCGGTTCTTTTAGCTGGCGCCATCTTGTCCTGCCTCAGAACGACAAACTCCGGAAGAAAAATAATTGCACTATTAAACTGTTGCTAATCCAGCCCATGCGTGGAAGACCAATCCATATCGGTCGATGACCCGTTTTCTGTGTGGACCAGGTAAAGTACTCCCTCCGTCTTAAAATAGATGTCTTAGATTTATCAAAATTTGGATGAATCGTGTATAAATTCATTCAAATTTTGATAAATTCAAGACATCTATTTTAGGACGAAGGGAGTACTAGACAAGTCTCAATGTCTCTTGGACCAACGACCACGAAAAACTTGCCTTGGGTTCGCCATGACACAAACGAATCTAGCTAGCGTCATTAGGCGCAACAGAATCAATCTTTTTCACGCACTTTTTCCCCTATGTATGGTGATTGTGGATGATTACTCCAACGACGACACACACCGGCCGTAAGCAGTGACCTGATACAGACTGGTACCTGATCTCTTAATTCGCACAAGTAAATCAGGCCATGCCCCCAGCTCTTGTACAGTCTACATTGATGCACATGAAAGAAACTCGAACGGAGATTGATGGTGATCGATCTAGATTGAACAGATATATAGATTCAGGTACGACGGCGACGTGCGAGCGAGAGATATATAGATCGTCGGTGAATCACGATCTCGGCGTGGAAAACAACCGATCGAGGACCATTGGTTGTTAAGCGTGGACACGAAACTTACTACCTGCCCGGTCAGCATCGTTCTCCTTATCTTTTTTTTTTTCTGAATGGAAATCGTTCTCCCCCTTTCTTCCCCTTCTTGAGACTGGAAACCGGTCTCCCTCCTTGTCCTTACCCACGGACCACGGTGGCGGATCGGATTAAAGTCTAAGCACGATCGACATTCGACGACCCCGCTGATGGCCAACCAGTCCACGCGCCAAAGGGAAACAAAGCAAAACCAAAATCCCGTTGTCAAAAGGGAGGGGCCTGCTACTGGTGTAGTTCCTCTTTTTTGAGGCGTCGCGGGAGCTCGGCATGGAGATTCGTACAGAGTCCACAAGTCAACAGCTCCAACATATTTACACTTAAACCCTCCTAAAAAGTTGGAAACAATCTAAGCTTTACCTGACAGTGAAACTTGTATGTTTCTTGACTGGGTCTCCTGAAATTTGTATGTATCATTAAAATTTTGTTAATTTTATTTTTTTCTAATTTTTCTACTGTTAATTTTGTTGTTTTTCTTGTTTATTCTATAATTGATACTGAATCGTGTATGTATTTACAAGATTCAAAGCAGTTTCAGATCTTTAATAAATCTTCTATGAATCTAGACTAAGGCGCAAGGGTCTTACTGTAAAATAGTTTGCACGAATCTCCAACAAATCAATGGTAATGATGGTGCCGGAGGACCAACATATGTGTGGTGTTGTATTTCCGAATTTTTATTAAAATAAACTACCACTAGGTGCGAACATATGTGTGCCGTAACTTGGTCGGTCCCGAGGTGTGGCTGCAACTCACTCGTTATCATTTTGGTTTGGTGGATGTCTCCGGGCTAAAGCTTAGATCATGTCGGATTGGCGCAATGGCGACGTCCTCGACGTCGCACCTCTGTTGGGAGCTTCGCGTTTAGAGACATGGCTTGGAAGTCCGATGTTGTGGTCCTCTGGTGTTTACCGCTATCCAAGGTTGAGCTTCAAGGCGCTATGTATGCCATGGCCGACGAGTCCAAGACGATATCTTCTCGGGACCGACCAAGTTACGTCATTTATCTTTTTTAGATGGTGCGTCGACAAGAAGAGTCACTTTGGGATGTTTGTTCTTTGGAGGCTTCCGACATCGGTGGAGACATGGCTTGTTGTTTAGCTTAGAACAGTCTCTTCTTGTTTTGTTTGTTGTGTTTGTGGTGGCAGTTTTTGGACTTGCCGAAATGGAGTTTGAGCTACGCTTGTTGTTTGCGGCGAGTGGTAGTTTCTTATAATAAAAAATAGGCCTTCTATAAAGATAAGGCAGTCTTTAACATGCTCTTGTAAAAAAAAACAGAAACAAAGCCCGTGTCATTCCCTCGATCTTCAAGATGGAGTCTCTCCTCCATAGAGTATTAGAGCTTCTCTAATAGATACCGTAAACGCGCGTACTGCAAAACGTGTATGTGATAAACTGTAAACCTATTTTTTTGCTAAAATGTACCAATACAGACGAGATCCTGTAAACTCGTACCACAAAGAATATTCAGTAGAATATTTAGTCATCTTTCTCCTAGAGACGCAGTTCGCCCCACTGGTTGTGGCACTAGATCGATCCATGTCCGGCCACCGCCGCGGCACGCGTCTCACGATATAGTCCCTATTACATGTTGATTCAAATTCTACAAAATATATGCCATCTTCTAACAAGCGGAACAAGACCCATCGTCGGAAGCTTGGGCAGAGTGGATCGTTGAAGATCTAGGTTTCTACTGCTATATAAATCTCTTGTAAGTCATCGGCTGGGATGAGTAGCATCCGTGAAATCCTGGCATTTGTAAACACCTTCCGATATAGTGAAGTTTCGTTGGCTGACACCCGTAGTTTTTTCTTTCTTTGTTGGAGAGGATTTTTTATGTTAAATCTATGTCTTCTTGTTATAATTTTTTTTTCGTTTTTCATTATTTATTTACTTGTTGCAATTATAACCGTCCCTCCCCTTGTGCCAGTCGATGCCACTCGCTCTTCTCCCGCTGCGCAGACAATGCCCGATGATAGTTTGAGAGAATAGTAACTTGTATTGATTTCAACCACTGTGGGATGTTTATATAGATTACAAATGACTTGGACTACAAGACTAATAGAGATAGAGTTATAATCCAAATAGGGAGAGGAGAGGCGGTCAGTGCCCTAGCCGACCTATACTCTAATATCCCCCCGCAGTTTCAACGTCAGGGCTAACGATGCTGATACTGGAGCGAATGTCTGTAAATGATGAAGTGGGAAGTCCTTTAGTAAAAATATCAGCAAATTGTGCACTGGTAGGAACATGAAGAACTCGAACGTCACCAAGAGCCACCTTATCACGAACAAAGTGAATGTCAATCTCAATATGCTTCATGCGCCGATGCTGAACAGGATTGGAGGCCATGTAGACTGCAGAAATATTATCAAAATAAACAATGGTGGCTCGCTCCCGGGGACGATGAAGCTCGACGAGTAGCTGACGCAGCCACACTGCCTCCGCCACGGCATGGGCAACCGACCTATACTCAGCCTCAGCAGAAGACCGGAAATCACATTGCCTTTTAGAACACCAAGAAACAAAATCATCTCCTAAATAAACGCAAAATCCGGATGTGGACCGTCGAGTATCTGGACAACCTGCCCAGTCTGCATCAGAATAAACTGTCAAGCTTGTAGGAGAAGAAGAGTTTAGAAGAAGACCGTGATCAAGAGTGCCTTTTAAATATCGAAGAATCTGTTTTACATGAGCAAGGTGAGGAGCACGAGGATCATGCATGAAAATACAGGCTTGCTGAACTGAATAAGAAATGTCAGGACGAGTGAGAGTGGCGTACTGAAGAGCACCAGTGATGCTACGGGATCACCATCGGCCGACAGTTTGGCACCTATATCGGCCGGAGTGAGAGAGGGTTGACAATCGGACATACCAGCCCGTGAAAGCAAATCCAAAAGATATTGTCGTTGAGAAAGAAAAGGAGAGGACTTTGTGCGAGAAACATTAATACCAAGAAAGTGATGAAGAGGTCATAAATCAGTCATGGAAAATTCACGATGAAGTGAAGAAATAATATGTTGAAGAAAAGAGTCAGAGCTAGCAGTAAGAATAATGTCATCAACATAAAGGAGAAGATATGCAGTATGTTCGGAGGAACGAAAAATGAATAGGGAAGAATTAGATTTAGAACGGATAAAGCCAATTGTTTGAATGAAAGTAGAAAAACGTTGAAACCAGGCACGAGGAGCCTGTTTGAGACCATAAAGAGATTTTTTGAGTAAACAAACAAGATTGGGATAAGAGGGATGCTCAAAACCAGCGGGTTGCTGACAATACAGTTTCATTAAGAGTGCCATGGAGAAAAGCATTTTTAACATCAAGTTGATGAATCGGTCATGAAGAAGAAACGACAAGACTAAGTACGACGCGAATAGTTCTTGGTTTGAAAACGGGGGAAAAGGTCTCATCGAAATCAATGCCATATTGTTGTGAAAAATCGCGACAAACCCAGCGAGCTTTGTAACAAGCAAGAGAGCCATCAGAGTTAAATTTGTGTCGAAAGACCCATTTACCAGAAACAACATTAACACCGGAAGGTTTTGGAACGAGAACCCATGTATTGTTTTGCTGAAGAGCATCAAATTCATCACGCATAGCTGAAAACCAAAGAGGATCAAGAAGAGCACGTTTGTAGGATGTGGGTATAGGGGAAATTGTGGTTGTGGCTGTGAGATTGAGACGTTTAGAAGGGAGAAGAAAGCCATGTTTGCCACGAGTGCACATGACGTGATCATTTGTAGGTGGTTGAATAGGAACGGCATTAGGTGGTAAGGTGGGTGTGGAGGAAGACTCGACAGTAGGTGTTGGTGGATCAGGTGATGGGGTAGATGGTTCGGTGGTAGGAGTAGGGGAAGTGGTGCTACGAGGGGTGGTCACGACAGTGGTGGGGGTGATGACAGGTTCCTGCTGTGGCAAAGAATTGGGTGAAAGTTCTGCCGTGGCAGAGAAACGGGCGAAAAACCTGCCACGGTAGGCTGCCACGGCAGAGAAACGGGTTAAAAATCTGCCGCGACAGTGGGTTGAACGTAGGGTGTTTTGGTAGTGGTAGGGACTGGTGGTTCGGTTTGGGGAGTGAGTTTGGTGGCAGCATAAGGAAAAATATTTTCATCAAAGGTAACATGGCGAGAAACAATAACACGACTAGAAGAAGGATCAAAACAACGATATCCTTTGTGATCATCAGAAAGGCCAAGATGAATGCAAGGTAGGGAACGTGGTTCGAGTTTACTGGATGTTGTAGAGGCAATGTTGGGAAAACAAATACAACCAAAAACATGCAAGAAAGAATTGTCTGGGTGAGATAAAAATAAAGATTGAAAGGATGAATAAATAGGACACGTTTTGGTGGGGCGAACATTGATGAGGAAAGTGGCAGTGCGAAGAGCTTCAGCCCAGAAACAAGAAGGAAGAGAGGCTTGCAAGAGTAAAGTGCATAGAATGTCATTTATAGAACGAAGAGAACGTTCGGCTTTACCGTTTTGGGGAGAAGTATAAGGACAGGAGAAACGAAGAAGGATTCCTTGAGAAAGAAAGAAACTGCGGTTTGTAGTGTTGTCAAATTCTCGTCCATTATCACACTGAATAAATCGAATAGGCAAGCCAAAGTGAGTAAGAACATACTGCTAAAAATTTATGAAAATTGTATGCACATCAGATTTTGCACGAAGAGGAAAAGTCCAAATATAGTGAGAGTAGTCATCCAGGATCACAAGATAATATTTATAACCAGAAACACTAGAGACTGGAGATGTCCATAAATTACAATGAAGAAGCTCAAATGGAAAGGTACTAACAGTAGTTGAGGTGCCAAAAGGTAATCTAAGATGTTTGCCACATTTACATGCAATACAAAGAGAGGGATTGTGAGATGAACTAGAGCTAGGTATACAAAAATCTTGAAGCAAAGATGACATAGTACTTTTATTTGGGTGACCTAGACGACGATGCCATAAATCAACAGATGCAAGCATGGCGCGGGGGGTGGATATGGGTGCGCCATGAAGTGGATAAAGATCGCCCATGCTATTGTACCGAGCGAGAACCTCCCCCGTTTCCAGATCCTTCATAGACAAACCAAAAGGGTCAAAAGCCAGAATAACTTTGTTGTCAATACAGAATTGTCGAAAGAAATAAGATTTTTGATTAGGGAAGGAACAACAAGAATATTACGTAGAAGAAAATTAGCATAAGATGAAGAGATGTGAGAGTTTCTGGCGCAAGAGACATGAACTGTGGATCCATCGCCAATAGTGATTATGGAAAAGGGAGAGGGGAAACAAGATGACAGCAAATTCATATTTGAAGAAATATGCGAGGATGCACCAGAATCAAAAATCCAATCCATACCTTCGTTATTTAGTGTAAAGTTGTTCATGGCGTTGATGAAGGCGGCTTGGTCCCAGTTCGGCTGCAGTGGAGGAGCAGAGGAGCCGGGAGCTTGCGTGTTGACGTAGGGGAGGGGTGGTAGCTGGCTGTACGCGTACGGAGCTTGTATGGTGCCATAGGAGCCCGGGATGTGGTAGGAGGGCACGCCGGATGGTGGTGTAGCAGTCGCGGTGTAGACATGAGCCAGCGGCCGAGTAGGCCGGTAGAGCCCGTGGCTGGACGAAGACCGAGACTCCATGCGCCTGTGTATGCAGGAGGGGCGCCATATGGAGACGGGGCCGACCATGGCATCGACCAAGCCTGCACAAGGCCAGTCCAAGGGTCGTGAGGAGGCCCGGACGATGGCGCAAACGACGAAGAGGCAGTCGATGACGAAGCAGGTGCAGGGCCGGAGGAGCACGCCATGGGAGGCCTGTAGGTCGGGTTCTTACCCCTGTAATTAGGAGGCGGGTGCGCGGGCGGCTACCGCGGCAGCCCAGACGGTGGATTTCCTGCCGCGGCAAGAGCGGTGGCATGGAAGACGTGTGGCGCTCGTTGTGCCTTGCGAGCTTGATTCTTTTATTCTTGCTGGAAAAGGGAACGCACCTCCTTGAAGGTGGGGTAGGGCTTCAGCATGGGGATGAAGGACTGTTGTTTCTCGAACTGATCTCCGAGGCCGACGAGGAGAGCGTTGATGAGGGTACTGTTGGAGATATGCCCTAGAGGCAATAATAAAAGTGGTTATTATTACATCTTTGTGTTTATGATAAAATGTTTACATTCATGCTATAATAGTATTAACCATAAACATTAATACTTGTGTGATTTGTAAACTAAATTAGTCCCTGGTAAAGCCTATATGTAATACTAGCTTGTTGGTTAATAGATGATCGTGGTTTCCCGATCATGAGCAATGAGATGTTGTTGACAACAAGATCATATCATTATGAGAATGGTATGATGGACATACTCCTATAGATAAGCGTAGCATTAAGATCAAGTCATTTCAATAGTTCATTTGCTATAAGCTTTTCTGATACATAGTAACCTAATTCCTTCGACCATGAGATCATGCTAATCACCATCACCCAAAGGATGCTTTGATGACATCAAACACCACACCATAACTGGGTGGCTAAAAAGGTGGCATTGAGTGTTCGGAAAGTATGTGTTGAGGCACATGGATCAAGAGTGGGATTTGTCCATCCATATGACGGATAGATATACTCTGGGCCCTCTCGGTGGAATGTCATCCAATTGGCTTGCAAGCATGTGACTGGCTCACAAGGGATCACATATCACAGGAACGAGAAAAGGGTATTTATCGGTAACGAGGTTGAACTAGGTATGCAGAGATACCGACGATCAAAACCTCGGATAAGTAAACTATCGCGAGACAATGGGAAATTGGTATCGTATGTAAGTGGTTCATTCGATCGCAAAGTAATCGTAGAAAAATGTGGGAGCCATATGAATTTCCAGATTCCTCTATTGGTTATTGATCGGAGAAGTGTCTCGGTCATGTCCGCATAATTCACGAACCGTAGGGAGACGCACTTAAGGATTCGATGTTGTTTAGTAGATATGGAATGTTAGTTGACAAGGTTTAATTTCGTCAATGCCCATTGTTATGAGCTTGGGTTTTGGAGAAGATGGGGATGCTTGAGATCGCGGAACGGTTAGCAAACAAGCAACACAGGGACACGAGGTTTACCCAGGTTCAGGCCCCCGGAGAGAAAACCCTACTCCTTCTTGTCTGCTCTTGATTACGGCAGAACCGAAAGTTACAGGGGTGCGTAGATGCAATCTAGCATGGAGGTGTGTATGCGGTGGTATGAAGTGCCCTCCTCGTTGTGCCCTCCAAGCCTTTATATACAAGTAGGTAGGTCCCGGGCACAGACCGAGTCGGTTACAGGTTTTAGGGTTTACCCCTTTGAATATTCTATCTACTCTAGTCTTGTTCTCCAAGGATCCGAAGACGTCATGGGCTTGGGCCACCCGAAAATCTTCATGGGCCGCGCATATTATTGTGGGCCTTCCTTGGACTAGACCAGGTATGCTAAGGTCGTGTACCCGTAGGTTATAACCATGTTAGTAGCCCCTGAGTGTTCAGTCGAATCGTAGATTCGGCTGAGGACTCTTCAATCTTTTGGGTGTAGTTGTTTTTGTTCACCAAAGAATGGTTTTAGTGTGTAGGGATTGTTGATGCGTGTGCCTGATTCTCCTGATGGATCGGGGCCAGTTAACTGTCTTAGGACAAAACAACACGATCTTCTTCAGATTCGAGTCCCTCGACTCGAAACTGGAACATATGCTGGCGTAATTCGACTCAGGCCGTTGAGGACTTACAAGAGTGGAATTCCAGTGATTTTCAAATGATGTACCCAACGCGTCCATCGAGATTTCCATCGCGCCTGTTGGCATGGATTATTACTAGCAGAGCGCAGTCGTGTGCGTTGCCAGGCCATCAGATGGTATCTATAGGTCTTATCTTTGCGTCGCGGATGCAGCATCCGAATGTTTATCACCGCGGAGGTGTTTCGGGTGGCCAAAGAGGATGTTACTCATTTAGCGTTAACTGAGGCAAAGTTGCTGAAAAGTTTTTGCATGCTCATCCGAAGGATTGGAATCGAAGAATTTATAGGGTGCGCAATCAGCGCTCCCTATGGGAGTAGCCCCCGAGTGTCTGTTCGAGTCGTAGACTCGAGCAGAGACTTTAATTCATTCTTTGTTGACTTTTTGGTCCGTAGGACACAATTTTTTTGGATGCTTGAATCCATCCTCCCTATGGGAGTAGCCCCCGAGTCCGTAGTGGAGTTGTAGACTCGACGTAGGATTCGAAGAATAGTTCAATGGTGTAGTACTTTGATCGTTTTTCGGGTGCGCGGCCAGCGCTCCTGCCGAGTAGTTAGTCGAATTGTAGATTCGAGTGAGTACTTTTAGCTGTGTAGACGAAGAATTGTAACCGTTGCTAGTATAGCCTTGATGACGTCATTGCTGACGATCGGTGACCTCAAGCGTCTGTGGCGCCAGAGATGACGTGACTGGGCGAACATGGGTCCCACCTTATAACTTTGAATTGACTGGTCACGCGCAACATGGAGATAATTATGGCGTCGCCTCGATTTCTGTGCATAGTGGATGGCATGTGAGCGACTGTTTGCTGCCGTGCTGACACGTGGACGGTCGGATCTAGATCTTGGCTCTAGGGCTTCCCGATGAACGGTCACCGTGCATCTTCTTCGTCCTTATAATATTGGGGAAAAGTTTGTTTGTTTTCACCACAGCCATTCTTGTTTCACTGCTTCCACCATCTTAAGCTTTTCTCGCCGCATGCTGGGAATTCTCCGATCCTTCGCATCTTCTTTCGTACGTTCGCATCGCCGTCGCCGCACTGCCATGGGGAAACCCAAGAAGGCCTCCACCGCAGTTGGTACCGGTGCTGCTGCCAGTGGAAACAAGGGTACCGCCGCTACCCGCATCACCGATGGTGGCTGGCGGCGGTCGGAGACGCGCGAGGGCGATCTTCGCAAGCTTCATGAGCGGGGTATAATCTCGCAGGACAAGCAGGCCATCAAGATTCCCGGCGACGAGGTAACTCCCCGTCCACCCGCTGGGTTTCGGGTCATGTTTGTCGCTTTTGTCCTTCGGGGCCTTTCTCTCCCAGTCCACGATTTCCTCCGTGGATTGCTTTTCTTCTATGGCATCCAGCTCCATCATCTTTCGCCTAATTCTGTTCTTCACATTGCCTGCTTCATCACCTTCTGCGAGTGCTGGCTCGGTATCGAGCCACACTTTGGCCTCTTCCGGAAGCTCTATTCCATGAAGAGGCAATCTGGCTCCGATGGCGTTTATCCCATCGGCGGCTGCATCATTTCCCTTATATCCAACTTTCTCTTCTTTCCTTTTTCTATTTCTGAGTCCGTCCAATACTGGCGGAGGCGATGGCTTTACATCCACGAGTCCACAGTGGATGGGCAAAAGTTTGGCCTTGCTCCTTTCGGCCCTCCCAGAAAATCCAGCCGAAGAGGTCCTGGAAGAACCATATCTTGGATGGTGAGGTGGCGGAGATAGAGGAACTCTATCGACAGGTGGAGGATCTTTAGGTGATTCCGGATAAAGAGGTGAACAGTGTGGATATCATCAGCACCTTCCTCAAACATCGGGTGCAGCCGCTCTAGGCTAGGGCGCACCCGATGTTTCTTTATTCTGGCCGCAACGACCCGACTAGGGTTTCGACTAGAGAGCTCTCCAAGGGGGATGTGGAAGGAATCTCCGGCCGCTGCTAAAGTTTAAGGCTGACGAGGACATTCCGGGTAGCTCGCTGACCCCTCCATTCAGGGCCTCTCGACCAGTGCCGCAGGTGTAGATCTGGCACATGCGCATATCGCTTCTTTCGACTGCGTCTCTTTGCAGTTTGTTTATTCTGAGAGTTTGTTTTCTTTTGTGCAGGAGTTCAAAGTACCTGGCATGGAGCCTCCACTACCCCAACGTTTTCTGGATGCACCGGACAATGAGGTAGTGGAATCCATGTCTGAGCTTCCTTCAACGCGGTCGCCGGCTGAAGAAACTTTTGGGTCGAGCGAGGAGCATACTCAAAAGCGGACACAGAGATCGAGCGAATCGTCGGATGCCTCGACTCCACCGACCCCTAGGAATCCATCATGCCTTGAGCGTCACAGTGGGGGTCATGGTGGCTCTTCCTCTCCTATTCCGGCCGTGCCCGTGCGGGCTATGGCACCGTAGCCGCCAGCGAAGCGGAAGAAGGAAGAGAAGAAAGGCAAGAGGGCCTTGCCTGTCTTCAATTTGAGCGATATGGAACCGTAAGTATCTGCAGTTGATTTTTGCTCTCTTTCGATTTTGCTTGCTTGTACTTGTCTGATGTTTTCTTTTGTAGCCACTCCTCCGATGGCTCCTTCAGCGATGGCGCTCGGGAGATGGTGGGGGAGTCGAAGGTTGCTCCTTCTCCTCCTCCTCAGAAAGTGGCCACCTCTGAGGGCGCTGCTCCGAACCCTCTGGGGAGTCGAAGGTTTTGTGTCTCGGGGGGAGCCCCCAAGCATCTGTCGGATGATCTGTTGATCATGCCTTTCATTTTTGAACGTGTCTCGGAGGGAGCCCCCGAGCGCTTTTCGTGTCGTGATTTGTTTTGCTCGTTTCCTTGGGCGCAGCCCCCGAGCCTTTTCCTTGACAAGTTTCATATTCTTGCAGCCTTTTGTTCAGGGTGTCAATCAGCTGGTGAAGCAGCATCTGGCATTGGAGGCCAGCCTTCAGCGACTCCAAGGTTCGTGTGTTTTTATCTATCTTCTGCTTCTTCAGCTGCTTGCTTGCTGCTGAATTCTCATGTTTGTCCTTTGTTGCAGAAGAGAACAACACTGCCCTCCGTGAGCTTGATGCTCTCAAAAAGAGCCTCGGGCGAGCGAAGAAAAAGGCTAAAGATTCCGTTGGCGCTAAGGAGCGCCTTGAGCAGGAACTAGCCGACGCGGCTGCGGCCAAGGAGTGCCTGCAGCAAGAGGCCACAGATCGCGAGGAGCAGCTCACCACCACTGCGGCCTCGCGCGAGAAGGAGGTAGCCGGCAAGCTGATGGCCGCTGCGAAGGCTATTTCGGGTGAGTAGTTTCGTCTGTTCCTTTTCGGCTTCCTTGACTTTCTAGCTTCGTTTTGGTTTTCACTTTGCCTCTTCCGTTTATCTAGATGCCACGGGCATCGAGTTTAACCGTGGTGTCCTGGAGCATGGAAGTGCTCTGGATGATGCCACTTCGGCGGTCGAAGACCGCTGTAGTACCGTGGTCGGCTCACTTGCCAAGGCCAAGGTGGTTCTCGGGCGCTTCTACAAGGAGCTCGTCCCCAAGGGCGTCGCCCTCGAGGATGTCGAATTGTTGGCGGACGAACTGCAATCCGAGGCTCCCGCGGCATACAAGCGCAAGCAGAAGGGTATCGGCGCGTCCATGGGGCTGGCATGGCCATTGCGTCTGGAGCGGAGCTGGATCTTCATCAGGTCACCTCCCAGATGCCGATGGCTTCCGATGGATCCGAGGTAGCCTTTGCCCTCTACGCTGCCTGTTGTAAATGCTATGGGCCGAAGCTGATTGATTTGCTGGCGGCGTAGTGAGGCAGCAGGGAGAGGCCAAGAGCAGGCAATCCGGCTCCGAGGCCACTCAGGATGCAGCTTCTTAGGCCTTGTAGTTGTAGGATAGCTTTTGTTTCTTTTGTTGTAATGTATCTATGAACATTCCTTGTGCCATGCAGGGGCTTTTGCTGTATATAATGAATCTCCGAGTTGTTTGCTTATTCGTGCGTTTTTTCATATCCTTGCCTTCTTTTCCTCTAGGGACCTTCGGGTGATGATCTCGTTAATACTTCGTCTGCGCCGCATCTGCGACCATCCTTGGATGATGCGTCGCGGCTTGTGTTTCTTCGTGACCGCATCCGTAGTCTTAAGAAAGAGTTGCTTGGCGTTCGAGTCCTCACGGATGTTTGGAAGTCGAAGGCGGAGAGGGGCGCCGCCGGGGAGGAGTATCTGATGGGGCAGTTGCGGCGTTTGGCCGAACAACTTCAATGTGAGTTTCCTCGAGCTGTTGCTCATTTTTCGGATGCGCCTGTTGGCTTGTCATCTTACTTTGAAGTTGTTACAGGTGCTAACCTTGTTCCCAGGGAGGAAAAAGAGCGTGTTGCTGTTCGGATCAATTGCCTGACCCAGCATGACATGGAGGCCGGCGGCTTTTTCTGGATGGATCGTGATCATGCTATGGTCCTTATGACTGTGCAGGATCGTGTTCACCAGGTGATGCGGCTAGCGAAGACTTCCTTGGCGTCAATTCTGCACGTGATGTTTCCCCTGGATGAGGCACCATCGACTCTATGGGGCCTGCTGGCAAAGTTTCGGGATGTGCATCATGTCAGGGAGCTAGTGCGGCATCAACTGGTTGCAGGGGTGATGTTGGGGATATGCTATATGGGTATCCTCATAGCATGTCACTTATCCGGATAACCCGGGTGGCCCATAGTTGGTAGCATGGCCTATGGCCTGCTGGGCGGCCCAGTTAGATGGATCCAGAAGGGAGGCCCATGGCGGATAAAGGAAGGCTACGGTGGAGTCACTAGCGTACCCGGAGCCTTGGAGTGCAAGATACACAAGACTAGTAATAGACGGTGTAGGACTCTGTAACCTGTCCGGCTAGGACTTTTCCCTGTAACCCTAGGACCTGGCGACTATATAAGTCGGGCATATGGGAGCCTTTAGGGCACAACTTCAGACAACCTAGTATCTTTTCATACAACCTCGCACAGCAAACCTATCTCTGTAACTCCACGTATTGCCCTTATAGTGATTATAGCAGGAGTAGAATTCCGCCACCGTTCTGGGATCTGAACCTGGGTAAGCTGTGTTACCTCATACCCATCAACCGTCCGCCTTACCCCACGTCTCTAAACACACACTGTGAGGACCCCTCCATGGCGTACTCGTCGGCAATACCACGACAGTTGGCGCCCACCGTGGGGCAAGAGGCGCTTCAGGCTCTTCAACGGGCGAGGACCAAGATCTTCGCGGGAATCGGCAAAACCGTGGACATCGGTCGTGTTCTCTTCTTTGGCAACGTTCCGATCATCCCTCCTGACGAGTTCTGGATCCCGGCAAAGACGAACCCTACGCGGTGTTCAATCGTTCCTATTGGAGACATCCACCTCTTCATCGGCGAAACCGACACGGGCACTAGTTCCCTGGGAGTCGGAGGAGCATCAAGGCCCGCACGGACCGCCTATGGGAAGGATACGTTCACGGAAGGATCGATGTCGGATCTCTCTTCGGAGTTTACCGGCAAAGATCGGAAAGCATCAAGGCCTGCACTGACCGCCTACGGGCAGGATACGTTCGTGGAAGGATCGATGTTGGATCTCTCTTCGGAGTCGCTCGAGAAGTTGTCCACGGAGATGCGGAGACTATCCCTTCTGTCGCTGGTATACTCGTGCATGAGCTTCACGCAGTGTTGTAGAGGTTGGATTCGCCTGATGAACCAGCACATGGCTAGGTCCAAGCCGGTCAAACCCGTCTCTACAAACCATTCGATCCGCCTTATTGCACGAGAAGCGTCAAGGTCGGAGGAAAGGGAGGCCTGGGATCTCCATGACGAGGCTTCAGCGGCGGCTCCGTCAACGAAGTCCGGGTACGTAACTAGTCGGCCAGCCAGGGGACTGTCTGGGCCGTAAAAGTACGTCCGTTGCCAATTCTTGCAGGACTCGTGGCCAACGATGTCGGGGAACCGCCGGCCAGGTCAAATCTTGAAGCTTATGGTGCCGTAGTTCCTAAGATCTTCCTTGCTATGTCTAGCTTCACGTTTGACGGTGAAGAAGTACACAAAAAGGTCTAACCTAGGCCTTATCCCTAAGTATCCCTCGCAATGTGCCGCGTAGTTGCTAAGCACTAAGATACTATTGGGGGAAAGGTTCTGGGGATGGACTCTATAATGGTTCAAGACGGAGAGGAAGAAGTTGGAGATGGGCAGGGAGACGCCGCGTACCAGTTGAGCTTTGAGGTACACCTTTTCTCCGGTTTGGGGAGAAGGTGTCACCTCGCCGGCCGCGCCGCACGCCAGGCAAGTCCCTTTGTCGCGGGGAGGTAGCCTTCGGCGACCATCTCTTGGATATCACGGTCTGTGATATCCGAGCCACGCCAGTCGCCCTTGTGTGAGTCTGGTTCCTCTTCCAGTGGCTCTAGCGCCGCCAAATTTAGGTCGCCACCGGTGGACTCGATCACCGCCGATGCGGGGATGACCAAACCATCTAGGGGAACGACGACGGAGCTCGCCGGCTTCGCCGTGGCTTCGCTTGACGCCACCATTGAGGAAGAAGTGCTGCTGCTGGCCATGGAGTGAGGCTGGATGCGATTGGTACAGATTGGAGGCTAGGGTTTTTTCGAGAGTTCTCGCAGAGAGCTCGAGGAGGCACGCGACTGGAGGAAGAAGATGATGCGAAGAGAATGAGGTAAAAAGTGGAAATTTCCCCATGGTTACTATTTATCATCCTCGACGTCAAGATTTGTGCAGCTTGATCGGACGGTTGCCGCGTAGACGATGTGTTCACGGACGTGCGCGGAAATTTCGCCATGTCTCCAACCATCGCCGCCAACGGTTCGTAGCGCTCGCGCGGGAAAAACAGACATGATTGCGTTCTCTGCATGTGTGAGTTACGAGGCGTCGCTGACCTAAGCCTACGTCGTCCTAGCTGACATAGGTAGATGAGTCGTCACATCGAAGATTCCGACATGGACGGATCCAATCCGACTATGGAAGAGTACGATGGAAGATTCAGCATTTCTCCGGCTTACAAGTTGAAGACGGAGAAAAGCTTTGCAAGGTTCTTTGAGAGGACTACAAGATGTTGCTTGACAATTTGCCGACATCCTACTAGACGGAGCATTTATTTGAAGAGGCAAGACGGCACAAGATCTCGGAGTTCTCCGGGGGCTACTGTTGGGGATATGCTATATGGGTATCCTCATAGCATGTCACTTATCCGAATAACCCGGGTGGCCCACAGTTGGTAGCATGGCCTATGGCCTGCTAGGCGGCCCAGTTAGATGGATCCAGAAGGGAGGCCCATGCCGGATAAAGTAAGGCTACGGTGGAGTCACTAGCGTACCCGGAGCCTTGGAGTGCAAGATACACAAGACTAGTAATAGATGGTGTAGGACTCTGTAACCTGTCCGGCTAGGACTTTTCCCTGTAACCCTAGGACCTGGCGACTATATAAGTCAGGCCTATGGGAGCCTTTAGGGCACAAATTCAGACAACCTAGTATCGATTCATACAACCTCGCACAGCAAACCTATCTCTGTAACTCGGCGTATTGCCCTTATAGTGATTTATAGCAGGAGTAGGATTCCGCCACCGTTGTGGGATCTGAACCTAGGTAAGCTGTGTAACCTCGTACTCGTCAATCGTCCGCCTTACCCCACGTCTCTAAACATGCACTATGAGGACCCATCCATGGCGTACTCGTCGGCAATACCACGACAGGTGAAGGCTGCGCTTTCCCTCGTGTGGCTGCATCGCCCTGATGTAGATCTTGCTGCTGTGGCGGCTGGGACGCCTCTTCGGCCGGATGGTGGCATGTGGGACATGCATCCACATTATGCGGCTGTAAGGAAGTATGTCGAACAAATTGTAGATCTCTTTGAGCAGCGTGCGCAGGTGATTCTTTAGAATAGGTAGGACCTGTAAAAAGATAGATGTAAAATTTGTATGTATTCGACTGGGCGTGTTATGCCCTTTGTTGTAAAGGTTGATTGTTGTTAGCACGTGGTGCTTTATTTGTATGTGTGTCCTTTTCGTTAGCCTGACGTGGTCAGCTACTCAGGTGTACACGCGTTATCCTCAGTCGACGAAGTCGTGAGGTGAGCCCCAAGTGTGTTGTAACATGAAGAAAATGCGAAAAATAGATAAATTGTTGGGGCGAGACACTTAGCTTTATTCATATCGTAATGATGAGGTATATTGTTCGGCTGAGTAGCCTTGGCTGAATAGCCTTATTGAAAGTAAAAGAGAGGGGGTAGCTAGGGTTAGAAACGTCGCAGTTGTGCGACATTCCATGGGTTGGAGTATGCTACTCCAGACTCCACGTGCTTGAGGCAATAGGCGCCACCTGGGATGACTTCAGTGACGACGTAGGGTCCCTCCCAGGGCGAATCAAGCTTCTTCGGTCGCTCTTGCTTGAGTCGTAAGACTAGGTCTCCTTCGACGAAGGACCTTGGGCGCAGCCGACGGCTGTGTTGCGGAGGCTCTGTTGATAGACCGCTCATCGAGCCGCGGCTATGTCACGTGCCTCGTCGAGTGTGTCGACGGCGTCTTCGAGTGCAGCCGTCAATTCGGCTTCGTTGTAGGCGACGACCCGTGGGGCCTTGTGGCGCACTTCTGCGGGCAGCACCGCTTCGGCTCCGTGTACCATGAAGAAAGGAGTGTAGCCAGTTGAGCTGTTTGGCGTCATGCGTAGGCTCCAGAGGATGGAGGGTAGCTCTTGTGTCCAGGCTCCTGTGAGTCGCTGGAGTGGGATCATTAGACGTTTCTTGATGCCGCCGCCGACGAGGCCGTTGGCTTTTTCGACCTGCCCGTTTGTTTGCGGGTGCGCCACGGAGGCGTATGTAATGTTGATTCCAAGGTCTTCGCAGAAGTCCTGAAATTCTTTGGAGATGAAGTTCGACCCGTTGTCGGTGATGATGCTGTGCGGCATGCCGAACCTGTAGACGATGGATTCGAAGAACTTTACAGCTGTTTTGCCCTTTTGGTTAGTAACGGGCATGGCCTCGATCCACTTGGTGAATTTGTCAACTGCGACCAGGAGGTAGACGTGGCCTCCTTTCGAGGACTTCGGTAGTTTGCCGATCATGTCGAGGCCCCATTGGGCGAAGGGCCAGGCCAGGGGTATGGGCCTGAGCTCCGATCCTGGTGCGTGTGGTTTATCTGCGAACCTCTGGCACCCGTTGCAGCTTCGAACGATGTCCTTGGCATCGTTCATGGCTGTTGGCCAGTAGAACCCAGCTCGTAGAGATTTGGCGACAAGGGCGCGGCTCCCCGCGTGATGGCTGCAGATGCCCACTGGGATGTCTTAGAGGATGGTTCTGCCGTCACCGATGGTGACGCACCTTTGGAGTACACCCGAAATGCTGCGCTTGTACAGCTCGCCATTGATGATGGTGAAGGCCTTGGACCGGCGAGATATGCGCTGGACATCTGTCGGGCTGTCAGGAAGCTCCCCGTCTATCAGATATTGGAGGTATGGCTGTGTCCATGTTTCTTCGACTGCCATGACCTGCATCAGGTTGACCACTGCGACCTCTGTGTCGAGCTTTTCTGGTCCTTCCTGTCCTTCGGGTAGCGCAGCCCCCGAGTGTTCTGCTTCTTCGGGTGATCCCTTTGGGAATTTCCTTTTGATGGATGGCACGCAGATCTGTTCGAGGAACACATCTGGTGGCATCCGTGCGCAGGTGGAGCCGATGTTGGCGAGTCTGTCGGCTTCTTTGTTGCTTTCTCTCTCAACGTGTCGAAGCTCGCAGCCGTCAAAGTCTCCTTCGAGTGCGTTGTAGAGTGCATGGTACGCAATCATGTTGGCCGCGTGTGCGTCGCCTCGTTCATTGTCTGCTGGTCGACGAGGTTCGAGTCGCCGTAGATGATCAGGCGCATCGCGCCATAGATCTTGGCCATCCTCATGCCGTGGATGAGGGCCTCATACTCAGCCTCGTTGTCGGAAGCTCGAAATTTCATCCGGAGGACGTACTTCATATTGTCGCCCTGCGCGGAGGTCAGTATGACCCCGGCTCCTGCTCCGGCCTCGCGCTTGGAGCCGTCGAAGTGCATCGTTCATGACTGTGTCATGTCCGGGGTGTTTGGCAGCTGCAGTTCCATCCAGTGGACGAGGAAGTTCGGAAGGACCTAAGACTTGATCGTGTGGGGCTTCTCATAGACGATGTCTAGAGGTGACAGCTCGATGCCCCCAAGGCCACACGTCTTGTGGCCTCCGGGTTGTTCAGGATGCTGTTCAGGGGTGCTTCGTTGACGACCATCACCTGATGCTCCTGGAAGTAGTGGCTCAGCCGACGAGCCGTCATGAATACGCCGTAGGCGAGCTTCTGGTAGTGAGGATACATCTGCTTTGTCGGCGTTAATACCTCGCTAAGGTAGTAGATTGGGCATTGGACCCCATGGGTCTTGCCATCTTCGGGTCTTTCGACCACAAGCACGGTGCTTACCACCTGGTGTGTAGCTGCTATGTATAGCAGTAGAGGCTCGCGTTCTTTTGGCGTGACCAAGACGGGCGAGGTGGAGAGCAACCTCTTTAGATCTTCGAATGCGTCGTCCGCTTCGGGCGTCCACTCAAATTTGTCTGCCTTGCGTAGCAGCTGACAGAAAGGCAGGGATTTTTCGCCCATGTGGCTGATGAATCTGCTCAACGCCGCGATTCGCCCACCAAGCTGCTGGACGCCCTTGAGGTTCTTCGGCTTCTCCATGACCATTATGGCCCGGATTTTCTTCGGGTTTGCTTTGATCCCTTGCTGGGAGATGAAGTAGCCTAGCAGTTGACCAGATGGGACACCGAAGGCGCACTTTTCTGGGTTTAGCTTGATCTTGTATTGATCAAGGTTGTCGAACGTCTCGCGGAGATCGTCGATCAGTGTCTTGGCCTCCCTTGTTTTGATTACTATGTCGTCGACATAGACTTGGATGTTGCGGCCGATCTGGTCCTTCAGGCATGCCTGGAAAAACGTCATCGGATGGACTGTTTGACGGGCTTGGTGTCTGGAAAAACGTTAATTGCATGCTCGGCGAATTCCCTGGGAACTCCTGGCATGTCCGCAGGACACCAGGCGAAGAATTCCCAGCGCTCACGGAGGAATTCGACGAGCGCGCTTTCCATGCGGGGCTAAGGCCGTTGGCGATCAACGCCGTCTTGGAGGCGTCCGTCGGGTGGACCTGCACCTTCTTTGTGTTGACGGTGGAGTTGAAAGACATGTCGGGTGCGTTCTATCTTGCAACTGGAGGTGCCCCGTTGTCTGTCACCTCTCGGAGCCTTATGAGCTCCTCCTGCATGCCAAATGACTGGGAGATTCTTTTGAAGTCCCTGTCGCAGTGGTCCGATCGGGTGAAGCTCCCGTGGACCGTGATTACGCCCTTAGGTCCTGGCATCTTGAGTAGCAGGTACGCGTAGTGTGGTACTGCGAGGAATCGTGCGAATGCCACACGCCCGAGGATGGTGTGGTATTGTGATGGCTAGTCCACCACTTCAAACTCGAGTCGCTCGCATCGGAAGTTGTCAGGCTTGCCGAAGATGACATCGAGCCATATCTTTCCCAGGGGGAATATGCCCTTCCCTGGGACGATGCCGTGGACCGCGGTATCGGATTGTTCCAGGCTACACAGCGGGATCCACATTGCTACTAAGGTGCTGGCGAACATCAGATTGATGCCGCTGCCACCATCCATGAAGACGCAGCTCATGTCGAAACCTCCGATCTGCGCTTCGAGCACCAGGGCAGCATGACCTGGGCGAGGAATGTGGCAGGGGTGATCCGAACGGCTGAACGTGATGCAGGACTCCGATCCGTTGAGGTACTCAGGGATGGCGGGTGGAGCGGTCACGGCCAAATTGATCTGACGGGTGATTTTCTTCTGCACCCTGTTCGCTACGCCTTTGGATCATCAGTGATCCTTTTGGCACGGGGTACCCGTTTCCGCCGTTGTTCTGCGCGGGTGCGATTGGATGATTCGAAGGTCCCACGGGTGGTGGTGGAGGAGCTCCGTGGGCGATGTCACCTGGTGCGGGCGTGTTCCCGTACCCAGGGTTCAGGGCTTGTTGCCTCATCTGGGACATGCTCTCACTGAGTTTCTGGAACTCGCGGCAATCCTTGAGCATGTGGCTTGCCTTCTTTTTACCATCCTACTTGTCGATGTAGAAGTGGATGGTGCATGGACTCGACAGTTTGACGTATGCTGAGGGTCCATCGTCACGGCCGCGATGTTGCCATGACTGCGCTGGGCGTCCTCCGTCACAGAAGTTGTTTCCACGGTATCCGCCACTGCTGCGGTTGCCATCGCTGCGACGGTCGGCGTAGCCAGCCGCGACCATGTCGGGTCCATCGCGATCGTCGTAGACGCGCGGTCTTCTCTTTCTATGGCGTTCACGTCGATGGTCGTAGTCATCTTCCTCCTCCGAGTGCGCTCGGTGGACGGAGTCCTCGCCATCTGCCCACCTGTTGACAATGTCCATGAGGTGGTCAAGTGTCTTGGGCTTGACGCGCCCAAGTTCTTCCTTGAAGTCCTGGCGTTTGACGCCATCCTTGAAGGAATCTATTGCTCTCTCCTCAGAGATGTGCGCCGCGGAGTTCTTAGTATTGGACCAGCGTAATATGTACGAGCGAATGGATTCGCCTGTTTGTTGGGTGCAGGCTCGTAGCTCCTCGACCGAGGCTGGCCTCTTGCTGGTGCCTTTGAAGTTTCGGATGAAACTGTACGCCAGCTCCTCCAAGTTTCAGATGGATCCCGAGGATAGGCTGTTGAGCCAGATCCGGGCTACGCCTGTCAGCTGCAGCTGAAGGCATTGCAGGGCGGTGTCCTTGTTTCCGCCGTGTAGTTTGACGGACGACAGGTGGTCGCTGAGCCACGCCTTGGGGTCCTATGTACCGTCAAACTTCGTAGTGTCAGAAGGAAGCTTGAAGTTCCACGGCATCCGTGTTTGCCGGACGGATCTGCTGAAGCATCGGGCTCCGCAGAGTTCTCCTTCGTCATCGTCCTCCTCGGATTCGGACGAGCAGACGCGCTTGGCGCGCGCTTTGTCGATCTTGCGTTGGGTGAGCTCGCTTCGAGCGTCGTAATCGCGGCTGCGATGACGCGAGCTCTTATGCCTTCAAAGTAGGTCGTGCTCTTCCTCGTCAGATGAAGGCGTGGGGCTGCGGTTGAATCTGACCGCAGCCTTCTTTTTTGGCTCCGCGGGAGCTTCTCCGTGGAGCGCAGCTCCAATGAGTCCGAGTCTGGTAAGTGCGAACTTGTGCATGGCCCTTTTCGGGTCCCCCACCGGAGGTGGATGGGATGCGAGGTATGTGGTGGCTGCCATGATCGCAGCTTGCGGTGTCTTTGGGATGACGTTGTTGTCGGCATCCATCTCCATGAAAGACGTGTGAGGGTGCGAGTCACCTCGCGACGTGCCTTGGGGTCCATGTTCTCCGTGCGAGAACGGTGCTTGTTGCCATGGTTGCCGTGCGAGATGGAGCCGCCCATGGCGAAGAGCGCATCTCGCTGCGCGCTGGACTCCGAGGCCGCTTTCTTGCGCTTATCAAGCACTTCTTGCATCTTCACCTGCTTCTTGTGCTCTTCGACTAGGAGCAGGTGGTACGCATCAGTAGGTCCCGTGAGGCACCTACAGGAAGGATCTTGTTGCTTGCCACGGCTTCGCGTGCTTGAGCCCATCCTTCCTTGCTGAGGTGGATGATCCGATTGGGATCGGTGTCCTCCTCGTTGGGTGGGGGGGACTGGTTTCTCCCGTTCTCGCCGTTTCTACCCTGCGGGTTGGGTGGCGGGTTGTGCTCCTGATCCACGTCGCTCTGGATGACTGTGGCGCATTGGTAGCGCTCATATATAGGATCGCTATTGCCGCAGCTTTTGGATCCGGAACCGTAGGTCCCTTCCTCCAATGGTGGATCACACAGATCTGAGTTGCAGCTGCTGCTGTCATAGGATTCATCTGTCGATGGCGAGTGCATAGCACAGGGTGTGAAGCCCATGAAGCGGGCCTGATCGATGGCAGGGGCACCCGCTCTAGGAGACGGAGAGTGCCGGTCTGCCCCACCTGGAAGCAGAAGCTCCCGAACAGGATCTCGAGCCCGTCGCCAACGGGCTCGAAGTCCTTCAGGGTGGCTGGCGAGTGGGCGGTGAAGTCAAAAGCGCCAAAGAGGAGATGACTCTCCGTCACCACGGAGTTGTAGATCGCTTTGGTTGGGACCATCACGATCGCACAATCAGCGTCCCCAGTTCCCACAGACGGTGCCAATTGACGAGGTTTAATCTCGTCAATGCCCATTGTTATAAGCTTGGGTTTTGGAGAAGATGGGGATGCTGGAGATCACGGAACGGTTAGAAAACAAGCAACACGGGGACACGAGGTTTACCTAGGTTCAGGCCCCCGGAGGGAAAACCCTACTCCTGCTTGTCTGCTCTTGATTACAGCGGAACCGAAAGTTACAGGGGTGTGCAGATGCAATCTGGTGTGGAGGTGTGTATGCGGTGGTATGAAGTGCCCTCCTCGTCGTGCCCTCCTAGGCTTTATATAGAAGTAGGTAGGTCCCGGGCACAGACCGAGTCGGTTACAGGTTTTAGGGTTTACCCCTTTGAATATTATATCTACTCTAGTCTTGTTCTCCAAGGATCCGAAGACGTCATGGGCTTGGGCCACCCGAAAATCTTCATGGGCCACACATATTCTTGTGGGCCTTCCTTGGACTGGACCAGGTATGCTAAGGTCGTGTACCCGTAGGGTATAACCATGTCATTAGTAGGGATACCGAATGTTGTTTGTAGTCTCGGATGGGATCCGGGATATCACGAGGAGATCCGGAATGGTCCGGAGAATAAGATTCATATAAGGAAAGTTCGATTCTGGAGTTCGTGAAAGATTTCGATGTTTTCATAGGAGAGGTTCTAGAAGGGTCTAGAAGGTTCACCGAACCGGAAGGGGAATGGACCATGAATGTGTCATGGATAAGTGGAGTGATTGGATCATATCCTAGGTCACTTGGTTTGGGCATTTGCAAGAGAGAATTAAAGCTCTAAATTGAAAGTCAAACGTGAAGTTTGAAAAGTCAAACTGGAACAATGGTTTCCTAGTGGAAGAAGGAAAGAGTCCTTCTCTCAATCCAACTTGTGTTTGGGTTTGGATTCAAACCCACCCCTCCCAAGGCTGCCCCCCTCTCATAAATAGAGGGGGAGGGCTGCCCCAAACACTAAGCCCTAGCCCTCCCACACCCACGCCGCCGCCAAGCCGTCGCCACTCGCCGCCGCCTTGCACCGCCGCCGGCCCATCGCCGCCGACACCTCCTCCTCCCGACCTTCTAAACCCTAGATCATCGGGAAACCCTAGATCCACCATAACTCGCACCGGCTTAGGCGAAGCCCTGCGGGATCTTCCCTCTACCTCTGAACACCATGTCGTCGTGCTGCCGGAATCACGAGGGGACAACTACAACCTCCACTGCCAGCTGGAACAAGGGAGAGGAAGGTCTTCATCGAGTACCAAACGTGTGACCGACTGCGGAAGCGCTGCCGGAACGCAGCGCCGGAAGGATCGTCTACGCGATCTTGAGATTGGCAAATGTAGATTTGTTGCACGAGTAGAACACAATGGTCATTGTGGGCGTTGGTGCTTTTATTATCAATTGCTTTTTGTGTACTTTGCATCTTGCGTTATGATGGGATGAAGCGGCTCGGGCTAACCTTACATGACATCGTTCATGAGACTTGCTCCACGCTCAACATGCAACTTGTATTGCTTAAGTGGCTTTCTGGGTGTCTGTCTCTCCCATCATAGTATAGATTCAATTTGCAATGGGCACTTGATAGTTCAAACATCAGCGTTGTGGTTCTTGTTCGTAAGTTAGAACGACACTTATTGAAATCCCCAAACCACGTAAAATATGCAAAGAAAATTAGAGGCGTCTAACTTTGTTTTGCAGGGGTGTGCTGTGATGTGATATGGCCATGATTGTGATTATATATGATGTATGCAATGTTCCTTATTGTAAATCGGCAACCGGCAGGAGCCATACGGTTATCTTTTAATTCCGTTAAGACCTGCATGTCTATTCAAAGTAGTTGTAATAGTTGATGCTGGTGGACGACAACCATGAAGCGGCGCCATTGACCTTGACGCCATACCGGTGATGATGGAGATCATGTTCGTGCTTGAAGATGGAGATCGGAAGAACAAGAAGAAAGACCATATCATATCACATATTATGAATTGCATGTGATGTTAATCCTTTTATGCATCTTGTATTGCTTAGTTTGTGACGGTAGCATTATAAGATGATCCCTCAAGCACAAAAATTTCAAGTTATAAAGTGTTCATACTTAGTAAGCACCGTTGCTAAAGATCATTGTTTCGAAGCACCACGTGATGATTGGGTGTGTTAGATTCTCCGAGTGTATACAACGTGAGCAAGCCAGATTTGCTCATGCGGAAGCTAAGGTTTGATCTTGACGAGGCTAGCATGTACATACATGGTCTCGGAACACGGATCACCGAAAGGTAAAGCATGAGTCATATAGCAGATATGATGAACATGTTGATTGTTCACCATTGAAGCTACATCAACTCTCGTGATGATCGGTTTTGATGTGGTGGATTTGGTTCGTGTGATCACTAAAGCAATGTGAGGGATATTGTTTTGAGTGGGAGTTCACCTAGATTAATTTAACTATTAATTAGAACTCAATTTGTCATAAACTTAGTCTAAACTATTGCAAATATGTTGTAGATCAATGGCGGCCTCTACCATCAATTTTAATGCGTTCCTAGAGAATGAAAAGTTGAAAAACAATGGAAGCAACTTCGTGGATTGATTCCGCAATTTGAGGATTGTCCTCAATGCTGGTAATTTGACCTATGTGCTGGATGCACCGCTCGGTGACCCGCCTGCAGCTGATGCTACCGATGAGGTAAAGAATGTTTTCCTCTCTCGGAAGAATCAGTACTCCACAGTTCAGTGTGCTATCTTATATGGTTTGGAATCGGAGCTTCAGAAAAGGTTTGAGAACCATGACCCACATGATATTTTCCATGAACTCAAAATGATATTTGAGGCTCACGTGGCAGTTGAGAGTTATGACGCTTCTGAAAAGTTCTTTAACTGCAAGATGGAAGAGGGAAGCTCCGTCAGTGAGCATGTTCTTAAGATGTCTGGGCACATAAGCAAGCTTCAAAGCTTAGGTATAGTGATTCCTAATGCTTTGGGGATTCACCGTGTCCTCCAATCACTACCACCAAGTTACAAGAACTTTGTGATGAACTACAATATGCAAAACATGGACAAGTCGTTGCCCAAACTCTTCTCCATGTTAAAGTCTACAGAAGTGGAGATCAAGAAAGAGCACCAAGTTTTGTTGGTAAATAAGACCACCAAATTCAAGAAGCAAGGCAAGTCTAAGAAAAAGGGAAACTTCAAGAGGGGCGGTAAGAAAGTTACCGCGTCGGTGAAGAAGACCAAGGTTGGGCCTAAGCCTGATACTGAGTGCTTTTACTACAAGGGAGAATGTCACTAGAAGCGGAATTGCCCTAAGTACTTGGCGGATTTGAAGAACAACAACATCAAGAAGAAAGGTATATCCGGTATACATGTTATTGATGTGTATCTCACTAGTACTCGTAGTAGTGCCTGGGTATTTGATACTGGTTCGGTTGCTCATATTTGTAACTCGAAAAAGGTGCTGCAGAATAAACAGAAGCTAGCGAAGAACGAGGTGACGACGCGCGTTGGAAATGGATCGAAGGTTGATGTGATCGCGGTCGGCACGCTACCTCTTCATTTACCATCGGGATTAGTTTTATACTTAAATAATTGTTATTTGGTGCCTGCGTTGAGCATGAACATTATATCCGGATCATGTTTATTGCGAGACGGTTACTTGTTTAAGTCCGAGATTAATGGTTGTTCGATTTATATGAGTAATATGTTTTATGCACATGCACCTTTGATAGATGGTCTATTCTTATTTAATCTCGATTGTGGAAATATACACATTAATAGCATTGAAGCTAAACGTTTGAAATTGAGCGATAACTCGACCTATATGTGGCACTGTCGTCTTGGTTACATTGGAGTGAAGCGTATGAAGAAACTCTATTCCGATGGACTTCTTGAATCACTTGAAAGATGCGAAGCATGTCTGATGGGTAAAATGACTAAGACTCCATTTTCTGGTATGATGGAGCGAGCTACGGACTTATTAGAAATCATACATACCGATGTGTGTGGTCCAATGAGTGTAGCCTCGCACAGTGGTTATCGCTATGTTCTTACCTTCACGGATGACTTGAGTAGATATGGGTATATCTATTTCATGAAACATAAGTCCGAAACTTTCGAGAAGTTTAAGGATTTCAAAGTGAGGTAGAGAATCAACATAACAAGAAGATTAAATTTCTATGACCGGATCGTGGAGGTGAATATCTAAGTTACGAGTTTGGCGAGCATTTGAAGAAATGCGGAATACTTTCACAATTGACACCGCCGGGAACACCACAACGTAATGGTGTGTCCGAATGTCGTAATCGAACTCTCTTAGATATGGTTCGTTCTATGATGTCACTTACAGATTTACCGCTATCGTTTTGGGGTTATGCGTTAGAAACAGCCACATTCACTTTAAATAGGGAACCATCTAAATCCGTTGAAATGACACCGTATGAATTGTGGTTTGGGAAGAAACCTAAATTGTCGTTCCTTAAAGTTTGGGGTTGCGAAGCTTATGTAAATAAGTTACACCCCGACAAGCTTGAACCCAAAGCGAAAAAATGCGTGTTCATAGGATACCCAAAGGAAACTATTGGGTATACCTTCTATCATAGATCCGAGGGCAAGATCTTCGTTGCCAAGAATGGATCCTTTCTAGAGAAGGATTTTCTCTCGAAAGAAGTAACTAGAAGGAAAGTAAAACTCGACGAGGTTATTGAACCTTCTCTCAAACTTGCGAGTAGCGCAACACCGGAAGTAGTTCCTGTGGCGCCTACACCAATAAGAGAGGAAGCTAATGATGTTGATCATGAAACTTCGGTTGAAGTTACTACGGAACCTCACAGGTCAACGAGAACTCGTACCGCTCCTGATTGGTATGATCCCGTTATGAATGTCATGTTGGTGGATAACACCGATGACCCTGCGACATATGAGGAAGCGATGATGAGCCCAGATTGCAATAAATGGCAAGAAGCCATGAAATCCGAGATTGGATCCATGTAAGAAAACCAAGTATGGACTTTGGTGGACTTACCGGATGGCCGGAAGGCTGTCGAGAACAAATGGATTTTCAAGAAGAAAACAGATGCTGATGGTAATGTTACTGTCTATAAAGCTCGACTTGTCGCAAAAGGGTTTTGACAAATTCAAGGAGTTGACTACGATGAGAATTTCTCACCAGTAGCGAAGCTAAAGTCTGTGAGGATTATGTTAGCAATCGCTGCATATTATGATTATGAGATATGGCAGATGGATGTCAAAATGGCGTTCCTCAATGGAGACATTGATGAAGAGTTGTATATGATGCAACCCAAAGGTTTTGTCGATCCTAAAGATGCTAACAAGGTACGCAAACTTCAACGGTCCATTTATGGATTGAAGCAAGCATCATGGGGTTGGAATCAACGTTTTGATAAGGTAATCAAAAGCTTTGGTTTTATACAAACTTATGGAGAAGCTTGTATTTACAAGAAAGTGAGTGGGAGCTTTGTAGCATTCTTAATACTATATGTAGATGACATATTGTTGATTGGGAATGATGTAGACCTTCTTAATAGTGTCAAGGATTATTTGAATAATAGTTTTTCAATGAAAGATCTTGGTGAAGCAACTTACATATTAGGCATAAAGATTTATAGAGATAGATCGAGACGCCTAATATCATTGTCACAGAGTACATATTTGGACAAAGTTCTAAAGAGGTTTGGAATGGAAGATAGAAAGAAAGGGTTCTTGCCCATGTTGCCCAATACGACCTTGAGTAAAACTCAAAGTCCTGCAACGGCAGAAGATAGAGAAAGGATGAGTAAGACTCCATATGCCTCAGCTATAGGATCTCTCATATATGCCATGCTATGTACTAGACCCGACATTGCATATGTTGTTAGTTTGACTAGCAGATATCAAAGTGATCCAGGAGTGGATCATTGGACAGCGGTCAAAAACATCCTTAAGTACTTGAGAAGAACTAAGGATATGGTTCTTTCTTATGGAGGTGATGAACAACTCGTTGTTAATGGTTACACCGATGCTAGTTGGAACACCGATCCGGATGATTCTAAATCTCAATATGGATACGTATTTACTTTGAATGGTGCAGCAGTTAGCTAGAGGAGTGCAAAGCAAAGCGTTGTGGTGAGATCTTCAACTGAATCGGAATACATAGCTGCTTCGGAGGCTTCACAAGAAGCGATATGGATGAAGGAGTTCATTACAGAGCTTGGTGTGGTTCCAAGTGCGTTGGACCCAATGTCTATCTATTGTGATAACATGGGTGCCATAGCCAATGCGCAAGAACCAAGGTCACACAAGAAGCTGACATAAAGATGGTGACATAAAGATTTGCAAAGTACACACAGATCTGAATGTGGCGGATCCGTTGACTAAACCTCTACCGAGGGCAAAACATGACCAGCACCAAACTGACATGGGTGTTCGGTATATTACCATGTAATCTAGATTAGTTGACTCTAGTGCAAGTGGGAGACTGTTGGAGATATGCCCTAGAGGTAATAATAAAAGTGGTTATTATTATATCTTTGTGTTTATGATAAAATGTTTACATTCATGCTATAACAGTATTAACCGGAAACATTAATACTTGTGTGATTTGTAAACTAAATTAGAGTCCCTAGTAGAGCCTCTATGTAATACTAGCTTGTTGGTTAATAGATGATCGTGGTTTCCCGATCATGAGCATTGAGATGTTGTTGACAACAAGATCATATCATTAGGAGAATGGTATAATGGACATACTCCTATAGATAAGCATAGCATTAAGATCAAGTCATTTCAATAGTTCATTTGCTATAAGCTTTTCTGATACATAGTAACCTAATTCCTTCGACCATGAGATCATGCTAATCACCATCATCGGAAGGATGATTTGATGACATCAAACACCACACCGTAACTGGGTGGCTATAAAGGTGGCATTGAGTGTTTGTAAAGTATGTGTTGAGGCACATGGATCAAGAGTGGGATTTGTCCATCCATATGACGGATAGATATACTCTGGGCCCTCTCGGTTGAATGTCATCCAATTGGCTTGCAAGCATGTGACTGTCTCACAAGGGATCACATATCACGGGAACGAGAAAAGGGTACTTATCGGTAACGAGGTGGAACTAGGTATGCAGAGATACCGACGATCAAAACCTCGGATAAGTAAACTATCGCGAGACAATGGGAAATTGGTATCGTATGTAAGTGGTTCATTCGATTGCAAAGTAATCGTGGAAATATGTGGGAGCCGTATGAATTTCCAGATTCCTCTATTGGTTATTGATTGGAGAAGTGTCTCGGTCATGTCCGCATAATTCACAAACCGTAGGGAGACACACTTAAGGATTCGATGTTGTTCAGTAGATATGGAATGTTAGTAGGGATACCGAATGTTGTTCGGAGTCTTGGATGGGATTCGGGATATCACGAGGAGATCCGGAATGGTCCGAAGAATAAGATTCATATAAGGAAAGTCTGATTCCGGAGTTCGGGAAAGATTTCGATGTTTTCATCGGAGAGGTTCTAGAAGGGTCTAGAAGGTTCACCGGACCGGAAGGGGAATGGACCATGAATGTGTCATGGATAAGTGGAATGATTGGATTATATCCTAGGTCACTTGGTTTGGGCATTTGCAAGAGAGAATTAAAGCTCTAAATTGAAAGTCAAACGGGAAGTTTGAAAAGTCAAACTGGAACGATGGTTTCCTAGTGGAAGAAGGAAAGAGTCCTTCTCTCAATCCAACTTGGGTTTGGGTTTGGATTCAAACCCACCCCTCCCAAGGTTGCCCCCCTCTCATAAATAGAGGGGGAGGACTGCCCCAAACACTAAGCCCTAGCCCTCCCACACCCGCGCCGTCGACGCCGCCGCCAAGCCGCCGCTGGCCCGTCGCCGTCGCCCTAGCCACCACCGACACCTCCTCCTCCCGTTCTTCTAAACCCTAGATCACTGGGAAACCCTAGATCCACCATAACTCGCACCGGCTTAGGCGAAGCCCTGCGGGATCTTCCCTCTACCTCCGACACCATGCCGTCGTGCTACCGGAATCACGAGGGGAGAACTACAACCTCCGCTGCCTGCTGGAACAAGGGAGAGGAAGGTCTTCATCGAAAATTTATGTGACCGAGCGATTGACGGAACCGCTGCCGGAACACAGCGCCGGAAGGATCGTCTACGTGATCTTGAGATCGGCAAGTGTACGACTACATCACCCACGAGAATCTTCTCTTGTTAACCGCTTTGGAATCTTCGAGGGTGAGTGCTTCTATCGACTCGTTGCTACAATCTAGTAGATAGATCTTGGCTTGTTTGTGTGCATGCGATAGAATTTTTTTGTTTTCCATGCTACGAACCCCTACAGGTACGATCGTCGCCGTGATCACCAAGCTCACGGAGCTCGTCACCGATGGCCTTGATCTGGTGACAGAAGATGGTGACCGGGGCATCTCCCTGGGTGGTCATGCGAAGCTCCGTGTGGAGTGCGTTGATGCACGCGTCGGAGTTGTCCTAAAATAGCTACTGGAGAGAGGCCCATAGATCGGCGGCGGTGGCGTCATCGAAGGAGACCAGGTTGAAGAGCTCCGTGGAGATGCGGGTGTAGATCCACTGGATGATGGCGAGGTCATCTTTGATCCAGCGGAGATCGGTAGGCTGCGGAGGGTAGGAGGGATCTATATGATGACGGAGGCCGCACCGGCCGAGGTGGATGGTGAAGAGGTGGCGCCAGTGGTAGTAGTTGTGGGCGCCGAGGTCACGAGATCGGTATGAAGGGGGAGACATCAGCGATGGTGTCGGATAAAGAGATCATCAAAATTTGGGGAGGTGGTGGTTGGGTAGATGTAGGTGTGGAGGAGGAAAAGGAGGAGGTAGGAACGCCGGCAGCACGGAACTCGGCCATGGAGAAGAGGGGCCAAGTTGGGGGCGACGGCGGCCTTGGCGGCGCAGGTGGAGGCGTCATCCCAGGTGCAGAAAACCTTGGCGTCTGATACCATGATAGTTTGAGAGAATAATAACTTGTATTGATTTTAACCACGGTGGGCTATTTATATAGATTACAACTGACTTGGACTCCAAAACTAATAGGGATAGAGTTACAATCCAAATAGGGAGAGGAGAGGCGGCCGGTGCCCTAGCCGACCTATACTCTAATACCCGATCAGACGCCAAGACGGCCACCCGCACAGACGCACTCCAGCTGCACTTGCTTCTGCTCGCTGCCACTCGCTCGTGTTGCTCGATCGATTAGAGCTAGATAAAGCTATCTAGCTCGTGGAATAAAATAGACTCTTAATGAATAGAAGATTGATACTGGAATTGAGGCTTCCTGCCATGGAATCCAGCTCGGAGGACGGTGGTGATGGCGTTGGCTTTCGAAGCCGGACGAGGGTAGTTGGTGGTGTATTTTCGGTGAAAGGAAGCTTTGACCGCTTTGGCGTATATGGGATACATACACTGGCGGATCTTGGACCGAAATTCTGGGGGGGGGGGGGCAAATGGGCTTGGGGGGCAAAATTTAAGCTTTAGGCTGACTTTTAATTGACAAATGGGCTAAATACATATAAAAAGTATGCAATTTCTTCATGGGCTTGGGGGGCGATGGCCCATTTCGCCCCCATTAAGGTCCGCCAATGGATACATATGAGCTGATATATGTGAAGCCGCAAATATTTGCGGTATCTCCTCTCGCCGTTTTTTAGCTCTTTTTAAACCAAAACTGTATATTTTGCGAGCTTGATCAGATATTTTGTATTTACTAGAGATGCTCTTAGTCTGCCACATGCCCATGGAACTGACCATGGGTGGTGGTTCGCTGCGGCGTGGGACCATGGTCTAGTACGCAGCCATGATCCACCTGCCAGGTAGCACGAGTGTAGGTACAGCAGTAATACACCTCAAATTACTATTCTCGCCTCAAATCAGATATCTATCGGAGATTCGCATCTATCATATTTTAGTACATAGATATATTTAATTTAGATAAATTTTGAGGTGTGCTTGGGTATCCCCGTACCCCTTAAACTTAAGTTTGCATTGGGCAATTTTGTTTTGATCCATCGAAATCCATATCAGGTTTACGTATACCTTTGTACATGTGTATTTGGTCGAATTGATTATACTTCACATTCTCGCCGACGATCCCACCTCTCCTTATCGCGATCTATATCTCATTTGAAATTTATTGCTGCCGCTATATATGTCCCGGTTTCCAACTCCCGCATATGTGCCTTTATACATTGCTTTTAAGTCCCTTTCAATGTTGATGATTTATCTACTTTTCAAATGTGTACACTGTTCTAGGAAGTTAGGCGCGGCATACTTCCTAGTAATGCAAAAGAATATGAAATTATAGTATAGTTTTTCCCCATTTGATCATAATCCAAATTGAATCCTGAGTCCGGCTAGGATTAAATAAAAAATTCCCTCCAAGTGTTGATTATAAGCTCTCCTTGTGGCTCTATATTAATTGAAGACATTTCAATTCTTCCTTGAAAATAGCGCTGCATATGTATAGATTGGGTGTGACATTTTGGAAGATATGAGCATTCCATATAGACCAAGCTCCTAAAATCACAATTTCCATTGAAAAAAGTGTTTTGAAGTAACAATTTGAGCTGGAAAATGCATTCCAAGTGGGAGTCTGATTGGGGGCAACGATACTTCCAACATTTGGCTGCAAATTTGCAATTGAAGAAGATATGATGTCTTGTTTCTAGAATATTATCGTTACACATCACGCAGAGACTAATTATACAATTTGCAATTGAAGAAGATATGGTTGTGTGCATCATAATTATATAGACATGGTGTACTAATACTTAAAACTTTTTAAGTACTGTTCGGGAGACCAATCCATGTCATCAACGACGACCAGTTTGATATGTGCACAGGATAGGTTAGGTAGGCAGGGCCGTGGAGGTACCGTCCTATGTGATGTGATCGATCATAATATGAGGGAGGTACCGTCCTATGCTACATGGAAAACATTCTCAGTCTATGGCTACGGTGTGGTCGCAGCTAGACTTGCAGCAACGTGCACCGGCACGACGAAAGAAGGCACTGATCGACTACTGGAGGTCCAAGAATGGCATTTCGTTTTATTTTATGCTCCGCGATGGCGACTCTTCACTTGCACGAGACCTTTAGCTGCCACGGGATAGCCGAAAACTGCAACGGAGAATAAAGAATGTCCTAGTAGAACATACCAACCAAGACCTTCCTTCCTGAAGCCATGGGCATATATATGTGTCTGTATGTATGTATGTATGAGCTGAAAATGTGGAAACAAATACGCACGATGTGGCCGTGTATACGACCGATTCGGTCGACCATCCACGATCAAAGACCAGCCAGCCAACCAGCCAGCCAGCCAGCCAGCATGGAGAGGTTTCGGCCATGGCTGGTATAGGTAGCTTTGACAAGTTGACGGCGGCCTCTAGCAATGGGTTCCACGATGGAAAGAGAACCTGCGCCCACTACTATCCGAAATCAGCGTCACGAGTTTCGAAAAATGTCGCACAGAATCCTGAAATTTTGCGAAAGAGCAAAGAACACTAGTGTAGACACTTTTCGACTATGTCATAAATTTTGATATCTGAATATGAACCGGGATATATTGTGGAGACAAATAAATAAAACGGGAAATGCACACAAACGGAGGGATACCTCTGCGGAAACAAGGACCACGCTCCGTTTGGCATACCTAGCTACGCTGACGGTTTGACTTGACCATCGGCATGAAAAATTGACTGCACAAAAATGTTACTATCTCTGATCCTAAATAAATATCGTCATTTTGAACTAGAGTTAGTTCAAAACTGTGACACTTATTTAGGATCGGAGGGAATACAAGGTTGTCGGCATACCTCGTCACATGGCCTTTTTTCGGAGAACGCCTGAGAAGAGATGATATGGCGACAGTTTGGTTATCGATTTTTTGTTGGAGCTATGCCGACGGATTCACTCCGGTTGATAGACAGAGCTATAGATTTAGAATATTGCTAAGTGTTACCCCATGTATGCGAAAATGCTCATATCTTGGGTGTGGGTTTTGAATATTTGTACATACCACCATATTTGTATATATATGTTAGAGTCACAAGCAAGTTTTTAATAGATTCTGGTCCTTCGGTGCTAGGTATCCAGCGAAATCCTAGCTAGGGGCTCGTAGATCGACCCCTTTGACTGGCGTACGATGGTTGACCAATGCATTTTTATCTTTATTAATCACATTAGATCATAGCAAAATGATAAAACAAGTTTGAGTACAAGATTTTAAAAAATTCAATCCGGTTGATCCAGCGGGGGAGTCTCTCGGTATATTAGTTTATACTAGCACAACATCCGTACGTTGCAACGGTCAATAAATGATAAAAGTTTTAGAAAATGATTCGGTCATTTTTCTTGGTGAACCAGTGGCACCTCGCAGCCTCACATATGGTGTATTTTTTATCTGTCTGATGACACCGATCCCTGATGGACCGATTTGCTTAAGACTGATTTGGTCCAACTTAGAAATCATTTTTAGAAAACATTGAGGTATCCTTGTGTTGCAGCGATTGTAAAATGGTCAATACGTACTCACACACCTATAAAACTATATGTTATAATTTGTAGCACTCAAAAATAATTTATATTTCACTTTGTTCCATCCAAAATATTTTAGTTCTTCGGATTGGTTACGTAAAAAGTTAAAATATTTAATTTAGAAAAATGCTACACTAACATGCATATGTGTATTGTTGCCAACGTGCATATGCGCTTTATCAAGTCAAATGCCTAGTAAGAAGATTAACAAAATCCCAGTAATCAGCCTACTGGTACTAAACAACGGCCGTTTCAGACTCATGCATGTGCTAAGACATATAGTAGGATGTGTGCTGAACCAGAAATTGCACCAATAATTGCATAAATTACTTAAAAAATAGGACTAAACTGTAAAATAGCCAAAAAGATAAGCTCTCTTCCTCTCGGGTTGGATCGAAATGTTCCCAAATTTCCTCTCACCATCACCACTTAGGGGAGGCCGCCGCTCCTCGCCACCTATAGCTCCAGCCAGCCTAGAGTCAGGCATCCTCAATGCCACATAGCACCAAAAACTCATGCTCCTTCATGCTGCAAGTTCTAGCCAAGTCAACCTCGCGCCTCTTCCACCCAATGTGTCGTGGTATTGCCGACGAGTACGCCATGGAAGGGTCCTCACAGTACGTGTTTAGAGACGTGGGGGAAGGCGGACGGTTGACGGGTACGAGGTAACACAACTTACCCAGGTTCAGATTCCACAACGGTGGCGGAATCCTACTCCTGCTATAAATCACTATAAGGCCAATACGCCGAGTTACAGAGATAGGTTCATTGTGCGAGGTTGTCTGAAGTTGTCTATGAACGTCTGAGATTGTAAGTTATCATGCCCTAAAGGCTCTCATAGGCCCGACTTATATAGTCGCCAGGTCCTAGGGTTACAGGGAAAAGTCCTAGCCGGACAGGTTACAGAGTCCTACACCGTCTATTACTAGTCTTGTGTATCTTGCACTCCAAGGCTTCGGGTACGTCGGTGACTCCAACCGTAGCCTTCCTTTATCCGGCATGGGACTCCCTTCTGGATCCGTCTAACTAGGCCGCCCAGCAGGTCATGGGCCATGCTACCAACTATGGGCCACCCGGGTTATCCGGATAGGAGACATGCTATGAGGATACCCATGTAGCATATCCCCAACAGTAGCCCCCGGAGAACTCCGAGATCTTGCGCCATCTTTCCTCTTCACGTGGAATGCTCCGTCTAGATGGATGTCGGCAAATCGTCAAGCAATATCTTGTAGTCCTCCCAAAGAACTCTGCAAGGTTTTATCCGTCTTCAACACGTAAGTCGGAGAAATACTGAATCTTCCATCGTACTCTTCCATAGTCGGACCGGATCCGTCCATGCCGGAATTTTCTGATGTGACGGCTCATCTGCCTATGTCAGCTAGGGCGACGTAGGCTTAGGTCAGCGACGCCTCGTAACTCACACATGCAGAGAACGCAATCATGTCTGATTTTCCCGCGTGAGCGATATAAACCGTTGGCGGCGACGGTTGGAGACGTGGCGAAATTTCCGCGCACGTTCGCGAACACGTCGTCTACGCGGCAACCGTCTGATCAAGCTGCACGAATCTTGATGCTGGAGATGATAAATAGTAACCGTGGTGGAATTTTCAACTTTTACCTCATTCTCTCCTCGCGTCGTCTTCTTCCTCCAGCGCGTGCCTCCTCGAGCTCTCCGCGCAAAACTCGCGAAAAACCCTAGCCTCAATCCGCACCAGTCACCTCCAACCTCTCTCCATGGCCAGCAACAGCACCTCTCCTTCCATGGCGGCGTCTAGCGAAGCCGCGGCGAAGTCGGCGAGCTCTATCGTCGTGCCCCCAGAGGGCTTGGTCATCCCCGTCACGGCGGTTATTGAATCCACCGGTGGCGACCATAATCTGGCGGCGCTGGAGCCGTTGAAAGAGGAGATTGACTCGCACAAGGGTGACTGGCGCGGCTCAGATATCATGGACCGTGATATCCAGGAGCTGATCGCTGAGGGCTACCTCCCTGCGACGGAGGGGCTCGCCTGGCGGGCGACGCCGGCCGGCGAGGTGACACCTTCTCCCCAAGCCAGAGAAAAGGTGTACCTCAAAGCCCAACTGGTATGCGGCGTCTCCCTGCCCATCTCCAACTTCTTCCTCTCCGTCTTGAACCACTACAGAGTCCAGCCCCAGAATCTTTCTCCCAACAGTATCTTAGCGCTTAGCAACTACGCGGCGCTCTGCGAGGGTTACTTAGGGATAAAGCCTAGGCTAGACCTCTTCATGTACTTCTTCACCATCAAGCGTGAAGCCGGAGCTAGTAAGGAAGCACTTAGGAATTGCGGCACCATAAGCTTCAAGATCCATCCTGGCCGGCGGTTCCCCGACATCGTCGGCCACGAGTCCTGCAAAAACTGGCAGCGGGCGTACTTCTACGGCCCAGATATCCCTCTGGCTGGCCAACAAGTAACGTACCCGGACTTCGTTGACGGAGCCGCCGCTGAAGCCTTGTCATGGAGATCACAGACCTCCCTTCCCTCCGACCTCGATGCTTCCCGCGTCATAAGGCGGATAGAATGGTTCGTAGAGACGGGTTTGACCGGCTTGGACCTAGCCATGTGCTGGTTCATCAGGCGAATCCAACCTCTGCAGCACTGCGCGAATCTCATGCACGAGTATACTAGCGATAGAAGGGATAGCCTCCGCATCTTCGTGGACAACTTCTCGAGTGACTCCGTCAAGCTCCGCCTTAAGGACATCGTCAAGGTGAAGGACAAGAAGCGTGGCTTCACCATCACCTATGACATGTTCGTAGACGGCAAGTCCCAAAGGTAGTTATTTATTTTCCGTGTATGACATATATTCCAGTTCTTCCGTCTTGCAAATGTCATCTCATCTAACATGGTGACTTCTCACTTAACAGCTTAGCGATCTAGAGGAGGACAACATGGCTGCCCAAATCTACGATCCAAAGATGAAGGAAGTCACGGTCGTGTTCGACGATGATGCTCCATTGGCGCGAAAGCGGAAGAGCTCCACCTCTGACGCTGCCGACGGAGACAAGAAGAAGAAGACGGAGGGTGGAGCCTCCAAGAAGACTACCGCCGCCCTGGAGGCGGAGAAGAGAAAAGTTACCGGGATCCCCTTTGCTAAAGCACCCCCACTTGTGTAAGCTTGTTTCTTTCCGACATTGTCTATTCATTTGTCTTGCTCCTGTACTTATGCATGTTTGCACGTTTCAGGAAGAAAGCCACGACCAGCCTGAAGAATACCTCCAAATTATGGGCTTCTAGAACCATCAAGGATATGATGCATCGAGACGCATCTCCCGCCATCGCCCCTGCCACTCCCTCCGTCCAGCCTTCATCTGCCTCGACAAGCTCACAAGCTAAGAAGGCATCTGGCCCTTCCGAGGTTGCTATCGTCGGCGAGCAGGCTACGTAGGAGAGTGCCGCCCACCAAATGGCTGAAGCTCCGGCTAAGGATGCCATCGGTGGCGGTAAGGCGATGGTGGAAACAGGTACTTCTATCATTGGCGGTGCCCCTGCACCCAAGAAAACCAGAGCCTATCCAAAGATAGACTTTCTGGTACTTACACCGGGTAGCACTGCTCTGGTCCCTGGTGCGGCACCGACATCTCCGACGTGTGGTCTTGAGGAGCTCTGTCGACAAGCAGAAATCTTGCAAGGAAACATCGAATCCTTTGTCAAGCTGCTGGCCGAGAGTGCTACGAACCTCAAGATCATTGCACTTGTAAGTTTTATTTTCCTTTTGCATTTCATATGAGTATCCTACTGTAGCCCCCGAGGATGTAGATGGAAAACCATAGGTTTTGCATCTATATGCTCTAAGAATGACTAAGTTAGAAAACCTCTCACTGTAGCCCCCTAGCATGTAGGTGGAATGAATTATTCCGACTAGATGCTTTAAGAGTAGCATACGCAGTGTTTATAAATTTCAATACTGTAGCCCCCAAGCCTCTAGTTATAACTGAATTAGTTCCGACTAGATGCTTAAAGAAAAGCTAAGCATGTATGCGAGTTAAAAAACTTTATACTGTAGCCCCCAAGCCTCTAACCAAAAACTGAATTAGTTCTGACTATATGCTTAAAGAAAAGCTAAGCATAATGCTAAGTCAAAAATTCCCGCTGTAGCCCCCGAGCGTCTAGGTGGAAAATTTCCGGCTAGATGCTCCAAGCAGACCAAACAACGTTTTAACTTTGACCTTTTTTCCACAGAACGAGAGTGCTCGGAGGGGCATGGCCAACGACAAGTACCAGAAGATGCGCGCAGATTTGGAAGCTGAAAAGGGTAAAACTGCCTTCTTGAAGGAACAGATCACCAAGAGCAAGCGTCTGTTTTCTTTTTTGCATTCTAACTTGGTTTTGTGCCCATATTCTCCGAGTACTTACTGTGTACTTTGCTTTCTCCGACCTGCAGAAACCATTGCCAAGGCCAAGAATATTGTCGAGCAATCCAAGCATATTCAAGAGCTGGATAGCGAGAACAAAATTCTTGAGCAGGAGAGGAAGGACATGCTGAAAATGCATGAGGAGTCAATGAAAGTCCTGCAGGACTCCGCCACCGAGGAAATCAATCGCTTGAAGGAGGATATCTCTATCTTAAGAGATCAGAAGCAAGCTGCCGATGAGCAGAATCAACGCCATAGTGAGGCGTATAAGCTCCTCCAACAAGAAAAAGAATCCTTGGCGGACACCCTCAGGCAAGCTGAGGCCAGCATCTTCAGTTGGTTTTCTCCGTCTTGAATTTCTGTAGTCTGGGTACTCTGAACTGTTGAACTCATGTATTCCTTGCCGGAATTTGTAGCTCCTATGGGTTTAACCCGATCGCCTCCTCCAGCCAAGGAATGCATGGTTCTAGCCGGCAACTTCATCAACACCGCCATCACACAAGCTAAGGAGATTGCCAAGCCCCTCCAGATAAACATCAAGGCATCGGACTCCGTAGCGAAGTACTCGACGATTCTGTGCCGAGCCCCCGAGCGTATCACAAGCTGGAAAGCTTCATGTGCATGGGCTGGCGCAAGGATGGCGTTGTCTATGGTGAAGGCACACTATGAAGATGCCGACATCGACACGGTGACCTCTGGCATTCCCGACCTAGACGACGATGGCAAAGAGATTAAACATGAATCCATCTTGTCGTCGCTCGCGGGCTATGATACCAGAGTTGCCGACTTGGTCGATATCAACGTCTTCGTGCCGATGAACACCATTTATGGCGGCAACCAAAGCTCCTCCGAGTCTCTTCACACCACCGACTTCGAGACTCTCCTGCTGGTGATGACGCTGCTTCTAAGTCTCCTGCACCAAAGGAATGAAGAACAATTTTGTAATATTTGTTTCACCTTTTGTGTATGTGCGGAAAAAACTTATTGATGTAACTTAAGGCGGAAAACAATGGTTGTTATTTCCTGCTACTCAAGAACTAGTTTCCAGCAGGTATATATGTTTAAGCAAGTGTTGGATTATCCATTACTTTGGTTCTTATGCTTGACTTTTCGTGAGTCGGAAGACTCGTTGTCGGAACCATGCGCTCAGGTGATGATGCCCAATGGCACCATCAATAACCTAAGCACAAAATCGCCGACAATAAGTGCCAAAAGTCACTACTCCAGAATCCACATAAAAATGACAAAGAGCGTGTAGACCAGAAAACTTAAGCTAACGCCCGTAGGCGGAATTTTTATAAGTGCAATCGCGAAACTTGTGCATAAAGGTTTTACATGATCCAAAAATGAACACTAAAGGAGGTAAAAGACTCAGAAATATGAGTGAACCAGAGAGCTTTATTTCATTGATCATATAAGAGGTACACAATTAGATAAAAAATACTAAGTGTAAAAAGGACGTAGATGTGCTATGTTCCATGGCCGATCAAGCTCCGGGTAGTCATCATCCGGGTCACGTCGCTTACGCTTATGATCCTCGTTGGGTCTATCCTTCAGTTCACGATTGTCAACGAGGTAGTAAGACCCATTGAGTAGCGCCTTGCTTATGATGAACGGTCCTTCCCATGGCGGGGATAATTTGTGTGACTTCTTCTGCTTAAGTCGGAGCACCAAATCCCCCTCTTTAAACGAGCAATGCCGAACACGGCGACTATGGTAGCTGCGTAGCTTCTGCTGGTAGATGGCAGATCTTTGTCATGCCAAAATGCGCTCCTCCTCGAGAAGGTCCACATCTAGGCGTCTGGATTCTTCAGCATCATCTTAGTCATAGGCGGCAACTCTTGGTGCATCGTGAAGGATGTCGGAAGGCAGGATGGCTTCTGCTCTATATACCATGAAGTAAGGGGTGTAGCCGGTGGATCTGTTGGGTGTAGTTCAGAACTCCACAAAGACAGATGGCAATTCTTCTGCCCAGGCTCCAGCTGCTCTATGTAGCGGTGCCTCAAGACGTGGCTTGATTCCCTGCAGAATTAATCCATTGGCTCGCTTAACCTGACCGTTGGATTGCAGGTGTGCCACAGATGCAAGGTCAAGTCGGATGCCCTTCTCCCAACAATAAGCCTCCACTTCTCCGAGTGACAAATTGCTGCCGTTGTCGGTGATAATGCTATGTGGGAGACCAAATATCACCACTAGATCCCGGACAAACCTGAGGGCAGTTGGCCCATCAAGCTTTCTAATGGGTTTAGCTTCTATCCATTTAGTGAATTTATCAACTGCTACAAGCAGATGCGTAAACCCACAAGGTGTCGTCTGTAATGGTCCCACCATGTCTAGCCCCCAGATTGCGAACGGCCAAGTTATTGGTATTGTTCGCTATTCTTTAGCAGGAACATGTGGTTGTCGGGCATAATACTGGCATTCCATGCATGTTTCAACCAGCTTGTCGGCGTTCGCCTTTGCGGTCAGCCAGTAGAATCCTTGCCGGAAGGCTTTCGCGACCAACGATCGAGGAGCGGCGTGATGCCCGCAATCTCCGAGATGGATTTCGCGTAGGATTTCCATACCTTCTAGCTGGGAAATACACTTTAGGTATACACCAGTAGTGCTCCTTTTGTAGAGTTGCCCATTGATTATGGTATAATACTTTGCTCGTCGTACTATTTGCCGTCTTTCAACCTTGTCGTCAGGCAAAGTTCCATGTTCGAGATATTCTATGAACGGTTTTGTCCAAGCCGGAGGGACCTTGGTCACCATGTTGACGAAAGAGTCAGCTCTATCCGGGTTGTCGATGTCGGCTCCCTTCACGGATGGTGTGCGCAGGTGCTCTAGGAAAACTCCTGACGGAATTTTCTTGCGCCCTGATCCTAGCTTAGACAGCAGATCAGCCGCCTCGTTTTGCTCCCTAGGTACATACTTGACTTCGTAGCCCAAGAAGCTCTTGGCTATCTCGTCTACTTTGTCTCGATATGCCGCCATCATAGGGTTCCGCGCATTCCAGGTGTCAGCCACCTGCTGGGCAACCAAGTCGGAATCTCCACAGCAAACTATGCGCTTGATGCCAATATCCTTGGCTACACGTAGTCCGTGAATGAGTGCTTCATACTCCGCCATGTTATTTGTAGCCTCGAAGTGGATCTGCAGAACGTAGTGTAGCTTGTCTCCTCAGGTGAGCAATACACCAGCCCCGAGCCATTGAGCAGCTTTGATCCGTCAAAGTGCATCACCCAGTACTCTGGTTCCGGCAACGGAGTAGCGTCTGGCATCTCCGTCCAATCTGCAACAAAATCCGCCAAGGCTTGTGAGTTGATAGCGTCGCGTCTCTTTTAGGTGATCTCGAAGGAGGCAAGTTCGATGCCCCACTTCGCGACCCTTCCTATAGCGTCACTGTTGTTGATTATGTCGGATAGTGGAGTCTTGCTCACCACTGTGATTGGGTGCTCCTGAAAGTAATGCCTTAGCTTCCGAGAAGCAAGGAATACTCCATAAGCTATCTTCTGGTAGTGCGGGTAACGCTGCTTGGACTCCGTCAAGACCTCGCTCACATAGTAAACTAGTCGTTGAACTCCGTGCTCATAGCCTGGTTCCTTCCGCTCTACCACGACGACGATGCTGATTACCGGGTTGGTTGCCGCCATGTAGATTAACAGGGGTTCTCTAGGCTCAGGTGCTGCAAGGATAGGCGCTGAGGAAAGAATCTCCTTGAGCTGCTTCAATGTTGCATCTGCTCCGTCCGTCCATGTGAATTTGTCCGCCTTTTTCAGCAACTTGTACAGCGGCAGAGCCTTCTCTCCAAGTCGGCTGGCGAACCGACTAACTGCTGCAACACAACCTGTTAGTCGTTGAATGTCCTTTAGGCATGTCGGATGGTTTATGTTCAAGATGGCCTTGATTTTCTCTGGTTTGACCTCGATTCCGCGCTGGGAAACGATGAAACCCAACAATTTGCTGGCTGGAACCCCGAAGATGCACTTATTAGGGTTAAGCATCATGTTGTATTTCCGGAGATTATCCAAGGTTTCTTTTAAGTCGGAGATTAAGTCGTTTCACTTTTTAGACATCACCGCGATATCGTCCACATAGGCGTGAACATTCCGACCAATTTGGTCGTGAAGGCAACGTTGCATTGTCCGCTGGTACGTAGCACCTGCATTTTTCAGCCCAAAGGGCATCGTAACATAGCAAAACGTGTTGTATGTAGTAGTGAACGAAGTGGCCAATTGGTCTGACTTCCTCATCTTGATCTGGTGGTATCCTGAGTATGCATCGAGAAAACACAAAAGTTCCGAGCCAGCCGTCGAGTTAATGACTTGGTCAATGCGAGGCAAAGCAAACGGATCTTTGGGACATGCTTTGTTCAAGCCGGTGTAATCAACGCACATTCTTAATTCATTGGTTCCCTTTTTGGGGACAAGTACAGGATTGGCCACCCATTGGGTGTGAAGTACTTCTCGGATAAATCTAGCCTTAAGTAGCCTAGTTATCTCTTTTCCAATGGCGCGTCTCTTCTCATCTCCAAAGCGTCGTAGAGGTTGTTTCACTAGTTTGGATTTTGGATCAATGTTTAAGCTGTGCTCGGCAAGTTCCCTAGGTACACCTTTCATGTCGGCAGGTTGCCAGGCAAATATGTCCCTATTCTCACGGAGTAACTCGACGAGCGCGCTTTCCTATTTGGGATCCAGGTTCGTCCCAATGGCGGTGACCTTGAAGGCATCACCTACCACAAGTTCCACCGGCTTGGTCTCGATGGCGGCCTTGAACGCAGGAGCGGAGTCAGAGATCTTCTTCTTCGACGCGGGCATCTCTGAGTCATCAACCTTGCTCTAGATCTCTTTGAATTCTTCACTGTAGAGGACAGCTTTCGCAATGGCTACTTCATTGATCTCGCAGTCCCTTGCCTTGGTAAAGCTTCCGGATACGGTGATGACACCGTTTGGTCCGGGTATCTTGAGTTTGTTGTAGACGAAGCATGGCTTGGCCATGAATGTGTGGAATATGTCACGGCCGAATATGACGTGGTACATGCTCTTGAAGGGGACTACCTCAAAGGTCATGCGCTCTTGGCGGTAATTATTAACATCGCCAAAGGCAACCTGAAGTGTAATGCACCCAAGGGACCGAGCCTCCCGACCAGGAACTACACCGTGGAAGATGGTGTTGGTCCGCCTTAGGTTTGCCTCCGTCAAGTTCATCTTCTGTAGTGTATCCAGGTACATGATGTTGATGTTGCTTCCACTATCCACCATACATTTGGTGAACTCCACGCCGTCAATCAAGGGGTTGATGACCATGGCGTACTGGTTCTCCGTAGGTATAAGGTCTGGGTGGTCCGTCATGTCCCAAGTTATTGGAACCTCCGACCAGCGCAGGTACTGGGGAACTGGGGGGAGAGTAGCCATCAGGATCCTCAAGGAGGTCTTCTGTTGTTGGGCAGTGGGGGTGCCAAGGAAAGTGTGGTAGTCTGGCGCCTTCTTCGCGAAGGGGTTCTTGCCCTTGTCGTCACTCTTGGCGGCGTGCTTGGGGTCGACGTCCTCATCCATGTCACTTGAATCCTTGGACTCCTCCTCCTTCTTCTTCCCCTTGCCCTTGCCTCGCGGTCTGTTCTTCCGACTTCACTTGTAGCTGGACTCCGGGTCTTCCTTGAGGTCGTTGACGAACTTGCAGTGTTGATTGGTATGGGTGGCCTTGCCATTGACGTCGAGGTGTACGAGGCACGGCATATCGCGGTGCTCCTCATAGGTTTGGGGAACGCGGAGCGACGCCGAGGTAGTTTCACTTCCTCGTTGCTGCCCACGACCAGCTCCCCTTCCTCGGCCACATTATCCGCCATCACCTCGTCCTGCAAAAGTCATAGCGACCATGTCGATAGATTGATTTTATTCTGGAGCGATTTTCCGCTTTGTGCTGTTGTTCCTCGGAGCTTGAGTTGGAACGGCCGTTGCCGGCAAAGAGCCGCGAGCATCATCGTCGGCCGCTTCGAACTCACTAGCCAGCTGGATCATCTGATTCAAGTCAAGCTGGTGATTGTCCTGCAAGCGCTTTAGCTTATGTTGGAGCAACATGCCCCTTTCCAACCCATCGATGAAGGCGGCCATGGCGGTCTGAGCGTGCACTCCTGTGCAGGAATTCTTCATGTCTAGACAGCGCGAGAGGTAGACGCGAGATGTCTCGTCTTTCTCTTGCACGCACTGCTGTAGATCGCCAACAGTGCAGGGACGCTTGTATGTACCCTCAAAGTTCTTGGTGAATCCTTCTTGCATGTCCAACCAATTGTAGATGGATTTCTCTGGCAAGTCGTCGATCCATTGACGGGCCGTGCCCGCCAACATTAACGGGAGGTACTTGACGGCGACGTTGGGGTTGCCTCCGGCAATCTCCACCGCGTTGCCGTAGTCCTGTAACCATGTGGTCGGCTTGGCGGTGCCGTCATAGGTCTTGATGGTCTTGTCAATCCGGAAACCTTTGGGGTAAGTTGCGGACCGTATTGCAGGTCCAAACCAACGTGGTCCCAGGTATGTGTACGGGCTCGTAGCATGGAAAACAAAAAAATTCTACCGCATGCAAACAAACAAGCCAAGATCTATCTACTAGATTGTAGCAATGAGTCGATAGAGGAACTCACCCTCGAAGATTCCAAAGCGGTTAACGAGAGCAGATTCTCGTGGGTGATGTAGTCGTACTCTTGCCGATCTTAAGATCGCGTAGACCATCCTTCCGGTGCTGCGTTCTGGTAGCGCTTCCGCAGTCGGTCACACGTTCGGTACTCGATGAAGACCTTCCTCTCCCTTGTTCCAGCAGGCAGTGGAGGTTGTAGCATTCTCCTCGTGATTCCGGCAGCACGACGGCGTGGTGTCGGAAGTAGAGGGGAGATCTCGCAGGGCTTTGCCTTAAACCGGAGTGAGTATGGTGGACTATGAGAGAGGCCTTGGTGATCTAGGGTTTAGAGGGCACCAAGGGGAGGGCTTGGCCGGAGGCTAGGGTTTGAAGAAACCCTAACTCGCCGAGTTAGAGGAGACCCTAGGCGGCGGCGACTTGGAGGAGGCCGGCGGCTTAGGGCTAGGGTTTTTGGGTGTGAGGGGTAGGGGGCGTCCTACCCCTCCTTATATAGGTGGAGGGTGGCCGGTTGGGAGGAGGGAGTCCTCCACCAACTCGACCTCCTTGGCCGGCGGGTGGAGGGAGGGGACTTCCTCCCCAAGTAGGTTTCCTACTCTCCCTCCACCAAGCAAACTTGAGATTTGACTTTTTCAAATTGGCGTTTGACTTTCAAACTAGGATTTGATTTCTCTCTTTATTTTGCCCAGCAAAGTGACCTAGTACATGATGCAACCATTCCACATTGTCATGACACATTCATGTACCCTTCCCCTCCGGAGTGCCGGACCTTCCAGACCCTTCTAGAACATTCCTGGTGAAAACACCGGAATCATTCCCGAACTCCGAAACAGGACTTTCCTTATATGAATATTATTCTCCGGACCATTCCGGATCTCCTCGTGATATCCCGGATCCCATCCGAGACTCCGAACAACATTCTAGACCCTTCTAGAACCTTTTCGATGAAAACACCGGAATCATTCCCAAACTCCGGAATTGGACTTTCCTTATATGAATCTTATTCCGGACCATTACGGATCTCCTCGTGATATCCCGGATCCCATCTGAGACTCCGAACAACATTCGGTCTCCCTACTTACATTCCATATCTACTAAACAACATCGAATCCTTAAGCGTGTCTCCCTACGGTTCGTGAATTATGCAGACATGACCGAGACTCTTCTCTGATCAATAACCAATAGAGGAATCTGGAAATTCATATGGCTCCCACATATTTATACGATTACTTTGCGACCGAATGAACCACTTATATACAATACCAATTTCCCTTTGTCTTGCGATAGTTTACTTATCCGAGGTCTGATCGTCGGTATCTCTACATACCTAGTTCAACCTCGTTACTGATAAGTACTCTTTTCTTGTTCTCGTGGTATGTGATCCCTTGTGAGCCAGTCACATGCTTGCAAGCTAATTGGATGCCATTCCACCAAGAGGGCCCAGAATATATCTATCTGTCAAATGGATGGACAAATCCCACTCTTGATCCATGCGCATCAACACATACTTTCCGAACACTCAATCACATTTATAGCCACCCAGTTACGGTGTGGTGTTTGATGTCATCAAACCATCCTTCCGGTGATGGTGATTAGCATGATCTCATGGTCGAAGGAATTAGGTTACTATGTATCAGAAAGCTTATAGCAAACAAACTATTGAAATGAATTGATCTTTATGCTACACTTATCTATAGGAGTATGTCCATCACACAATTCTCCTAATGATATGACCTTGTTGTAACAAACATCTCAATGTTCATGACCCAGAAACCATGATCATCTATTAACCAACAAGCTAGTATTATAAAGAGGCTTTACTAGGGACTCTAATTTAGTTTACAAATCACACAAGTATTAATGTTTCCAGTTAATACTATTATAGCATGAATGTAAACATTTATCATAAACACAAATATATAATAATAACTACATTTATTATTGCCTCTAGGGCATATCTCCAACAGTCTCCCACTTGCACTAGAGTCAACTAATCTAGATTACATGGTAATATACCGAACACCCATGGCAGTTTGGTGTTGGTCATGTTTTGCCCTCGGGAGAGGTTTAGTCAACGGATCCGACACATTCAGATCTGTGTGTACTTTGCAAATATTTATGTCACCATCTTGGACATGTTCTCGAATAGAGTGAAAACGTATCTTGATGTGCTTCAGCTTCTTGTGTGACCTTGGTTCTTGCGCATTGGCTATGGCACCCATGTTATCACAATAGATAGACATTGGGTCCAACGCACTTGGAACCACACCAAGCTCTGTAATGAACTCCTTCATCCATATCGCTTCTTGTGAAGCCTCCGAAGCAGCTATGTATTCCGATTCAGTTGAAGATCTCGCCACAACGCTTTGCTTTGCACTCCTCCATTAATCTGCACCATTCAAAGTAAATACGTATCCATATTGAGATTTAGAATCATCCGGATCGGTGTTCCAACTAGCATCGGTGTAACCATTAACAACGAGTTGTTCATCACCTCCATAAGAAAGAACCATATCCTTAGTTCTTCTCAAGTACTTAAGGATGTTTTTGACCGCTGTCCAATGATCCACTCCTGGATCAGTTTGATATCTGCTAGTCAAACTAACAGCATATGCAATGTCGGGTCTAGTACATAGCATGGCATATATGAGAGATCCTATAGCTGAGGCATATGGAGTCTTACTCATCCTTTCTCTATCTTCTGTCGTTGCAGGACTTTGAGTTTTACTCAAGGTCGTATTGGGCAACATGGGCAAGAACCCTTTCTTTCTATCTTCCATTCCAAACCTCTTTAGAACTTTGTCCAAATATGTACTCTGTGACAATGATATTAGGCGTCTCGATCTATCTCTATAAATCTTTATGCCTAATATGTAAGTTGCTTCACCAAGATCTTTCATTGAAAAACTATTATTCAAATAATCCTTGACACTATTAAGAAGGTCTACATCATTCCCAATCAACAATATGTCATCTACATATAGTATTAAGAATGCTACAAAGCTCCCACTCACTTTCTTGTAAATACAAGCTTCTCCATAAGTTTGTATAAAACCAAAGCTTTTGATTACCTTATCAAAACGTTGATTCCAACTCCAGGATGCTTGCTTCAATCCATAAATGGACCGTTGAAGTTTGCGTACCTTGTTAGCATCTTTAGGATCGACAAAACCTTTGGGTTGCATCATATACAACTCTTCATCAATGTCTCCATTGAGGAACGCCATTTTGACATCCATCTGCCATATCTCATAATCATAATATGCAGCGATTGCTAACATAATCCTCACAGGACTTTAGCTTACATCGTGAGAAATTCTCATCGTAGTCAACTCCTTGAATTTGTCGAAACCCTTTTGCGAAAAGTCGAGCTTTATAGACAGTAACATTACCATCAGCATCTGTTTTCTTCTTGAAAATCCATTTGTTCTCGACAGCCTTCCGGCCATCCGGTAAGTCCACCAAAGTCCATACTTGGTTTTCTTACATGGATCCAATCTCGGATTTCATGGCTTCTTGCCATTTATTGGAATCTGGGCTCATCATTGCTTCCTCATATGTCGCAGGGTCATCGGTGTTGTCCACCAACATGACACTCATAACGGATCATACCAATCAGGAGTGGTTTGATTTCTCGTCGACCTGCGAGGTTCTGTAGCAACTTGAACCAAAGTTTCATGATCATCATCATTAGCTTCCTCTCTTATTGGTGTAGGCGCCATAGGAACCACTTCCGGTGCTGCGCTACTCGCAAGTTCGAGAGAAGGTTCAACAACCTCGTCGAGTTCTACTTTCCTTCCAGTCACTTCTTTCGAGAGAAACTCCTTCTCTAAAAAGGATCCATTCTTGGCAACGAAGATTTTGCCCTCGGATCTATGATAGAAGGTATACCCAATAGTTTCCTTCGGGTATCCTATGAAGATGCATTTTTCCGCTTTGGGTTCAAGCTTGTCCGGCTGTAACTTCTTTACATAAGCTTCGCAACCCCAAACTTTAGGAAACGATAATTTAGATTTCTTCCCAAACCATAATTCATACGGTGTCGTTTCAACGGATTTAGATGGTGCCCTATTTAAAGTGAATGCAGCTGTTTCTAATGCATAACCCCAAAACGATAGCGGCAAATCTGTAAGTGACATCATAGAATGAACTATCTAAGAGAGTTCGATTACGACATTCGGACACACCGTTACGCTGTGGTGTCCCGGTGGTGTCAATTGTGAAAGTATTCCGCATTTCTTCAAATGCTCGCCAAACTCATAACTTAGATACTCACCTCCACGATCAGATCGTACAAACTTAATCTTCTTGTTACGTTGATTCTCTACCTCACTTTGAAATTCCTTAAACTTCTCGAAAGTTTCGGACTTATGTTTCATACAATAGATATACCCATATCTACTCAAGTCATCCGTGAAGGTAAGAACATAACGATAACCACCGCACGATGCTACACTCATTGGGCCACATACATCGGTATGTATGATTTCCAATAAGTCCGTAGCTCGCTCCATCATACCAGAAAATGGAGTCTTAGTCATTTTACCCATCAGACATGCTTCGCATCTTTCAAGTGATTCGAAATCAAGTGATTCAAGAAGTCCATCGGAATGGAGTTTCTTCATACGCTTCACTCTAATGTGACCAAGACGACAGTACCACATATAGGTCAAGTTATCACTCAATTTCAAACGTTTAGATTCAATGTTATTAATATGTGTATTTCCACTATCGAGATTCAATAAGAATAGACCATCTATCAAAGGTGCATGTGCATAAAACATATTACTCATATAAATCGAACAACCATTATTCTCGGACTTAAACAAGTAACCATCTTGCAATAAACATGATCCAGATATAATGTCCATGCTCAACGCAGGCACCACATAACAATTATTTAAGTATAAAACTAATCCCGATGGTAGATGAAGAGGTAGCGTCGAATCATGATCACATCAACCTTTGATCCATTTCCAACGCGCATCGTCACCTCGTTCTTCGCTAGCTTCCGTTTATTCTGCAGCCACCTGTTTCAAGTTACAAATATGAGCAACTGAACCAGTATCAAATGCCCAGGCACTACTACGAGTACAAGTGAGATACACATCAATAACATGTATATCGGATATACCTTTCTTCTTGATGTTGCCGTTCTTCAAATCCGCCAAGTACTTTGGGCAATTCCGCTTCCAGTGACCCTCTCCCTTGCAGTAAAAGCACTCAGTATCAGGCTTAGGTCCAGCCTTGGTCTTCTTCGCCGGCGCGGAAACTTTCTTACCGCCCTTCTTGAAGTTTCCCTTTTGCTTAGACTTGCCTTTCTTAAATTTGGTGGGCTTATTGACTAACAACACTTGGTTCTCTTTCTTGATCTCCACTTCTGCAGATTTCAACATGGAGAATAGTTCTGGCAATGTCTTGTCCATGTTTTGCATATTGTAGTTCATCACAAAGTTCTTGTAACTTGGTGGTAGTGATTGGAGGACACGGTGAATCCCCAAAGAATTAGGAATCACTATACCCAAACTTTGGAGTTTGTTTGCGTGCCCAGACATCTTAAGCACATGCTCACTGATGGAGCTGCCCTCTTCCATCTTGCAGTTAAAGAACTTTTCAGAAGCCTCATAACTCTCAACTGCCGCATGAGCCTCAAATATCATTTTGAGTTCACGGACAATATCATGTGGGTCATGGTTCTCAAACCTTTTCTAAAGATCCGATTCCAAACCATACAAGATAGCACACTGAACTGTGGAGTACTGATTCTTCCGAGTGAGGTAAATATTCTTTACTTCATCGGTAGTAGTAGTTGCAGGTGGGTCACCCAGCGGTGCATCCAGCACATAGGTCAAATTACCAGCATTGAGGACAATCCTCAAATTTCGGAACCAATCCGCGAAGTTGCTTCCATTGTTTTTCAACTTTTCTTTCTCTAGGAACGCATTAAAATTGATGGTAGGGGCCTCCATTGATCTACAACATATTTGCAATAGTTTAGACTAAGTTTATGACAAATTGAGTTCTAATTAATAGTTAAATTAATCTAGGTGAACTCCCACTCAAAACAATATCCCTCACATTGTTTTAGTGATCACACGAACCAAATCCACCACATCAAAACCGATCATCACGAGAGTTGATGTAGCTTCAGTGGCGAACAATCAACATGTTCATCATATCTACTATATGACTCATGCTTTACCTTTCGGTGATCTGTGTTCCGATACCATGTCTGTACATGCTAGGCTCATCAAGATCAAACCTTAGCTTCCGCATGAGCAAATCTGGCTTGCTCACGTTGTATACACTCGCAGAATCTAACACACCCAATCATCACGTGGTGCTTCGAAACAACGAGCTTTAGCAACGGTGCTTACTAAGGATGAACACTTTAAAACTTGATATTTGTGTGCTTGAGGGATCATCTTATAATGCTACCGTCGTTAACTAAGCAATACAAGATGCATAAAGGATTAACATCACATGCAATTCATAATATGTGATATGATATGGCCTTTCTTATTGTGCTTCCGATCTCCATCTTCAAGCACGAACATGATCTCCATCATCACCGGTATGGCGTCAAGGTCAATGGCGTCGTTTCATGGTTGTTGTCCACCAGCTTCAACTATTACAACTACTTTGAATAGACACGCGGGTCTTAACGGAATTTAAAGACAACCATATGGCTCCTGCCAGTTGCCAACTTACAATAAGGGACATTGCATACATCATATATAATCACAATCATGACCATATCACATCACAGCACACCCCTGCAAAACAAAGTTAGAAGCCTCTAATTTTCTTTGCATATTTTACGTGGTTTGGGGCTTTCAATAAGTGTCGATCTAACTTACAAACAAGAACCACAACGTTTATGTTTGAACTATCAAGTGCCCGTTGTAAATTGGATCTATACTATAATGGGAGAGACAGACACCCGCAAAGCCACTTATGCAATACAAGTTGCATGTTGAGCATGGAGCAAGTCTCATGAACGATGGCATGTAAGGTTAGCCCGGGCCGCTTCATCCCATCATACCGAAAGATGCAAAGTACACAAAAAGCAATTGATAATAAAAGCACCACCGCCCACAATGACCATTGTGTTCTACTCAGGCAATGATCTACATATAGACACGGCTCTGATACCACTGTAGGGGTTTGTAGCATGGAAAACAAAAAAATTCTACCGCATGCAAACAAACAAGCCAAGATCTCTCTACTAGATTGTAGCAACGAGTCGATAGAGGAACTCACCCTCGAAGATTCCAAAGCGGTTAACGAGAGTAGATTCTCGTGGGTGATGTAGTCGTACTCTTGCCGATCTCAAGATCGCGTAGACGATCCTTCCGGCGCTGTGTTTCGGCAGCTCTTCCGCAGTCGTTCACACGTTCGGTACTCGATGAAGAACTTCCTCTCCCTTGTTCCAGCAGGCAGCGGAGGTGGTAGCACTCTCCTCGTGATTCCGACAGCACGACGGCGTGGTGTCGGAAGTAGAGGGGAGATCTCGCAGGGCTTTGCCTTAAGCCGGAGCGAGTATGGTGGACTATGAGAGAGGCCTTGGTGATCTAGGGTTTAGAGGGCACCAAGGGGAGGGCTTGGCCGGCGGCTAGGGTTTGAAGAAACCCTAACTCACCGAGTTAGAGGAGACCCTAGGCGGCGGCGACTTGGAGGAGGCCGGCGGCTTGGGGCTAGGGTTTTTGGGTGTGAGGGGTAGGGGCGCCCTACCCCTCCTTATATAGGTGGAGGGTGGCCGGTTGGGAGGAGGGAGTCCTCCCCCAACTCGGACTCCTTGGCCGGTGGGTGGAGGGAGGGGACTTCCTCCCCAAGTAGGTTTCCTACTCTCCCTCCACCAAGCAAACTTGAGATTTGACTTTTTCAAATTGGCGTTTGACTTTCAAACTAGGATTTGATTTCTCTCTTTATTTTGCCCAGCAAAGTGACCTAGTACATGATGCAACCATTCCACATTGTCATGACACATTCATGTACCCTTCCCCTCCGGAGTGCCGGACCTTCCAGACCCTTCTAGAACATTCCTGGTGAAAACACCGGAATCATTCCCGAACTCCGAAACAGGACTTTCCTTATATGAATCTTATTCTCCGAACCATTCCGGATCTCCTCGTGATATCCCGGATCCCATACGAGACTCCGAACAACATTCGGTCTCTTCCTCATCATTCCATAACTACTCAACAACATTGAATCCTTAAGTGTGTCTCCCTACGGTTCGTGAATTACGCGGACATGATCGAGACACTTCTCCGATCAATAACCAATAGAGGAATCTAGAAATTCATATGGCTCCCACATATTTCTACGATTACTATGCGATCGAATGAACCACTTACATACAATACCAATTTCCCTTTGTCTCACGATAGTTTACTTATCCGAGGTTTTGATCGTCGGTATCTCTGCATACCTAGTTCAACCTCGCATCGATAAGTACTCTTTTCTCGTTCCCGTGGTATGTGATCCCTTGTGAGCCAGTCACATGCTTGCAAGCTAATTGGATGCCATTCCACCAAGAGGGCCCAGAGTATATCTATCCGTCATATGGATGGACAAATCCCACTCTTGATTCATGTGTCTCAACCCATACTTTCCGAATACTCAATGCCACCTTTATAGCCACCCAGTTATGGTGTGGTGTTTGATGTCATCAAAGCATCCTTCCGGTGATGGTGATAAGCATGATCTCATGGTCGAAGGAATTAGGTTACTATGTATCAGAAAGCTTATAGCAATTGAACTATTAAAATGACTTGATCTTTATGCTACGCTTATCTATAGGAGTATGTACATCATACCATTCTCCTAATGATATGATCTTGTTGTCAACAACATGTCAATGTTCATGATCAGGAAACCATGATCATCTATTTAACCAACAAGCTAGTATTATAAAGAGGCTTTACTAGGGACTCTAATTTAGTTTACAAATCACACAAGTATTAATGTTTCCGGTTAATACTGTTATAGCATGAATGTAAACATTTATCATAAACACAAAGATATAATAATAACTACATTTATTATTGCCTCTAGGGCATATCTCGAACAGTATGGTCCTTCCCGAGCCTCGTGGATCTTATCGATCCGCGAACGTGCATCGTATGGCTCCGGGTTCTTCTTCTTGTCAACAGGGGATGGGCTGCGTGAACGAAGCGGGCCTCATCCACCATGGTGACTGCATGGTGGTGACGGAGGCGGAGGTGGCGGTGGGTTAGCCTTCTTGTTGTTACCCTCCTGTGATGCCTCACGCCTGTCGCGGTTGCTTGTCGGACGCGGAGGGTCATGGCATGACCTGCTCCTGTGTCATTGGTTACGCTCTCCGTCATGACGGGTCTGCTCCGCGTTGTCGCGGATGATGATGCCGCACTGCTTTGGTGGGGGCATATCCGTATGATGGTGAGCCTTGTGATCTTCGCGATGTCGGGGGGACCGGGGCGGTGGCGATGGGCGACGAGGTCAGACCTTTTATCTGTGGTCGGAGGATATGGGGATAGCATCCTTCCTGTTGCGCGCATCCCTCTGTCTTCATTCTGATGAACCCGTCTGGGACCCGACATCAAGAGGAGATATGTCCCTTGGCGGCTTATACTGGCTAGATTGGCAAAGCGCTGGGTCGGACTCAAGCCTCTGAGAGGTGGCCTTTTCTTGCTGCTTCACCGCCTTGGCCACTAGGTCATAGACCTGTTCCACTGCCTCGGGCGATCTATCCTGCTCCAGAAGGGTCTTGGCGACAACGAGGTTAAGGAGTGGGGTGGGCATCACCTGCTTGCCTTCATTGTTAATGTATGTCTTGGCTTGTGCCGGCTTCGAGGGAGCCCATCCTAGGTTGCGCTGTAAACCAGGATCGTTGATGACGCGAGCCGGAGCTTTCTTGGCCTTCTGGTGCTGCAGCAAAGTCTTGTACTCGCCCTCCATTGCTCTAGCTTTCTCTATGGACTTCTGCGTGTTGAACAGATCTCGATCTAGCTTAGCGCCTTGCTCCGTGATGGCCTGCGCTTCCTCCAGCAGCTGCTGGCGCTTCTCGCCAAGATGGGTCATGTTCCGGATATGAGCAACGGTCAGTGGCTCGACGAGGAGATTGCCGTACATCACTCTATCAGCTGGAGTAACTTGGGCTGCTGCAGACGTAGATGCCGGAGGCGGCAAGTTTGCGGTGTTGTTGTTGCTCGGTCCGGTGCCGAGTTCCTACGGCTGCTGCACTGGGTTAGGCGGAGAAGGCATGACCTTTGCACGATCATCGTCAGCAGCAATAAGTGGCTCCTTCCCCTTCTCTAGCGCTGTAGGCGGAGCTCGTCCGGGTTGATCTTCATCCATCGCCGTCCCAATGGTGACGAACACCCCTCGAGACGTGACGGCATTGTTGGCTTGCTCGTCGCGCGTGTACTCCTCCTCCATCTCCCGCATGGCGGAGTCTAGCTCTTCTGGACTAAAATCTATCTCCTCTAAATCTGCACTGAAGTTAGCATAAAGCGCATCAATAACAGAGTCGGAGGGTGCCAGGACTTCCTCGATGACGGGCGGTGGAGGTGCAACAGCAGCGGCGATGAATGGAGGTGGCGGCGCAGCTGCGACGATGGCGGCTGGAGGCGGTGGTGGCAGCGGCTGAATCGGAGGATCTCCGTCAATGAGCGCAAGCGCTGTCTGGGCTGCCGCGTCAGCCTCCGCGTAGTTGTTGACGGTGCTCACCATGCCTTCGAGGGTAAGGCGTCCCGGCGCCTGCTGCCATCTTAGAGAATGCCGGAGCAGCGTGCCATGGTCCAGTCCTTCCACGAAGTGATATATAGCATTACCATCGAGGTAGTGGGCCAGATCGACTCGTATACGGAGCCACCTGGCAAGGTAATCGCGGGGGTTTTCGCCCTCTCTCTGAACGCAACGCGCTAGATCGAAGATGGTAACCATGCCGACGAACTTGGATCTCTGTTGTCCATAGGCACGAGAGAAGCCAGCGGACTTGCAGCGATCTTCCACCTTTATATCCTGCACAGGGGCGGTTTGGGTGGGCCTTGAATTTTTCCGATCTTTGCCGGAAAACTCCGAAGAGAGATCCGACATCGATCCTTCCGCGAACGTATCCTGCCCGTAGGCGGTCCGTGCGGGCCTTGAATTTTTTCGATCTTTGCCGGCAAACTCCGACGAGAGATCCGACATCGATCCTTCCGCGAGCGTATCCTGCCCGTTGGTGGTCCACGCGGGCCTTGATGCTCCTCCGACTCCCAGTGAACTAGTGCCCGAGTCGGTTTCGCCGATGAAGAGGTGGATATCTCCGATAGGAATGATCGAACACTGCGTAGGGTTCGTCTTCGTCGGGATCCAGAACTCGTCAGGAGAGACGATCGGGACGTTGCCGGAGAAGAGAACGCGACTGATGGCTATGGTTTCGCCGATTCCCGCGAATATCTTGGTCCTCGCCCGCTGAAGAGCCTGAAGCGCCTCTTGCCCCACGGCGCCAACTGTCGTGGTATTGCCGACGAGTACGCCATGGAGGGGTCCTCACAGTGCGTGTTTAGAGACGTGGGGGAAGGCGGAAGGTTGATGGGTACGAGGTAACACAGCTTACCCACAACGGTGGCGGAATCCTACTCCTGCTATCAATCACTATAAGGGCAATACGCCGAGTTACAAAGATAGGTTCGCTGTGCGAGGTTGTCTGAAGTTGTCTATGAACGTCTGAGATTGTAAGTTATCGTGCCCTAAAGGCTTCCATATGTCCGACTTATATAGTCGCCAGGTCCCAGGGTTACAGGAAAAAGTCCTAGCCGGACAGGTTATAGAGTCCTACACTGTTTATTACTAGTCTTGTGTATCTTGCACTCCAAGACTCCGGGTACGTCGGTGACTCCAACCGTAGCCTTCATTTATCCGGCATGGGCCTCCCTTCTGGATCCATCTAACTGGGCCGCCCAGCAGGCCATGGGCCATGCTACCAACTATCGACCATCCGGGTTATCCGGATAGGAGACATGCTATCAGGATACCCATGTAGCATATCCCCAACACAATGTGTTGCACGCCGCGAGGGCCCCCTCTAGGTCCTATCTCCACCCTCGCGCGTTCAGCCACGCCGCGATGCGCCTCCTTTAGGTCCCCTCTCCACCCGCGCGCCTTCGTCCGCCCAGCACCTCCGCACCCTGGCGCTTCTCTTCTGCTCGCCGTGCGAACCATTTTTTCTATCGAATCATTATTTCACACTTAGGCGTTGCATGGTGGGTAATTGTTCACCGCAGGGGTAAAATCGTCCAAAGAAAATCGGAACGAAAATTCTTGAGGACGAACCTACCTCAAAAAAAGTTATAGTAGTATAATAAATAGATATAAATATAAATATAGATAGATAGATAGATAGATAGATAGATAGATAGATAGATAGATGGATGAGTGTGAAGGTTAAATCTTGGCTCTGCCCTGCCAATACGTCCTTCAGCTAGCTAGGTGGTGCTAGTTAGATCGATTTTATTGATTAGCTGGATAGCTAGCGGCGTGGCGGCCGGCACATGCGCTACAGCCTACAGCCTGGCGGCGGCCGGACGCGAGCCCACGAAGAAGATAAAGACATAAAGGAAAAAATAAAAGTTGGGCTAGACGTGTACCCTGCATTTTAAGGGTGTACTTGCGGTGTATATCCTATGGAGTTTGTTTAACGCGATAAAACCAGTTTAAGCTGCCCTTTACATTTGTTTTTACGGACCGACTTTTCCGAGATCTCTTAGAGTTGCTCTCCCATGATAGATGGATGTAGTCGTCTATCCGGCTTTCCTCTAGTTAGCTGTACAATTTCCGCTCTCTTAATAATTAATCAAAATGGCTATGTTTGCCCCGTCAAAAAAAAAAAGCATCTCCACTCGCCTACCCAGGAGACCGATCCGGACACCGAATTTCGGTCCGGACGCCGAAAACTGGCCCAGTTGCGACCCAAGGACCTGTTTTCGGCCGGATTTGGGTCATTTTTGGTCCGGACTACCCAGGCGAACCCAGGTTTCCGGGTACGCCCTGGATACGCCCATATTAACGAATTTTAGCCGAACTTGAGAACTCGGTCTGGGTATACGAGTGGGCGACTGAGCGTACCCAGGCCAAAAACTTGTTCCGTCCGGCCGAAAATCGGTCTGTTTTTCGGCCTGGGTTCGGCCCGAGTGGAGATGCTCTAATATACACGGCTGGCAGATATCACCTCACGTCTTGGTCCGGAACCAACACCATATTCGCACACATTTTCCGCGTACTTGAACTACCAATTTCAGATTTGATTATAAGGTCTTTGCAAATGTTTGAAAAGGCATATTTAAATTCACCGAATGTTCTTTTTGCTAGAAAATTCACCCAATGTTTGTTGTAACAAATTATGTGAAGCCCAACCCGGCCAATCTTCTCAACTTGTGGAGTGCCTTGCGCTCTAGATGGGGCTGGTCAAAAATCTGGATAAACCTCAAAATTTGGGTCACATTTCTCGTTTTTTTTTGTTGGCGCCATCTTGTCCTGTCCCAGAACGACAAACTCCGGAAGAAAAAAAACAACTGCACTATTAAACTAGATAGTAACCCAGCTCATGACTGGAAGACCAATCCATATCGGTCGATGACCCGTTTTCTATGTGGATAATAGTACTATATATCAGGGCAGGTAAAGTAGTAGACAAGTCTCAATTTCTCGTGGACCAACGACCACGCCTCGGGTTCGCCATGAGACAAATTAACAAATCTACCTTGGTAGTACGATATATCTGTTCCTCGGTAGAGATAGAGTAGATCGATCACTGTCACCGATGCAACAATCTCCGTTCGAGTTTCTTTCATGTGCATCAATGTAGTACAACTGTACCAGAGCTGGGGCATGGGCCTGATTTACTTGTGCGAATTAAGAGATTAGGTACCGGTCTGTGTCAGGTCACTATTTACGGCCGGTGTGTGTGTCGTCGTTGGAGTGATCATCCGCAATCACCATAGGGGAAGAAGTGCGTGAAGAAGATTGATTCTGTCGCGCCTGATGACGCTAGCTAACTAGCTCGTGGTACGACGACGGCGACGTGCGAGAGAGATATATAGATCGTTGGTGAATCACGATCTCGGCGTGGAGCAGCACGCACTGATCGAGGACCATTGGTGGTTGTTAGGAACGTACGTACGAAGCTTATTACCTGCCCGGTCGGCATCATTCTCCCTTACTTTTTTTTTCTGAACGGAAGTGTCCTTTTTCCCCTTCTTGAAACTGGAAATCGTTCTCCCTCCTTGTCCTTAGCCACGGTGGCGGATCGGATTAAGTCTAAGCACGATCGACGACCTCGCTGATGGACAACCTGTCCACGCGCGAAAGCGAAACAGAGCAAAACCAGAACCCCATTGTCAAAAAAGAAAAAAAGAAAAGGATAGGGCTACGCGTCCCCAGTGGATAACTTCCCCGATCCCCGGGTCCCCGGCCGACACGTGTCCCAGAAAAACACCTCTAATCCCACTTTTGCTATAAATTACTTATTTTTCTACAAAATATCTCGTTTTTGTTACATATAGCACGAAATGATTTGACCTAGAAAATAGAACACACATACTAGATCTCGCCGGAGACCTTATCGGCGACCTTGTAGCAAAAAAATATTTCAATGTAGCAAAACCGACATCGTCGGAAACATCGCCGGAGACTCTCGCCGAAAAATGTCGCCGAAGACCTCGTAGCAAATAATTTACGTTATTATAACAAAAACATAAAACAGTTGTAGCAAAATGTTTTTTCTAATATAGAAAACGGGATATTGTCGAAGACATCGCCGGAGATTTCCGCCAAAGATATCGTAGCAAAACAGTAGAGATTGGTTGTAGCAATAAGGTTGTGCGAAAGTAGCAAAAAATATACGAATATGTAGCAAAAAATATATGATAAGGTAGCAAATACTCGTAGCACCGACTGATAACATAATTAGCAACACTGGTCAACATAAGTAACAACACATGCCTGCTAGAGTAGCAAACACTGACACTGAAGACCATAGAAGCAACTCGGTTGCCTTAGCTAGCACACCATGGCCATGGCGTGAGGCCATGGCTGCAGAATCTGGCCATGGCCGCTTGTCCCACGGCTGCTCCGTGAGGCCATGCCTGCAGAATCTGATCATGGCCGCTTGTCCCACAGAATCTGGGCAACATCGGAGAGGAGGAGAAGGATGTTTATGAGCTCCAATCCATAGCCAGCACCGGAGACCGTCGCTCGCAGCAACAGGCACCATCTAGCTGGGGCGGCGGGCACTCACTGCAGACGGTGCGGGTCATGGCGGCGCTCGCTGCAGGTGGCATGGGCCGCGGTGGCACGAGCTGCAGCGAAGGGGCGCGTCGACAGGTGCTTGCTACGAGAGGAGGAACGGAGCTTGCCGGTGGTGTGCAGCACCGGAGGGGCGCGGCGACAGGAGGCTCACGGCGGCTCGCGGGATTAAAGGTGCACGGCGGCAGGAGACGTACGGGAGCAGATGCGGGGAGACGTACGGGACGGGAGGTTGAAGATATGACGCGGCCCACCACTCGCTGAGTCGTCCCACGGTTTCGAGCTACCCGGGGGATAAAATCACGGGATCCCCCGGGGGCATAGTATCATTTTCCAAAAGAAAAGCAAAACCACTTCATTCCCTCCATCTCCCTATATAGGAGCATCTCTACTAGTAGGCCCTTTAGAGCCTCTATAAAGGGCTACTGGGGAACACGGCTCTTAAAATCACGTCTATCCGGTCTTTTTAATTTGTTTTCATATCGGCGTAGACCGTTTTGTTCTTCGGCACCTTTAGACCAAACCCAACACATGGAGGGCAAGCGGGGACACCGGATGGAACTGTAAATGAAGCGGGCCAGCCCTGACAGTATGATAGACGACCCGTCTCCCGAGCGTCGTCCCGTCGTCAGTCATGTAGCAGCGAAATTGCTCGCCAGTGCGTTCTCCCGCTATGCCCTTCCCGCTTGTTCCACCGCTTTCAGCCTGGGATTTCTGTCCTTTTCTCGCTATATGTAGGCACGCCGGCCATCGCCATGCTCACACCCCTCTCCCGCTATATCTAGGGCGACAACCGGAGGTAAAACGGCCTCGTCGGCGCCATTCTTCACATAACCCGCCCGCAATCTTTACCGTTGAAACCATAACAGAATCCTGCCGTTGATGGAGCATTTTCCAGAAGATGGGTCCTCCGTCAACGGCTATGGGCGGCGCTGCCTACGCAACCATGAGGCGCAGGCGCTCTGGGGCGCCTAGTACCCAGTCCCTCCGGACTCTCAGTTGCTGAGGGGATGGGAGCTCAACGTTGGCGGTCTGTCGGTACCTCCGGTGTCGGCCGGCGTGGCCCTATCCGCGGCCATCTTCGTCCACTTCTGGTTCGTTCTCGCGCTAGAGGAGAGGGACGACCCCCAATGGCATCCCAACAACCACCACGCGTGGACGATCTTCTTCGAACATCAGCGCTTGGGACGCATGATCTTCTACGACGACACCGACTCGCTGCCACAGATCAACAATTTCGATGGCCGGCGGCAATGGTGGAGCGCACCAGGGCGAACGCTTGAGTGGGTTCTCGACTACATCGCCACTGGGAACAACCCGCGTCGCCCATCTAGCCGTGGCCCAGTATTTTCATCTTTTTTCTCTTGTTTGTTAAAATGTGTATAAACTTCTTTGAACTGTCTATAAAATCTATGTTAATTTTGTATTTGACAATTATTTCAAATATTCAACTTTTTGTATGGGGGTCACGGCTGGGAGCCAACGTCCCCCAAATCAATTTATCTGGCAGCCCCCATACAAGCCAAAATCAAGTCGCGTCATTGATGTCCACGCACTTCTATTCTTGTAGACAGATGTTGGGCCTCCAAGTGCAGAGGTTTGTAGAACAGTAGCAAGTTTTCTTTAAGTTGATTACCCAAGGTTTATCAAACTCAGGGAGAAAGTGGTCAAAGGTATTCCCTCTCAAGCAATCCTGCAATCAAGATACAAGAAGTCTCTTGTGTCCCCAATACACCTAATACACTTGTCAGGTGTATAGGTGCGCTAGTTCGGCGAAGAGATAGTGAAATACAAGCGGTAATGGTGCCAGAAAATAGCTTCTGACTTGTTGTTGACGTGGGAGAACGTGTGTGAGTGACAGAAAAGAGCTTAACAGTGAGGTAAAGACTAAATCAAACAAACATGCAACAGATCTAGTAGCAAATGGTGTTTCAATTGTTTAGAAACAAGGCCTAGGGATCATACTTTCACTAGTGAACACTCTCTCATATAAATATCTTCTCTTAATGATACTACCCTGACTACTCTTCGGTTGGATACTCTAATCCATGGTAGGGCTATAACAGCACTCCTCAAAGTCCGCCTTCTCCAATCTAGATAACCCCACACTGTCACCTTGAGCGCTAGATGGTTCCAACAAACACCACATTTTCATAGAGATAACCAACTCAAAATATAACTCATAACAAATATATATGTAGTCTAGCTTAAGTGCCGCACACGGCATGCACGCTGTCACATTCACACACGTGGGGAAAAACATAGATCTATTAAAGCACAATGAGTATTTATGTAGACTCAAGCCTAAGTGTCACCATGTCGTGCACGTTGTCACTTTCACACACATGGGGAGAGCAGAGATCTAATGAAGCACTTGATTAATAGAGTAGATCTACTTGATTACAAAGCTCATGACCACAACAAGATCATGCATAGAGAGAGAGATGAACACATAGCTACCGGTAGAGCCCTTAGCCTCGAGGAAGAACTACTCCCTCCTCATCATGGGAATCAGCAATGGTGATGTAGATGGTGGTGGAGATCGATGGAGATGGCTCCGGGGGCACTTCCCCGTCTCGACAGGGTGCCGGGATAGAGACTTTCTGTCCCCCGAATCTCCCCTTCGGTGGCGGTGGCGCTATGAAGGTTTTCGTGAATTTCTTCTGGATCATTTAGGGTTTTCTCCCCGGGGGCTTCTTATAGGCGCAGGATGCAAGGTCGGTGGAGGGCCAGGGGGCCCACACCCTACCTAGGCAGGGGGCAAGGCCCACCCGCGCCTAGAGGGGGTGTGGCAGCCTTGGTTCGCCTCTCCGTCTCTCCTATGGACTTTGTGTCGCCCACGGTAAAATATTGACTTTGGCTTTTGTCCCATCCAATTCCGAGAATATTGATTTTCTGCCTTTCTGGAACCAAAATGTAAGAAATGCATAACTAGCACTGTGGCAACTTGTTAATAGGTTAGTTCCAGAAAAGATATAAAAATACCTCAAAGTGTAGACAAAGCAAAGCAAAGTAGATACAAAACAAGTATGGAACATCAAGCATCCCCAAGGTCAACTCCTGCTCGTCCTCGAGTAGGTAAGTGATAAAAACAGTAATTTTTGAGGTGACATGCACCGTCAAAACCAAGATCATACTATTTGCAAGCACTGAAAGCTGGGATCAAAGAACTCTAAACATGTGCATGAAAAATGGAGTTCTAACAATAGGACAAAGTAACTATAGATGCAACATGAAAGGCCACAAACAAAGATCATGAATAATATGCATTAAAAACGTTTGTTTGTTTCACATACACAAAACATGGCATAGTGGCATTCAGGTTGTCCCTCATAGAGTAGCAAATAGATGCATAGGACACCTTCAAAGTTCATAAGAGTGACTAGATACAGATAGTTTATGAGCAAGCAATATCAACAATATGCATCAATCAATAAGTTTTGGGACACTGCACATAGAACTAAGAATGACAACTATGCTCTCTTAATGGTGCCCAAAGGTAGAAGGTGGATACTCAATATAATGGTGGAAGAAAGGGCCCTTCATAAAGGGTAGCAGAGATTTCAAATTTCAAAAAGAGCTTCCAAAAATTATGATACTTGTTAGCTTTCAGCCCTCGTTGCCCCTATCATAAGCATCTTGAAGTGATTAAGGTTAAAGTGAACAAACTAGATGGAGTATATGCTTGACAAAGTATAAGTTGGCAATTTCAAGTCCCCTGAATATGAGGGCCACACCTCATGCTACTCAACTTCAGTCACCTATAAGTTCTTGTCATAGTAAGTACATGCGTATCATAGAGAACCGCCAACGCGGTACCCCTTGCACATGGTACAGGAGCTATCCCATAATCAAAATGACAAGGCAAGCAAACAATGAGCATCTCAGTGATCTTTTTATTTACTATGTGCATAGATTTTTATTGAGGATGCTTCACAGATAGCTCATTATGGTGATGCTGCAAGTTTCCACCATGATTAGGCATGGCTTAGGCTAGCGGCCCAGGCATTTCTCTAACACAAAATACATAACTCCATGGAATTACAAGCTCCCTCTTTATTTCACACGGGTGACATCCATAGACAAAAGAGCATGATATCAACTGTGTACAGAGTACAAGTGCAATGTTGAAAACGTTCCTCATGACAGCATAGTTTTGCTAATTCCAACGTATAAGTGCAAGCATATACAACATAGACGACATAATGGTTCAAGTTTATTAGGGGCAAGGAATATAAAGTATGCCATCAAGTTCGTGAGAGCTTTAATCACTAAGTTTTCACATAACAAAATACTTTTTAATTGGAAGATAGCTGAAAACAAGAATATACTTGGAATGGTGTAACACACCATGCATAGGAGTTTATAGTGGACACTTTGGAAAAGATTGGTTTCTTGGGAGTTGGAAGCATGAGTAGAACTTACTCATACAAGTGGAGGCTAGAAAAATACTGGGAGCAACCAACTAAGAGAGCAATAATGGCCATAATCATGCAGAGCAACAAAACATTACTAATCAAAGCATAGAGTGGTACTACAAGTCAAGAAATAAATGATCATAGAGGCTAAGGTGACTTGTTCATAGTCATAACATGGTGTGAGCATGTACCAAGTCAACCCAAACAAAACAACAAAGGAGAATACCACAATACTATGCTTTTGTATGCTAAAACAACGCATGATTCCTTCAAGGCACACTAAGGAATCCCAATTGTTTGGAACAAGACATGCTACAGCAATAATCACTAAGCATAAGGTCAAAACAACACGTAGCATGTCATGCTAAAGTCTAAGTCACAGTCAATGCAGGCTCCTCTTTGTACCACTATAACCATGAAACTTCCTACTATTTTCCAACACCAATCAACTTATTTGAAACAACTCACAAAGATAATAATCATAAAGATCAGTGATCTTGTCTCACAAATCCACAAAGAAGAAATAAAAAGTTCTAAGCTGAAAGCACAATAAAACTAAGGCTGAACGCAGTGCTAGCAAAAGTGAACACTCATAAAATAATAAGAGTGAAAACTAGAGTGTTCTAGGCAATGAAATTAGAGTGTGTCTCTCTCCAAAAAGGTGTGTTGTGATCAACCAACTCTATTCAAGCAAACTAAGCAAACAAAAACCAAAAACTAAAACTAAGACGCTCCAAGAACAATACAATTGTGCATGAAACAATAACAATGAAGTGTCTAGAAAGACCTGAGATTTTTATTGATGAAGAAGGGGATGCCTTGGGCATCCCCAAGCTTTGACGCTTGTACCTCTTATATATTTCTTGGGGTGACACCAGTGTGGCATCCCCAAGCTTGAGCTTTTGTCCATTCTTCATCTCATTACATCATTCTTTCTCTACACCTGAAATTTTTCCTTCATACAAAACTTCACACAATCTTTATTAGCAACATTAGTGTATTCAAAAGATAATAGACCCTTGGGTTTAGATTTGGAACGGCAAAACTTTCACTAAAAACACAATCTACTGTAGCAATTCCCTCAAAAAGTTCAATTTCCCAAAAAGAACCCAAAAAGGAATCAATAAGAAGCAAATGCAAATAATGACAGAAATCTGTCAAAACAGACGAGTAGGTAGAAAACGATTTTTTCGAAGACATTCTGCTGATCAAATCAAAAAGTGTTGAACTAAATAAAGTTATCTAACATGCCGGGGGATTTATTCGTAAATTTTCAGCTCAATCCTACTTATAGAGACTCCTCACGAATTTTTATGGTGGAGGACAGAAATCTGTTTCGGGACAACAACTCCCCAAATCTTACTTCCCTCTCATTAGAGGTCATTCTTGGCACAAAAAGCAAACAAAAAGGATAAGGAGAGGTCATTAATGAAGTAATAACTTCCAAGACTCAAGAAAACTCTTGTATTATCTTCCAACAAGTACTTTTCTTTAACGGAGCTCACAAGATCTATACATGAAAGCACAAAGGAGGAGATACAACCATCTAGCTACTACATGGACCCATAGTCCAAGGTGGAACTACTCACGAATCATACCGGAGAGAAGGCCTCCGGGATGATCTCCCCTCCGGCAGGGTGCCGAGAAGAATTTCAGATCCCCCCGATCTAGGGACGATGGTGGCGGTGGCTACAGACGGTTTCGTGGATTTTTGATCGGGTACTGTGGTTTCGATCGGGGCTTTATAGGCGAAGGCGAGACTGTGAGGCGTGGCCACCAAACCCCAGCCAGCGCTGGTTTAGCTGGTCAGCGCTTAGGGGTTGGCCCCCTGGCCGGCCTCTCTGGATCTCCTCTGGACTTCTTGTTCCCCACGAAAAGTAATTGACTTTGTCCTTCGTCCTGTCCAATTCCGAGAATATATTTTTACTAACTTTTCTGAAACCAAAAACAGCAGAAAACAGGCATCTGACACTGTTGCAACTAGTTAATAGGTTAGTACCAGAAAACATGTAAAAAGCACCTCAAAGTGTGGACAAGTAAAGCAAAGTAGATACTAAACAAGCATGGATTATCAAAAATTATAGATACGTTTCCAACGTATCAACATCCCCAAGCTTAACTCCTGCTCGTCCTCGAGTAGGTAAGTGATAAAAGAATAATTTTTGAGGTGACATGCACCCTCACAATAAAGATCCAACCATTTGCAAGCATTGAAAGATGGGATCAAATAACTCTAAACATGTGCATGAAATATGGAGTTCTAACAATAGTACATAGTAATTATGCATGCAACCTGGCAAGCTACAAACAAAGATCATGAATAATATGCATTGAAAAACATTTGTTTGTTTTACATGCAGAAAACATAGCATAGTGGCAATCAGCTTGTCCCTCATAGAGTAGCAATATAATGCATAGGACACCTGCAAAGTTCACAAGGGTGACTAGAAACATATAGCACATGAACAATTAATAACACAATATGCATCAATTAATAAGGTTTGGAACATTGCACACACAATGAAAACTATGCTCTCTTAATGGTGCCTAGAGGTAGAAAGTGGAGACTCAAATAATGGTGGAAGAAAGGCCTTTTGTAAAGGAAGCAGGGATTACAAGTTTCAAAAAGAGCTTCCAAAAATTATGGTACTAGTTAGCTTTTAGCCCTCATTGCCCCTATGATAAGCATCTTAAAGTGGTTAAGGTTAAAGTGGCAAAGCTGGAGTATATGCCTGAGGAAGTATAAGTTGGCAATCTCATGCTCCTTGAATACGAGGGCCACACCTCATGCATACTCAACTTTGGGTCCAGATAAGTTCTTGTCACTGTAAGTATTTGCATATCATTGAGAACCGCCAACGGGGTACCCCTTGCACATGGCACAGGAGATTTCTCATAACCAAAATGACAAGGCAAGCAGACAATGAGCATCTCAGCAATTCTTCTTATGTACCATGGGAATATGGTGTTTTTTTCTCTCTTTTTCTCTTTTCTCAATGTGTATCTTTTTTTATAAAAAGAATGCTTCATGCAAGTTTCCACCATGATTAGGCATGGCTTAGGCTAGTGGCCCAGGTGTTTCTCTAACACAGGATACAAACTCCATGGACTTACAAGTTCCCTCTTTATTTCACACCGGTGACATCCATAGACAAAAGAACATGATATCAACTGAGTACAATAAGGTACAAGTGCAATGTTGAAAACGTTCCCGTGACAGCACGGTTCTGCTAATTCCAACTTATAAGTGCAAGCATATACAACAAAGTTGTCACAATGGTTCAAGTTTATTAGGGGCAAATAATAAAGTGTGCCATCAAGTTCGTGAGGGCTTTAATCACTAAGTTTTCACATAACAAAATAGTTTTTAATTGGAAGATAGTTGAAAACAAGAATATATTTTGGAGTGGTGTAACACACCATGCATAGGAGTTTATAGTGGACACTTTGGAATAACTTGGTTTCTTGGGAGTTGGAAGCATGAGTAGATCCTACTCATACAAGTGGAGGCTAGCAAAAGACTGGGAGCAACCAACTAAGAGAGCAATAATGGCCAAAATTATGCAATGCAACAAACCAAACTAATCAAAGCAAAGAGTGGTACTACAAGTCAAGGACTAAATGATCATAGAGGCTAATGGTGACTTGTCATAGTCATAACATGGTGTGAGCATGTGCCAAGTCAACCCAAGCAAAACATCAAAGGAGAATACCACAATACTATGCTTTTGCATGCTAAAACAACGCATAATTTTTTCAAGGCACACTAAGGAATCCCAATTGTTTAGAACAAGACATGCTACAGTAATAATCACTAATCATAATGCTAAAACAACACCTAGCATGTCATGCTAAGGTCTAAGTCACAGTCAATGCAAGCTCCTCTTGCACTTCAAACAAGAACTTACTACTCCTTTCCAAACACCAAGCAAACTTATTTGCAAAACAACACAGCGAGAACGGGGGTCCAAACTACTAAAGCAAATTAAACGAACTAAGCAAATAAAATTAAAACTAAGACGCTCCAAGAACAACACAACTGTGCATGAACGAATAAAAACAAAGTGTCTAGACAGACCTGAGCTTTTTATTGATGAAGAAGGGGATGCCTTGGGCATCCCCAAGCTTTGACGCTTGTACATATTGGATATTTATTGGGTTTACACCATGGTGGCATCCCCAATCTTGAGCTTTTGTCCATTCTTCATCTCATTGCATCATTCTCTCTCTACACCTGAATTTTTTTCCTTCATACAAAACTTCACACAATCTTCATTAGCAACATTAGCTTATTCAAAAGATATTAGACCACTGGCAAAGCTTTGGAACAGCAAGGCTTTTCACTAAAACACAAGCTACTGTAGTAACTCCTTCAAAGAAACTCAATTTACCTGAAGAGAGCTCAAAAAGGAATCAATAAGAAGCAAATGCAAATAATGAAAGAAATCTGTCAAAACAGGCCAGCAGGTAGAAATGAATATTTTTGAACATCTTCTGTTGCTCAAATCAAAATTGTTGACCTAACGAAAGTTAGCCAACATACTGGGGGATTTATTTGTAAATTTTGAGCTCAATCCGAGTTATAGAGCATTTTTTTGGTGGACGACAGAAATCTGTTTCGGGACAGCAACTCCCCAAATCTTATTTCCCTCTTATTAGAGGTCATTCTTGGCACAAAAAGCAAACAAAAAAGGATAAGGAGAGGTAATTAGTGAAGTAATAACTTCCAAGACTCAAGAAAACTCTTGTGTTATCTCCCAACAAGTACTTTTCTTTAACGCCTTTAAGTTTGAGAAGATGCTGTCATGAGAAATATGAATTGAAGTCAAAGAGAGCATCAAGAAGCAAATTCAAAGCACATTTAAGTCTAACCCTCTTCCTATGCATAGGAATATTGTACACAAATAAATTCATGAAGAACAAAGTGACATGCATAGGAAGATAAGACAAAAGTAACTTCAAAACTTTCAACACAAAGAGAGGTGTTTCAATACCATCAAAACTTCTACAACCAAATTTTCCTCTCTCATAATAATTTTCAGTAGCATCATGAATAAACTCAACAATATAGCTATCACATAAAGCATGCTTTTCATGATCTGCAAACACATAATTTCTATCAAGCTCAAGAATAGTGGGATTAAAACCTTCATAGGTTTTACCCAAAGTAGATATTTCAAAGGGATCCACGGGAACATAACATTCATCCTCCTTTGGTAAGCATGAGGGACAATCAAGTAATGTAAGGGATAAAGAGTTACTCTCATTAGAAGGTAGGCATGGGTAGATCCATTGTTCCTCCTTTTGTTTATCACACTCCTCCTCTTTTTCATCTATTGAGCTTTCAGTTTCAGCAATTTCTTCTTCCATAGGCTCCTGCAAGGCATTAGTATCTTCCATTTATGGAAAGCATCTATTAAAATATTCAAGAATATAGCCATTTGCTTCCTTGTAATTGTCAAAGCAAAATTTAAGTATCTCATAAACCTCATTTTCATAAGTTGCATCATCAGTATTTTCAAACAAACTAGCAAGTTCAAATGCACCCTTGAAGGCAATGAATTCTTCAATCTGTTCCACATCATAAAAGTCATAATTTCCTTTAACATAAGAAGATATGGTAACATTATCATTATACTCACATTGAAAAGGTAGGTGTTTATACCTCCTGCAGCAACAAGATTTATCAAAGAAATAAGTAACATTATAAGTAGAGCACACCTCTCTAGCAATAGCATTCAACTTATCAATTTGTTCCCATAAGTGTTTCCCTTTTTGTGACAAATGGTGTTCCTTATAATAATACTTTTGTTCTTCCGTGAACCCAACTTGCCAATAAGAACTAGTTTCAAAGAAACCATCCATTGATACAAAGCATGACGAAGCAAGACAACAATAGACCAGCAACTACAGCAGGAACTAATTTTTTGTGTTTTTGAATAAAGAAAGCAAACCAAACTAGATTATTTTTTTTGGGGTTTTCGGAAAGAGGCAAACAAAACCAAGCAAAAGAAACAAAGCAAACTAAAAACGAAGTAAAGAGAAAGGAAGTGAAGGACTCCCCTTGTGAAGACTTCCTTAGCCTCCCCGGCAACGGCGCCAGAAAACTTGTTGATAGCGCTTGACGACGTGGAAGAGGTTGAAGTAGATTCCCCAGTAACGGCACCAGAAAGCTTGATGGCGCCTGGTGTTTGACGTGGAAGCGCTTCGTTGGAAACCCCAAGAGCAAGGCGTGAAGCAGCAAGCAGCAAGTTTTCCCTCAGTTGAGACCGAGGTTATCGAACCAGAAGGAGGAAGGAAACGTCACACAGGTGTTGGGAGCAACGTGGAGACCTGCACAACACAAACTCAAGACTTTGACCCAATGAATCAGTGAGGTTGTAAAGCTCACCGGTTTGATGTAACAAAGGGTTAAACTTATGGTGTGGAAGGTAATGATTTGCAGCAAGTAAACAAGTAACAGTGGAAGATGTATCAATGGTAAAGATTGGACCGGGGTCCATAGTTCACTAGAGGTGCTCTCCTTAGATAAACAACATGGCATGAAGAGTAAACAAATTATAGCGGGGCAATTGACAGGAACTGAGCAAGGCATAACAATGCAATTACTAGCCAGAAAGATCCTATGAGGTTGATTTGGCAATACAACAATATACATAGACCGTCATCCAACTGCATCTATGACTAGAAGTCCACCTTCAGGTTATCATCCGAACCCCCTCCAGTATTAAGTTGCAAGCAACAGACAACTGCTTTAAGCAAAGTGTGTAAGGTAAACAGTCCACATGTTCCATGAACAATAGACCGTTGTTTTCTCCCTAGTAGCAACAACACATCTACAACCAAAGAGATTATTGTCGCTTCCCTTGGAAACTAGAGGCATGAACCCACTATAGAGCATAAATACTCCCTCTTGGATTCACTAGCAACTACTTGGCCAAGATAACCACTAGCAACGGAGAGCATGCAAGATCACAAACAACACAGACATGATAGAATCATAAAGATAAAACCATTAATCAAATCAACATAATAATCTCAATATCCATCGGATCCCCGCAAACACAACATGCATGATTACAAATAGATTAGATCTTGATCATGAACGGAGCTCACAAGATCTATACATGAAAGCACAAAGGAGGAGATACAACCATCTAGATACTACATGGACCCATAGTCCAAGGTGGAACTACTCACGAATCATACCGGAGAGAAGGCCTCCGGGATGATCTCCCCTCTGGCAGGGTGCCGGGAAGAACTTTAGATCCCCCCGATCTAGGGACGATGGTGGCGGCGACTACAGACGGTTTCGTGGATTTCTAATCGGGTACTCAAGGTTTCTGCATCGAGGGATTCTTATAGGCGAAGGGGCGAGACCGGGAGGCGGCCAGGGCCACCAAACCCTAGCCAGGAGCGAGTCCACCTGTGGCCACGCCTGGGGGGGTTGGCCCCTCTGGCCGGCCTCTCCGGCTCTCCTCTGGACTTCTTGTTCCCCACGGAAAGTAATTGACTTTGTCCTTCATCCCGTCGAATTCCGAGAATATTTATTTACTAACTTTTCTGAAACCAAAAACAGCAGAAAACATGCATCTGGCACTGTTGCAACTTGTAAATAGGTTAGTACTAGAAAACATGTAAAAAGCACCTGAAAGTGTGTACAAGTAAAGCAAAGTAGATACTAAACAAGCATGGAGCATCAAAAATTATAGATACGTTTCCAAGGTATCAAGGCCTAGGGATCATACTTTCACTAGTGAACACTCTCTCATATAAATATCTTCTCTTAATGATACTACCCTGACTACTCTCTGGTTGGACACTCTAATCCATGGTAGGGCTATAACAACACTCCTCAAAGTCTGTCTTCCCAAATCTAGATAACCCCACACTGTCACCTTGAGCGCTAGATGGTTCCTACAAACACCACAATTTCATAGAGATAACCAACTCAAAATATAACTCATAACAAATATATATGTAGTCTAGCTTAAGTGTCACACACGGCGTGCATGCTGTCACTTTCACACACGTGGGGAAAATCATAGATCTATTAAAGCATAATGAGTATTTATGTAGACTCAAGCCTAAGTGCCACCATGGCGTGCACGATGTCACTTTCACACACATGGGGAGAGCACAGATCTAATGAAGCACTTGAGTAACAGAGTAGATTTGCATGATTACAAAGCTCATGACCACAACAAGATCATGCATAGAGAGAGATGAACACATAGCTACCGGTAGATCCCTTATCCTCGAGGAAGAACTACTCCCTCCTCATCATGGGAATCAGCAACGGCGATGGAGATGGTGGTGGAGATCGATGGAGATGGCTTCGGGGGCACTTCCCCATCCCGGCAGGGTGCCGGAATAGAGACTTTCTGTCCCCCGAATCTCCCCTTCGGTGGCGGCGGCGCTATGGAGGTTTTCGTGAATTTCTTCTGGATCATTTAGGTTTTTATCCCTAGGGGCTTCTTATAGGCGCATGAGGCAAGGTCGGTGGAGGGCCAGGGGGCCCACACCCTACCCAGGTGCGGGGCAGGGCCCAACCATGCCTAGGGGGGTGGCGGCCCTGGTTTGCCTCTCCGTCTCTCCTCTAGACTTCGTGTCGCCCACGGTAAAATTTTGACTTTGGCTTTTGTCCCGTCCAATTCTGAGAATATTGATTTTCTGCCTTTCAGGGACCAAAAATAAAAGAAAACAGGCAACTGACATTGTGGCAACTTATTAATAGGTTAGTTCCAGAAAAGATATAAAAACACCTCAAAGTGTAGACAAAGCAAAGCAAAGTAGATACAAAATAAGCATGGAGCATAAAAAATTATAGATACATTGCTGACGTATCAGTCGTACGCCTTATGAGAAAATGAGTGGAGATGCCCTTATTAGAGCATCTCTAGCTGATACCCTAAACGCTCGTACTGTAAAAGTAGTTTGTAGTTTCTTGCAAACCACTTTTGTAGTACCAAATTCATCGGCGCAAAACAGGTACCAAATCAAACACTGCAAATTCGAAAAAAACAGTTCGGCACCAGATCGATCACAAGTTCATACATAGGAGGACAGTTTGATCTTATATATCATCATATTTACACAAAAAATCGATGCCGATGTGGTATCCATGTAAACCCTAGCATAGACCTAACCCTACCGGCGGTAACTACTCACCAAAGCTCGTTGTCGCAGTGTCGCTCCTACTCGCTGTCTGATGTCTACGCACTTCTATTCTTGTAGACAGTTGTTGGGCCTCCAAGTGCTGAGGTTTTTAGAACAGCAGCAAGTTTCCCTTAAGTGGATCACCTAAGGTTTATCGAACTCAGGGAGGAAGTGGTCAAAGGTATCCCTCTAAAGCAACCCTGCAATCAAGATACAAGAAGTCTCTTGTGTCCCCAACACACCCAATATAGGTGCACTAGTTCGCCGAAGAGATAGTGAAATACAAGTGGTAACGGTGCTAGAAAAGAGCTTGACGGTGAGGTAAAGACTACAACAAGCAAACATGCAACAGATCTAGTAGCAAACGGTGTTTTAATGCTTAGAAACAAGGCCTAGGGATCATACTTTCACTAGTGAACACTCTCTCATATAAATATCCTCTCTTCATGATACTACTCTTAACTACTCTCCGGTTGGACACTCTAATCATCGGTAGGGCTATAACAGCACTCCTCAAAGTTCGTCTTCCCAATCTAGATAACCCCACACTTTCACCTTGAGCGCTAGATGGTTCCAACAAACACCACAATTTCATAGAGACATCCAACTCCAAATATAACTCATAACAAATATTCAATCTAGCCAAAGTGCCACACACAGTATGCACGCTGTCACTTGCACACACGTGGGGAAAGCATAGATCTATTAAAGCACAAAGAGTATTTATGTAGACTCAAACCTAAGTGCCACCATGGCATGCATGCTGTCACTTTCACACACATGGGGAGAGCAGAGATCTATTGAAGCACTTGAGTAGCAAGGTAGATCTACTTGATTACAAAGCTCATGACCACAAGATCATGCATAGAGATAGAGATGAACACATAGCTACCGGTAGAGCCCTTAGCCTCGAGGAAGAACTACTCCCTCCTTATCATGGGAATCAACAACGGTGATGGAGATGGTGGTGGAGATCGATGGAGATGGCTCCGGGGGCACTTCCCCGTCTCGGCAGGGTGCCGGAACAGAGACTTTCTGTCCCCCGAATCTCCCTTTCGATGGCGGCGGCGCTTCAGAGGTTTTCGCGGATTTCTTCTGGATGCCCTAGGTTTTTTGGGTCGGAGGCTTCTTATAGGCGCAGGAATCAAGGTCGGTGGGGGTCCAGGGGGCCCACACCACCTACATCGGGGGTTTGGCCACCCTGTGGCCCCTCTCCGGCTCTACTTCGTGGTTCCGTGTTGCACCAGGAAAATAATAACTTTGGCTTTTGTCTCGTCCAATTCCGGGAATATTGATTTTCTGCCTTTCTGGAACCAAAAACAGAAGAAAACAGGCAACTGGCACTTTGGCATCTTGTCAATAGGTTAGTTCCAGAAAAGATATAAAAACACCTCAAAGTGTAGACAAAGCAAAGCAAAGTAGATATAAAACAAGCATGGAGCATCAAAAATTATAGATACGTTTACGACGTATCAATCATCCCCAAGCTTAACTCCTGCTCGTCCTCGAGTAGGTAAGTGATAAAAAGAATAATTTTTGAGGTGACATGCACCATCAAAACCAAGATCTACCATATGCAAGCATTGAAAGCTGGGATCAAAGAACTCTAAACATGTGCATGAAAGATGGAGTTCTAACAATAGGACATAATAACTACGCATGCAACATGAAAGGCTACAAACAAAGATCATGAATAACATGCATTGAAAAACGTTTGTTTGTTTCACATACAGAAAACATAGCATAGTGGCAACCAGCTTGTCCCTTATAGAGTAGCAAGTAGATGCATAAGACACCTTCAAATTTCACAAGGGTTACTAGAAACAAATAGCACAAGAACAAGTAAAATCACAATATGCATCAATCAATAAGCTTTGGAACACTGCACACAGAATGACAACTATGCTCTCTTAATGGTGCCTAAAAGTAGAAGGTGGAGACTCAATAGTGGTGGAAGAAAGGCCTTTTATAAAGGAAGCAGGGATTTCAAGTTTCAAAAAGAGCTTCCAAAAATTATGGTACTTGTTAGCTTTCAACCCTCATTGCCCCTATCATAAGCATCTTGAAGTGGTTAAGGATAAAGTGGCAAAGATGGAGTATATGCTTGACGAAGTATACGTTGGCAATCTCAAGTCCCTTGAATACGAGGTCCACACCTCATGCATACTCAACTTTGGGTCCAGGTAAGTTCTTGTCATTGTAAGTATTTGCATATCATTGAGAACCACCAACGGGGTATCCCTTGCACATGGTACAGGAGCTTTCCCATAACCAAAATGACAAGGCAAGCAGACAATGAGCATATCAACAATCTTTTTATTTACCATATGCATAGCTTTTTATTGAGGATGCTTCATAGATCGCTCACTATGGTGATGCTGCAAGTTTCCACCAAGATTAGGCATGGCTTAGTGCCAGGCGTTTCTCTAACACAGGATACAAACTCTATGGACTTAAAAGTTCCCTCTTTATTTCACACCGGTGACATCCATAGACAAAATAACATGATATCAACTGAGTACAAAGTATAGGTGCAATGTTGAAAACGTTCCCCGTGACAGCACGGTTCTGCTAATTCCAACTTATAAGTGCAAGCATATACAACAAAGTTGTCACAATGGTTCAAGTTTATTAGGGTCAAATAATATAAAGTGTGCCATCAAGTTCGTGAGGGCTTTAATCACTAAGTTTTCACATAACAAAATAGTTTTCAATTGGAAGATAGCTAAAAACTAGAATATACTTGGAATGGTGTAACACACCATGCATAGGAGTTTATAGTGGACACTTTAGAATAACTTGGTTTCTTGGGAGTTGGAAGCATGAGTAGAGCTTACTCACACAAGTGGAGGCTAGCAAAAGACTGGGAGCAACCAACTAAGAGAGCAATAATGGCCATAATCATGCAGATCGACAAAACATTACTAATCAAAGCATAGAGTGGTACTACAAGTCAAGGACTAAATGATCATAGAGGCTATGGTGACTTGTTCATAGTCATAACATGGTGTGAGCATGTGCCAAGTCAACCCAAACAAAACATCAAAGGAGAATACCACAATACTATGCTTTTGTATGCTAAAACAACGCATGATTCCTTCAAGGCACATTAAGCAATCCCAATTGTTTGGAACAAGACATGCTACAACAATAATCACTAAGCATAAGGTCAAAACAAGATCTAGCATGACATGCTAAAGTCTAAGTCACAGTCAATGCAAGCTCCTCTTGCACTTACAAGCAAGAACTTACTACTCTTTTCCAACACCAATCAACCTATTTGAAACAACTCACAAAGATAATAATCAACAAAGATCAGTGAGCTTGTTTCACAAATCCACAAAGAAGAACTAAAAATTTCTAAGCTGAAAGCACAAGAAAACTAAGGCTAAACGCAGTGCTAGCAAAAGAGAACACTCACAAGACAATAAGAATGAAAACTAGAGTGTTCTACGCAATGAAAACATAGTGTGTCTCTCTCCAAAAGAACTATGCCGTGATCAACCAACTTTACTCAAGCAAACTAAGAAAACAAAAACCAAAAACAAAAACTAAGACGCTTCAAGAACAACACAACTGTGCATGAAACAATAAAAACGAAGTGTCTAGAAAGACCTGAGATTTTTATTGATGCCTCAGCATTTATATTGTGCTCTTCAAACAAAGGCAAGCGAGATACCACTCTATCATACCTTATTATGAGCATTGCAATGTTGCTTATGTTTATGTTTCATGCTAATTATTATTATTGAGTTGGTTTCTCTTCGTAGCTTGCAATGACTATTGAGTATACTTAGTTGCATACTCTTTATTATGAATTGTCTAAGCATCTACTCCTGTGCTGAGAATATTTACATCATATGAAGCAAAGTATTCGTGAAAGTTCTTTTATCGCACTCAGTTTTCAACTGAATTGCTTGAGGATAAGCAATAAGCTAAGCTTGGGGGGAGTTGATACGTCCAAAACGTATCTACTATCTTGAACACTTTGTTATTGTTTTTCCTCTATACTTATGTGATTTGGATACAACTAACATGGACTGACGCTGTTTTCAACAGAATTACCTTGGTTTCTTGTTTTTGTGCAGAAAATGAACTATCAGGAAAAATCCCGAAAAATATGCCAAAAATTATATTTCACCAGAAGATCCACGGAGCCAGAAGGGGAGGCAGAGGGGAGGCCTAGGGGGCCCAGACCCACCCCAGGCGCGGGCCCACTGACCCCACGCCTGGGGGAGGTTTGGCCACCCCAGGCAGCTTCTCGACCTCTCTCCGCGTCTATAAGTTGCCTTCTGACCTAATAGAGGGGGCTTCGATAGTTCTCCAGCAAGAGTTCCGCTCCGCCGCCGCCACGAGAAACCAAGATTCGGATCCAGAAACTCCGTTCTAGCACCCTGCCGAGACGGGGAATTTGGAGAGGATCATCGCCATCGTCATCACCAACACATCTCCATCAACCACCGATGTTTCCCTCATCCATGAGTGAGTAATCCCCCGTTGTAGGATTGGGGATGGTAGGGATTGGATGAGTTATATCATGTAATTGAATAAGATCTGTTAGGGGCATAGTGCCTAGTATCTCTATTAGTGCTATTTGACTTTGTTGCAACTTGTTGTGCTTAATGCTTGTCACTAGGGCCCGAGTGCCATGATCTCAGATCTGAACTTATTATTGAATCATTATGATAGTATTGTTTGTGATCTTATCTGCAAGTTGTGTACAGATATCATTGTCCGGATCCAAAGGCCCCAAAGTGACAATAATTGGGACAACCGGAGGGGATGGCTGTGGTGTGAGGATCACATGTGTTCACAGAGTGGTCATGCTTTGCTCCGGTGATCTATTAAAAGGAGCACCTTAATTGCCAGTAGTTCCCTAGAGGCCCTGCTGCCACGGGCTGGCTGGACAGAAGATGTTGTGCAAGTTCTCATTGCGAGCACGTATGACTATATTTGGAGCACATGCCTAGGATTGTTTAGTACTTGGATGCTTGTTATTATTTATCTGCAATGCCCTAGATCTTGAAGTTCCATGTTTAGACTCGTCCATGCAACGCCTGGCCCATCCCTATGCCCTACTATTGCTCTGTTTCACTGTTGTCGTTATCTTCTTTATTGCTACTACAAACTGTTACTACTGATAAACTTTTGTGAGCAAGAACTATTTCCAGGTGCAGCTAAACTGACAACTCAGTTGTTAAGGCTTGCAAGTATTCTTTGTCTCCCCTTGTGTCGAATCAATAAATTGGGTAATACTACCCGTGAAGACTGTTGCGATCCCCTACACTTGTGGGTCATCAAGACTATTTTCTGGCGCCATTGCCGAGGAGCATAGCTTTATTTGTAAGTTCACTTGGATCTATTATTGTTCAGTGCTATTCTTTTCATCATGGGTAAGTCTCGTGATGGAAATTTCCCTATTTTACCATCCACTACAAGAAGAGGTACAGTGCTAAACACCTCTGTTGCTCTTGATTCACCGTCTATTATAAGTAAGCTTGTCACACCACCACCACATACTCATGCTACACACACTGCTACTACTGATGAATCTGAAACTGCTTTTGATACTCATGATGTTACTTCTACTGTGCTTGATGCGAGTGGTTCATTAGGTCCTTATCTAGATGCTACTATGGCTAGTCTAGGAAATACCGAAACTCCTAGTGAAGACACTGTTACACCTGTTAGCTCACCTGAGTCTAGTGAGAGTTTTGATATTAATGATGGTTACATTGAGCTCACTGATGAATTTGTTGAAGAGTGCCGAAACACACATGGTGCTAGTGCTATTAAGAGTCTCCTTGCTAGACGTACTATTATGCCCAAGAAGTCTTATGATCCTAAGTTTGCCACCTCTCCCATAGATATTAAAGATAAAGATTATGATGTCTCTCTTGATTTAGCTTATTTAGATATTGTTGAGAAAGAACCTTTTTGTGGTACTAAAAATGAGAGTGATGTGGCTCATATGAATGAGCTTTCTACTATGAGTCCTTTCTTCTCTGATGATTTTAAAATGCGCAAGTACTTTGTTGCTAAGATCTTCCCTTTTTTACTAAAAGGAGAAGCTAGGGCTTGGTTTAATAGATTACCTCTTGGTTCCATTGATAGCCCTGATTGCTTGATTGCTTCTTTCTTCCATAAATATTTTCCTCCCAGTGCTAGACATGCTGCTTTGCAGAAACTTTTTGATTTTAAACAGGAAGAAGAAGAGAAATTGCCCGAGTCATGGAAAAGATTTTGTTCCTTGATTCATGCATATCCTGGATGTCCATTACCTCAGAATGAACTTCTTGATATTTATTATAATGGACTAACTGATGATTCTAGGACCTACCTAGATAGCTTTGCTGATTGTGTTTTCAGGAAAAGGACTCCTACAGATGTTGAAGAATTAATGAACAAGATAAGCAAGAATTATGATGATTGGACTTCAATTGAGCTGAATATACCTGAGCCTATTACTCCTGAATCAAATGGTCCTAAACCAGTTCCAACACCAACAACAAAGAAGAGGGGAGTTATTGCATTAAATGATGAAATGATGAAGGAAGCTAAAAAGTGTCTAAAGGAGAAAGGTATTAGAGCTGAAGATGTGAAGAATCTACCTCCTATAGAAGAATTATGTAAGCCAATTCTCCACTCATCTACTATTGAGGTACACTCTCTCCAGTTTAATGAAGGTGATATTCCTTATGGTAAGCATCCTAATCAATGCTTAGAGTAACTTGACACATTTATTGTTAAACAAGGTAACTTTAATAAACAAGTTCAGAATCATTTATTGGAAAACTCTAGAGCTATCCATGAGTTGAAAGATATTGTGGAAAGAACTTCTAATGATATTAAAATGCTTTGTAAACACTTTCAAATGGTTCAAACCCAACTTGATCAACTTGCTAAGGTGCAAAAGGATATGCTAGTTAATGCTTCAGGAAATAAACATGCTTATGGAATTAGAACTAGGGGTGGTGCAGCTACTCAAGATCCTTTATATCCTAAAGGACATCCTAAAATAATAGAGCAGAATTCCCAACAAGGTGAGGATAGTGGTAGCCCTCGTAAGAAGAAGAAAATGAAACATAAGAAAGTTGAGGAACCACTTCAACCTGTTGTAGATCCTAATAATATATCTGTCTCTGATGCTGAAACTGAGAGTGGTAATATTGATGAGTCTCCTGATAAGGAGGAAGGTGAGGAAGAACCTGAGAAACACACTAAGAACACTAGATACACAAAGGAAGATTTTATTGCTAATAAACATGGTAAAGAGAGAAAACCTTGGGTGCATAAACCTATGCCTTTTCCAGGTAAGAAACACAAGTCAAAGGAGGAGGAACACTACAACAAGTTTTGTGAGTGGATGAAACCTTTATTCTTGTAAATTCCTTTGACTAATTCTATTAAGTTGCCTCCTTATTCAAAGTATATGAAGGATATTTTCTCTAATAAAAGGAAGATTCCTAATCAGGAGATTTCTACTCTACTTGCTAATTACTCCTTCAATAGTAAGGTTCCAAAGAAACTTGGTGATCCAGGTATACCAACTATTCCTTGCTCCATTAAGAATAATTATGTTAGAACTGCTTTATGTGATTTGGGAGCTGGAGTTAGTGTTATGCCTTTTTCTCTCTATAAGAGACTCTAGCTAGAAAAGTTGATACCAACTGATATATCTTTGCAAATGGATGATAAGTCAACTACTGTCCCTGTTGGTATATGTGAGGATGTTCCTGTTCAAGTTTCTCATAATTGCATGGTCTTAACTGATTTTGTTGTGCTTGAAATTCCTGAAGATGATAATATGTCTATTATTCTTGGGAGACATTTTCTTAATACTACAGGTGCTGTCATCAATTGCAATCAAGGAAAAGTAACATTCAATATTAATGACAAAGAGCACACTATCTATTTCCCCAAGAAGTTTGTTAAGAGCTATTGCCTGAATTCTATTGAAAACATTGAAGGCATTAAGGTTGGAGAAATATATTGTCCCATTCCACAAGATATTTTTGAAACTATTATGATTGGGACCATTGCTATCAAGTATGAGGTAACATAATCACTTTGTGGAATGCAAAGTTTTGCTTCATATAAGATTGTTTTGGTAACAAGACTTGATCAACCTTGTTAACAAAAGGATTTTAATGAACAAAATAATGTTTTCATAGTGGTTATACTTGCTCACTTTTATTTTTCTCCTTTCCAATCTTTGCTCTTCGCCGTGCCTAACTTAAAGGCGTTAAAGAAAAGTAATGTTTGGGAGATAACCCAAGAGTTTCCATGAGTATTGGAAGTTATTACATTAGTAATGACCTCTCCTTATCCTTTTTGTTTGCTTTTTGTGCCAAGAATGACCTCTAATGAGAGGGAAGTAAGATTTGGGGAGTTGTTGTCCTGAAACAGATTTTTGTCCTCCACCATAAAAATTCGTGAGGAGCCTCTGTAAGTCATATTGAGCTGAAAATTTATGAATAAATCCCCAGTATGTTGGTTAACTTTCGTTAGTTCAACACTTTTTGATTTGAGCAACAGAAGGTATTCAAAAAATCGGTTTCTACCTGCTGGTCTGTTTTGACATATTTCTGCCATTATTTGCATTTGCTCCTTATTGATTCCTTTTCAGGTTCTTTTTGGGAAATTGAGATTTTTGAAGGAGTTGCTACAGTAGCTTGTGTTTTTAGTGAAAATACTTGTTGTTCCAAAGCTTTGCCAGAGGTCTAATATCTTTTGAATAAGCTAGTGTTGCTAATGAAGATTGTGTGAAGTTTTGTATAAAGGAAAATTTTCAGGTGTAAGGAAAGAAATATGTAATGAGATGAAGAATGGACAAAAGCTCAAGCTTGGGGGGAGCCACCCCGTGTCACCCTAAGTAATATTCAAGAGGAATAAGCGTCAAAGCTTGTGGGTGCCCAAGGCATCCCCTTCTTCATCAATAAAAATCTCAGGTCTTTCTAGACACTTCGTTTTTATTGTTTCATGCACAGTTGTGTTGTTCTTGGAGCGTCTTAGTTTTTGTTTTCGTTTTTTTTGCTTCGTTTGGTTTTGCATTGGTTGCCTTCTAAAAAAAATCAAAAACACCAAAAATATTTGTTGTTCTTCTTTGGTTTTGTGAGTTCTTTGCAGGGTTCGGCCGTTCTCAGTGGATATTGGTTTTCATGTTAATTATTCAACTCACACAAGTGAAGGGCAATAATGAAGATTAAGACGACTTGAGGTGTGGTAAGAGGCTGGTAAAGAACTCTATTTGTTTCATTTTTGTACATATACTCATCATTGTGAGCATGCTTAGCCTGTTTGTGTAAGGTGTATGTCATTATGGATGCTCAGTAGTTCTTGCTTGTCTATGATTAGCTCCAGCTTGCTAATAGTTTGTAGCATGTCATATGAATGTTTGCTTGCATTGTTTTATTCATACTTTGGTATGACATTGTGTTATCCTCCTCTGACTGTTCATGTGAATCGACTTGGCACATGCTCACGCATGCATATGACTAATCAATATTCAGTAAGCCTCGATGATTTATTTTGCCTCAGAGTTCTTGTATCACTTTCATGCCATAATTAGTCTTGTTTTATTGCAAGCATGATTATGACAGTTATTACTCTCTCGTTTTTCGCTCCCTCTCTATTGCTAGCCTTCACTTGCACTGAGTATGTGCTCTACCTGTGCTTACAACTCCCCAAAACCAATATTGCCAGCTGTGTCCACCATACCTACCTATTAACATTGTTTGCTATTTTAGTGCATATTCCATATGCCGTGTTTTCTTTCAAAATAAAATGTTTGTCTGTTTTGAGAAAGTTAGTTAGTAAAGCTCTCACGAACTTGATGGCACACTTTATTCCTTGTGCTTAATAATCTTGAACCATTGTGACCAGTCCATGAAAGTTATATGCTTGCTTATTATATACTGGGAGTCAGCAGAACCGTGCTATCATGGGGAACGCTTTCAACACTTTTTGGATAATTCTATCCAGTTGATACTTTGCTCTTCTGTTTACGGATGTCGATGATGTGAAATAAAAGGGGAAGTTGTTAGTTCATGTAGTTTATACATTGTGTTAGAGAAACGCCTGAGCCGCTAGCCTAAGCCATGCCTAATCATGGTGGAAACTTCCAGCATCACTGTAATGAGCATCTATGAAGCATCCTCAATAAAAAGCTATGCATATGGTAAATAAAAAGATTGTTGAGATGCTCATTGTCTACTTTCCTTGTCATTTTGGTTATGGGAAAGCTCCTGTACCATGTGAAAGGGGTACCCCATTGGCGGTTCTCGATGATATGCATGTATTTACAATGACAAGAACTTTCAGGTGACCAAAGTTGAGTAGCATGTGGAGCGACCCTCGTACTCAAGGGACTTGGTATTTCTAGTCTATGGTCTGTCAAGCATATGATTCAGAGTGGACCTCAATTTCACCTTAACCACATGAAGATGCCTATGATAGGGGCAATGAGAGCTCAAAGCTAATGAGTACCTTCCTTTTGGCATTGGGAAGCCTTTCAAACCTTCACAAAAACGTTTTCACAACCTTGTTGAGTCACCACTTATTCTATGAGCACCTTCTTGAGAGCATAGTTGTCATTCTTGTGTTTGTTCCAAAACTTGGTTAATTATGTCATGACTTTGATGCTTGTATCTCTGATATCTTTATCTCTAGTCTTCATGTGAACTTCAGAGGTGCCTTGGCATTTATATTGTGCTCTTCAAACAAAGGCAAGCGAGATACCACTCTATCATACCTTATTATGAGCATTGAAAGTTTCTTATGTTTATGTTTCATGCTACTTATTATTATTGAGTTGGTTTCTCTTCATAGCTTGCAATGACTATTGAGTAGACTTAGTTGCATACTCTTTATTATGAATTATCTAAGCATCTACTCCTATGCTGAGAATATTTACATCATATGAAGCAAAGTGTTTATGAAAGTTCTTTTATCGCACTCAGTTTTCAACTGATTTGCTTGAGGACAAACAATAAGCTAAGCTTGGGGGAGTGGATATGTTCAAAACGTATCTACTTTCTCGAACACTTTGCTATTGTTTTTCCTCTATACTTGTGTGATTTGGATACAACTAACACGGACTGACGCTGTTTTCAGCAGAATTACCTTGGTGTCTTGTTTTTGTGCAGAAAATGAACTATCAGGAAAAATCCCGGAAAATATGCCAAAAATTATATTTCACCAGAAGATCCACGGAGCCATAAGGGGAGACAGAGGGGAGGCCTGGGGGGCCCAGACCCACCCCATGCGCGAGCCCACTGACCCCGCGCCTGGGGGAGGTTTGGCCACCCCAGGCAGCTTCTCGGCCTCTCTCCGCGTCTATAAGTTGCCTTCTGACCTAAAAACAGAGGGGGCTTCGATAGTTTTCCAGAAAGAGTTCTGCTTCGCCACTGCCACGAGAAACTAAGATTCGGATCTAGAAACTCCGTTCTGGCACCCTGTCGGGACGGGGAATTTGGAGAGGATCATCGCCATCGTCATCACCAACGCATCTCCATCAACCACCGATGTTTCCCTCATCCATGAGTGAGTAATCCCCCGCTGTAGTCTTGGGGATGGTAGGGATTGGATGAGTTCTATCATGTAATCGAATAAGATCTATTAGGGGCATAGTGCCTAGTATCTCTATTAGTGCTATTTGACTTTGTTGCAACTTGTTGTGCTTAATGCTTCTCACTAGGGCCCGAGTGCCATGATCTCAGATCTGAACTTATTATTGAATCATTATGATAGTATTGTTTGTGATCTTATCTGCAAGTTGTGTACAGATATCATTGTCCGGATCCAAAGGCCCCAAAGTGACAATAATTGGGACAACCGGAGGGGATGGCTGTGGTGTGAGGATCACATGTGTTCATGGAGTGTTAATGCTTTGCTCCGGTGCTCTATTAAAAGGAGCACCTTAATTGCCAGTAGTTCCCTAGAGGCCCCACTGCCACGGGATAGCTAGACAGAAGATGTTGTGCAAGTTCTTATTGCGAGCACGTATGACTATATTTTGAGCACAAGCCTAGGATTGTTTAGTACTTGGATGCTTGTTATTATTTATCTGCAATGCCCTAGATCTTGAAGTTACATGTTTAGACTCGTCCATGCAACGCCCGTCCATCCATCCCTATGCCTACCGCACTCGAATCCCATCGATTCTATCAAGTATTATTGCTCATGTTTCACTGTCACATCGATGTTGCTTTGTTGTTGCTACTACAAACTGTTACTACTGATAAACTTTTGTGAACAAGAACTATTTCCAGGTGCAGCTGAACTGACAACTCAATTGTTAAGGCTTGCAAGTATTCTTTGTCTCCCCTTGTGTCGAATCAATAAATTAGGTAATACTACCCGTGAAGACTGTTGTGATCCCCTACACTTGTGGGTCATCAAGATCTATTAAAGCACAAAGAGTATTTATGTAGACTCAAACCTAAGTGCCACCATGGCGTGCATGCTGTCACTTTCACACACATGGGGAGAGCAAAGATCTATTGAAGCACTTGAGTAGCAAGGTAGATCTACTTGATTACAAAGCTCATGACCACAAGATCATGCATAGAGAGAGATGATTACATATCTACTGGTAGAGCCCTTAGCCTCAAGGAAGAACTACTCTCTCCTCCTCATGGGAATCGGCAACGGTGATGGAGATTATGGTGGAGATCGATGGAGATGGCTCCGGCATTTCTGCCCTTGTGGTGCCTAATGTAGACTTTCTATCCCCCGAATCTCCCCTTCGGTGGCAGCGGTGCTACAAAGGTTTTCGTGGATATCTTCTGGATGTCCTAGGGTTTTTGGGTCGGAGGCTTCTTATAGGCGCAGGAATCAAGGTCGGTGGGGGCCCACACTTCTCTAGGCGCCCTAGGCTTGTCGCGCCTAGCGGGTTTAACACCCCTGTGGCCCCTCCGCTCGCTTTCGTGGTTTCGTGTTGCTCCGAGAAAAATAATAACTTTGGCTTTTGTCCCGTCCAATTCCGAGAATATTGATTTTCTGCCTTTCTAGAACCAAAAAACAGAAGAAAACAGGCAACTGGCATTGTGGCATCTTGTCAATAGGTTAGTTCCAGAAAATATATAAAAACACCTCAAAGTGTAGACAAAGCAAAGTACATATAAAACAAGCATGGAGCATAAAAAATTATAGATACGTTTACGACGTATCACTGTCGAAGGAGTCGGATTCACCGGAGTAGTCCATGACGAAGAAGCCGAGGCGTGCCTGGTGATCACGCAGGGAGTGATGCATCGCATGGCGGACCTTGCACTGCACCGCTGATACGTCGGAAGCGTATCTATAATTTTTGATGGTCCATTCTTGTTTAGTATCTACTTTGCTTTGCTTTGTCTACACTTTGAGGTGTTTTTATACTTTCTGGTACTAACCTATTAACAAGATGCCAAAGTGTCAGTTGCCTGTTTTCTTCGCTTTTTGTCCGTAGCGTAAAATCAATATTCTCGCAATTGGACGGGACAAAAGCCAAAGTAATTATTTTCCCGGACCAACACAAAACCACAAAGCAGAGACGGAGTAGGGCACGAGAGTGTCCGCACCCCCAGGCGCGGGTAAGCCCTGGTGGCGCCTACAGGGGTGTGGGCCCCCTGGCCCTCCACCGACCTTGCCTCCTTCGCCTATAAGAAGCCCCCGGGGAGAAAACCCTAAATGATCCATCATACTTCCAGAAAAAGTTCCGCTGCGCCGCCGCCACCGAAGGGGAGATTCGGGGGATAGAAAGTGAAGGGTTTCGCAGCATAGTAAATCAAAAAAAAATTATAGATGCGAACGGGAAAGCGAAGATATAATCTAGGATATGAAATCAACGAGAGGGATAGATGAGATCTTCATACCCTTGAAGAAATCGCACAGCAGAAATGTTCAGCAGAACATGGTTGGTGTAGTCATACTCGCCGTCTCCTCCTTGCGATCCGATCCGATCCTACGCCGCAAGTGGCGGCGCCTCCGAGAGATGCACACGTATGGTGCCGCGACGTCTCCTACTTCCTCGGTCCAGCAAGTGGGGTGGAGAGATAGATTGGATCTACAACACGACGGCGTGGTGCTATGGTGGAGAGTTTCAGCAGGCTTCACACACGCAATGGGGAGAGAGAGAGGTAGGGCAGCAGCTGGCGGCTAGGGTTTGGGGTGAGGGGAGGGTGCGCCCCCTTCCCACCTTATATAGGGGGATGGCCGGCCCCCTTGCCCCCTCCTCCAAGCTCTAGGGCGGCGGCCCCAAGGGTGGAGTGGGGGGCAAGTCTTCCCCCCTTCTAGAAGATTTCCTAGGGTTTCCCCTAGGATTTTGGCCGGCTGGGCCTATGGGGCCTTGTGCCCCTGGCCCAATGCGGCCAAGGAACTCCCTCGTAAGCCCACGCACCCCTCCGACAAGTGGGGCCACGTTGCTCCCACTCCGGAAGCTTCTAGAACCTTTCGGTACAATACCGAACATTCCGAAACGATTCTGAAATCCAAAAACTGCTTTCCTTTATATGAATCTTATTCTCCGGACCATTCCGGAACCTCTCGTGATGTATTGGATATCATCCGAGACTCCGAACAAAAATTCATAAACCATTTATCCATTCTATCCTAGCGTCGAGACACGTCAAGTGTGTGACCCTACGGGTTCGAGAATATGCAGACATGATCTTCTATCAATAATCAACAGCGGGATCTGGAAACCCATATTGACTCCCACATATTCATCGATGATCATATCGTATGAACCAAGATGCCAGGATTCAATTAATCCCATATATATTCCCTTCGTCACGCGATATTTTACTTGCCCGAGATTCGATCGTTGGTATTGGCATACCTAGTTCAATCTCGTTCACGGCAAGTACTTTACTCGTTCCGTAATCCGATATCACTTTGTGATCAACTCCTTAACCACGTGCTTGCAAGTGGTGTTGATATTGATTACCGAGTGGGCCCGAAATATATCTCTCCGACTTGGGAGGGACAAATCCCATCTCGATACATACAACCCAACAAGTACTTTCTGATCACCTGAGAGACACCTTTATGATCAGACGTTTGATGACCTCAAAGCTTTCTTCCGATACCAGGGAGTTGCATTATCTCATGGTATAAGGAATACAATATTTGACATCAGAAAAAGCATTGCAAAGATGAACACGAAGACACGATCTAATTGCTCTGCTTGATTTGGGTATGTCCACCATATCATTCTCCTAATGACATGATCTCATTATTAATCGACAACTCATGTCTATGGTTAGGAAACCTTAACCATCATTAATCAATGAGCTAGTCCATAGAGGCGTACTAGGGACACGGTGTTGTTCATAAACCACACAAGTATCAAAGTTTCTGCTTAATACAATTCTAGCATGGAATATAAACTTTATCATGAACAAGAATTATAACAATAACATCTTTATTATTGCCTCTAGGGCATAATTCCAACAGTCTCCCACTTGCACTAGAGTCAATAATCTAGTTTACATCTGGCAACAATCTAACACCCATGGCATTAAGGTGCTGATCATGTTTTGCTCGTGGAAGAGGTTTAGTCAACGGATCTGCGACATTCAGATCCGTATGTACTTTGCTAATCTTCAGATCTCCATCTGTTATATAATCTCGAATTATATGAAACCGGCGGTTGATGTGCTTGGTCTTTGGATGATATCTTGGTTCCTTAGCCAGTGCTATGGCGCTAGTGTTGTTGCACAATATCTCCAGTGGGTCCAAGGCACTTGGAACCACACCAAGCTCAGTGATGAAGTTCCTGATCTAAACTCCTTCACTTGACGCTTCTGCAGCAGCCATGTATTCCGATTCTCATCAGATCCCGCGATCACGCTTTGCTTGCAGCTTCTCCAGCTCACAGCTCCTCCATTCAAAATATAAACGTATCCTGTCTGAGATTTAGAATCATCCGGGTCGGTGTCGAAACTAGCATCGACATAACCTTTTACGACGAGCTGGTCATCACCTCCATAGACCAAGAACATTTCTTTAGTCCTATTTAAATACTTTAGGATGTTCTTTACGGCTGTCCAGTGTTCCACTCCTGGATCACTTTGGTATCTGCTCGTCAAACTAAGAGCATTGGACACATCCGGTCTAGTACACAGCATGGCATACATGATAGAACCTATGGCCGAGGCATATGGCACTTTGCTCATGGTTTCTCTATCGTTTATCGTAGCTGGACACTGAGCCTTGCTCAATATATTACCTGAGAACATGGGCACTGAACCTTTCTTTGCCTTATCCATTCTGAACCTTTTCAGAACTTTGTCTAGATATGTACTTTAACTTAAAGCTATTAGTCGTCATTGTCCATCTCTATAGATTTTGATGCCTAATATATAAGCAGCTTCTCCTAGGTCTTTCATTGAAAAACATTTATTCAAATAACTCTTCACATCGTTAAGCATACCAATGTCATTTCCAATAATCAATATGTCATCCACATATAGTACTAGAAATGTCACTGAGCTCCCACTCACTTTCTTGTAGATACAAGATTCGTAGCAATTTGGAACAAATCCAAAGCTCTTGATCACTTGATCAAAACGAAGGTTACAACTCCGAGATACTTGCTTTAGTCCATAAATGGAACGCTGAAGTTTGCACACCTTATCAGCATCCTTAGGATCGACAAAACCTTCGGGCTGCATCATATACAACTCTTCATCAATGTTGCCATTGAGGAACGCAGACTTGACATCCATCTGCCATATTTCATAATCATGAAACGCAGCAATTGCTAATAAAATCCGAATGGACTTAAACATCGCTACGGGAGAGAAAGTCTCATCGTAGTCAACACCTTGAACTTGCCGAAATCCTTTTGCGACAAGTCATGCTTTATAGACAGTATCATTACCATCCGCATCCGTTTTCTTCTTGAAAATCCATTTGCACTCAACGGCCTTACGGTCGCTAGGAGGGTCCACCAAAGTCCATACTTGGTTTTCGCTCATGGATCCAATTCGGATTTCATGGCCTCTAGCCATTTCTTAGAGTCTGGGCTCATCATTGCTTCCTCATAGTTCGCAGGTTCACTGTTGTCTACCAACAAGACAGTTAAGACAGGGTTTCCATACCATTCAGGAGTGGCACGCGACCTTGTCGACCTGCGACGTTCAACAGTAGCATCGTTCGAAGTTTCGTGATCCTCGTCATTAGCTTCCTCTCTTGTTGGTGCAGACGGCACTGGAATAATTTCAGGTGCTGTGCTACTCTCCAACTCGAGAGAAGGTTCAATAACCTCGTCTAGCTCTACCTTCCTCCCACTCACTTCTTTCGAGAGAAACTCCTTCTCAAGAAAGGATCCGTTCTTTGAGACAAACACTTTGCCTTCGGATCTGTGGTAGAAGGTATACCCAATTGTTTCCTTAGGGTATCCTATGAAGACGCATTTCTCCGCTTTGGGTTCGAGCTTGTCCGGCATCAACTTCTTGACGTAAGCTTCGCATCCCCAAACTTTAAGAAACGGCAACTTAGGTTTAGCACTAAACCACAGTTCATACGGTGTCCTCTCAATGGATTTAGATGGTGCCCTATTTAAAGTGAATGCAGCGGTTTCTAATGCATAACCCCAAAATGATAACGCCAAATCTGTAAGAGACATCATCGATCGCACCATATCTAATAGAGTTCGATTCCGATATTCAGACACACCATTGCACTGTGGTGTTCCGGGTGGCGTGAGTTGCGAAACGATTCCGCTTGCTTTAAGATGCGTGAGAAAATCATAACTCAAATATTCACCTCCACCATCGGACCATAGAAATTTAATTTTCGTGTTACGATGGTTTTCCACTTTGTTCTGAAATTCTTTGAACTTTTCAAATGTTTCAGATTTATGTTTCATTAAATAGATATACCCATATCTACTTAAGTCATCAGTAAAAGTGAGAAAATAGCGATATCCACTGTGCGTCGAAACACTCATTGGTCTGCATACATCGGTATGTATGATTTTCAACAAGTCCGTTGCTCGCTCCATTATTCCGGAGAACGGGGTTTTGATCATCTTGCGCATGAGGCACGGCTCGCACGTGTCAAATGATTAAAAATCAAGAGACTCCAAAAGTCCATCAGAATGGAGTTTCTTCATGCGTTTTACACCAATATGACCTAGACGGCAGTGCCACAAATAAGTCGAATTATCACTATCTACTTTGCATCTCTTAGCCTCAATGTTATAGATGTGTGTTTCATTGCTTTCGAGATTCAGAAGAAATAAACCATTCATAGAAGGTGCATGCCCATAAAAGATGTTACTCATATAATAGAACAACCATTATTCTCCGATTTAAATGAATAACCGTCTTGCAATAAACACGATCCAGATATAATGTCCATGCTCAATGCAGGCACATAATAACATTTATTAAGGTTTAAAACTAATCCCGAAGGTAAAACTAAGGAGAGCTGTCGACGGCCATCACATCAACTCTTGATTCGTTGCCAACGTGCATCGTCACCTCATCCCTTGTTAGCCGCCGTCTATTCCATAGCTCCTGTTTCGAGTTGCAAATATTAGCAACAGAACCAGTATCAAATACCCAGGCACTACAACAAGCGCTAGTAAGGTAAACATCAATAACATGTATATCAAATATACCTTTAATGGTGCCAGCCTTCTTGTCCGCTAAGTACTTCGGACAGTTGCGCTTCTAGTGACCCTTGTCCTTGCAATAGAAGCACTTAGTGTCCGGCTTAGGTCCAGACTTTAGCTTCTTCTCAGCAGGGGCAACGCGCTTGCCGCTGCCTTTTTTGAAGGACTTCTTTGCACCCTTACCTTTCTTGAAGCTAGGGGTCTTGTTGACCATCAACACATGATTATCTTTCTTGATATCCACCTCCGTAGCTTTCAGCTTAGCGAAGAGCTCAGTGGAACCAATCTGATTGTGAGTAACTACAAAACCTTTGTAGCTAGGAGGGAGTGATTGCAGAACTCTGTCAATCTTGAGCTCTTCTGGAATCTTGCAGTCCAGTTGCTCAAGACGTTGAGTGCAGCCCGACGTCTTAATGGCGTGCTCACTAACGGAACTCCCTTCCTCCATCTTGCAGTTAAAGAACTTCTTAGAGATCTCATATCTCTCAGAACGGGCCTAAGTCTGAAACATGGTTTTCAGTTCCTCAAGTATCTCAAAGGGCCCGGCGAACTCCTCAAAACGATTTTGAAGGTCCGATTCCATAGCAAACAACATGGTACTCTTAATCACTCCATAATCATCTTTGCGCGACTCATAAACAGCTTTTTCATCAGCCGGCGCATCTATAGCAGGGGCGTCACCTAGCGCTTTCTCAAAGACATAGTCCTTTTGTCTGCCAGCGAGAATGATTATCAGATTGCGGAACCAGTTGGTGAAGTTAGACCTATTGTTCTTAAGCTTTTCTTTCTTAGCAAAAACATTGAAGTTGAAGTTGGACTTAGCCATTTGATCTACAAAATTTGCAAGTACAATTTAGACTATGTTCATGATAACTAGTTCAACTTAATAAAATTACTAGATGAACTCCCACTAAATTCAACATCCCTCAAGTTGTTTAGTGAACACGATCCAAATTCACCACACCTAATCCGATCTTCACGAGAAGAGATGTGGTTTCAATGGTGGACAACAAAGTGTCGATCATATCATTCATATAACTCATGCTTAAACTTTTGGTTTGTGTGTTCCGAGGCCATGTCTATACATGCTAGGCTCGTCAAGTCAAACCCAAGTATTTCCGCGTGTGCAAAACTGGCTTGCACCCGTTGTATGTGAACGTAGAGTTTATAGCACCCGATCATCACGAGGTGCTTGAACACGACGAACTTTCGCAACGGTGCATACATGGGGAGAACACAATTTTATCTTGATCTTTAAGTGAGGAATCATCTTATAATGCTACCGTCGCGATCTAAGCATAATAAGATACATAAAAGGATAAACATCACATGCATATAATTTTATGTGACATGGTATAGCCAATCTTCGCGCAATGATCTCCATATTGTGCGCGCCCGCATGATCTCCATCACGATTGCCTCCACCACGAATAACAACTACAACTATTGCTAACTACTTAGCGATAAGGTGAAGCTATTACATGGCGTATAACAAGTTGACACACAGGTCATACACAATTATAAAGACAACCATATGGCTCCTGCCAGTTGTGTACTCATCGACATGCAAGTCGTGAAATATTACAAAACATGATCATTGCATACAACATACACATCACATCTTGGGCCATACCATATCACAAAACACTCCCTGCAAGAACTGTAGGGTTTCGTAGCATGGAAAACAAAAAATTCTACCGCATACAAACATACAAGCCAAGATCTATCTACTAGATTGTAGCAACGAGTCGATAGAATAACTCACCCTCGAAGATTCCAAAGTGTTTAACGAGAGCGGATTCTCGTGGGTGATGTAGTCGTACTCTTCCTGATCTCAAGATCGCGTAGACGATCCTTCCCAAGCGCTGCTCCGGCAGCGCTCCCTTGATCGGTCACTGCGTTCGTACTCGACGAAGACCTTCCTCTCCCTTGTTCCAGCAGGCAGCAGAGGTTGTAGCACTTTCCTCGCGATTCCGGCAGCACAACGGCGTGGTACCGGAAGTAGAGGGGAGATCTCGCAGGGCTTCGCCTTAAGCCAGAGCGAGTATGGTGGACGATGAGAGAGCCCTCGATGATCTAGGGTTTAGACACGCCAAGGAGGGGGCTAGGCCGGCGGCTAGGGTTTCACCTAGGCGGCGACGGCGGCGAATGCCCTAGGGCCGGCGGCGGCTATGGAGGCGGCGGCGGCTTGGGGCTAGGGTTTAGAGGTGTAGGAACTTGTATCTAGGAGGGGAGCCCTGCCCCTCCTTATATAGGTCGAGGGCCGCCAAGGGAGGGGAGTCCTCCCCAACTCGGCTTGGTGAGGCCGGTGGGAGGAGGAACTCCTCCCCCAAGTCGGTTTCCACCTCCCTCTCCACTTCCCAAAAATAGCCGTTTGACTTTCAAACTTGGCGTTTGACTTTTCAAACTAGGATTTGAATAAACCCTCTATTTTGTTCAGCGATGACACCGAGTACATAATGCAATCATACCAACTTGATATAACATATTCATGTACCCTTCCCCTCCGGAGTGCCGGACATTTCGGAACCTTCTAGATCATTCCCGATGAAAACACCGGAACCATTCCCCAACTCCGAAACGGGACTTTCCTTATATGAATCTTATTCTCTGGACCATTTCGGATCTCCTCGTGATATCCCGGATCCCATCCGATACTCTGAACAACATTCGGTCTCTTTCTCATCATTCCATAACTACTCAAACAATGTCGAATCCTTAAGTGTGTCTCCCTACGGTTCGTGAATTATGCGGACATGATCGAGACACTTCTCCGAACAATAACCAATAGAGGAATCTGGAAATTCATATGGCTCCCACATATTTCTACGATTAATTTGTGATCGAATGAACCACTTACATACGATACCAACTTCCCTTTATCTCACGATAGTTTACTTATCCGAGGTTATGATCGTCGGTATCTGCATACCTAGTTCAACCTCGTTACCGATAAGTACTCTTTTCTCGTTCCCGTGATATGTGATCCCTTGTGAGCCAGTCACATGCTTGCAAGCTAATTGGATGACATTTCACCGAGAGGGCCCATAGTATATCTATCCGTCATATGGATGGACAAATCCCACTCTTGATCCATGTGTCTCAACCAATACTTTCCGAACACTCAATGCCACCTTTATAGCCACCCGCCACGGTGGTGTTTGATGTCATCAAAGCATCCATCCGGTAAAGGTGATATGCATGATCTCATGGTCGAAGGAATTAGGTTATTATGTATCAGAAAGCATATAGCAATTGAACTATTAAAATGACTTGATCTTTATGCTATGCTTATCTATAGGAGTATGTCCACCATATCATTCTCCTAATGATATGATCTTGTTGTTAATAACATCTCAATGTTCATGATAGGGAAACCACAATCATTTATTAACCAACAAGCTAGTGATGTATAGAGGCTTTACTAGGGACTTTAATTTAAGTTTACAAATCACACAAGTATTAATGTTTCCTTGTTAATACCATTATAGCATGAATATAAACATTTATCATAAACACAAAGATATAATAATAACTACATTTATTATTGCCTCTAGGGCATATCTCCAACAGTCTCCCACTTGCACTAGAGTCATCTAATCTAGATTACATGGTAATATACCGAACACCCATGGCAGTTTGGTGTTGGTCATGTTTTGCCCTCGGGAGAGGTTTAGTCAACGGATCCGCCACATTCAGATCTGTGTGTACTTTGCAAATCTTTATGTCCCCATCTTGGACATGTTCTCGAATAGCGTGGAAATGTAGCTTGATATGCTTCAGCTTCTTGTGTGACCTTGGTTCTTGCGCATTGGCTATGGCGCCCATGTTATCACAGTAGATAGACATTGGGTCCAGCACACTAGGAACCACACCCAGCTCTGTAATGAACTCTTTCATCCATATCGCTTTGTGAAGCCTTGAAGCGACCATGTATTCCGATTCAGTTGAAGATCTCGCCACAATGCTTTGCTTTGCACTCCTCCAGCTAACTGCTGCACCATTCAAAATAAATACGTATCCAGATTGTGATTTAGAATCATCCGGATCGGTGTTCCAACTAGCATCGGTGTAACCATTAACAACGAGTTGTTCATCACCTCCATAAGAAAGAACCATATCCTTAGTTCTTCTCAAGTACGTAAGGATGTTTTTGACCGCTGTCCAATGATCCACTCCTGGATCACTTTGATACCTGCTAGTTAAACTAACAGCATATGCAATGTCGGGTCTAGTACATAGCATGGCATACATTAGAGATCCTATGGCTGAGGCATAGGGAGTCTTACTCATCCTTTCTCTATCTTCTGCCGATGTCGGACTTTGAGTTTTACTCAAGGTCGTATTGGGCAACATGGGCAAGAACCCTTTCTTGCTATCTTCCATTCCAAACCTCTTTAGAACTTTGTCCAAATATGTACTTTGTGACAATGATATTTGGCGTTTTGATCTATCTCTATAAATCTTTATGCCTAATATGTAAGATGCTTCGCCAAGATCCTTCATTGAAAAACTATTATTCAAATATTCCTTGACACTATTTAGAAGGTCTACATCATTCCCAATCAACAATATGTCATCTACATATAGTATTAAGAATGCTACAGAGCTCCCACTCACTTTCTTGTAAATACAAGCTTCTCCATAAGTTTGTATAAAACCAAAACTTTTGATTACCTTATCAAAACGTTGATTCCAACTTTGGGATGCTTGCTTCAATCCATAGATGGACCGTTGAAGTTTGCATACCTTGTTAGCATCTTTAGGATCGACAAAACCTTTGGGTTGCATCATATACAACTCTTCATCAATGTCTCCATTGAGGAATGCTGTTTTGACATCCATCTGCCATATCTCATAATCATAATATGAAGCGATTGCTAACATAATCCTCACAGACTTTAGCTTCGCTACTGGTGAGAAAGTCTCATCGTAGTCAACTCCTTGAATTTTTCGAAACCCTTTTGCGACAAGTCGAGCTTTATAGACAGTAACATTACCATCAGCATCTGTTTTCTTCTTGAAAATCCATTTGTTCTCGACAGCCTTCCGGCCATCCGGTAAGTCCACCAAAGTCCATACTTGGTTTTCGTACATGGATCCAATCTCGGATTTCATGGCTTCTTGCCATTTATTGGAATCTGGGCTCATCATTGCTTCCTCATATGTCGCAGGGTCATCGGTGTTGTCCACCAACATGACACTCATAACGGGATCATACCAATCTGGAGTGGTACGAGTTCTCGTTGACCTGCGAGGCTCTGTAGCAACTTCAACCGAAGTTTCATGATCATCACCATTAGCTTCCTCTCTTATTGGTGCAGGCACCACTGGAACTTCTTTCGGTGCTGCGCTACTCGCAATTTTGAGAGAAGGTTCGACAACCTCGTCGAGTTCTACTTTCCTTCCAGTCACTTCTTTCGAGAGAAATTCCTTCTCTAGAAAGGATCCATTCTTGGCAACGAAGATTTTGCCTTCGGATCTATCATAGAAGGTATACCCAATAGTTTCCTTCGGGTATCCTATGAAGACGCATTTTTCCGCTTTGGGTTCAAGCTTGTCCGGCTGTAACTTCTTTACATAGGATTCGCATCCCCAAACTTTAAGGAACGACAATCTAGGTTTCTTCCCAAACCATAATTCATACGGTGTCGTTTCAACGGATTTAGATGGTGCCCTATTTAAAGTGAATGCGGATGTTTCTAATGCATAACCCCAAAATGATAGCTGTAAATCTGTAAGTGACATCATAGAACGAACCATATCTAAGAGAGTTCGATTACGATGTTCGGACACACCATTACGCTGTGGTGTTCCCGGTGGTGTCAATTGTGAAAGTATTCCGCATTTCTTCAAATGCTTGCCAAACTCGTAACTTATATATTCACCTCCACGATCAGAACGCAGAAATTTAATCTTCTTGTTACGTTGATTCTCTACCTCACTTTGAAATTCCTTAAACTTCTCGAAAGTTTCGGATTTATGTTTCATGAAATAGATATACCCATATCTACTCAAGTCATCCGTGAAGGTAAGAACATAACGATAACCACCGCGCGATGCTACACTCATTGGACCACACACATCGGTATGTATGATTTCCAATAAGTCCGTAGCTCGCTCCATCATACCAGAAAATGGAGTCTTAGTCATTTTACCCATCAGACATGCTTCGCATCTTTCAAGTGATTCGAAATCAAGTGATTCAAGAAGTCCATCAGAATGGAGTTTCTTCATGCGCTTCACTCCAATGTGACCAAGACAACAGTGCCACATATAGGTCGAGTTATCGCTCGATTTCAAACGTTTAGCCTCAATGTTATTAATATGTGTATTTCCACTATCGAGATTCAACAAGAATAGACCATCTATCAAAAGTGCATGTGCGTAAAACATATTACTCATATAAATCGAACAACCATTATTCTCGGACATAAACAAGTAACCGTCTCGCAATAAACAAGATCCCGATATAATGTTCATGCTTAACGCAGGCACCAAATAACAATTATTTAAGTATAAAACTAATCCTGATGGTAGATGAAGGGGTAGCATGCCGACCGCGATCACATCAACCTTTGATCCGTTTCCAACGCGCATCGTCACCACGTTCTTCGCTAGCTTCCGTTTATTCGCAAAGACTGCTTTGAGTTACAAATATGAGCAACCGAACCAAGATCAAATACCTGTGCACTACTACAGTACTAGTGAGATACACATCAATAACATGTATATCGGATATACCTTTCTTCTTGATGTTGCCGTTCTTCAAATCCGCCAAGTACTTTGGGCAATTCCGCTTCCAAAGGACCTTCTCCCTTGCAAGAAAGCACTCAAGATCGTGCTTAGGTCCAGCCTTGGTCTTCTTTGTCGGCGTGGTAACTTTCTTACCACCCTTCTTGAAGTGTCCCTTCTGCTTAGACTTGCCTTTCTTGAATTTGGTGGTCTTATTGACCAACAACACTTGGTGCTCTTTCTAGATCTCCACTTCTGCAGATTTTAACATGGCAAAGAGTTCTGGCAACGTCTTGTTCATGTTCTGCATGTTGTAGTTCATCACAAAGTTCTTGTAACTTGGTGGTAGTGATTGGAGGACAAATCCCCAAAGCATTAGGAATCACTATACCCAATCTTTGAAGTTTGTTTGCGTGCCCAGACATCTTAAGCACATGCTCACTGACGGAGCTTCCCTCTTCCATCTTGCAGTTAAAGAACTTTTCAGAAGCCTCATAGCTTTCAATTGCCGCATGAGTCTCAAAGATCAATTTGAGATCCTCGACAATATCATATGGGTCTGAATTCTCAAACATTTTCTGTAGCTCCGATTCTCAACCATACATGATAGCACACTGAACTGTGGAGTATTGAGTCTTCCGAGTGAGGTAAACATTCTTTACTTCATCGGCAGATCACCGCAGTAGGTCACTCAGCGGTGCATCCAAAGACATAGGTCAAATTACCAGTGAGGACAATCCTCAAATTGGAACCAATCCAAGTTGCTTCCATTGTTTTCAACTTTTCTTTCTCTAGGAACGCATTAAAATTGATGGTAGGGGCTGCCATTGATCTACAACATATTTGCAATAGTTTAGACTAAGTTTATGACAAATTGAGTTCAAATTAATAATAAAATTAATCTAGGTGAACTCCTACTCAAAACAATATCCCTCACATTGTTTTAGTGATCACACGAACCAAATCCACCACATCAACACCGATCATCACGAGAGTTGATATAGTTTCAATGGCGAACAATCGACATGTTCATCATATCTACTATATGATTCATGCTTTACCTTTCGGTGATCCGTGTTCCGAGACCATGTGCATACATGCTAGGCTCGTCAAGATCAAACCTTAGTTTCGCATGAGCAAATCTGGCTTGCTCACGTTGTATGCACTTGCGAATCTAACACACCGATCATCACGTGGTGCTTCAAACAACAAGCTTTAGCAACGGTGCTAACTAAGGGTGAACACTTTATGAATTGAAATTCATGTGAATGATGGATCATCTTTTAATGCTACCGTCTTCTACTAAGCTATACAAGATGCATAAAGGATTAACATCACATGCAATTCATAATATGTGATATGATATGGCCTTTCTTCTTTGTGCTTCCGATCTCCATCTTCAAGCACGAACATGATCTCCATCATCACCGGCATTGCATCAAGGTCAATGACGCTTCTCCATGGTTGTCGTCCACCGGCTTCAACTATTACAACTACTTTGAATAGACATGTGGGTCTTAACATAAATTAAAGACAACCATATGGCTCCTGCCGGTTGCCGACTTACAATAAGGAACATTGCATACATCAAATATAATCACAATCATGGCCATATCACATCACAGCACACCCCTGCAAAACAAAGTTAGACGCCTCTACTTTCTTTGCATGTTTTACGTGGTTTGGGGCTTTCAATAAGTGTCGTTTAACTTACGAACATGAACCACAACATTGATACTAGTATTGTTAATCACCCGTTGTAAATTGGATCTTAACTATGCTAGGAGAAACAGGCACCCGCAAAGCCACTTATGCAATACAAGTTGCATGTCAAGCGTGGAGCAAGTCTCATGAACGATGTCATGTAAGGTTAGCCCGGGCCGCTTCATCCCAACATCCCGCAAGATGCAAAGTACACAAGAAACAATCGACAATAAAAGCATCAACGCCCATAATGACCATTGTGTTATACTCGTGCAACAGATCTACATATAGACACGGCTCTGATACCACTGTAGGGTTTCGTAGCATGGAAAACAAAAATTTCTACTGCATACAAACATACAAGCCAAGATCTATCTACTAGATTGTAGCAACAAGTCGATAGAATAACTCACCCTCGAAGATTCCAAAGTGTTTAACGAGAGCGGATTCTCGTGGGTGATGTAGTCGTACTCTTCCCGATCTCAAGATCGCGTAGATGATCCTTCCGGCGCTGCGTTCCGGCAGCGCTCCCGCAGTCGGTCACACGTTCGGTACTCGACGAAGACATTCCTCTCCCTTGTTCCAAAGAAAGGTGGAGGTTGTAGCACTCTCGATTAAAGACAACAGGGTACCTAAGAAGTAGAGGGAGATCTCGCAGGCGCCAAGCCGGGAGCGAGTATGGTGGACGATGAGAGAGCCCTCGACGATCTAGGGTTTAGACACGCCGAGGAGGGGCTAGGCTGGCGGCTAGGGTTTCACCTAGGCGGCAGCGAGTGCCCTAGGGCCGGCGGCGGCTTGGGGCTAGGGTTTAGAGGTGTAGGAACTTGTATCTAGGAGGGGAGCCCTGCCCCTCCTTATATAGGTGGAGGGGGCCGGCCAAGGGGAGGGGATTCCCTCCCCAACTCGGCTTGGTGGTGCGCCGGCGGTGGGAGGAGGAACTCCTCCCCCAAGTCGGTTTCCACCTCCCTCTCCACTTCCCAAAAATAGCCGTTTGACTTTTCAAACTAGGATTTGAATAAACCCTTTATTTTGTTCAGCGATGACACCGAGTACATAATGCAATCGTACCAACTTGATATAACACATTCATGTACCCTTCCCCTCCAGAGTGCCGGACATTCCGGAACCTTCTAGATCATTCCCGATGAAAACACCGGAACCATTCCCCAACTCCGAAACGGGACTTTCCTTATATGAATCTTATTCTCCAGACCATTCTGGATCTCCTCGTGATATCCCGGATCCCATCCGATACTCCAAACAACATTCGGTCTCTTTCTCATCATTCCATAACTACTCAAACAACGTCGAATCCTTAAGTGTGTCTCCCTACGGTTCGTGAATTATGCGGACATGATCGAGACACTTCTCCGAACAATAACCAATAGAGGAATCTGGAAATTCATATGGCTCCCACATATTTCTACGATTACTTTCTGATCGAATGAACCACTTACATACGATACCAATTTCCCTTTGTCTCACGATAGTTTACTTATCCGAGGTTATGATCGTCGGTATCTTTGCATACCTAGTTCAACCTCATTACCGATAAGTACTCTTTTCTTGTTCCCGTGATATGTGATCCCTTGTGAGCCAGTCACATGCTTGCAAGCTAATTGGATGACATTTCACCGAGAGGGCCCATAGTATATCTATCCGTCATATGGATGGACAAATCCCACTCTTGATCCATGTGTCTCAACCAATACTTCCCGAACACTCAATGCCACCTTTATAGCCACCCAGTTACGGTGTGGTGTTTGATGTCATCAAAGCATCCATCCGGTAAAGGTGATATGCATGATCTCATGGTCGAAGGAATTAGGTTACTATGTATCAGAAAGCATATAGCAATTGAACTATTAAAATGACTTGATCTTTATGCTATGCTTATCTATAGGAGTATGTCCACCATATCATTCTCCTAATGATATGATCTTGTTGTTAATAACATCTCAATGTTCATGATAGGGAAACCACAATCATTTATTAACCAACAAGCTAGTGATGTATAGAGGCTTTACTAGGGACTTCAATTTAAGTTTACAAATCACACAAGTATTAATGTTTCCTTGTTAATACCATTATAGCATGAATATAAACATTTATCATAAACACAAAGATATAATAATAACTACATTTATTATTGCCTCTAGGGCATATATCCAACAAGAACAAGTTAGACGCCTCTACTTTGTTGTTGCATGTTTTACGTGGCTTATGGGAGTAACAAGTTAAGAACGATTCTTACCTAGGAAAGCCAAAACGGTGATATTATGGTTGCCAACATCCGGTGTAAATCCCATGACAACTATAGTGAAAGAACCTGGCATCCACCAGCCGCATGTATGGAACAAGCCACACGTCAAGTGCGGAGCCGGTCTCGCGAACAAGGTCGCGTAAAGTTGGCCTGGACCGCTTCGATCTCACTATCCCGCATCATAAGAAGTACAAAACAAGAGGCTTACAACAGAAAACATCAACGCCCACAACAAGCATGTTGCGTTCTACTCGTGAAACACATCTACGCATAGATCTAGCTCTGATACCACTAAAGGGTTTCGCAGCATAGTAAATCAAAAATTTCTACGGATGCGAACGGGAAAGCCAAGATCTAATCTAGGATATGCAATCAACAAGAGGGATAGATGATATCTTCATACCCTTGAAGAAATCGCACAGCAAAAATGTTCAACAGAACGTGGTTGGTGTAGTCGTACTCGCTGCCTCCTCCTTGCGATCCGATCCGATCCTACACCGCAAGTGGCGGCGCCTCCGAGAGATGCACACGTACGGTGCCGCGACGTCTCCTCCTTCCTCAGTCCATCAAGTGGGGTGGAGATATAGATTGGATCTACAACATGACGACGTGGTGCTATGGTGGAGAGTTTCTGCAGCAGGGCTTCGCCTACACGCGGTCGGGAGAGAGAGAGAGGTAGGGAAGCAGCTGGCGGCTAGGGTTTGGGGTGAGGGGAGGGTGCGCCCCCTGCCCACCTTATATAGGGGGATGTCCGCCCCCCTTGCCCCCTCCTCCAAGCCCTAGGGCGGCGGCCCCAAGGGTGGAGTGGGGGGCAAGTCTTCCCTCCCCCCTTCTAGAAGGTTTCCTAGGGTTTCCCCTAAGATTTTGGCCGGCTGGGCCTATGGGGCCTTGTGCCCCTGGCCCAATGCGGCCAGGGCACTCCCTCGTAGGCCCATGCACCCCTCCGACAGGTGGGGCCACGTTGGTACCACTCCGGAAGCTTCTAGAACCTTCCAGTACAATACCGAACATTTCGAAACGATTCCGAAATCCAAAAACTGCTTTCCTTTATATGAATCTTATTCTCCGGACCATTCCGGAACCTCTCGTGATGTCTTGGATATCATCCGAGACTCCGAACAAAAACTCATAAACCATTTATCCATTCCATCCTAGCGTCGAGACACGTCAAGTGTGTGACCCTACGGGTTCGAGAATATGCAGACATGATCTTCTATCAATAATCAACAGCGGGATCTGGAAACCCATATTGACTCCCACATATTCATCGATGATCATATCGGATGAAACACGATGTCAGGATTCAATTAATCCCATATATATATTCCCTTCGTCACGCGATATTTTACTTGCCCGAGATTCGATCGTTGGTATCGGCATACCTAGTTCAATCTCGTTCACGACAAGTACTTTACTCGTTCCGTAATCCGATATCACTTTGTGATCAACTCCTTAACCACGTGCTTGCAAGCGGTGTTGATATCTATTACCGAGTGGGCCCGAAGTATATCTCTCCGACTTGGGAGGGAAAAATCCCATCTCGATACATACAACCCAACAAGTACTTTCCGATCACCTGAGAGACACCTTTATGATCACCCTCACATAGGATGACGTTTGATGACCTCAAAGCTTTCTTCCGATACCAGGGATTTGCATTATATCATGGTCTAAGGAATACAATATTTGACATAAAAAAAGCTTCGCAAAGATGAACACGAAGACACGATCTAATTGCTCTGCTTGATTTGGGTATGTCCACCATATCATTCTCCTAATGACATGATCTCATTATTAATCGACAACTCATGTCTATGGTTAGGAAACCTTAACCATCATTAATCAATGAGCTAGTCCATAGAGGCATACTAGGGACACGGTGTTGTTCATAAACCACACAAGTATCAAAGTTTCCGCTTAATACAATTCTAGCATGGAATATAAACTTTATCATGAACAAGAATTATAACAATAACATCTTTATTATTGCCTCTAGGGCATAATTCCAACAGAAAGTCTCTGTTCCGGCACCCTGCCGGGATGGGGAAGTGCCCCTGGAGCCATCTCCATCGATCTCCACCACCATCTTCATCACCATTGCTGATTCCCATGATGATGAGGGAGTAGTTCTTCCTCGAGGCTAAGGGCTCTACCTGTAGCTATGTGTTCATCTCTCTCTCTCTATGCATGATCTTGTTGTGGTCATGAGCTTTGTAATCAAGTAGATCTACCGTGCTACTCAAGTGCTTCAATAGATCTCTTCTCTCCCCATGTGTGTGAAAGTGATAGCATGCACGCCATGGTGGCACTTAGGCTTGAGTACACATAAATACTCATTGTGCTTTAATAGATCTATGATTTCCCCACGTGTGTGAAAGTGACAGCATGCATACCGTGTGTGGCACTTTGGCTAGATTGAATATTTGTTATGAGTTATATTTGGAGTTGGATGTCTCTATGAAATTGTGGTGTTTGTTGGAACCATCTAGCGCTCAAGGTGACAGTGTGGGTTTATCTAGATTAGGGAAGGCAGACTTTGAGGAGTGTTGTTGTAGCCCTACCGATGATTACAATGTCCAACGAGAGAGTAGTTAAGAGTAGTATCATGAAGAGAGGATATTTATATGAGAGAGTGTTCACTAGTGAAAGTATGGTCCCTAGGCCTTGTTTCTAAATATTGAAACACCATTTGCTACTAGATCTGTTGCATGTTTGCTTGCTTTAGTCTTTACCTCACCGTCAAGCTGTTTTCTAGCACCATTACCACTTGTATTTCACTATCTCTTCGCCGAACTAGTGCACCTTTACACCTGACAAGTGTATTGGGTGTGTTGGGGACACAAGAGACTTCTTGTATATTGATTGCATGATTGCTTGAGAGGGAATACCTTTGACCACTTCCTCCCCTGAGTTTGATAAACCTTGGGTAATCCACTTAAGGGAAACTTGTTGCTGTTCTACAAACCTCTACACTAGGAGGCCCAACAACTGTCTACAAGGATAGAAGTGCGTAGACATCAAGCTCTTTTTTGGCGGTGTTGCCGGGGAGGTAAGGTAAAAGGTACTCACATCCTATGTTGTGAGTGCTCGAAGTTATTTCCTTTAGATTCTGCAATTTTGTCTTTTTGTTTCTTGTTTTCACTAGTTAGGCTTAATGGAAAACAACAAAAAAATTAGAGTGCTTTATAGTGTTTATCTTGAGTTAGGACATGAAGTGTTTGAAGATAAAATGAAAAAACCTATGGAGCTTTATTTTCATGCTAATAGCAATGTTATTAGTATGAATTTTTTGAACACCATTGTTACTAATGGTATGGAAACGTCTAAGCTTGGGGAAGCTAGTTTTTATGAGAAAGATCTTTTTAGTTCCCCAGCTTTAGGGAAGAAAATTTGCTTTGATGATACTTTATCTCCCATATGTGGTAATTCTAATGATACTTGTGATATGTTAAAGCCACATACTGAAAGTGTCCCTTTTAAAATACCTATTGAAATTGTTGAACATGTTATGAATAACTGTTATTTTGGAGATGGAACTGGCCATCCTAGTGATCATTTACTCTTTATACATGAATTATGCGAGTTGTTCAAGTGTGTAGGTATTTCAATGGACCAAGTTAATAGGAAGCTATTCCCTTTCTCACTTAGGGACAAAGCAAGGGAGTGGTATGAGCTACTAGATGATCCTCATCATTTGGAGTGGAAGGAACTTGAATCTCTCTTTTATTCTAAATTTTATCCTCCTCATGAAATTCATAAAGATAGGAATTATATTTATAATTTTCATCCTCATGAGGGAGAAATTATTGCCCAAGCTTGGGTGATATTGAAGTCACTAATGCTCAAATGTCCCATTCATGAGCTCCCCAGTAATGTTGTTATCAATAATTTTTATGCAAGACTTTCAGGACATTACAAGGACTATCTGGATACCTGTTTAGAGGGATCCTTCACAAGTAAGGAGTTCAAGGCTAAGTGGGATCTTCTTGAAACAATTCAAAGCAATACCGAAGGTTGGGATAACGACAAAGGTAAAAAACCAGGTATAAACTATGAGTATGATTGCATTAAGTCTTTCGCTGAAACTGCTAATTTTCAAGAGCTTAGTGCTAGATATGGTATTGATCCTCAAATTCTTGTTAATATTATAGAGCCTTTGCTTCCCATATTAATGCTCCTAAAGAAAAGAGGGACATGTATCATGAACCTTTTAAAGACACTTGCATGGAAAATGAAAATGTTATTAATGATTGCAATAAACATGCTCAAACTTCTGAAAGTACTATTTCTTATAAGCATGTTAATTTTTGTGGTATGCATAGACCTTGTGAGAAGAATCAAATAGAAGAAGAATATTGTATCACACACAGAAATGAAAAAACCAGAATGTGGTATAAGGCTCTAAATAATCTTGGTAACAAAATTTGTGCCCTCTATCCTTTTATTTGTGAACTCTGCTATGAAGTGGGTCATTTCAATTTTCAATGCTCAGGCCATACTAATGACCTTTCTAACCCAATGAGTACTGCAAGCTTGTATTGTGATAACGCGATCACTTATAATCAACATGATGAGTTTACGTTTTTTTGGGGTGTGAAGAGTTATCAAGAAAAACTTCTTTGGTAGACATGAGTGCTTTTGGTATGAATTGCGTCCTGCATGGGTGTCATCTTTATTGTGCTGATAATTGACACGCGAATACTTATATGCAAAATCTTATAAAAGATGACATTTTACCCAAATATAACAGGACTAATATGATTTTTTTTCTTATTAATGAAAAGGAGGAATCCTCCAAAGTTTCTTTTATTGTCTCTAACAATAAACCAGGGTATGTGGAGAAGCTTCCTTTCGAGCCTGTCCCTCCTAAAGAGGAGAAGAATAAGAGGAGTAGAAGGAGAGAGGAAACGGTATCTTATCCTAAGCATGTTGCTCCTATCATAGTTTTTACTGATGAATCTGAACTAGATGATGTTCCTATGCCTGTTACCTATATTAGTGACCATGATTGGGAAAAGCACACTACTTTTGATATTGAAAATCTCTTTGGCACCAATTCTGAAAATGATAATATTAATAATTGTTGTGCTATTAGTGCTATCCATGTTCCTTCCAATGATGATATGTTTCCAAATGAACACACTTGGGAAGATAGCTATTTTGTTGAATTTGCTCCCACTACAATTAATAAGAATGGCTATTATTATATGGAGAGTAATAATCCTTTTATGCATGTGGCTCATGATAATAATGTTTCATGTGATAGTTATATTGTTAATTTTGTTCATGTTGCTACTGAAAGTTATTATGAGAGAGGGAAACATGGTTTTATGAATCTTAAGAATATTAAGTTTCCCCTCTTTATGTTGAAGATTTTGAAGTTGCATTTGTTTTGCTTTCCTATGCTTGTTGCTTTGTGCTTTCATTACTTGTTTCTTTACAATATTTATATGCATAGGAAGTGGGTTAGACTTAAATGTTCTTTGAATTTGCTTCTTGATGATCTCTTTTAAATCAATTCATATTTCCTATGTGAGCATCTTTGAAACTATCATGCCTAACTTAAAGGCATTAAAGAAAAGTACTTGTTGTAAGATAACCCAAGAGTTTTCTTGAGTCTTGGAAGTTATTACTTTTGTAATGACCTCTCCTTATCCTTTTTGTTTGCTTTTTGTGCCAATAATGACCTCTAATGAGAGGGAAGTAAGATTTGGGGAGTTGCTATCCCGAAACAGATTTCTGTCCTCCACCATAAAAATTTGTGAGGAGTCTCTGTAACTCGGATTGAGCTGAAAATTTACCAATAAATCCCCCAGTATGTTAGATAACTTTCGTTAGTTAAACAATTTTTGATTTCAGCAACAGAAGGTCTTCAAAAAAATTGCTTTCTACCTGCTGGTCTGTTTTGACAGATTTCTGCCATTATTTGCATTTGCTTCTTATTGATTCCTTTTTTAGTTCTTTTTGGGAAATTGAGCTTTTTGAGGGAATTGTTACAGTAGCTTATGTTTTTAGTGAAAGTTTTGATGTTTTAAAACTAAAACCCAAGGGTCTATTATCTTTTGAATACACTAATGTTGCTAATGAAGATTGTGTGAAGTTTTGTATAAAAGAAAATTTTCAGGTGTAGAGAAAGAATGATGTAATAAGATGAAGAATGGACAAAAGCTCAAGCTTGGGGATGCCACCCCGGTTTCACCCCAAGAAATATCCAAGAGGTACAAGCGTTAAAGCTTGGGGATGGCCAAGGCATCCCCTTCTTCATCAATAAAAAGCTCAGGTCTGTCTAGACACTTCGTTTTTATTGTTTCATGCACTGTTGTGTTGTTCTTGGAGCATCTTAGTTTTCGTTTGGTTTGCTTAGTTTTCTTGAACAAAGTAGGTTGATCACAGCACACTTCTTTTGGAGAGACACACACTCTGTTTTCATTGCCTAGAACACTCTAGTTTTCATTCTTATTATTCTATGAGTGTTCTCTTTTGCTAGAACTATGTTTAGCCTTAGTTTTCTTGTGCTTTCAGCTTAGAACTTTTTAGTTCTTCTTTGTTGATTTGTGAGACAACATCACTGATCTTTATTGATTATTATCTTTGTGAGTTGTTTCAAATAAGTTGTTTGGTGTTGGAAAAGAGTAGAAAGTTTCATGCTTAGGGGGTACAAAAGGGAGCTTGTTTTGACTGTGACTTAGACTTTATAATGTCATGCTAGGTGTTGTTTTGACCTTATGCTTAGTGATTATTGTTGTAGCATGACTTGTTCCAAACAATTGGGATTTCTTAGTGTGCCTTGAAGAAATTATGCATTGTTTTAGCATGCAAAAGCATAGTATTGTGGTATTCTCCTTTGATGCTTTGTTTGGGTTGACTTGGCACATGCTTACACCATGTTATGACTATGACAAGTCACCATAGCCTCTATGATCATTTAGTCCTGACTTCTAGTACCACTCTATGATTTGATTAGTAATGTTTTGTTGCTCTGCATGATTATGGCCATTATTGCTCTCTTAGTTGGTTGCTCCTAGTCTTTTGCTAGCCTCCACTTGTATGAGTAAGCTCTACTCATGCTTCCAACTCCCAAGAAACCAAGTTATTCCAAAGTGTCCACTATAAACTCCTATGCGTGGTGTGTTACACCATTCCAAGTATATTCTTGTTTTCAGCTATCTTCCAATTAAAAACTATTTTGTTATGTGAAAACTTAGTGATTAAATTCCTCACAAACTTGATGGCACACTTTATATTCTTTGCCCCTAATAAACTGGAACCATTGTGTCTTCTATGTTGTATATGCTTACACTTATACGTTGGAATTAGCAGAACCACGCTTTCATGGGGAACGTTTTCAACATTGCACTTGTACTTTGTACTCAGTTGATATCATGCTCTTTTGTCTATGGATGTCACCGGTGTGAAATAAAAAGGGAACTTGTAAGTCCATGGAGTTTGTATTCCGTGTTAGAGAAACGCCTGGGCCGCTAGCCTAAGCCATGCCTAATCATGGTGGAAACTTGCAGCATCACCATAGTGACATCTATGAAGCATTCTTCTTATAAAAAAAGACACATTGAGAAAAGAGGAAAGAGAAAAAAAACACCATATCCCCATGGTAAATAAGAAGATTGCTGAGATGCTCATTGTCTGCTTGCCTTATCATTTTGGTTATGGGATAGCTCCTGTACCATGTGCAAGGGGTACCTCGTTGGCGGTTCTCTATGATATGCAAATAGTTACAATGACAACAACTTACAGGTGACTGAAGTTGAGTAGCATGAGGTGTGGCCATCGTATTCAAGGGACTTGAGATTGCCAACTTATACTTCGTCAAGCATATACTCCATCTTTGTTCACTTTAACATTAATCACTTCAAGATGCTTATGATAGGGGCAATGAGGGCTGAAAGCTAACAAGTACCATAATTTTTGGAAGATCTTTTTGAAACTTGAAATCCCTGCTTCCTTTATAAAGGCCCTTCTTCCACCATTATTGAGTCTCCACCTTCTACCTTTAGGCACCATTAATATAGCATAGTTGTCATTCTATTTGCAGTGTTCGAAAGCTTATTGGTTGATGCATATTGTGTTATTACTTGTTCTTGTGCTACTTGTTTCTAGTCACCCTTGTGAACTTTGAAGGTGTCCTATGCATATATTTGCTACTCTATGAGGGACAAGCTGATTGCCACTATGCCATGTTTTTTGCATGTGAAACAAACAAACGTTTTTCAATGCATGTTATTCATGATCTTTGTTTGTATCTTGTCATGTTGCATGCATAGTTACTATGTCCTATTGTTATAACTCCGTCTTTCATGCACATGTTTAGAGTTCTTTGTTCCCAGCTTTCAATGCTTGTAAATGGTTTGATCTTGGTTTTGATGGTGCATGTCACCTAAAAAAATATTATTTTTATCACTTACCTACTCAAGGACGAGCAGGAGTTAAGCTTGGGGATGCTTGATACGTCGAAAATGTATCTATAATTTTTGATGCTCCATGCTTGTTTACTATCTACTTTGCTTTGCTTTCTCTACACTTTGAGGTGTTTTTATACACTTTCTGGTACTAACCTATTAACAAGATGCCACAGTGCCAGTTGCCTGTTTTCTTATGTTTTTGGTCCAGAAAGGCAGAAAATCAATATTCTCAGAATTGGACGGGACAAAAGCCAAAGTCATTATTTTTCCCGGACCAACACATAACCACAAAGCAGTTTTGGAGTAGGGCACCAGGGTGGCCGCACCCCCCAGGCACGGGCAAGCCCTGGTGGCGCCTACAAGGGGTGTGGGCCCCCTGTCCCTCCACCGACCTTGCCTCCTTCGCCTATAAGAAGCCCCCGGGGAGAAAACCCTAAATCATCCATCATACTTCTAGAAAAAGTTCCGCTGCGCCGCCGCCACCGAAGGGGAGATTCGGGGGACATAAAGTCTCTGTTCCGGCACCCTGCCGGGACGGGGAAGTGCCCCCGGAGCCATATCCATCGATCTCCACCACCATCTTCATCACCGTTGCTGATTCCCATGATGAGGAGGGAGTAGTTCTTCCTCGAGGCTAAGGGCTCTACCGGTAGCTATGTGTTCATCTCTCTCTCTATGCATGATCTTGTTGTGGTCATGAGCTTTGTAATCAAGTAGATCTACCTTGTTAATCAAGTGCTTCAATAGATCTCTGCTCTCCCCATGTGTGTGAAAGTGACAGCGTGCACGCCATGGTGGCATTTAGGCTTGAGTCTACATAAATACTCATTGTGCTTTAGTAGATCTATACTTTTCCCCACATGTGTGAAAGTGACAGCGTGCATACTATGTGTGGAACTTTGGCTAGATTGAATATTTGTTACGAGTTATATTTAGAGTTGGATGTCTCTATGAAATTGTGGTGTTTTTTGGAACCATCTAGCGCTCAAGGTGACAGTGTGGGGTTATCTAGACTAGAGAAGGCACACTTTGAGGAGTGCTGTTATAGCCCTACCGATGATTAGAGTGTCCAACCGGAGAGTAGTATCATGAAGAGAGGATATTTATATGAGAGAGTGTTTACTAGTGAAAGTATGATCCCTAGGCCTTGTTTTTAAACATTGAAACACCGTTTGCTACTAGATCTGTTGCATGTTTGCTTGCTTTATTCTTTACCTCACCGTCAAGCTATTTTCTGGCACCATTACCACTTGTATTTCACTATATCTTCGCCGAACTAGTGCACCTATACACCTGCCAAGTGTATTGCGTGTGTTGGGGACATAAAAGACTTCTTGTATCTTTATGGTAGGATTGCTTGAGAGGGAATATCTTTGACCATTTCCTCCCCTGAGTTCGATAAACCTTGGGTAATCCACTTAAGGGAAACTTGTTGCTGTTCTACAAACCTCTGTACTTGGAGGCCCAACAAATGTCTAAAAGAATAGAAGTGCGTAGATATCAACCGCATCACGCTCGCAACAGCGGAGCTTGGATCACTCCCACACATTGGAGACGATTGTCCCGAGCGAATTAAACTTCGTCTCACGGACGTCGTCGTCCTCCATGGAGGCGGCGTCGTCGGAGGAGTCAGAGTCATCGGAATCGGCGATGACATGGGACACACGCGACAGAGAGGGCGCACGCGCGGGCGCGGCCGTGGCCGCGCGAGAGCTGCCTGTCTCCGCGTCGTTGCAGCCAGGGATGAAAAGCTCGAAGCCGGCCCAAGCCAGCGGCGAAGCGCGGCTACGGCCAGAGCTCCACGAGCACGCGCGGCCTCCAAGCGCCGGCAAGCGGTCTCCTCCAACGAGACCGGCGGCGCGCGAGCTCGGCCACTCGAGCTCCCGCCGCGACACAGATAAGCTCCGCCACAGCCGGCCACATTGCGACACGATTGGCCGGCCATGGGTGTGGGGAGGGCTGATGCGATGGTGGGCAGCGGCGATTTAAGCTGGGGCGACGGACGACGGCGGAATCAATGTCGGCGGCGCGAGCTCGGGCGGGCTTCTGCATGTGAGGAATGGAAGGAAGAGGATGCGGTTTACCGCATCCGTGCCGGTTTGCAGGAAATGACAAAAATATTTACGGTATGAAAAGACTTTTGGACCTCGATATCGCATACCGAGGCAAAAATTGTGAGACAGACGATATACGGTATCTGCCAAATGCTCTTAGTCTGCCACTAGACTGAACCATGTGTGATGGTTCACTGCAGCGTGGGGCCATGGTCTAGTCACTCAGTCATGGAGCCACCTGCCGGATAGCATGAGCAGGTAAAGTAGTAATACACTTTCAAAAATAGGTAAATTACTATTTCATCCGTATGGAATCACACTCAGGAGATTTGGATTGTGAAATATAATTACTATTTCATCCATATGGCGCTATAGGATAATCCAAAAAATGAATAAATGAAATATAATAATATGGCAAGTATATGGACTATTGATTATACGACGACATAATATCAAGACTCAAGATAGATATCAAGAATACGCATAAACAAAAGAAAAAATCCTGCCAAACTAATCAACATCATGAACTACCACTTCTAATGGCCACACACGGACTGTAAAAATGTTCTTCAATGTTCGACGCCTCTAGAAACAGATTAGTATACAAACACTGTCATCACATGGTCATTAGATTATGGATTTCACATTGAAGAAAGTCTGAATAAACTCCAAAGAATGCCTTCAACCAGGATACAAATATTGATCTATCATTGCTACGTATGACTAGTGAAGGTTAGCCCTTAGCTTTTCACCTGAAAATTTAGATTACTGCTCAAAGAACATCACAAAGAACAAAGTCCCCCCCTATGCTATCACCTTGCTTGCCGAACCTTCTGCAAAACACTGACCATCCGACTCACGGTGTTTACATCCAAATCCGTTGGTCTTTTGGAGCAACCATCATGATATTCCCCATCAACTGACAACACCATAGTTTTCACTGCTAAATATGCCATGACGACGTATCTGGTGGTGCCAACAAAATTGGGTCGACTTACAATATTCTCCAAGCCGCACGCACTAAGGTTCTACCAAGCCGCATGCGCGGCCTCTAGGGGGAGGCGGCACGGGCGGAACCCCAAGCCATCACCGCCCCGACTCCTCCTCCCACCTCTCCCCTGCCGCCACCGGAGGACGCGGGCGAGCAATGTCCGGCCGGATGACGGTGGCAGCGGGGCTGCTTCCTCGCATGGTGGCCTCTCCCCTGTATGGAGCCCCTTGGACGCTCGAAGGTTGTCGCCCCGACGACGATCTGATGGCGACGGGGTCTAGAAGCCGGGGCGGCGGCCTCGGGCTTTGATGGAGGTTCTCCCTCGGCGGATGGCGGCGCGGGTCACATCTGCTGCCAGGGGCGCAGTCCTAGGGTTTCTCTGACGCCAAGACGAAGATCTACCTTGTAACACTACGGTTCTGAAAAGACCATAGCTTCTATGTGACATGTCAATCCCTGGATCGGTTCATTGGCTCACAATAGAATAAGATGAATAACATAGCAAAATAACCATGTATCATAAATAGCGAAGATCCAGAGTATCATTATTACAAATAAAAGCTTAGCTCAAGGCTAGCTCACATTATTCAAGTAGCATCATAAATAAAGTAAATCCTCCATTCTTCAAATTGCCCACAAGTGAACAAGTGCCGAGTGGAGTACCGTGGCCTAAATCGATTACTCAGAATCGGAATATCCTGCAACATGAAACATAGCAGCCCCGAAGGGTCAATACATGGAATGTATGGCAGGTAGAGCTATTAAAGGAGACAATAAAGCTAACAACTACATGCATATATGGCAAGTGGTGATGTGGCTAGCTTGCATTTGCAAATACCTTTGTCCTACTTTCATAAACAGTTTTTGATTTTCTTTGAAAAGATCCCAATTAAGTTAACCCATCAACATTAAAGCAATTAGGAAATTGGAATGAGCGAGAAACATGTCATGGAATCAATATCAAGCAACTCAGATGTCCATAACCGGGGACACGGCTAATCGATTAGATTATACACCCTGCAGGGGTTAGTACACTTTACCCATGTGACTTGGCCAGCCCAGCTCGTACCACCACTCTCATATTGGGTGATGATAGGGAGAAGTCCAAGAAGGGACCGTTCGGGAAGTAGCTCCCCAAACCCGACACGCACCGGTCCAACCTACCAAAATTCTACATCTCTGGATACGTGGGTTCAAGTTACCACAACCTACTGAGTCCAACCAACCGCCCATTCCATTATTGGCACATGGTTGTACACGTAAGCTACAAAATACAGAAGCCAATCATTTTCTCTTGATTCCTGGGTGCCTTTCCGCAATGATACCACCAAAATTTATCAATCCCATCACACCCAGGAGATTCATTGATTAAGTTGTTTTTAGTTTTCACAAACCAACACATTTAGAAACAACTTTCAGTGATGTAACCCAGCCCTTGTTCATTATAGCATGGCTAAGCACATCTACCAACGGTGGCTCATCTACAGGAAAGCTCTACCACATAATAGGATATAGCATAGCGATAGTATTATCCTACACATGCATCTATAAAAAACACGACAATGCATTGAAAATAGTAGGACATCATCATGAACAAAGTAGCATCTTTTTGCCTTGGCTGTAGCGGTCGAACGAACAATCCACACACGAGCAAGCGTTGCACTCGTCACAATCTACACGATACAATTGCAATCACATAAACAAACCATACACATTCATATACAAACAATGACAATGCAAGATGCATGCATGAAACGTTGAACATTGCTACAGTAGTATCACATAATCTTATTCAGTATACTTGCTATATGCATGCATGGAAATATTTTAAGTGCATAGAAAACAAGGCATGCAATTTTAATTGCCCAACAATAGAGCTAGAAACTAAATAATTGGCCACCGCTAATATACTATTTGTAAAATCCTGGAAAAATATCCACTGTGTAGGCATCCTAAAATAGAGTCAGTATCAATTGGAATTACTCAAAAAGGTTTTATATAAATTCCTGGGTAATTAAAATACTCTAGAAAGCCTTTAAATATATTCTTCAAAACCAGTATTATAAGCCTACCCTTTTAATTCACTACAAGATTCCTCTTGTTCTACTGAATCCAGGGACATCTTATTTGCAATTTTTGGAGTTACAGAACTTTTTCTATGAATTTAATACTCTAAAAGAAGCATTAACTCATTTAATTAACTAAGTCAAAACCTTGCTGTAAAAGTGTAAAAAAACTGTACAGCAATATTCTACGTGAGACACTGATTCCATACATATTTTATTTGCAATTTTTGGTCCAGTAGATCTAAAGATATGAATTTTCCAAATTGGAACTAAATCTGCCAATTTAAATCGAATTAAAATTGTATAGTCAAAATTGACTGTTGACTGCGCCTGCGTGGCAGCTGACGTGGCGCGCTGACTTTTCCACAGCCAGAGCTGACCAGCCAACGGTCCATCTGGACCATTGGATGCTGGCTCAAGGCGGAGGGGAAGACGGCGGAGGGGCTAGGTTGTGGCGCTCGTCAGTGTGGCGGTGGCGGTGGCTGAGAGGCGGCCTGGCGGTGCGGCCGGGCGTCAAGGCGGTGGCGTCGGGCCTCAAGGGGAGAGAAGAAGGAGGAGGCGGTCGAGGCGGGAGGCGGCTCATGAGCGACGAGGAAGGGGTGAGGCGCGTGCGGCGAGGTGGCTACCTCGTCAATGGCGGCGGCGGGGGCGGTCGAACTCCGGCGAGGAATCGCCGGTGCGTGGAGGCGCGAGAGAGGGCAAAAATTGGGGGGTTCGGAAGAGGGGCTCGAGGAGATTGATATAGGCAAGAAACTTCGTTGAAAATGGTTCGAAATCGACACGGAAATCCCGCGAGCAACGCGCTGGTTGTTGGAGTCTGAGATGAACTCGTTGGGGTGATGACAGGTGGGTCCCACCTGTCGGTGACAAAGGGCCCGGTGGCGGCGGTTAGCTAATTGCTGCCGCTGGCGCTAGCCGCTGCTGGCTGTTGCCGCTGGGCATTGTCAGGCCGCCGCCGCTGCCTCTCTCTTTTTTTTCTTTTTTTCCTGACGAAATTCTTATCTGAATATATCTGAACCGTCCAGAGTTTTGTCAAAATTTCAGATCGCAATAAATTTCAGATCGCAATAACTTTTGCTACAAAGCTCCGATTCGGGCGATTCAAACTGTTACGGGTTCGTGGCGGAACCCTCTACGCACCTGTGCCTTCCATACACCCAAAGTATAATGTTTTTAATAGAGGCATGGTAAAACCCAATGTTCAAGTGTAGGTGTCAAAATGCAAATGCAAGTGGTTTGTTTTGCCAAAACCTTTTCAAACTGAAATTTTGCAAGGATGATCATGATGCAATGCCAGGAATGTTATGCAGTACCAAATCTAAAATTTGGGATGTGACAAGACTAACCCCTTAAGATGAATCTCGTCCTCGAGATTCTGCGTGGCTAGCAAATAGGTGTGGGTGGTCCTCTCGGATGTCATCCTCACGCTCCCAAGTGGCTTCCTCTTCGGTGTGGTGGCTCCATTGCACCTTGCAAAACCTGATCGTCTTGGTACGGGTTATCCTCTCCGCTGTCTCTAGTATCTTGATCGGCTTCTCCTTATAGGTCAAGTCATTCTCGAGCTGAACTTCCTCTAGTGGCACTGTGTCTCTCAATGGTGTATCCACCATCTCCGGATGGCACTTCTTCAGCTGGGACATGTGGAACACATTGTGGACGGCGGACAGAACCTCTGGCAACTCCAACTGATAAGCAACCTCTCCTTTGTGTGCCAAGACCCGATATGGTCCAATAAACCGAGGTGCCAGCTTACCCTTGATTCCAAACCTCTTAATTCCACACAGTGGCGACACTCTGAGGTATGCTCTATCACCTATCTCATACACCACTTCCTTGCGCTTGGCGTCAGCGTAGCTCTTCTGCCTTGATTGTGCTACCTTCAGTCTGTCCCTGATCAAGGCGACCTTCTCCTCATCGTCCTTGATCAAATCAGGTCCAAACAGCTGACGTTCTCCCACTCCATCCCATAGCAATGGTGTCCGACATATTTTCCCCATATATCACATCGAACGGCGATGTCTTGATGTTGGTTTGATAGTTGTTGTTGTAGGAAAACTCAGCATACGACAAATTCTCATCCCAACTAGAACCATGAGCCAAGGCGCAAGCTCTCAACATATCCTCCAAAATCTGATTTACCCTCTCGGTCTGTCCATCGGTCTAAGGGTGGAACGCTGTACTAAACTCCAACCTAGTTCCCAATGACTCGTGCAGCTGGCGCCAAAAGTGCGATGTAAATTGGGTGCCTCTATCTGATACAATGCTCTTGGGAACTCCATGTAGGCACACAATTCTATCCATATAAATCTTTGCCACCTTTGCACTCGTGTATGTTGTCTTTACCGGTATAAAGTGGGATACCTTGGTCAAATGGTCGACCACTACCCAAATGGAGTCATATCCCGACCTGGTCCTTGGCAATCCTGTGATAAAATCCATTCCCACTCTATCCCACTTCCAATCCGGCACGGGCAATGGCTATAGCAGTCCTGCTGGCTTATGGTGTTCCGCCTTCACTCGGCTACATACATCACATAGGGCAATATGCTTGGCGATGTCTCCCTTCATGTTATTCCACCAAAATCTGCCCTTCAAATCCATATACATCTTTGTGTTGCCCGGATGTATGGAGTATGGCGAGTCATGAGCTTCCTGCAGAATCAGTTTTCTTATCTCCGGGTCGCTGGCACACACAAACGATCTCCATACCACAGGGTACCTTGCTCATCCTCGCGAATATCTTTTTCTCGATTCTCCTTCATCTTTTCCTTTATCTCCTCTATCTCCTTGTCTCCTACCTGAGCCTTCCTGATCATGTCCTGTAGCATTGGTTGGACCTCCATTGCTGCAAAATATCCTTCTGACACTACCTCCAGTCTAAGGTCCTTGAATTGCTTGCACAAATCCTCGGGCAATTCCCCAATAGTCAATCCATTGGCATAGACCTTCCGGCTCAGAGCATCTGCTACTACATTGGCCTTTCCTGGGTGGTACTACAGATTCATATCATAATCCTTGATGAGCTCCAACCATCTCCTTTGCCTCATGTTCAGTTCCTTCTGTGTAAATATGTATTTCAGGCTCTTGTGGTCGGTGTATATATCGCAGTGTTTTCCCATTAGGTAGTGCCTCCATACTTTGAGCGCATGCACAATCGATGCTAATTCCAAGTCATGCATGGGATAATTCCTCTCATGGTGTTTAAGTTGCCGCGAGGCATACGACACCACTCTCCCATCTTGCATTAGCACACTCCCAAGTCCCTGTCGTGAAGCATCACAGTACACTTGAAAATCCTTCTGAAGATCAGGTAAACACAGAACAGGTGCGGTCACTAGTCGACGCTTCAGTTCCTGAAAGCTGGCCTCACACGCATCCGTCCATTCAAACTTACTCTCCTTCTTCAGAAGTTCCGTCATTGGCTTAGCAATCTTGGAGAAATTTTCAATGAACCTCCTGTAATATCCAGCAAGTCCCAAAAAGCTCCGAATATCTCCCACATTCTTGGGCGCTTCCCACTCAGTTACGGCAGTCACTTTGCTTGGATCAGCAGCGACTCCTTCTCCTGACACCAAGTGTCCAAGAAAACCAACAGTGTTAAGCCAGAATTCACACTTACTGAATTTGGCATACAGCTTGTGCTCCCTCATCTTCTCCATAATCAGTCGCAGATGTTTCTCATGCTCAGCATCATCCTTGGAATATATCAGTATGTCATCAATAAACACCACCACTAACTTGTCCAAGTACTCCATGAATACCTTGCTCATCATGGTCATGAAATATGCCGGAGCATTCGTTAGTCCAAAAGACATAACTGTATACTCATATAAACCATACCTAGTAGTGAAGGCAGTTTTTGGTATGTCCTCCTCCCGGATCTTCAATTGGAAATAACCCGATCGCAGATCAATTTTGCTAAACACCTTTGCTCCTTACAGTTGATCGAACAAATCATTTATGTTCGGCAGGGGGTATTTGTTCTTGATGGTCACTTCATTCAGCGAGCGATAGTCCACCACTAACCTCTTGCTGCTGTCTTTCTTCTCCACAAATAGAACATGCGCACCCCATGACGACGAACTAGGTTAAATGAATCCCTTATCCAACTGCTCCTTTAGCTGTTTCTTTAATTCTTTTAGCTCATCCACATCCATCTTATATGGTCTTTTTGCTATAGGTCCTGTTCCCGGCATCAGATCGATGAGAAACTCCACATCCCTATTAGGTGGCATCCCTGGCAGCTCTTCCGGAAACACGTCGGGGTACTCCTTAATCACAGACACAGTATCCATGCTAACCCCCTTAAGAGAATTCAGCTTACACCTTCCCGGTCGCACAACCGACTTGAACCTAATTCTCTTACCATCCGGGGTTTTGAGCGAAACTGCTCGCTGTGCACAATCTATGTGTCCCCCATGCATAGACATCCAATCCATGCCCATAATTACATATAAACCTTGTGATTCCAATACTACCAGATGTGCAATGAAATTGTGTGCTCCAATCCTCACAGTTAAGTCGCGGCATCCCGCGCTAGCTATCATATCCCCTCCAGGTGAGCTTACTCTAATAGACCCTTTTAGAGACTCCGTAGGTAACTTATACTTATCCACAAATGCCCTTGATATGAATGAATGCAATGCACCAGTATCGAAAAGTATAAGTGCAGGGTGAGTGTTGATTGGAAACTTACCAATCACGAGGTCAGGCTCATCTGGGATCTCCTCCATATTCATGTCATTCACTGTGGCCTTCTGGTTGTTGCCTGGCTTCAGTCCCTTCTTCTCCGTACAGTTGTCTGCATAATGTCCCTTCTGGCCACACTTGAAGCATGTCACCTCACTCAGGTCCTTCTTCACAAAGTTGTGATCACGGTTGCGGTCATGTCCACTATGTCCTCCAGAATGGTGAGTGTGTCCTCCCTTGTGGCTGTGGCGGTTGCTCTTGTGGCTATCATGGCGATGTCCATCGCCTCCATGGTTGTGGCGGTCATGGCTTCCATGGTGCCCATGGTCACTCCCTCCATGCTTGGAGTACCCATCATAGGAAGTGCGATACTTGTGGTGAGAACCAGAGTGGTGATTGTTGCTCTTTCTCTTGCGGCTTTCCACCTGCTTGTGCTTCCCTTCCAAGATTCTGGCCTTGTCCATAAGCTCCTGGAAAGTGGGACAATAAACCACCAACAGCTGGACTGAAAGCTCATCACTGAGGCCATCTAGGAATCTCTCCCTCCTTTTTGCATCAGTGTCAACATCCTCAGGTGCATAACGAGACAGGTTGTTGAACTCCTCAATATACTCAGCCACAGTGCGGTTGGTTTGGCGCAAGTTGCGAAATTCCTTCCTCTTCGTGCTCGTAACTCCCAAGATACGTGGTTGGTCCTGAAACCTTCCTCAAACATTTCCCAAGTCACAAAGGTCCAGCGGGTGGGTGATTCAAAAGTGTCCCACCACGGTTAGCTGGTCCTTCCAAAGAGGTGAGCGGCAAACCTCACCTTCTCAGCATCTGTGCACCCAACAGTTACCAGATCCTTGTTGACTGAACGCAACCAATCGAGAGCAACCATCGGCTCCGTTGCAGTAGAGAACTTTGCTGGCCTTAGCCTCAGAAACCTAGTAAGTGCATCTCCCTGAGGCTGGTTGTTCCCATTGTTATTGTTGTTGTTGTTGTTGTTGTTGTTGTTCTGAGCTTCCATGAACTGGGTCATAACTTGGGTCAGCTGTGCCTGAGCTGCCATGAGCTGCTCCAACTCAGTAGGTTGACGACGGGGAGGCATCTGCGATTCAACACAGGTAAGCTTAGAAAGAATCGATTACGAAAACAGGATTCTACCCATGCATTATGACCAAACAAGAACAAAACAATCACAAACAATCTCAAGCAAGCAACACATCAGCAAACAAATGATCCAGCAACATCCCAGGGGTTATCCTAGCAGTATATGTCTACTGAAATAGTTTTTAGAAGAGTTGGCAACAGTTATCTACACAAAAGGTCAACAAAGCATTAAAAACAGGAATCTGCTAGAACTGTCCAGCAGTATTCACGAATTTTTCTACCTGACTTAAACTCGTCAGGAATTTTTGCTGATTTGTGTGAATACAGTAAAGAGAGTTTCAAACCAACCCTATATTTTTCAGATTTTTCCCAGTTACCAATAAAATATGAAAATTTGTGCAGTACAGCTGTGTCAGCAGAAAACTGCAACAGGAAAAACTCAGATATCAACCAAACTTGCCATAACTCTTCCATAAAATTCGCACAAATAATCCCGGGACATTGTAGCACACCTGGGAGCAACTAAACACTCTTAAACTAACAGAATTCAAGTTTTACATCGATCGAGACTAATCCTAACAATTTTACCTAACGAAGACTAATTGGTGGGCATCTATCTACTTCATGAAAAGGTTGAGGTAGGTCCTCGTGTAGGGTTTCACAGCATGGAAAACAAAAAATTTCTACCGCATACAAACAAACAAGCCAAGATCTATCTACTAGATTGTAGCAACGAGTCGATGGAATAACTCACCCTCGAAGATTCCAAAGTGTTTAACGAGACCGGATTCTCGTGGGTGATGTAGTCATACTCTTCCCGATCTCAAGATCGCGTAGACGATCCTTCCGGCGCTGAGTCTGAGAGCGCAATCGGTCACACGTTCGATTACTGACGAAGACCTTCCTCTCCCTTGTTCCAGCAGGCAGCGGAGGTTGTAGCACTCTTCGCGATTCCGGCAAAGACAACGACGTGGTACCTAAGTAGAGGGAGATCTCAGGCTTCGCCTTAAGCCAGAGCGAGTATGGTGGACTATGAGAGAGCCCTCGACGATCTAGGGTTTAGACACGCCGAGGAGGGGCTAGGCCGGCGGCTAGGGTTTCACCTAGGCGGCGGCGGCGAGTGCCCTAGGGCCGGCGGTGGCTATGGAGGCGGCGGCGGCTTGGGGCTAGGGTTTAGAGGTAGGAACTTGTGTGTCTAGGAGGGGAGCCCTGCCCCTCCTTATATAGGTGGAGGGGGCCGGCCAAGGGGAGGGGAGTCCCTCCCCAACTCGGCTTGGTGGTGTGCCGGCGGTGGAAGGAGGAACTCCTCCCCCAAGTCGGTTTCCACCTCCCTCTCCACTTCTCAAAAATAGCCGTTTGACTTTCAAACTTGGCGTTTGACTTTTCAAACTAGGATTTGAATAAACCCTCTATTTTGTTCAGCTATGACACCTAGTACATGATGCAATCATACCAACCTGATACAACACATTCATGTACCCTTTCCCTCCGGAGTGCCGGACATTCCGGAACTTTCTAGAACATTCCTGATGAAAACACCGGAACCATTCCCCAACTCCGAAACGGGACTTTCCTTATATGAATCTTATTCTCCGGACCATTTCGGATCTCCTCGTGATATCCCGGATCCCATCCGAGACTCCGAACAACATTCGGTCTCTTTCTCATCATTCCATAACTACTCAAACAACGTCGAATCCTTAAGTGTGTCTCCCTACGGTTCGTGAACTATGCGGACATGATCGAGACACTTCTCCGATCAATAACCAATAGAGGAATCTGGAAATTCATATGGCTCCCACATATTTCTACGATTACTTTGCGATCGAATGAACCACTTACATACGATACCAATTTCCCTTTGTCTCACGATAGTTTACTTATCCGAGGTTATGATCGCTTGTGATCTCGCATACCTAGTTCAACCTCACATCGATAAGTACTCTTTTCTTGTTCCCGTGATATGTGATCCCTTGTGAGCCAGTCACATGCTTGCAAGCTAATTGGATGACATTTCACCGAGAGGGCCCAGAGTATATCTATCCGTCATATGGATGGACAAATCCCACTCTTGATCCATGTGTCTCAACCAATATTTTCCGAACACTCGATGCCACCTTTATAGCCACCCAGTTATGGTGTGGTGTTTGATGTCATCAAAGCATCCATCCGGTAAAGGTGATATGCATGATCTCATGGTCGAAGGAATTAGGTTACTATGTATCAGAAAGCATATAGCAATTGAACTATTAAAATGACTTGATCTTTATGCTACGCTTATCTATAGGAGTATGTCCACCATATCATTCTCCTAACGATATGATCTTGTTGTTAATAACATATCAATGTTCATGATAGGGAAACCACAATCATTTATTAACCAACAAGCTAGTATTATAAAGAGGCTTTACTAGGGACTCTATTTTAGTTTACAAATCACACAAGTATTAATGTTTCCTTGTTAATACTATTATAGCATGAATGTAAACATTTATCATAAACACAAAGATATAATAATAACTATATTTATTATTGCCTCTAGGGCATATCTCCAACAGTCTCCCACTTGCACTAGAGTCATCTAATCTAGATTACATGGTAATATACCGAACACCCATGGCAGTTTGGTGCTGGTCATGTTTTGCCCTCGAGAGAGGTTTAGTCAACGGATCCACCACATTTAGATCTGTGTGTACTTTGCAAATCTTTATGTCCCCATCTTGGACATGTTCTCGAATAGCGTGAAAACGTAGCTTGATGTGCTTCAGCTTCTTGTGTGACCTTGGTTCTTGCGCATTGGCTATGGCGCCCATGTTATCACAGTAGATAGACATTGGGTCCAGCGCACTAGGAACCACACCCAGCTCTGTAATGAACTCTTTCATCCATATCGCTTCTTGTGAAGCCTCCGAAGCAGCCATGTATTCCGATTCAGTTGAAGATCTCGCCACAACGCTTTGCTTTGCACTCCTCCAGCTAACTGCTGCACCATTCAAAGTAAATACGTATCCAGATTGTGATTTAGAATCATCCGGATCGGTGTTCCAACTAGCATCGGTGTAACCATTAACAACGAGCTGTTCATCACCTCCATAAGAAAGAACCATATCCTTAGTTCTTCTCAAGTACTTAAGGATGTTTTTGACCACTGTCCAATGATCTACTCCTGGATCACTTTGATATCTGCTAGTTAAACTAACAGCATATGCAATGTCGGGTCTAGTACATAGCATGGCATACATTAGAGATCCTATGGGTGAGGCATAGGGCAACATGGGCAAGAACCCTTTCTTGCTGTCTTCCATTCCAAACCTCTTTAGAACTTTGTCCAAATATGTACTTTGTGACAATGATATTAGGCGTCTCGATGTATCTCTATAAATCTTTATGCCTAATATGTAAGCTGCTTCGCCAAGATCCTTCATTGAAAAACTATTATTCAAATATTCCTTGACACTATTAAGAAGGTCTACATCATTCCCAATCAACAATATGTCATCTACATATAGTATTAAGAATGCTACAGAGCTCCCACTCACTTTCTTGTAAATACAAGCTCTCCATAAGTTTGTATAAAACCAAAACTTTTGATCACCTTATCAAAACGTTGATTCCAACTTTGGGATGCTTGCTTCAATCCATAGATGGACCGTTGAAGTTTGCATACCTTGTTAGCATCTTTAGGATCGACAAAACCTTTGGGTTGCATCATATACAACTCTTCATCAATGTCTCCATTGAGGAATGCTGTTTTGACATCCATCTGCCATATCTCATAATCATAATATGCAGCGATTGCTAACATAATCCTCACAGACTTTAGCTTCGCTACTGGTGAGAAAGTCTCATCGTAGTCAACTCCTTGAATTTGTCGAAACCCTTTTGCGACAAGTCGAGCTTTATAGACAGTAACATTACCATCAGCATATGTTTTCTTCTTGAAAATCCATTTGTTCTCAACAGCCTTTCGGCCATCTAGTAAGTCCACCAAAGTCCATACTTGGTTTTCGTACATGGATCCAATCTCGGATTTCATGGCTTCTTGCCATTTATTGGAATCTGGGCTCATCATCGCTTCCTCATATGTCTCAGGGTCATCGGTGTTGTCCACCAACATGACATTCATAACGGGATCATACCAATCTGGAGTGGTACGAGTTCTCGTTGACCTACGAGGCTCTGTAGCAACTACAACCGAAGTTTCATGATCATCATCATTAGCTTCCTCTCTTCATCGTGCAAAGGCCACAGAACTTCTTCCGTCTGCGCTACTCGCAAGTTCGAGAGAAGGTTCGACAACCTCGCCGAGTTCTACTTTCCTTCCAAATACTTCTTTCGAGAGAAATTCCTTCTCTAGAAAGGATCCATTCTTGGCAACGAAGATTTTGCCCTCGGATCTATGATAGAAGGTATACCCAATAGTTTCCTTCGGGTATCCTATGAAGACACATTTTTCCGCTTTGGGTTCAAGCTTGTCCGGCTGTAACTTCTTTACATAGGCTTCGCCACCCCAAACTTTAAGGAACGATAATTTAGGTTTCTTCCCAAACCATAATTCATACGGTGTCGTTTCAACGGATGTAGATGGTGCCCTATTTAAAGTGAATGCGGCTGTTTCTAATGCATAACCCCAAAATGATAGCGGTAAATCTGTAAGTGACATCATAGAATGAACCATATCTAAAAGAGTTCGATTACGATGTTCGGATGCACCATTACGCGTGGTGTTCCCATGTGTCAATTGTGAAAGTATTCCATTTCTTCAAATGCTCGCCAAACTCAGTAACTTAGATATTCACCTCCATCGTAACGTAGAAATTTAATCTTCTTGTTACGTTGATTCTCTACCTCACTTTGAAATTCCTTAAACTTCTCGAAAGTTTTGGACTTATGTTTCATGAAATAGATATACCCATATCTACTCAAGTCATCCGTGAAGGTAAGAACATAACGATAACCACCGCGCGATGCTACACTCATTGGACCACAGACATCGGTATGTATGATTTCCAATAAGTCCGTAGCTCGCTCCATCATACCAGAAAATGGAGTCTTAGTCATTTTACCCATCATACATGCTTCACATCTTTCAAGTGATTCGAAATCAAGTGATTCAAAAAGTCCATCAGAATGGAGTTTCTTCATACGCTTCACTCCAATGTGACCAAGACGACAGTGCCACATATAGGTCGAGTTATCGCTCGATTTCAAACCTTTAGCTTCAATGTTATTAATATGTGTATTTCCACTATCGAGATTCAATAAGAATAGACCATCTATCAAAGGTGCATGTGCATAAAACATATTACTCATATAAATCGAACAACCATTATTCTCGGACTTAAACAAGTAACCGTCTCGCAATAAACAAGATCCCGATATAATGTTCATGCTTAACGGAGGCACCAAATAACAATTATTTAAGTATAAAACTAATCCCGATGGTAGATGAAGGGGTAGCGTGCCGACCGCGATCACATCAACCTTTGATCTGTTTCCCACGCGCATCGTCACCTCGTTCTTCGCTAGCTTCGCTTATTCTGCAAAGACCTGCTTTGAGATACAAATATGAGAACCAAACCAAGATCAAATACCCGTGCACTACTACGAGTACTAGTGAGATACACATCAATAACATGTATATCGATATACCTTTCTTCTTGATGTTGTTGTTCTTCAAATCCGCCAAGTACTTTGGGCAATTCCGCTCAAAGGACCTTCTCCCTTAAAGAAAGCACTCAAGATCGTGCTTGGGTCCAGCCTTGGTCTTCTTCGCGGCGTAGCAACTTTCTTACCACCCTTCTTGAAGTGTCCCTTCTGCTTAGACTTGCCTTTCTTGAATTTGGTGGTCTTATTGACCAACAACACTTGGTGCTCTTTCTTGATCTCCACTTCTGCAGATTTCAACATGGCAAAGAGTTCTGGCAACGTCTTGTTCATGTTTTGCATGTTGTAGTTCATGACAAAGTTCTTGTAACTTGGTGGTAGTGATTGGAGGACACGATAAATCCCCAAAGCATTAGGAATCACTATACCCAAGCTTTGAAGTTTGTTTATGCGTCTGCATATCTTAAGCACATGCTCACTGACGGAGCCGCCCTCTTCCATCTTGTAGTTAAAGAACTTTTCAGAAGCCTCATAGCTTTCAATTGCCGCATGAGTCTCAAAGATCAATTTGAGATCCTCGACAATATCATATGGGTCTGAATTCTCAAACCTTTTCTGAAGCTCCGATTCTAAACTATACAAGATAGCACACTGAACTGTGGAGTACTGAGTCTTCCGAGTGAGGTAAACACTCTTTACTTCATCGGCAGCATCAACTGCAGGTGGGTCACCCAGCGGTGCATCCAGCACATAGGTCAAATTACCAGCTGTGAGGACAATCCTCAAATTGCGGAACCAATCCGCGAAGTTGCTTCCATTGTTTTTCAACTTTTCTTTCTCTAGGAACGCATTAAAATTGATGGTAGGGGCTGCCATTGATCTACAACATATTTGCAATAGTTTAGACTAAGTTTATGACAAATTGAGTTCAAAATAATAATAAAATTAATCTAGGTGAACTCCGACTCAAAACAACATCCCTCACATTGTTTTAGTGATCACACGAACCAAATCCACCACATCAACACCGATCATCACGAGAGTTGATATAGTTTCAATGGCGAACAATCGACATGTTCATCATATCTACTATATGATTCATGCTTTACCTTTCGGTGATCCGTGTTCCGAGACCATGTCTGTACATGCTAGGCTCATCAAGATCAAACCTTAGTTTCCGCATGAGCAAATCTGGCTTGCTCACGTTGTATACACTTGCGGAATCTAACACACCCGATCATCACGTGGTGCTTCGAAACAACAAGCTTTAGCAACGGTGCTAACTAAGGGTGAACACTTTATGATTTGAAATTCATGTGCATGAGGGATCATCTTATAATGCTACCGTCGTCTACTAAGCAATACAAGATGCATAAAGGATTAACATCACATGCAATTCATAATATGTGATATGATATGGCCTTTCTTCTTTGTGCTTCCGATCTCCATCTTCAAGCACGAACATGATCTCCATCATCACCGGCATTGCATCAAGGTCAATGACGCTTCTCCATGGTTGTCGTCCACCGGCTTCAACTATTACAACTACTTTGAATAGACACGCGGGTCTTAACAGAATTTAAAGACAACCATATGGCTCCTTCCGGTTGCCAACTTACAATAAGGATCATTGCATACATCAAATATAATCACAATCATGGCCATATCACATCACTTCACACCCCTGCCAAACAAAGTTAGACGCCTCTACTTTCTTTGCATGTTTTACGTGGTTTGGGGCTTTCAATAAGTGTCGTTCTAACTTACGAACATGAACCACAACATTGATACTAGTATTGTTAATCACCCGTTGTAAATTGGATCTTAACTATGCTAGGAGAAACAGGCACCCGCAAAGCCACTTATGCAATACAAGTTGCATGTCAAGCGTGGAGCAAGTCTCATGAACGATGACATGTAAGGTTAACCCGAGCCGCTTCATCCCAACATCCCGCAAGATGCAAAGTACACAAGAAGCAATCGACAATAAAAGCATCAATGCCCACAATGACCATTGTGTTCTACTCTGCAATGATCTACATATAGACACGGCTCGATACCACCGTAGGGTTTCAAAGATGGAAAACAAAAAATTCTACCGCATACAAACAAACAAGCCAAGATCTATCTACTAGATTGTAGCAACGAGTCGATGGAATAACTCACCCTCAAGATTCCAAAGTGTTTAACGAGAGCGGATTCTCGGGTGATGTAGTCGTATTTTCCCGATCTCAAGATCGCAGAGACGATCCTTCCCAAGATGCTCCGGCAGCGCCCCGCAATGGGTCACACATTCGACTGACGAAGACCTTCCTCTCCTTGTTCCAAAGAAAAGGAGGTTGTAGCACTCTCCTCGCGATTCCAAAGACAACGGGCGTGGTACCAGAAGTAGAGGGGAGATCTCGCAGGGCTTCGCCTTAAGCCGGAGCAAGTATGGTGGACTATGAGAGAGCCCTCGACGATCTAGGGTTTAGACACACCGAGGAGGGGGCTAGGCCTGCGGCTAGGGTTTCACCTAGGTGGCGGCGGCGAGTGCCCTAGGGCCGGCGGCGGCTATGGAGGCGGCAGCGGCTTGGGGCTAGGGTTTAGAGGTAGGAACTTGTGTGTCTAGGAGGGGAGCCCTGCCCCTCCTTATATAGGTGGAGGGGGCCGGCCAAGGGAGGAGTCCTCCCAACTCGGCTTGGTGGTGCCATGGTGGAGGAGGAACCTCCCCAAGTCGGTTTCCACCTCCCTCTCCACTTCCCAAAAATAGCCGTTTGACTTTCAAGCTTGGCGTTTGACTTTTCAAACTAGGATTTGAATAAACCCTCTATTTTGTTCAGCTATGACACCTAGTACATGATGCAATCATACCAACTTGATACAACACATTGATGTACCCTTCCCCTCCGGAGTGCCGGACATTCCAGAACTTTCTAGAACATTCCTGATGAAAACACCGGAACCATTCCCCAACTCCGAAACGGGACTTTCCTTATATGAATCTTATTCTCCGGACCATTCCGGATCTCCTCGTGATATCCTGGATCCCATCCGAGACTCCGAACAACATTCGGTCTCTTTCTCATCATTCCATAACTACTCAAACAACGTCGAATCCTTAAGTGTGTCTCCCTACGGTTCGTGAACTATGTGGACATGATCGAGACACTTCTCCGATCAATAACCAATAGAGGAATCTGGAAATTCATATGGCTCCCACATATTTCTACGATTACTTTGCGATCGAATGAACCACTTACATACGATACCAATTTCCCTTTGTCTCACGATAGTTTACTTATCCGAGGTTATGATCGTCGGTATCTCTGCATACCTAGTTCAACCTCACATCGATAAGTACTCTTTTCTTGTTCCCGTGATATGTGATCCCTTGTGAGCCAGTCACATGCTTGCAAGCTAATTGGATGACATTTCACCGAGAGGGCCCAGAGTATATCTATCCATCATATGGATGGACAAATCCCACTCTTGATCCATGTGTCTCAACCAATACTTTCCGAACACTCGATGCCACCTTTATAGCCACCTAGTTATGGTGTGGTGTTTGATGTCATCAAAGCATCCATCCGGTAAAGGTGATATGCATGATCTCATGGTCGAAGGAATTAGGTTACTATGTATCAGAAAGCATATAGCAATTGAACTATTAAAATGTCTTGATCTTTATGCTACGCTTATCTATAGGAGTATGTCCACCATAACTCTCTCTAACGATATGATCTTGTTGTTAATAACATCTCAATGTTCATGATAAGGAAACCACAATCATTTATTAACCAACAAGCTAGTATTATAAAGAGGCTTTACTAGGGACTCTATTTTAGTTTACAAATCACACAAGTATTAATGTTTCCTTGTTAATACTATTATAGCATGAATGTAAACATTTATCATAAACACAAAGATATAATAATAACTATATTTATTATTGCCTCTAGGGCATATCTCCAACACCTCGCACTCATGCGTTGGCGCTTCTGTCCACGAACCAACCATGGCGGCGGAGTATACACCTCTCCTGAGTCATCACTTGAAATCTCAAACTCCACCTCTTCTGGATCCTCCTCTTCTTCTTCATTCTCTGATGCGACTGCAACAACTTCATCTCCTCCACCATCATCATCCTCGTCCTCATCATCATCATCATCGTTCCCACTGTATCATTGTTGTCATCATCTCCATTGTTATCATCAGAGGGTGGATTCAGCTGTGCTTGGAGAGCGGCAATCTGGGCTGCCATATCTTCAATAGTCTGGTCCCTTTCCTAGACGGTACCTTGCAGCTGTTGTATGGTCTGATTGTTTTCCTGCATGGTCCCATTAAGCTGTGCTATGGTTGCATCCCTGCCTATCAGGGCATTCTTTAGAACATCCACAGCTTCATGCAAGGTGTCTATCTCCTGTCCCTGGACCACCATACCATTGCTAGCGAAATCTGCTATCTCCTTTACCATCATCACTTTCTCAGCTAGAGCTCCATTCTCCCTTTCCATATCTTCTATGTGCCTTCGACGGGGCGGCATGTTGTTCCTGTCGCCCGGGGTAACCACAACGTTCCCATCCTCATCACTCCTTCCGTAGTCACGGTAGGGTGAGTATTCTGGCAGCAGGTGTCGGACAAGATGGCACTGGTGTGACAGGGCTTCATGCAGGGCCAAGTTTATTCCAAGTCCCCAGTTGCAGTATGTCTTGGTATAGATCAGATGCACATGGTTTGGCAAGGCGGCATCCCTGAAGATGAAGGTGGTGATCTCCCATGCATCCTCGCCATATCCATAGGTGTACAACCTTCTTCCCTTGAACATGGGCAGTGGCAATCCCAATGACTGCGAAAGCTGTGCCAACTGTCTTGCAAAGGGCCTTGGTGACTCCATTGTCGCATACTCAGTCCTGACTTCTCCCATCTATCAATTAAATGAGGAAAGTGTGAGAATAGCATATGGTAAGAATTTACGAGAGTGAAAGGCATAAGATGAAAGATAGAGTTAATATAAGCTTTAATAATTCTATGGCTTCCTAATCCAAACCTAGGTCACGATCCTACAGTCGACACACGGGCTCTGATACCATCTTGTAACACTACGGTTCTGAAAAGACCATAGCTTCAGTGTGACATGCCAATCCCTGGATCGGTTCATTGGCTCACAATAGAATAAGATGAATAACATAGCAAAATATCCGTGTATCATAAATAACGAAGATCCAGAGTATCATTATTACAAATAAAAGCTTAGCTCAAGGCTAGCTCACATTATTCAAGTAACATCATAAATAAAGTAAATCCTCCATTCTTCAAATTGCCCACAAGTGAACAAGTGCCAAGTGGAGTACCGTGGCCTAAATCGATTACTCAGAATCGGAATATCCTACAACATGAAACGTAGCAGCCTCGAAGGGTCAATACATGGAATGTATGGCAAGTAGAGCTATTAAAGGAGACAATAAAGCTAACAACTACATGCATATCTGGCAAGTGGTGTTGTGGCTAGCTTGCATTTGCAAATACCTTTGTCCTACTTTCATAAACAGTTTTTGATTTTCTTTGAAAATATCCCAATCAAGTTAACCCATCAACATTAAAGAAATTAGGAAATTGGAATGAGCGAGAAACATGTCATGGAATCAATATCAAGCAACTCAGATGTCCATAACTGGGGACACGGCTAATCAATTAGATTATACACCCTGCAGGGGTTAGTACACTTTACCCATGTGACTTGGCCAGCCCAGCTCGTACCACCACTCTCATATTGTGTGATGATAGGGAAAAGTCCAAGAAGGGACCGTTCGGGAAGTAGCTCCCCAAACCCGACACGCACCGGTCCAACCTACCAAAATTCTACATCTCTGGATACGTGGGTTAGAGTTACCACAACCTACTGAGTCCAACCAACCGCCCATTCCATTATTGGTACATGGTTGTACACATAAGCTACAAAATACAGAAGCCAATCATTTTCTCTTTATTCCTGGGTGCCTTTCCGCAATGATACCACCAAAATTTATCAATCCCATCACACCCAGGAGATTTATTGATTAAGTTATTTTTAGTTTTCACAAACCAACGCATTTAGAAACAACTTTCAGTGATGTAACCTAGCCCTTGTTCATCATAGCATGGCTAAGCACATCTACCAACGGTGACTCATCTACAGGAAAGCCCTACCACATAATAGGACATAGCATAGCGATAGTATTATCCTACACATGCATCTACAAAATACACGACAATGCATTAAAAATAGTAGGACAACATCATGAATAAAGTAGCATCTACTTTCCTTGGCTGTAGCGGTCGAACGAACAATCCACACACGAGCAAGCGTTGCACTCGTCATAATCTACACGATACAATTGCAATCACATAAACAAACCATACACATTCATATACAAACAATGACAATGCAAGATGCATGCATGAAACGTTGAACATTGCTACAGTAGTATCATATAATCTTATTTAGTATACTTGCTGTATGCATGCATGGAAATATTTTAAATGCATAGAAAACAAGGCATGCAATTTTAATTGCCCAACAATAGAGCTAGAAACTAAATAATTGGCCACCGCTAATATACTATTTGTAAAATCATGGAAAAATATCCACTGTGTAGGTATCCTAAAATAGAGTCAGTATCAATTGGAATTACTCAAAAAGGTTTTATATAAATTCCTAGGTAATTAAACTACTCCAGAAAGCCTTTAAATATATTCTTCAAAACCAGTACTGTAAGCCTACTCTTTTAATTCACTACAAGATTCCTCTTATTCTACTGAATCCAGAGACATCTTATTTGCAATTTTTGGAGTTACAGAACTTTTTCTATGAATTTAATACTCTAAAAGAAGCATTAACTCATTTATTTAAATAAGACAAAATCTTGCTGTAAAAGTGTAAAACAACTATACATCAATATTCTACGTGAGACACTGATTCCATACATATTTTATTTGCAATTTTTGGCCCAGTAGATCTAAAGATATGAATTTTCCAAGATTGGAACTAAATCTGCCAATTTAAATCGAATTAAAATTATATAGTCAAAATTGACTGTTGACTGCGCCTACGTGGCAGCTGACGTGGCGCGCTGAATTTTCCACAGCCAGAGCTGACTGGACCATTGGATGCTGATCCGAGGGCAGAGGGCGCGCTGGGGGGAGGCTCACCGGAGCTGCTGTTGGCGACGGCGGCGAGGTCGTGGCGGCGGCGGCGGAGGGGCGGACGGCGTCGGGGCGAGGTCGTGGCGCTCATCGGTGTGGCGGTGGCAGGCGCGTGAGGGCGGCGTCAGGGCAGCTGCAATGGCGAAGGCCAAGTCAATGGCGGCGACGGGGGCGGTCGGACTCCGGCGAGAAATCGCCGGTGCGTGGAGGCGCGAGAGAGGGCGAAAATTGAGGGGTTCATAAGAGGGGCTCGAGGAGATTGATATAGGCAAGAAACTTCGTTGAAAACGGTTCGAAATCGACACGGAAATGCCGCGAGCAACGCGCTGGTTATTGGAGTCTGAGATGAACTCCTTGGGGTGATGACAGGTGGGTCCCACCTGTCGGTGACAGAGGGCCCGGTGGCGACGGTTAGCTAATTCAGCTGCATTGCAGCCGTCATTGCCGCAAGACGGCTGGTGGTCATTGCCGCAGGGGCAGCAGGCTGGCCGCTGTCGCTGCCTCTTTTTTTTTTCTTTTCTTTTCTTTTTCCTGACGAAATTCTTATCAGAATATATCTAAACTGTCCAGAGTTTTGTCAAAATTTCAGATCGCAATAACTTTTGCTACAAAGCTCCGATTCGGGCGATTCAAAGTGCTACGGGTTTGTGGCGGAACCCTCTACGTATCTGTGCCTTCCATACACCCAAAATATAATGTTTTTAACAGAGGCATGGTAAAACCCAATGTTCAAGTGTAGGTATCAAAATGCAAATGCAAGTGGTTTGTTTTGCCAAAACCTTTTCAAACTGAAATTTTGCAAGGATGATCATGATGCAATGCCATGAATTTTATGCAGTACCAAATCCAAAATTTGGGATGTGACATACCTGCAGCCTGTTTTCAGTGATCTGGTGGCAGTGTCGTGTTCCGAAATGTTCCGCCGGTTCATGTCTGGAGATTGCTGGAACGGATGGGATTCGGTCGCACGCAATCGGTGTTTTTCTGACCATTTGGTTTCAGAGGGAGCGAGGCGAAGCTCTGCAGTCTGTTGCCATCGTGGAACATGTCGTTAGTTCTATGGTGAAGTCAGTGTGTGGAGAATTTCATGGAAGCCAAGATTTTTGGACTAGCTATGGTGTGTCGAGTCCTGGTGGCGATGAGGAATTGGCTTGGTGATTCGTGAATTGTAGCAGCGACATCGGAAGGTGGGGGTGGCAGCACAAGAGGAGTTCACAGTCTTACCTTACAGGGTAAAAATCCAAGGTCTAGCCTTAATTGGTTGTGTCTGGCAATGACCTTGTTGAAGGCATTGTTTTTTGAGCAGGTACTTTCTCCTGGGTGAAAACCTATGATCTTTGATCGGGCGACGACGGTGCTTGTGCTCTATTTTCTTCTTGAAGGCGTCGCTATTGGAGATATTGGACTTCTGGTGTTGTTCTGGTGTGGTTAGTGTCACTGCTACTAAGGATCTTATTGTTGTAGCAGGACTTTTATTTTTTGTAATTCTTTTTTTCTGGATGTGTGCATTCGTAATGCCAATAGGATAATGCGTTGTTGTAGAGGCTGAGTGTAATTGTATCATCGCGATACTAATATATACTCCTTTCAAAAAAAAAATTTGGGTCCTCCAGAAGTGCCTCCTCCAAACCACATAGTCATATTCACCCATGTGGTAGTTCTACTAGGCGGAAATGTATACATCTTCGGACAATCAAGCCTGCAACAAAGCCGACAAGAAGGTCACTTGCTCCAAACATAGGAAATCTGCAGGCTTGGTGATTTGGATGAAACATAGGAAAAGTGTCTCAATCCTACGCGAATGAGTGTAAAAAGGAGGTTAGAGTGGATGTTGAAATTCCTATGGGATTGGGGTATAGGAATACAATCTGTAGGAATTTTAGAGTTGTGATTCCTTTGATCCAAATGGCTTCCCGAGGAAAAATCATATCATATGGGTTGAATTCCTCTAAAATTTCTTTGAAAACATTCAATCCAAAGAGGCCCAAAACCTGGATGCGTGCATTGATTCTCTGTAACTTTGTCCTTTTGTTATGCACAAGTTACATATTTGAGTACTTTTCAAATTTGTCATGTATGTACGTTTACATATTCTCTACTTGCATTATTTATTTGGTATGGTTTATTTTAATTAGTTGTTTTTGGATTTTTTTTACTATTCCTTCAGGGTCCAAATTACCCATGTTCTAAATTTCTCTTCATTGCATCGGCCCTGGTCCACATCTCTGCCCCCACAGACCCCTAAACTCTTCTTGGGAAAATGGACCTGAGCTAAAAAAAAACCACAAGCAACAAAATATTACCCTCGCTGTCCCATCTAATTATCGTAGATTTATCAAGAAACACATTTTTTCTAGACACGTTATAGTGTATAAATATATACGAATCTAGATAAATTCGTGACATCTAATTCATAATCTCTCTAAAACAGAATTCGTGCCACTACATTAATATAGCAAAACACACCATACAATCACGATAGTCTTGAAAAGAAAGACAATGCTAGGACAACAACAAAGACACACCCAAAGAAAACAAAATAAATAAATAAAATGGAGACATATGCGGATACCCGCCGTTGCGTCCTCGGAAGAAGTACCACCACACTCCTTACACTGAATCGTCATGCACCAGACAACACCTTCAAGAAAGAAAGCGAACGTTGTTATCCGGATCAGATCACTGTTCCTAGGGTTTTCCCGAGCACACAAAGAGAAGTGGATAGGGTAGCCACGGCGCCCTACAAGAAGAAATGGTGCCAAGCCGACAAGGATTTCTTCCGAAAAAACCCTATGCACAAACCTCAGGCGATCTGTTGCAGAGGATTCCAGCGAGATCATGGCCTCGACACCACTCCCCGACCACCAACATGTGTCATTACGGTCACGAAGCCACCATCATCTTCTCATTGAGGTTACCGTCATGAGGCATGCACGACAGAGGCAAATACGTACTATCTTGATATAGGGTCGATAGTCAGGGGTGGATCCACGCCCCGGGCAACCAGGGCCATGGCCCGGGGCATGTCGACGGCGCTCAAGCTTGAAGATGCACTGTAGCAGGCACTATAGCAAGACTCTAGTTACAATTAACGAAGTTGGCCATAGTGATATTCTAGGTCCAGCGCTGCTAGGGAGAGAACTTTTGCTAAATTTTACGCGATTTCCCATTTCTAAGTCAACAACTCGAGATTTGTAGACCGAAAAGAGGAATAAGGATGGGATCACCTCGGCTAGAAAGTCTTGATAGAAAAATGGCACGCAGCTAGCATAGGGATGTAAGTGGCACACCATTTAATCCCGCGTAATACCGTTTATTAATACTCTAGTTCAATAAAGTTTGTTTTTCTAAAACAAAGAACTAAGATTTTGAATAAACGGAACTCGCGGATGCCATTTAAGTGCCATTTACATCCTGCTAGCATCATCAAATTCGATATAAAAAACGTCTAAATCTATCAAAGTATAGGGTGACTGACTCATCATCCTCTAACGACAGAAAACACGATATCTACGTAGCCGCTCGAAGACAAAACGCACGGTACTCCTCACATACTAGTACGACCGAGCTGTTGATGCATGATCATCGGGTCGGCAGGGAGAGCGACCTGCTGGCCGCTGGCGTGCTAGTGATGGTGGATGGTGTACCGCGTCCGCGCGCGCGCATGCCCCGTCACGACCGGCGATGCACGTCAACAGCCAAACGGGATCCAGTCTCGCGTTTATGGCACTGCCGCAGTCCCATCTGCCACCGTGGACCGGTCGTATTCATACAGCCACCTGCCGTGCCACGCGTACTCGGGTGGGTGGCTCCTCAAACATTTCTGTGCCTTTTATTTTCCGTTGCGCGGAAATCTTCCCGTACACTATTTCCCGCGAGGAGAACAGAATACACTTTTTTTTTTTGAACGCCTACGTCTCAGTTAACTTTCTCGTTCGGCTGACGTGGCTGGCTCAATCGAATGAAAATATGCATGGTTTATAAACAAAAAACTGTAACCAGATGGCTCAATCGATCTTGGAATCAAAATCCAACTGTGAACAAAATGATTGAGAAATAACTATTTTTTAGCCGTCTGAGAAATAGCAAAACCGTTTTTTTAGCGGGGAGAACAGAATACACTCTCAACGAACGCATTAAATTATCCTCTCGGGTTACAGCGACTCTGCTTAAATCCCTGCTGCCTGCTGGTGCCTCTCCTCCAGTCCTCGAGAGGACAACTACCGCCAGTGCCACCATTACCGCGCTGCTCCTCGGAGGCTGCCTGCTTTACACTCTTGAACCTCGAGAGATGGAGGTGGAGACGGCGATTATGCCTGCTCCCCCGGCGGCCGGGCTGGACCACGTGGTCTCCGCCCTGCTCGAGCCGTCGCTGGCGGACGAGACCGGCGGCGGCGGGGGCGCGAATGGCGCGGCCACCAAGGTGCAGAAGGTCTACCGGAGCTACCGGACCCGGCGCAAGCTCGCCGACTCCGCCGTCGTCGTCGAGGAGCTCTGGTAACCAGATCCTACAGAAGAGGAAACATATATTTCCCCCACTTGCCTACCTAATCAGTTTATCTTGGCCATGTTTTCGCTTTGCATCCGTTTCGTCTGTTAAAATTTGGTACTGAAGAAAACAGGCCAAACCCCCCCTTTTTTCTTGGGATTCTGCCCTTATTGCTCCGTGTCTCTTGCTTCTTGCTGTCTTCTGGCCTGGCTTCCGTGAACCCCCTCTGAGATTTTGGTGCCTGATTTGCTTCTTCTTCATGGTAACTGAACTGCTGGCGAAAACTAACCTGTTTTCTGGCTGGGGATTGGTCAAGGTGGCAAGCGCTGGACTTCGCGCGGCTCAACCACAGCACCGTCTCCTTCTACGACGACCCGGAGCCGGAGACCGCAGCCTCGCGCTGGAACCGAGTCAGCCTCAACGCGTCCAAGGTCTTAGCCACTAACATATCATCACAAAAGAAAAGCGATTCTGTTGATTGGAATTAGTGTTCTTAATTTTAACTCTGAACTAACATATCATCCTGAGCTTGATGCAGGTGGGTCAGGGTTTATCCAAGGATGCTAAGGCTCGCAAGTTGGCTTTCCAGCACTGGATCGAGGCTGTGAGTACACATCAACTGCTGTTTTTTTTTTCAATCTAATTTTAGCAGTATCTTGTTTGCTGGATATTGCTGATTTTGTATGCTCACAAATGTGTGTGTGAAAAGAATCTGCTTCCCGGTATCAGTTGACCTGGACCTTTTGTTAGCGTGTGAACATGGATCAAAAAAAAATTACAGCTTGTCTTCTGACCCGATGACTCACACTCTTATTTGCTAAAGTCTGAATTTCATCCGCTGTCATGTAGATTGATCCAAGACATCGCTATGGACACAACCTGCATTTCTACTATGACGTTTGGTGCCAGACCCAAGCTGGCCAGCCATTCTTCTACTGGTAAAGAATTTCTTTTCCTGAAACTAGTACTCGTAAAGAACATGATATATGCATTTGTTTTTCTTGTTTGAAAGAAATCGTGCGATGTATATATAGATATTTGTCATTTTCCTACACAAGATAACCTTGTTACATGTTGCACAGAAATTGATAAATTTTTTTTAAATGTGCAGGCTTGATATTGGTGAAGGAAAGGATGTTGATCTTCCAGTCTGTCCAAGGGCTCTGCTAAAGAAGCAATGCATTCGATATCTTGGTCCAGTAAGATAATTTTATACTGGACACTATCCTTATTTTCAAATCATACTATTCTTATGAAAAATCATCGAGGAGAGCTGCATTAGGACTTCAGCCTACTAAATTCCTCCAACCCTCAAGTTCCTTCATCAAGCCTGAGTGTGATGAAATACAACGAAATTTGTGCTTCTCATGTTTACCTTTTAAAGTATGTTTTGCTTACAGTAAGGATGTGTTATGTTGTCATGGATGCCAAATCAAGGCCCTATTGTGAAGGACAACGCCAAGCTAAGAACTGTCATGTGCAGGAATCATTATTCACGTCAACAATACAATGATCAATTGATAAATCCAATAGGTTATTTTAGGTGGAAAGATATCTATTTAGTTAGGAAAGAGATAGGTTTACGATAGAAAGATAGTACATTGCTATGGTTGCTAGGAATGATATTTGGTTAGGCAGTAGATAGGTTATTTAGTTGGTAAGGATATCTTAGGGATCAAGACACAACTAAGCCAAAGAGCATCTCTAACCATGACAGGGATTAGGCCCTGCTGGTGCCTACATAAGGGCGAGTACCCTATCCCTGGTCTCTCGACCTGTGCCAATCACTTCACGTGGCATACAGTCTTAATGCCTTTGTAAATAAATCTGTATGTATTAAACTTATATTTACTGCCAAAAGTTTCACAAATCTTGATTTTTAATATTTTATATTTACGAGGTTGCAGAATTCCTGGCCTGCTTCCATTAACACCATTTTTCAATTGTTCATGGTAGCTACAGCACATCTAACTTCTTTTGAAATGAGTTCCTACAACATTGCCACGTGAAAGTATTTAAAAGATATTAGTGTGTGAACTCTTTATTTTTGCAGCAGCTGTGCCTCCGAGATGAGTGTAACAGTTCTTTGATATTTTGCAGCAAGAGCGTGAGTACTATGAATACATCATTTCGGAGGGAAATATTATCCATAAGATATCTGGAGAACCACTTGATACAAACCAGGGCCCTAAAGGGACGAAATGGATTTTTGTTATGAGCACATCAAAGAAACTTTATGCCGGGGAGGTAGTTTGCCAACTCTCATAAGAATTATACTTTCATTGATGCTGTAAAATGTTATATCATGCTTTCGTAGTTTAGAATCGCTAAATCTGTAACTTGTATGCTTATTTCTGTATCCAGAAAGTGAAAGGTGTATTCCAGCACTCTAGCTTTTTAGCGGGAGGTGCTACCATAGCTGCTGGAAGGTTTACCGCAGAAAATGGAGCTATCAAGGTATTGTTGAGATACACTGTCGTATACAAGTTCTACTATTTATGCAGATATTTTACATTCCTGCTTTTGGTGTTATTTCATATTGCATATGTGTCCCAAAAGATTAGTCATTTCATACCCATAATTTTGTTCTCGTGCTTCCCCATCGGATGCAGTGTGCTAATTTGATTCTCCGATGATCTGTTCTGGTTTCAGTCCATCTGGGCATATAGTGGCCACTACAGACCGAGTGCGGAGAACCTCAGCAACTTCATGAGCTTTCTAGAAGAGAACGGAGTTGATCTGAAAGAAATTGAGGTACACTATTTTCAGTCCAGCAGAATCTGAGAATAGGCCTTTGTTAAATGTAAGACGGTTTCACCTAATGAGCGTATTATTGCATATTCAGGTGCGCTCATCCAACAAGGAAGACTTCTATGATGATCCGGTGCCTAATATCATGGCATCCAATCTTCCAGAATTGGCCTTTCCTCCAAAAATGGTAGAAGGAGACGAGGCATCTAGGCCATCTTCACAGGCCGAAGCTGATGAGGCCAACAATGTACGTTCAGAGCAAGCAAGGCCAACCTACGAAAGGACATTATCCGGTGGCCTCCAAAGCCCTAGAGATGCTGGAGTCTCGAAGGAGGCAATTCTCGAGAGGGTGAATTCCAAGAGCAAGGCAAAATCCTATCAGCTTGGCCACAGGCTGTCCCTGAAATGGAGCACTGGAAATGGTCCAAGAATTGGGTGTGTGAAGGATTATCCAATGGAGCTCAGGATGCAAGCGCTGGAGATGGTACAGCTCTCGCCAAGGGCATCGACTCCTCCGGCCTCGTGGAGGGTACCGTCATACCTCTCGCCCACCTTGCCAACGGCGCCGCTCGTGCCAATGCAGACCTCCCTGCCCCAGCCAAGTTAGGAACTTAGACTAGGCAATAGCTGTATTCGTCACATTTGGTCATGTGCTGCAAAGGTCAGATACTTCGTTTGTGATTGCTGCTTTCCTATGTTCCATGAGCCCATCTGTAGCTCAGATGATCTGGTCAGTGTTATGTGAGTTCCAAGTTGGTTGAATTGATTTAACAATGTTTGATTGTGTCGAATATTGAGAAAATAGCTTCAACGCCGAGTTATCTGTCTGACTCATAATATAGTACTCCCTCCGACCCATATTAGATGACTTGGATTTGTTTAAATTTGGATGAATCTAGACACTATTTAGTATATAGGTTCATCCAAATTTTGACAAATCCAAGTCAACTAATATGGGCCGGAGGCAGTAATAGTATGCTTGGTTACAATAATCAGAAAAAGATTCAGGGACAGAACCTACATGCAATGATCGGATATGAGGAGAATCAGGGATCTTCATCTGAAAAGAGATCCTTCCATTCTCGCTGAGATTATAACAAATTCATCATAACCGAAGTAGCCAGTATTAGCGAGGTAAAATCATTTGCAAACAGGTAGTGTAAAGAAAAAGAAAAACTGGGGCATGCATTCATAAACAGAAACTGGGAATGTGAATCAGTTGAAGCAAATTCAAGTTCTTTCCGTTACCGAATGCAGCATCTTACATGAGCATGTGGTTTATGTAACAGACAAAAACGTGCTATGACCTGTGTTCACCAAAGTACATAGGCGACGGACACACCCTATGACCTGCGTTCTTCTCTCAGATGTTTAGGAACCCTACAGACACAGGTGGTTGCGAAGTTGTGATGTCGTGTCTGGATGCGGTGCAGGCAGCACAGACGTTCGTAGCATGGCTGCAACGATCCAATGCAAATTCGACATCAGTTGGCAGAGCAAAACAAGTCATAACTAATACCAACATGCAACATGGTGACGCTTTCCCTATGGCCTATATATCAGAAAGAGACACCAGGCAACATCATGTATGCAGCATCAGCAAACTGATGAAGAAAATGACACCAGATTTGCTTCTACAGATTTCAACAAAATAAAATTTGGGGTTGGCCGACCGTGACGTTATGGACGCCCGTGTGGCTTTGGTCCAGGAGGACGAGGTGGCTCTGGTCAGGGAGGATCTGGAGTTACAGCAGGACGGGTGGTCTCCCTAGGAGGGCCGTGTGACCTCGTTGGATGACGGAGGCGACAGGACCAAGGAGGGGTCTGGTCTGCCTTTGTCTCCTGTTAGGTTGATCTCTCCCGTGCGAGCCCAACGGCTCGAACGGAATCCCCTATCCGCGCCTTGATCGGGGGCGCCCAACCTCCTCATGGTTGGTGGGCCCCTGTCACCACGCTATATATAAAGGGTGGGGTCCGGCAACACACGATACGAGGTTCGTCGTTGTGCCGTACGCCCCACCGATATCCCTACCGATCTAGGGTTAGCACGAGCCGACGGGAAGCACCGTCACCACCACACACCCACGCCGTCGCCCTTTCCCCATGGCCACCACCACCACCTCTAGCATCCCCTCTGGCTCGTGTTCCTCTAGCCAGGGCGCAGGTACAAGTCCCTCTCCCTCTCCAATCTCTCTCTCTCTCTCTCTCTCTCTCTCTCTCTCTCAGATTTTCGACTAGATTATGCAAAGGCAAAGGGCTACCGGGTTTGTCTAGGCTAGTTGATTCTAATCGGTTTTAACATTGGTATCAGAGCCTACTAGTTGCTAGATTTTTCGGTACAAAAGAAATCAACAGTCAAACCCTAGATCTCTAACCCTAATACAGAGCGTCGCCCACCCGGCCGCGCCATTACTCTCGATCTAGATGGGCATCCCTTGTGAGACATCTAGAAGAAGAACAACCCCTTCGGGGGCAAAGCAAAGTAAAATCCCCGTCCCCGAATCAAATCGAAAATAGAAAAGTAAATCCCATGCCTCGAACAGATCAATCCCCAAAGCCCCTGTTTTCCCTCCCCGAATCCGAATAAAAGAACGGAAAAAGAACCACGAACAGAGAATCGGCCGTCAGCTGCAGCGCCGCATAGGCGCCGCTGCACCGCTGACGGCGCGCCATCTCGGCTGGACGCACAACCGCAAGGGGCAGGATGTCGTTGCTCCTCTTCACTGTTGTGTCGCGGGGTGGGGAAGGTGGATGGGGAAAAGAGAAAGTAGAGGGGGAAGGGGGCTCACGTGAGGGAGGGAGGGGCTCGCCGCCGGCGCTGTTGCCGAGCGACGCGGCCGCCTTACCAAACCCGTAGCGGCACCGCCAGAGAGAGGAGCGTGGGGGATCGCGAGATGGGAGGGGGCGAATGAGGGTTAGGTTTCCAGGGGCTACCGACGGGGTCATTTTTGACCTAGCTACGATCGCGGCTGACCGTCCGATTGTGGGAACGGCCAGGATGGCGTGGCGACCAGCTCCTAGAGTGGTGACAGGCCGCCTACAGGCCGTGGGCTTTTCGATTGGGCCAGGAGAGCGCCGCCCGCACGGTACATACAGCGTGCGCAGCTGGCCGCGGTCGGCCTTGGGCCGATACGGGCCGGAGAGTGATGCACGCCGCTCAGAAGCTGTGGGTTTTTGTTTTCTGCCCTAAGCGTGAACAACACAATTTTTCCTATTTATTGTTTTACAGAAACCGTTTTAGACTGGTTTTATTCAGTTTTTTTGTAGTGTTTTGCATAGTTTTTTCTACACAAAATTGTCCAACGAAATTTTGTCTAGAAAATAAGAAAAGTAACAGAAATATTTCTGTAAAATATTAAAGTTGATGAATTTATTCACTTTTCTTCTGCAAATAGTCAAAAGAAATTGCTAAAATGCAATAAAATGATAATTAAATTTTTTAAGATGCGATAAAGTGAATATTAAAGGTGATTATGGTTCTGTTATTATATGACCAACGTTATTAATAGCATGATCATGATTTGTTTATTATGTGTCAAAGATGCATTTATCTCTATATTTGCCCAACGTGATATATTTTTAATTGCACAAACAATTGTATACCAACGTTGGATTAATGCATACAATTGTTTTTGTTATATCACATCTTTTGTGGTTTTCAGGAGGTCTCAACCTCATGAGTTGCCTCAAGGACATTCCGATGCTCGGGGGTGACAACTACACTGAGTGGAGGAAGAAAGTGGACCTGGCATTTGTGTGTGCTGAGGTTGACTGGGTTGTGGATACTCCACAACCAATCAAGCCAAAAGACCCAGAAAGAGATCCTGCTGATGATAATGCTGATTGGGAGAAGAGGAAAAGGGACCATGCTCTAGTGGAGTTGGCTTACTCCATTGACAACCAAAAGTGGGTAAATGCCAATAAAAAGTGCATGGATTTTGTAAAGAATACGATTGAGAACGCCATTATGGGCTCAATCGAAGAGTGCACTTCCATTGGGGAGTTTCTTGGAAAGATAAAGAGTTAGTTCACCGGCTCTTCAAATATGTATGCCATCCAGCTGATCAAACAGCTGGTCACAGAAAAGTACACAGGAGGTGCACATGGCATCAGGGAGCACATCCTAAGGATGAGCAATATGGCTGCTAAACTAAAGCCCATGGATGCTGACCTCGAGCTCAAGCCTGCTCTGCTGGTTCACCTTGTCATGGCTTCCTTTCCTCAGCAGTTTGAGAACTTTGTGATCAACTACAACATGTCTTCTAAAAAATGGGACATTGAAAAGACCATTAGCATGTGTGTGCAAGAGGAAGAAAGGCTCAAGTCCATTCATGGTGGTTCTCTGAACTACGTGAAGGACAACAGGAAGAGAACCTTAAACAACAGCAACCATGGTGGTTCCCCCTCCAAGCCACATGGAAAAGGCCCCTAACAGTATCAGCATCAGCAGAGTCTTCCAGGGGACAAGGACCAGTGTCACCACTGCAAGAAGTATGGTCACTTCAAGAAAGATTGCCCAGAATGGCTCAAGTCCATAATGGCAAAGAAAGGTATAGATACAGTTTCTTTTGTAAATGAATCCCTGTATACACAGTTTTCGAAATCTACTTGGTGGATTTACTCAGGTGCAATTGTTCATGTTGCAAATTCTTTACAGGGATTCCATTCGACAAGAACTATGCAAAGAAGAGAAATATGCATTGAAGTCGCGAATGGAGTTCAAGCAGAAGTTGAAGCTGTTGGCGACATCCCTTTGGAGCTAGCTGATGGTTTCATTATTCTGTTAAAAGATGTTTTATTTGTTCCCTCACTTCATAGAAACTTAATAAGTGTGTCATGTTTGGATAAAGACAGTTATGAATATTACTTTGGACATGGAAAGTGTGCCATATGGTTTAAAGATGCTTGTGTGGGTACTTCTTTACTTCACGATAAGCTTTATTTGTTATGCTTGCATGAAAAAGTGCTTTCTGTGTGTAATGTGAGTGAGAAAATTTCCTTATTAAACAAAGAACAAAAGAAAAGAAAGCGAACTCATGACTCGTCGAAGTTATGGCACTGTCGATTAGGCCTTTCAAGGGGAAGAATAGAAGGCCTTGCATGAAGTTATGGCAAATTCTCCAAACTAAAAAATAGATGATGGTCGTAGAGAAATATTCATTTATTTTTGCCATATTTTTGCATTTTTATACTTGTAAAGGCCTAGTAGTTAACATACACATCGATATCTCCTTAAGGCAACATCATGTATGGAAAGAAAAATGGCATCAGACTTGTAGCTATAGGGTGTATGCTGTTAGATGTATATATTTGTATATTGTAGTTTCCCCATATGTTAGGGGCCTTCCTGCATATTTGCACCTGTACTTGGCCCTCAGATAATACAAGTTGCTCTTCATCTAACATGGTATCAGAGCCCCAGGTTAGGGTTTCTCTCGCACGCTCGCAACTTCCGTGCTAATTTTTCTCGGACCGCCGCCGCAGCTCGTCGCCGGCCCCGTCCGCCTCACCGTCGGCTTCGATCGGGTCTGCCGAGATTGGCCCCCATCCCACGTCCCGTCGGCTTTGATCGGGGCAGATCGGCCCCGTCCGGCCTCGATCTGACCGGAATCGGTCTGGCCGGCCACCAGAGACACTTCTTTGGCCTCGTCCTCGCTCGATCAGCCTCGGGAGCCTGCTCCACTACTGGCCTCGTTCTGCCCCGCCTCGTCCTCGTTCTGCCCGACCGCCAGTCCCTGGGCCCTCGCCAGGACTTGCTCCGATCGGCTGCGGGACGCCCGGAATAGGTCCGGACAGGCCGGATCTCGCCGGATTTGCTTTGGTCAGGCCAAATTTCGCCGGATTTTGATCCTGATCAGTTGTAAAAAAAAGCCTTCCGGCATGGTTTCCTGCTCCGATGATGTCGCTTTCGCTGCTCCCGTCTGTTGGAGATATGCCCTAGAGGCAATAATAAATGTAGTTATTATTATATCTTTGTGTTTATGATAAATGTTTACATTCATGCTATAACAGTATTAACCAGAAAAATTAATACTTGTGTGATTTGTAAACTAAATTAGAGTCCCTAGTAAAGCCTCTTTAAATACTAGCTTGTTGATTAATAGATGATCATGGTTTCTTGATCATGAACATTTGAGATGTTGTTAATAACAAGGTCATGTCATTAGGAGAATGATATGATGGACATACTCCTATAGATAAGCGTAGCATAAAGATCAAGTCATTTTAATAGTTCAATTGCTATAAGCTTTCTGATACATAGTAACCTAATTCCTTCGACCATGAGATCATGCTTATCACCATCACCGGAAGGATGCTTTGATGACATCAAACACCACACCGTAACTGGGTGGCTATAAAGGTGGCATTGAGTGTTCGGAAAGTATGGGTTGAGACACATGGATCAAGAGTGGGATTTGTCCATCCATATGACGGATAGATATACTCTGGGCCCTCTCGGTGGAATGTCATCCAATTAGCTTGCAAGCATGTGACTGGATCACAAGGGATCACATACCACGGGAACGAGAAAAAAGTACTTATCGGTAACGAGGTTGAACTAGGTATGCAGAGATACCGACGATCAAAACCTCGGATAAGTAAACTATCGTGAGACAAAGGGAAATTGGTATCGTATGTAAGTGGTTCATTCGATCGCAAAGTAATCGTAGAAATATGTGGGAGCCATATGAATTTCCAGATTCCTCTATTAGTTATTGATCGGAGAAGTGTCTCGATCATGTCCGCATAATTCACGAACCGTAGGGAGACACACTTAAGGATTCGATGTTGTTGAGTAGTTATGGAATGATGAGTAAGAGACCGAATGTTGTTCGGAGTCTCGGATGGGATCCGGGATATCACGAGGAGATCCGGAATGGTCCAGAGAATAAGATCATATAAGGAAAGTCCTGTTTCGGAGTTGGGGAATGATTCCAGTGTTTTCACCGGGAATGTTCTAGAAGGTTTCGGAAGGTCCGGCACTCCGGAGGGGAAGGGTACATGAATGTGTCATGACAATGTGGAATGGTTGCATCATGTAATAGGTATCATGGCTGGGCAAAATAAAGGGAGAAATCAAATCCTAGTTTGAAAAGTCAAACGCCAATTTGAAAAGTCAAACGACAAGTTTGCTTGGTGGAGGGAGAGTAGGAAACCTACTTGGGGAGGAAGTCCTCCTCCCTCCACCCGCCGGCCAAGGAGGCCGAGTTTGGGGAGGACTCCCTCCTCCCAACCGGCGCCCTCCCACCTATAAAAGGAGGGGCAGGGGTGCCCCTCTTCCCTACACCTCTCACACCCAACACCACCTAAACCCTAACCCTAGCCGCCGGCCTCCTACAAGTCGCCGCCGCCCCTAGGGTTTCTCCTAGCCACCGAATTGGTGCTTCCCCAAGCCCTAGCCGCCGGCCAAGCTCCGCCCCTTGGTGCCTTCTAAACCCTAGATCACCAAGGCCTCTCTCATAGTCCACCAAACTCGCTTCGGCTTAAGGCGAAGCCCTGCGAGATCTCCCCTCTACTTTCGGTGCCACGCCGTCGTGCTGCCGGAATCGCGAGGAGAGTGCTACAACCTCTCACTTTGGAACAAGGAGAGGAAGGTCTTCATCGAAAATTTAACGTGATCGATCATTGCGAAGCGCCTGCAACGCAGCTGGAAGGATCGTCTACGCGATCTTGAGATCGGCAAGAGTACGACTACATCGCCCACGAGAATCTGCTCTCATTAACCGCTTTGGAATCTTCGAGGGTGAGTTCCTCTATCGACTCATTGCTACAATCTAGTAGATAGATCTTGGCTTGTTTGTTTGCATGCGGTAGAATTTTTTTGTTTTCCATGCTACGAACCCCTACACCGTCTTGCACCCATGTCCTCCCTCGTTACTTGGTGCTCGTCCGCCGACTCCCTCTTTGCCGACTCCGTCTCCATCGGTTTGCCGCTCTACATCGACTTTCGTGGCCTCTTCACGCGGCTATGGCCTCCCTTCGCCGACTTCGTCTACATCGGCCTGCCGCTCTACATCGACTTTTGCGGCCTCTTCACGCGGCTATGGCCGCCCTTCGCCGACTTCGTCTACATCGGCTTGCCGCTCTACATCGATTTTCGTGGCCTCTTCACGTGGTTATGGCCGCGCTTCGCCGACCCCGTCTATGTCGGCTCGTCGCTCGACATTGACTCTTGCAGCTTCTTCAGGCGGTTGTGACCGTCTTTCGTCGACTCCGTCTTCATCGACGTGTTGCTCTCCGTCGCTACCTTTGGCGACCTCTGTGTGTGTAGGTGATAGCTCCTCGTTGGCACCTGATTATACCTCGACCTCTCTAGTCATGCCCCTTTCTGCGCATGAGATAGCCTAGCTTCGATGCCTGCTTGATGCTTGGGACTCTTCACCGACAGGTTCTGCTGGTTCCGCGACTAAGTTTTCTGGCATTGAGTGACCACCTCCTCCTTCTCCAGGTACATCCCCATGGCTTCTTGATACTGGAGCTTCTTTTCATATGACTCCTGATTCTTCCTTGTTGCATTCTGTTCGACCTTTCGACCCTCCTATTCGTGTTCTTACTGCCGATGGTACCCTCCTCCCAGTTATTAGTCGAGGCATTCTTAGTACTTCCTCGTTTCATGTTCCTTCTGTTGCGCATGTTCCTCAACTTAACATGCAACTCTTTTCTAGTAGTCAGATCATCGACTCTCGTTCTAGCATCACTCTCGACTTTGATTCCTGTTCTGTTCAGGATCGTCGCACCGGCACTATGCTTGGTGCTGTCCCCCGCCGCCATGATGGCCTCTGGGAGCTTCACTAGCTTCGTCTTCCTTCTGATGCCACCATCGCCAGTTCCTCAGCATCTATAGCCATTGCTACTAGCTCTTTTCAACAGTGGCATCATCGTATTGGACATTTATGTGGTTCTCGACTCTCGTCTTTAGTTCATAGTGGTGTTCTGGGTTTGTCTCTGGAAATGCTTCTTTGGATTGTCAGGGCTGTCGGCTTGGTAAGCAGATTCAGCTACCGTATCCTCATAGTGAGTCTATGTCCGAGCGTCCTTTTGATCTTGTTCACTCTGATGTTTGGGGTCCAACTCCCTTACCCTCGACAGGGGGTCATCGCTACTATGTTCTCTTTATAGATGATTTTTCTCGTCACACTTGGATATATTTCATGTCTTCTCGTAGTGAGGTCTTGTCTATCTATAAGAAATTTGCTGCCATGGTTCGTACCCAGTTCTCCACTCCTATTCGTGTGTTTCATGCAGATTCTGCTGGCGAGTATATCTCTCATTCACTGCACGCTTTTCTTGCTGAGGAGGGTACTCTTGCTCAGTTTTCTTGTCCTGGTGCGCATGCTCAGAATGGTGTGGCTGAGTGCAAGCATCGTCACCTTCTTGAGACGACTCGTGTGTTGATGATTGCCGCTTCTCTTCCGCCTCACTTTTGGGCTGAGGCTTTCTCCACTGCCACCTATCTTGTCAATATTGAACCCACTACTGCTCTGCAGGGTGGTATTCCTCTAGAGCGCCTCTTTGGTCATCCTCCTGATTACTCGGCGCTTTGTTCGTTTGGTTGCGTTTGTTATGTTCTTATTGTCTCTCGTGAACGCACCAAACTGACTGCTCAGTCTGTTGAGTGTGTCTTTCTTGGATACAGTGATGAGCATAAGGGCTATCGGTGTCGGGACCCCGTTGGTTGTCGGATGCGCATTTCTCGTGATGTCATGTTTGATGAGACGCGTCCTTTCTATCCTCGCCCCACCTCCTTGACCTATCCAATGGAGGATATCTCCTTTCTACTTCTTCCTGACACACCTCCCTCTATTCCTATTGATCCTCCTTCGGGACCTATTATTGCTGATGTCTCACCTTCGACCCCGTTGTCTTCCTCCCACCTAGTTATCCTCCTTCTTCTCCTGATCCTCCACTCACCTCACCGTTGTCTCCTTTTCCCTTCCATTATTCTCGTCGCTCTCATGTTCCGGATCCTCCTCCTGATGTCCCTTCTGTTTCTTCTTCCGATATGTCTTCTTCTTCTGACGATATTCCCTCTCCTCTTCTGACGACTTGTCTGCGTCGTCCACCTAATCGTTACTCTCTTAGTCAGTACGGTCTCCCTGTTGCCCTCGAGCCGACTTCTTATCGGGATGCTGAGCATCATCCTGAATGGCAGCTTGCCATGGCTGAGGAGATTGCTGCGCTTGAGCTCACTGGCACCTGAGATCTTGTCTCTCCCCCTCCCGGTGTTTGTCCCATCACGTGCAAGTGAGTCTATAAAATTAAGACCCGCTCTGATGGATCTCTTGAGCGCTATAAAGCGCGTCTTGTGGCTCGTGACTTTCAGCAGGAGCACGGCCGTGACTATGATGAGACTTTTGCCCCTGTGGCTCATATGACCACTGTGCGCACTCTTCTTACTGTTGCTTTTGTTCGACACTGGTCTGTGTCTCAGCTTGATGTTCAGAACGCTTTCCTCAATGGTGAATTGAGTGAGGAGGTTTACATGCATCCTCCTCCTGGGTATTCTGTTCCCGATGGGATGGTTTGTCGTCTTCGGCATTCTCTTTATGGCCTGAAACAGGCCCCTCGTGCCTGGTTTGAGCGCTTTGCCTCTGTGGTGACTGCTATTGGTTTCTCTCCCAGTGCTCATGATCCAGCGCTGTTTGTTCACACTTCTTCTCGTGGACGCACTCTTCTCCTTCTCTATGTTGATGATATGATCATTACTGGTGATGATCCCGAGTATATTGCCTTTGTTAAGGCTCGTCTTCGTGATCAGTTTCTTATGACTGATCTTGGTCCTCTCCGCTACTTTGTTGGGATTGAGTTCTCCTCCACTTCTGATGGCTTTTCTATCTCTCAAGAAAAGTATATTTAGGATCTTCTTGCTCGTGCTTCTCTTGGGGATGAGCGCACTGTTGAGACTCCTATGGAGCTTAATGTTAATCTTCGTCCTACTGATGGTGATCCTCTTCCTGACCTGACGTGTTCTCGCCATCTTGTTGGGAGTCTTGTTTATCTTGCTATCACTCATCCTAACATATCTTATCCTGTTCATATTCTGAGTCAGTTTGTCTCAGCTCCTACCACTGTTCACTATAGTCATCTCCTTCGTGTTCTTCGCTATCTTCGTGGCACGATCACTCGTCGCCTTTTTTTCCTCGTTCCAGCTCCCTCCAGCTTCAGTGCTACTCGGATGCTACGTGGGCGAGTGATCCTACAGATCGTCGTTCCCTTTCTGCTTACTGTGTGTTTCTTGGTGGTTCGCTCATTGCTTGGAAGACAAAGAAACAGACAACGGTTTTCCGTTCGAGTATTGGTGATGATCCTGAGTATATTGCCTTTGTTAAGGCTCGTCTTCGTGATCAGTTTCTTATGATTGATCTTGGTCCTCTCCGCTACTTTTTTGGGATTGAGGTCTCCTCCACTTATGATGGCTTTTCTATCTTTCAGGAAAAGTATATTCAGGATCTTCTTGCTCGTGCTGCTCTTGGGGATGAGCGCACTGTTGAGACTCCTATGGAGCTTAATGTTAAACTTCGTCCTACTGATGATGATCCTCTTCTTGACCCTCGCCATCTTGTTGGGAGTCTTGTTTATCTTGCTGCCACTTATCCTGACATATCTTATCCTGTTCATATTCCGAGTCAGTTTGTCCGAGCTCCTACCACTGTTCACTATAGTCATCTCCTTCGTGGTCTTCGCTATCTTCGTGGCACGATCACTCGTCGTCTTTTCTTTCCTCGTTCCAGCTCCCTCCAGCTTCAGTGCTACTCGGATGCTACGTGGGCGAGTGATCCTACGGATCGTCGTTCCCTTTCTATTTACTGTGTGTTTTTTGGTGGTTCGCTCATTGCTTGGAAGATGAAGAAACAGACAGCGGTTTCAAGATAATACAAGTTGCTCTTCATCTAACATATGCAACAACTAAATCGGATTGTAATTTATAGGGACACGAGGAGCAAACTCTCGAAATTAATCAAAGTGTAAACAGATTAATAGATCATTTCTTTTCACATATTTTCTTCAATTTGTACTTGTAAAAGCTAACATGACACGCATGGGCGTCTCCTCAAGGGAACAAATGAATACCTTCTTCCACTTGGCGACGAGGTTACGTTCACCATGTCCCTGATCAAGGAAGAACTCATACAGCTCCAGGGAGATCTCCTTCTTGTTGTAGTAGAGTTCATACACGTATCGGCTCCTCTGGTAATTGAGCTTGAAGATGGGCCACAGCAGCTCACACTTTCTCTTCCTACCGTGTGGATCATTCTCAGCTGCACCGCGACACATACAACCGTATTATTAACAATTTGAGATCTCAACGGTACATAGACTGCTGATGGCCAACCAAATCTGACCTTCCCTAATCCTGGAGTGGAGCTGTGAGAGGGTGGGTTCTATTCTATGAGCTTCCATCCATCAGAATACTTGACACCGCTGCCGCTCGTATTAATCTTAGGCACGATGCTTCTTCTGCAGTATTGAGACAAAAAATCACAAATCTGCAGACTAGTATAGGCATTTATTGGGGGAATGTGCTACTCTATTTAGAATGAATTGCAAAATGCAGAATATCTTGCCTTTAATTCATCCTTCAGCGACCCGCAAAAAAAAAAAATCATCCTTCAACACATCATAATTAGACGGAATACAGTGTTCAGAAGCAGAAAGAGAATTAACGCCAAACTCAAGGCAATTGATAAGTTGTCAGACTTCACATCTATCAACAGCTACCAAATAAGGACTCGATGCTACATCGGAGCAATATAAATCTGCAAACAAAACTCCGCTGCAGTAAGCCTAATACTTCAATCTTTCCCTGTTTTTCTTTCACAAAAAGCCAGCGGACTTGCTGGATTTCATTGATGAAGAATAGGGGTTAACAAATTACAACCTGAATGTTGAGAAGGGCGACAGTTTGCCGACGCTGGTTACCGGCTTTGGACACCCAGCTACCTAGCTAGAAGTATGCTCAGGGTGGCTGGAAAATTCTTGTTACTGCCTTGATTCCGACCATGTGCCAGGTGCGAGCTTCATCGATGATTCTTCCATGTAGTTGGTCTGGAGTCTGGACTGCATTGTCTTTGGTTGAAGATCGGAAGTGATCTTCCAGATCAGCCAAATGAGAAGATGGGAAGTGATCTTCCAGATATGCCGATCATTGGGTTGCAGGAGATGGAGTTGCATTCCTCGCAGTGATAACTGTGGATCACGGGGAAGGCTGCTGAATGGCGCCCCCATTGCTACCTTGATCTTTGTGGCGACGTCGTTCACATAGCTGCAGGCTCCCAAGGTGTGGTTTGCCGTTTCAGGTGCCATGTTGCCGAAAGGGCATAGAGGCCATGTTGCCGAAATCTGCCCTCAAACTGAATTTGGTAGGCACTCGCAGAAGAATAAAATCCATCAACAGTCCATTTCCATCTTACCGTGTCGTTGTCGTTGAACGTGATGTGCTGGGTGCAATCCCAGAGCTCACATATCTCTCTCGGTACCTGCACCGTGGGGTTGGCCTTTATGCAATCTTTCCCTGTTGACGAGAAACTGTCCTCGTTATCACAAGCACAAGTATATTCAGTTACCCCTCACATAGTCAGAAGTTCAACTAAGAACCCTAGATTCTCTTCATAGATACTCAACCAGTCTCAACGGGGAACATTTACAAAGTTACCACGCCCGTGGAATAAGGAGAAGAAACAAGTAGAGCGAGCTTACAAAATCATGCTGAGCGCAGCGTAAACAGATTAACATGGGTGCTTTTGGGTGTGTCTGTTCTTAGGGCATCTCCAGCAGACCAACCCAATTCGGCGATGCAAACCATCCGATTTGGTCTATGGAGAAATTTTGGTCGTGGTCCAGCCTGGAGCGTTCAGTGGCGTGACCCAATCTGTCTATGTTGGCCTGTTGGTCATAAACACACAAAAAATTAAATTCAAACTTAATATAAAAGCGCGCTAATTTGCCGAAAAGTTCTATAGATAATCTACATAGGAAAAAAAGGTACCCTAGGTACGGCCTTTGGTCTGGGCGGCGCCGTGGCCATCTACTCCTCGCCATCGGAGACGAGATCGATGTACGACGCCGGCGCACGGAGGTTCTAGGGTGGCAGCGAATACGACTGCTCCAACGGGTCGATCACCTGCCCAAACCATGCTGGCCAATCAGGCTGAGGTGGTTGCACCAGATCGGCCAGCTCCATCCTGAGCCAGGGAACTACCGGTGGTACCCATGTCGGCAGCGGCGGAGGAGGAGGCAGGAAGGCGTTGGTCTCCGTGACCATCCCTGACAGCTAGACGGTGTCACGGAAGCTCACCCATTTCACGTTCTCCTCCACGGGTGGAGCCATGACCTGGTCGAGGATGGCGTCATCATCGTAGCCGGACGCCAAGAGGTCCTGGTACTCCCGGGGAAGTGGATGGGCACCCGCTTCCTGCTTCACGACGCGGTCGTAGCCCTCTCCCTCATCGTCGTCGTGTCAGAGGAAGGGTAGTTGGGACGCCCTCGTAGAATTGCCAGGGATCTCGCCGCGGAATGCAGACGAGTGTTGCGCGTTGTGCTCCCACGCCAGGAAGTTCTTCCAGCATGCCTTGTTCTGGTAGGCTCTCTTCCACTGGAAAGCCTAGGGGAGCTTGGCGATGTGGCAACGCATCTCCGCCTCTAGCGCCTTCCCTTTCTTCGGCGGGGGCGGCACCGACACCCTCTAAGGAGGAAGACATCATGGTGGTCAATGTTGTCCCCCTTCCGCCAGCACCGCTCGCACTCCGCCACACGATAGTAGCGTTGGTCATGCTGTCGCTTGTCGACGTCATGGAAAACGTCGTCGCGTGCTGCAGGACCGAAGAAACCCTGTGGCCCTGGCGATGGCGGCACGCCATGAAGGGATCACCACATCGGTGGTGCAGTGGACGAATGGCGTAGAGCCGTTGGCCTCGGCGCCGTTCTTCGTCCCCTTGAGCCACGAAGGCATCTTCATCGTTAGTGGCAGCGACAATGGTGGCGGTGGGGGAGATTTCTTGGCAATGGCTAGGGTTGAGAGTGCGGCGCCGATGGGGCGCTGGGCTGGCTTAAGTAGCCCCTGGCCGCGGTGCGCACGTAGGTTCTCGCGTCTACGCCATCCCATCAATGCCGGCACGCGAACTCAAATGGCACTCGTATCATCAATCAATCTACGTCGACCTTGATGGCCAAGGCTGCTGCCACCGGTCATTCTACCTGCGAGCGCGTCTGAGTCGATGGCACGCGTCTCGATCGCTCCCAAGCAGGCTTGATGCCATCAGTGTTTGGGCAAGCGCTTTGTCCGCCTACGTCCGGGCCTGACGCATCTGCCACCCAAATTTGGTGGACGAATGGGTCGCGTCGGACGGGTCGGTCTGAATAGGTCGCACCACTAGACGCTGCGCAGCCGACTCTCCTGTCCGGTCGGACCACCAGTTCGGACATGGTCGGGCCGTTTGGGTCATGCCAATAGAGATGGCCTTAGAGCATCTCCAAAGGAGGCCCCTAACTTTTGTTTCTTTTCGTTAGTTCTGTCCAATTTGGAGGGGGTGTAGGGGGCGATGTTCGCCCATTGTACCCGCCTCCCCCAAATTGAAACTTAAAATCAACAAAACTTGATCAAATAAACATACATTGCATAGATTATAACAAAGTTCGGATACATTTTTGAAATTTAAACTAAACTACAACCAAAATTTAAACAAAACTTTAAGTAAAACTAAACTATATACAAACTAGATTCTAGTCGATGAAGATACTGCCCACGCGGATGATGACGGGCTTGGGTGCTGCCGTAGGGACAGAGCCAGGATTCAACCATGAGGGGGAGGGGGGGTGTTGAAGATGATAATAATGTACTCTAGATAAGATTTATTTTTTTTACGAAAATGCCACAGCTTGTTATTTTGTCTTAGCAGACTAGTATGGAGACCAAAAATCACAACATATCAAGTCTACTATAGCGTCTATATTAGTACAACTTAGCATATGTGCTGGCCAATACAAAACAAACTCCTTATTTATATTAGATCAAGTTTATCTGAAGGACTACAAACCTCATCGGGAAATTTGATAATCTTATTGGAAATGACCTTTGTGGAATTTTTTCTAAGCTAGATATTACTTGCATGTAATAAAGTCATCACCCCCATCAAAAGACACGTCGAGTTACTAAAATTAGCAATTGTCCTATATGAAAATACAAGATGAACCGTCAATTAGGCTATAGGTTACACGACATGGTACCTTTAACGTGATGAAATGTTTGAGGAAGACAGACTCGATGGCACGGGCACACGGAAGGTCGTTGGCGTCGCGACAGGCTCAACAGAGGCAGAGGTAGCGACCCTGCTAGCATGGTGCCGCGGTGGCGTCATCTCGTCTGACATCTGGCCAAATCGAGCGGAGGCAAACACCGAACTAGTTCAGTCTACTATCTAAACAACTGATGACGGCTCTTGGTCTAAACTAACCAAATGACTATCGAGCAATTTTAAAACGATAGCCTGTAAATAAAACATGGACTCGTTTTGGGCTTAGATACATAAAGAGCACCGCTTACCAATGCGTCATGTTTGGGATGAATACCGACTAGATCACCTCTAAATATTCTTAAATCCAAATGTTTTCCTCACTCTTCCATTTGGAGGCACAACATAAATGCTCTAAAATCGGCTTTTTGGTCATCTGTTCTCAAAATCTGGCCACTTTTGAAACAACACTTTTTCTATCAAATCACCGAAGGAAATATTTCTATCTGAAGCTCTCCTTGATACCAAAATTGGCAAACCATCTATGATGATCTCATAATTCAACCTACAAGATTTGTTTACTCTCCTATCATCTCCGACCTTTGGATTCCTGGGAGAAAAACCTAGAATTCCAACCTCATTGACACAATCTTCTTACCAAGTGCTGCAGTAGCAATTAACAACGCTCCCATTCTCCACACACAAGAGGATGACATCCTCTGCTGGAAATTAACTCTAAATGGGAAGTGTAACACTAAATCCACTTATAAAGCTTGCTTGCATATCCTCTATGAAACAGGTTCCCCAAGACCAACTATTGTACCAGAAGAGACAATCAAAATCATGAATCAGGTCTCGAAATGCAAGGATATGATACCAAGAATAAAAGATTTTTCTTGGCGTATTCTTCGACAAGCCTATTGGAGATATGCCCAAGAGGCAATAATAAAGAGGTTATTATCATATCTTCATGCTTATGATAAATGTTTACATACCATGCTATAATTGTATTAACCGGAAATATTAATACTTGTGTGATTTGTAAACATGTAAGAGTCCCTAGTAAAGCCTCTTGTTAAAATAGCTTGTTGGTTAATATATGATCATGGTTTTTTGATCGTGAACATTGATATGTTATTAACAACAAGGTCATACCATTAGAAGAATGATGTGATGGACATACTCCTATAGTTAAGCGTAGCATAAAGATCAAGTCATTTAATATAGTTCAATTGCTATAAGCTTTCAGATACATAGTAACCTAAATCCTTCGACCATGAGATCATGCTAATCACCATCACCGGATGGATGCTTTGATGACATGAAACACCACACCGTAACTGGGTGACTATAAAGGTGGCATTGAGTGTTCGAAAAGTATGTGTTGAGGCACATGGATCAAGAGTGGGATTTGTCCATCCATATGACAGATAGATATACTCTGGACCCTCTCGGTGGAATGCCATCCAATTAGCTTGCAAGCATACGACTGTCTCACAAGGGATCACATATCACGGAAACGAGAAAAGAGTACTTATCGGTAACGAGGTTGAACTAGGTATGCAGAGATACCGATGATCAGACCTCGGATAAGTAAACTATCGCGAGATAAAGGGAAATTGGTATTGTATGTAAGTGGTTCATTCGATCACAAAGAAATCATAGAAATATGTGGGAGCCATATGAATTTCCAGATTCCTCTATTGGTTATTGATCGGAGAAGAGTCTCGGTCATGTCTGCATAATTCACGAACCGTAGGAAGACACACTTAAGGATTCGATGTTGTTTAGTAGATATGGAATGTAAGTAGTGAGACCGAATGTTGTTCGGAGTATCGGATGGGATCCGGGATATCACGAGGAGATCCGAAATTGTGCGGAGAATAAGATTCATATAAGGAAAGTCCAATTCCGGAGTTCGGGAATGATTTTGATGTTTTCATCGGAGAGGTTCTAGAAGGTTCTAGAAGATTCACCGGACCGGAAGGGGAAGGGTATATGCATGTGTCATGGATAAGTGGAATGATTGAATCATGCATGTCCTAGGTAACTTGGTTGGGTATTTGCAAGAAAGAAATTGAGCTCCAAATTGAAAGTCAAAAGGCAAGTTTGAAAAGTCAAACTGGGACAATGTATCCTGGTGGAAGAAGTAAAGAATCCATATTTCCCTCCACCACAAGCCAACAAGGAGAGGGAGTTGGGGAAGGATTCAAAATCCCCTCTCCCAAGCTGCCCTCCCTCTCATAAATAGAGGGAAGGGGTGCCCCAAGAGACACACAACACCAGCCCCTCCCACCTAGCCGTCGCGCCGCCTCCGCCCCCATCGCCGCCGCCGGCCACGCCTCCTCCTCTCCGGCCTCTAAACCCTGGATTGCCGGAAACCCTAGATCCACCATAACATGCTCCGGCTTAGGCGAAGCCCTGCAGGATCTTCCCTCTACTTCCGACACCACGCCGTCGTGCTGCCGAAATCGCGAGGGGAGAACTACAACCTCGGCTACCTGCTAGAACAAGGGAGAGGAAGGTCTTCATCGAGTATCGAACGTGTGACCGACTACGAAAGCGCTGCCGGAACGCAGCGCCGGAAGGATCGTCTACACGATCTTAAGATCGGCAAGTGTACGACTACATCACCCATGAGAATCTGCTCTCGTTAACTGCTTTGGAATCTTCGAGGGTGAGTACTCTAATTGACTCTTTGCTACAATCTAGTAGATAGATCTTGGCTTGTTTGTGTTCATGTGGTAGAATTTTTTTGTTTTCCATGCTACGAACCCCTACAGTGGTATCAGAGCCGTGTCTATATGTATATCTGTTGCACGAGTAGAACACAATGGTCATTATGGGTGTTGATGCTTTTGTTGTCGATTGCTCCTTGTGTACTTTGCATCTTGCGGGATAGTGGGATGAAGTGGCCCGGGCTAACCTTACATGACATCGTTCAGGAGACTTGCTCCACGCTTGACATGCAACTTGTATTGCATAAGTGGCTTTGCGGGTGCCTGTTTCTCCCAACATAGTGAAGATTCAATTTACAACGGGTGATTGACAATACTAGTATCAACGTTGTGGTTCTTGTTCGTAAGTTAGAACGACACTTATTGAAAGCCCCAAACCATGTAAAACATGCAAAGAAAATTAGAGGTGTCTAACTTTGTTTTGTAGGGGTGTGCTGTGTTGTGATATGGCCATGATTGTGATTATATATGATGTATGCAATGTTCCTTATTGTAAGTCGGCAACCAGCGGGAGCCTTATGGTTGTCTTTTAGTTTCATTAAGACCTGCGTGTCTATTATTCAAAGTAGTTGTAATAGTTGATGTTGGTAGACGACAACCATGGAGCGGTGCCATTGACCTTGACGCCACACTGGTGATGATGGAGATCATGTTTGTGCTTGAAGATGGAGATCAGAAGCACAAGAAGAAAGGCCATATCATATCACATATTATGAATTGCATGTGATGTTAATCCTTTTATGCATCTTGTATTGATTAGATCGCGACTGTAGCATTATAAGATGATCCCTCTCATAAAATATCAAGTTATAAAGTGTTCATACTTAGTAGGCACCATTGCCAAAGCTCGTTGTTTCGAAGCACCACGTGATGATCGGGTGTGTTAGATTCTGCGAGTGTATACAACGGGAGCAAGCCAGATTTTCTCATGCGGAAACTAAGGTTACATCTTGACGAGCCTAGCATGTACATACATGGTCTTGAAACACGGAATACCTAAAGGTAAAGCATGAGTCATATAGATGATATGATGAACATGATGGTTGTTCTCCTTTGAAACTACATCATGTCACGTGATGATTGGACTTGGTATAGTGGATTTGGTTTATGTAATCACTAAAACAATATGGGAGATATTGTTTTGAGTGGAAGTTCAACAGCAATATGATTAAAAGTTGAACACTATTTATTATAAATTAAATCAAAGTGAATTTGCATAGTTGTTGTAGTCATTGGCATCTGTTTACCACCTTGCGCTTAGTTATAATTGAGATAATAGAACTATAGGATTCTGGTTAGTTACTTTACAAACTGGTATCGTATTGTTTTGAAGTGTTAATCTAAAGTTTAAAAGTCCTATTGGAAACTTTTAGTAAGTTCCGGTTGCTCCGTGAAGTTTAATAATTGGTATTAAATCAAGAGTAACAATTCTAGTGTTAGTATATAAATATCATGTTTGTCTCCATGATTCTTGATATTCAAAAGATTTTTTTAATATCAAGGTTATCGGGGAGCTGAAAGAATTGTTTCAGAAACCATCATGTGTGAAAGATATTGTGATATCTGAAACAAAGTTTTGGTTGCAACATGATAGAGTATAATATGGCAAAAGTCATGTTCTCATATTTGATGAGAATTTGCAAAAGGTTGAAGACGCTAGTCGTCTTAATCCTCCAAAAGGTTTTGGAGATCAACATTATACTCGAAATTCACCGTTATAAGCTAAAGTAGCTTGATCATGAATAGTTCCATGATAAGGATGAATATTTGATGTAGGTAAAATGTTTACTACACTAAAAGATTACTAAAGAATGGAATTTGAAAGAACACCAAACATTTGATGGTGATCTACTTCAAAGTGAAAGTCCAAAGACATTGGTATTTAACTATACATGTTTTGGACTATGTGTCATAAGTATGGTGCCACTGTTGATGTTGATAGATTCTTTTGAAAGGATAAAGAAACACTGAAAGAGAAATCTAAGAAATATTTGGCAGAAGAGAAAAGACTAAAAATTTTCAGCTTAGGTATGTAGAGGATAGACATGTCATGGTTGTATTCTTTGCTTGTTAAATAATGTAGTTCTTCAGTATTGGATACTGAATTTGTTGGTGTGAATCGTCATACGAAATAACACAATTCATGAACTACAATAGCCTAAGTAACTAGCAAAAGAATATGTGATGATGTTCATCGAGAACAAATAAAGGGTTGTTGTGTTGCTCGTTGAAATCAAAACTTACCTTCAAGATTTGTTTCAATAATTGTTATTTCGATCAGGTATTATGAGAACAAAAGGGTTATTCAAATAATTGCCATAATCCATAAAATATGGATGATTTACAAATCTCGTTGGAGAAATCACATCCATAAAAATAGTGCTAAAAATGTCGAAAGACAAATTGATTGAAAGATCACTTAGGAAGTGACATCGCCGTTTAAATAATACTGGAAAGAAAACATGAAGAAACTCCATGTGGATGGAATTTTGGAATATTTTGATTTTTGATCAAATGATGCTTGTGAAACTTTCCTAGAGATAATTAAAACTCCGTTCATAGGCCAAAAAAAGGAAAGAATGACTATATCATTGGAATTTGTACATATTTGATGTATGAAGTCCATTACGTGTAGTAGAGAGCGATGGATTTCAACTTCATATGCTTTCTCCGAAAATTTGAGTGAATATATGAATATTCTACTTAATGAGGATGAAGTGTGAAACATTTGAAAAGTTCAAAGACTTTCAAGATGAAGTGCAAAATCAATGTAACAAGAAAATAAAGAATTTATGATAGGATCATAAAGGAAGATATTTGAGTTACAATTTTAGCATAACACCTAAGATTTGAGGAATCGTTCCATGGATTTGCGTTTCCCGAAGCACCATATGAGTATGGAATAATCGAGATATGCAATAAAACCTTGTTTGACATGGTAAGATCGAAGGTGTAATTCATAAAGCTGCCATTATATTTTAATGATTAAAAGCTTTAGAGACTACCGCTATTTCAAATAAAGAGCTCCATCATGATCCATTGAAATGGTACCATATAAAGTTATGGTTTGGGATAAAACCCAAGTTGTCCTTTCTTAAACATTGGTATCCATAAGTAAGATGTTTATAACCAAAGTCAGATGAGCATGTCTTTGTAGGTTATTTCGGATAATCGTTGGGTACTCCTCCATAACACCAAAGACAAAAGTGTTTGTCGCTTAGAACGTCAAGTTTCTTGAGAAGAAATTTTTCGTGAAAAGTTAAGTGGGAGGACAATAGAACTTTGATAAGGTTAAAAGAACCTTAGCTATATGTGCTGAGTTGCGCAGCACCGGAAAGCGTTTTGGAGGCAGCAACAATGCTCATGGCTCACGTGCCTCAAAGGTTGTGGCCACGGAGGTCTAAGTTCCTATTAAACCAAGTAGGTTGGGTAAACAATCAAATAACAAGATTTGAGTGTTGAATCATTATTTGACAATAATGAAGGGACTACATGCAAAGAATCAATGATGGGCCCCGACTCCGTCAAATGTCTTGAATCCATAAAATCCGTGATAGTTCCATACACGAGAAATCAAGCTTTGAACTTGAAAGACCCTCTAGAAAGGTGTAAGACCTTACAGTCGTGTTTGGATCTATAAATAAATAGACATGGATGTTTCACATCTATGAAATAGTCGAAATGTTGGGAAAGAGTTCACAACAATGTTCAGAGGTTGACTATGACAAGATTTGATCTTTCATAGCGATATTTAGTCTAGAAGGATTAATGTAGCAACCACTACATATAATTTTGTTATGTGGTAGTTGAATAAACAAAACAAGTTCTTCTGATAGAATTGTTACCTAGGACGTGTGCATAACACGGTCCATAGGGTTTTGTTAATTCAAAGGATGCTAAAAGCGTATGCAAACTAAAATGGTTAAAGTGAGCATCGCGGAGTTGGAATCTTCACCATGATGAAACTGTTAAAAAGAGTTTAAATTCATCAGAGACGATGAAGATGCTTGCATTTGCAAGAAATTAAATGGAAGCGCTAAGACATATTTCTAATACATTATGTGGAAGACATATTGTTGATTGGGAATGATGTTTCTTTTATTAACACATGTTAAGAATTTCATCTCGATGAAAGACTTATGCAAAACCCGAATATTTGGCATCAATATCTATATAGATAGATTGAGACGCTAATATGGTTGTGCCAAATTTACATAGATGAGATATTGAATGAGTTCAATATGGAAATGACAAGAAAGGTTCTTGCCACGCAGAAAGGATTAAATCAAAATTCAAGTGTATCGACACTTGGTAAGTGAAACAAAGATTCAAGTATTGATTGATACTTGATGAATAAAATCACAAAAAGTATTTTTCAATCATATTGTGATATGTACAAATCCAGATATGTCCTATGCTCTAAATGTTATGAGTATATACCAGAATGATTCATAAGATGATCATTGGACAATAGTAAGGATATTCTTATGATCTTTTGGAAGAACTAAGAATATATTATTTTGTATAAGTGAAAAATAGATGGTTAGTTCATTGTAAAAGGTACTACATTGATACTAGTTTTGTCACAAAGTACAAATTAAGTTTATCTCAATCTAAACTAAGAGTGGCACAGTATGATGGAAAGTAAGTTCCATAATGGATTTCGATGAGTTCCAAAGTTAAGTATATGAATGCTATTATAGCAGCAAAAGAGGGCATTTGTGTCAAGTAGTTTGTTATCAAAGTAGGTGTAGTTCACAACATGATAGTACTATGAAGATATATTGTAGGACAATATTGTTAACATGTTTTAACCCTATGAACTAAAGGTCTCACCAAAGGACCAAATTTATACAAAACCATCTCATTAGAGAATGAGTGATGCATAGAGACGCAAAGATATGAAATTACACACAGACCTGAAAGTGTCGGATCTAAAGATCGGTTGATCACTAGCAATCGTGTACATACAACACCGGAAATCCATAGGTGTTGAATACACAAAGATTTGAAACTAGATTGTTGTCTCTAGTGCAAGTGGGAGACTGTTGGAGATATGCCCAAGAGGCAATAATAAAGAGGTTATTATCATATCTTCATTCTTATGATAAATGTTTACATACCATGCTATAATTGTATTAAACAGAAACATTAATACTTGTGTGATTTGTAAATATGTAAGAGTCCCTAGTAAAGCCTCTTGTTAAACTAGCTTGTTGGTTAATATATGATCATGGTTTCCTGATCATGGACATTGAGATGTTATTAACAACAAGGTCATATCATTAGAAGAATGATGTGATGGACATACTCCAATAGTTAAGCGTAGCATAAAGATCAAGTAATTTAATATAGTTCAGTTTCTATAAGCTTTCAGATACATAGTAACCTAAATCCTTCGACCATGAGATCATGCTAATCACCATCACCGGATGGATACTTTGATGACATCAAACACCACATCATAACTGGGTGGCTATAAAGGTGGCATTGAGTGTTCGGAAACTATGTGTTGAGGCACATGGATCAAGAGTGGGATTTGTCCATCCATATGACGGATAGATATACTCTGGGCCCTCTCGGTGGAATGTCATCCAATTAGCTTGCAAGCATGTGACTGGTTCACAAGGGATCACATATCACGGGAACAAGAAAAGAGTACTTATCGGTAACGAGGTTGAACTAGGTATGCAGAGATACCGACGATCAAACATCATATAAGTAAACTATCGCGAGACAAAGGGAAATTGGTGTCGTATGTTGATGACCCACAAGTGTAGGGGACCGCAACAATCTTCGCGGGTAGTATTACTTAATTTATTGATTCGACACAATGGGAGCCAAAGAATACTTGCAAGCCTTAACAGCTGAGTTGTCAATTCAGCTGCACCTGGAAATAGTTCTTGCTCACAGAAGTTTATCAGTAGCAACAGTTTGTAGTAGCAACAGCAACAATAAAACAGGAGCAATAGTAATAGTAACGATAACAGTGGGATTCTAGTGCGGTAGGCATAGGGATAGATGGACGGGCGTTGCATGGGCGAGTCTACACATGTAACTTCAAGATCTAGGGCATTGTAGATAAATAATAACAAGCATCCAAGTACTAAACAATCCTAGGCATGTGCTCCAAATATAGTCATACGTGCTCGCAATGAGAACTTGCACAACATCTTCTGTCCAGCCAGCCCGTGGCAGCGAGGCCTCTAGGGAACTACCGGCAATTAAGGTGCTCCTTTTAATAGAGCACCAGAGCAAAGCATTAACACTCTATGAACACATGTGATCCTCACACCATAGCCATCCCCTCCGGTTGTCCCAATTATTGTCACTTCGGGGCCTTTGGATCCGGAGAATGATATGTGTACACAACTTGCAGATAAGATCACAAACAATACTATGATAATGATTCAATAATAAGTTCAGATATGAGATCATGGCACTCGGTCCCTAGTGACAAGCATTAAGCACAACAAGTTGCAAAAAAGTCAAATAGCAGTAATAGAGATACTAGGTGATACGTCGGAAACGTATCTATAATTTTTGATGCTCCATGCTTGTTTTGTATCATTTGTCTTATGTTTTGTCGACACTTTGAGGTATTTTTATACACTTTCTGTAACTAACCTATTGACAAGATGCCATAGTGCCAGTTGCATGTTTTCTTCTGTTTTTGGTTCCAGAAAGGCAGAAAATCAATATTCTCGGAATTGGACGGGACAAAAGCCAAAGTCATTATTTTTTCGTAGCAACACGGAACCACGAAGCAGAGCCGGAGGGGGCCACAGGGTGTCCACACCCCCTAGGTGCAGGCAAGCCTTGGAGGCGCCCACAGGGGGTGTGGGACCCCTGGACCCCCACCGACCTTGATTCCTGTGCCTATAAGAAGCCTCCGACCCAAAAACCCTAGGGCATCCAGAAGAAATCCACGAAAACCTTTGTAGCTCCGCTGCCGCCAAAGGGGAGATTCGGGGGATAGAAAGTCTCTGTTCTGACACCCTGTCGGGACGGGGAAGTGCCCCCAGAGCCATCTCCATCGATCTCCACCACCATCTTCATCACCGTTGGTGATTCCCATGATGAGGAGGGAATAGTTATTCTTGAGGCTTAGGGCTCTACCGGTAGCTATGTGTTCATCTCTCTCTATGCATGATCTTGTGGTCATGAGCCTTGTAATCAAGTAGATCTACCTATCTACTCAAGTGCTTCATTAGATATCTGCTCTCCCCATGTGTGTGAAAGTGACATCGTGCATGCCATGGTGGCACTTAGGCTTGAGTCTACATATATACTCTTTGTGCTTTAATAGATCTATGCTTTTCCCCACGTCTGTGAAAGTGATAGCGGGCATACCGTGTGTGGCACTTTGGCTAGATTGAATATTTGTTATGAGTTATATTTGGAGTTGGATGTCTCTATGTAATTGTGGTGTTTGTTGGAACCATCTAGTGCTCAAGGTGACAGTGTGGGGTTATCTAGATTGGGGAAGGCGGACTTTGAGGTGTGCTGTTATAGCCCTACCTTGGATTAGAGTGTCCAACCGGAGAGTGGTTATCATGAAGAGAGGATATTTATATGAGAGAGTGTTCACTAGTGAAAGTATGATCCCTAGGCCTTGTTTCTAAGCATTGAAACACCGTTTGCTACTAGATCTGTGGCATGTTTGCTTGCTTTAGTATTTACCTCACCATCAAGCTATTTTGTAGCACCGTTACCACTTGTATTTCACTATCTCTTCGCCGAACTAGTGCACCTATATTAGGTGTGTTGGGGACACAAGAGACTTCTTGTATCTTGATTGCAGGGTTTCTTGAGAGGTGTAGCTTTGACCACTTCCTCCCTGAGTTCGATAAACCTTGGGTAATCCACTTAAGGGAAACTTGCTGCTATTCTACAAACCTCTGCACTTGGAGGCCCAACAACTTTCTACAAAAATAGAAGTGCGTAGACATCAAGCTATTTTTTGGCGCCATTGCCGGGGAGGATTTGTCCTTTTACCTTTCCTCCACGTCAAGCTCCATCAAAGTATTTTCTGGCGCCATTGCCAGGGGGGTAAGGTAAAAGGTACTCACATCCTCCTGTGTGAGTATTCGAAGTTGTTTCCTTTAGATTCTGAAATTTTGTCTTTTTGTTTCTTGTTTTCACTAGTTAGGCTTAATGGAAAACAACAACAAAATTAGAGAGCTTTATAGTGTTTATCTAGAGTTAGGACATGAAGTGTTTGAAGAGAAAATTAAAAAACCATTGGAGCTTTATTTGCATGCTAATAGCAATGTTATTAGTATGAATTCTTTGGACACCATTGTTGCTAATGCTATGGAAAAGTCTAAGCTTGGGGAAGCTAGTTTTGATGGAAAATGGTCTTTTTAGTCCCCCAGCTTTGGAAGATAGCTATTCTATTGCTTATGATGATACCAAACCTCCAATATATGATGATTACAATGATGATTATGATATTTTCAGTCCATCTACTATTGAGGACAAAGTTAATGGTGATTACAATATGCCTCCTATATTTGATGATGGTGATGAGAATAACAATGATAGCTATTTTATTGAATTTGCTCCCACTACAATTAATAAGAATGACTATGCTTATGTGGAAAGTAATGATAATTTTATGCATGTGGATCATGATAAGAATGTTTTATGTGATAGTTATATTGTTAATTTTATTCATGATGCTACAAAAAGTTATTATGAGAGAGGGAAACATGGTCTTATGCATCTAAAAAAATATTAAGTTTCCCCTCTTTATGTTAAAATTTTTGAAGTTGCATTTGTCTTGCTTCCCTATGCTTGCTGCTTTGTGCTTTCATGACTTGTTTCTTTACAAGATTCCTATGCATAGGAAGTGTATTAGACTTAAATGTGTTTTGAATTTGCTTCTTGATGCTCTCTTTTACTTCAATTGATATGTCTTATGTGAGCATCTTCCCAAACCATCAATACTAACTTAAAGGCGTTAAAGAAAAGTACTTGTTGAGAGATAACCCAAGAGTTTTATTGAGTCTTGTAAGTAATTACTTCAGTAATTACCTCTCCTTATCCTTTTTGTTTGCTTTTTGTGCCAAGAATAACCTCTAATGAGAGGGAAGTAAGATTTGGGGAGTTGCTGTCCTGAAACAGATTTTTTTCCTCCACCAAAACAATTCATGAGGAGTGTATGTAAGTCGGATTGAGCTGAAAATTTATGAATAAATCCCCCAGTATGTTATCTAACTTTCGTTAGTTCAACACTTTTTTAATTGAGCAACAGAAGGTCTTCAAAAAAATCGGTTTCTACCAGCTGGTCTGTTTTGACATATTTCTGCCATTATTTGCAGTTGCTTATTATTGATTCCTTTTTGAGATCTCTTTTAGGTGAATTGAGATTTTTGAAGGAGTTACTATAGTAGCTTGTTTTTAGTGAAAGTTTTTCTGTTTTGAAACTAAACCCAAAGGTCTATTATCTTTTGAATACACTAATGTTGCTAATGAAGATTGTGTGAAGTTTTGTATGAAGGAAAATTTTCAAGTGTAGAGAAAGAATGATGTAATGAGATGAAGAATGGAAAAAATCTCAAGCTTGGGGATGCCAACCCGTGTCACCCCAAGAAATATTCAAGAGGTACAGGCGTCAAAGCTTGGGGATGTGGGCATCCCCTTCTTCATCAATAAAAATCTCAGGTCTTTCTAGACACTTCGTTTTTATTGTTTCATGCACATTTGTGTTGTTCATGGAGCGTCTTAGTTTCGTTTTTAGTTTTTGTTTGTTTAGGTTGCTTGAGTAAGTTGGTTGGTTACACCAAACTTCTTTTGGAGAGATAAACACTTTGTTTTCATTGCCTAGAACACTCTACTTTTCATTCTTATTGTTCTGTGAGTGTTCACTTTTGCTAGCACTATGTTTAGCCTTAGTTTTCTTGTGCTTTTAGCTTAGAACTTTATAGTTCTTCTTTGTGGATTTGTGAGACAAGCTCACTGATCTTTATTGATTATTATCTTTGTGAGTTGTTTCAAATAAGTTGTTTGGTGTTGGAAAAGAGTAGAAAGTTTCATGCTTATAGTGGTATAAAAGGGAGCTTGTTTTGACTGTGGCTTAGATTTTATCATGTCATGCTAGATCTTGTTTTGACCTTATGCTTAGTTATTATTGTTGTAGCATGACTTGTTCCAAACAATTAGGATTGCTTAATGTGCCTTGAAAGAATCATGCATTGTTTTAGCATACAAAAGCATAGTATTGTGGTATTCTCCTTTGATGCTTTGTTTGGGTTGACTTGGCACATGCTCACACCATGTTATGACTATGAAAAGTCACCATAGCCTATACGATCATTTAGTCCTTGACTTGTAGTACCACTCTATGCTTTGATTAGTAATGCTTTGTTGCTCTGCATGATTATGGCCATTATTGCTCTCTTAGTTGGTTGCTCTCAGTCTTTTGCTAGCCTCCACTTGTATGAGTAAGCTCTACTCATGCTTCCAACTCCTAATAAACCAAGTTATTCCAAAGTGTCCACTATAAATTCCTATGCATGGTGTGCTACAACATTCCAAGTATATTCTTGTTTTCATCTATCTTCCAATTAAAAGGTATTTTGTTATGTGAAAACTTAGTGAATAAAGCCCTCACAAACTTGATGGCACACTTTATATTCTTTGCCCCTAATAAACTTGAAACATTGTGTCTTCTATGTTGTACATGCTTGCACTTATACGTTGGAATTAGTAGAACCGTACTTTCACGGGGAACGTTTTCAACATTGCACTTGTACTTTGTACTCAGTTGATATCATGCTCTTTTGTCTATGGATGTCACCGGTGTGAAATAAAGAGGGAACTTGTAAGTCCATGGAGTTTGTATCCTGTGTTAGAGAAACGCCTGGGCCGCTAGCCTAAGCCATGCCTAATCATGGTGGAAACTTGCAGCATCACCATAGTGACATCTATGAAGCATTCTTCTTATAAAAAAAGAGACACATTGAGAAAAGAGGAAAGAGACAAAAAAGCACCATATTCCCATGGTAAATAATAATATTGCTAAGATGCTCATTGTCTGCTTGCCTTGTCATTTTGGTTATGGGATAGCTCCTGTACCATGTGCAAGGGGTACCCCGTTGGCGGTTCTCAATGATATGCAAATACTTACAATGACAAGAACTTACAGGTGATTGAAGTTGAGTAGCATGAGGTGTGGCCCTCGTATTCAAGGGACTTGAGATTGCCAACTTATACTTCGTCAAGAATATACTCCATATTTGTTCAATTTAACCTTAATCACTTCAAGATGCTTATGATAGGGGCAATGAGGGCTGAAAGCTAACAAGTACCATAATTTTTGGAAGCTCTTTTTGAAACTTGACATCCCTGCTTCCTTTATGAAAGGCCTTTCTTCCACCATTATATAGTCTCCACCTTATACCTTTAGGCACCATTAAGAGAGCATAGTTGTCATCCTGTGTGTGCAGTGTCCCAAAACTTATTGATTGATGCATATTGTGATATTATTTGTTCATGTGTTACTTGTTTCTAGTCACCCTTGTGAACTTTGAAGGTGTCCTATGCATCTATTTGCTACTCTATGAGGGACATGCTGGTTGCCACTATGCTATGTTTTCTGTATGTGAAACAAAAAAACATTTTTCAATGCATGTTATTCATGATCTTTGTTTGTAGCCTTTCATGTTGCATGCATAGTTACTATGTCCTATTGTTAGAACTCCATCTTTCATGCACATGTTTAGAGTTCTTTGATCCCAACTTTCAATGCTTGCAAATGGTTTGATCTTGATTTTGATGGTGCATGTCACCTCAAAAATTATTCTTTTTATCACTTACCTACTCGAAGACGAGCAGGAGTTAAGCTTGGGGATGCTTGATACGTCGGAAACGTATCTATAATTTTTGATGCTCCATACTTGTTTTGTATCATTTGTCTTATGTTTTTTCTACACTTTGAGGTATTTTTATACACTTTCTGGAACTAACCTATTGACAAGATGCCACAATGCCAGTTGCCTGTTTTCTTCTGTTTTTGGTTCCAGAAAGGCAGAAAATCCATATTCTCGGAATTGGACGGGACACAAGCCAAACTCATTATTTTCCCAGAGGAACACGGAACCACGAAGCGAGGCCGGAGGGGCCACAGGTGGCCGCACTTCTAGGCGCGCAAGCCACAGGCGCCCACAGGGGGTGTGGGCCCCCTGGACCCCCAACAACCTTGATTCCTGCGCCTATAAGAAGCCTCCGACCCAAAAACCCTAGGGCATCCAGAAGAAATCCACGAAAACCTCTATAGCGCCTCCGCCGCCGAAGGGAGATTCGGGGGATAGAAAGTCTCTGTTTCGGCACCCTACCGGGACGGGTAAGTGCCCTCGGAGCCATCTCCATCGATCTCCACCACCATCTTCATCACCGTTGCTGATTCCCATGATGAGGAGGGAGTAGTTCTTCCTTGAGGCTAAGGGCTCTACCGGTAGCTATGTGTTCATCTCTCTCTCTATGCATGATCTTGTGGTCATGAGCCTTGTAATCAAGTAGATCCACCTTGCTACTCAAGTGCTTCATTAGATCTCTGCTCTCCCCATGTGTGTGAAAGTGACAGCGTGCATGCCATGGTGGCCCTTAGGCTTGAGTCTACATAAATATTCTTTGTGCTTTAATAGATCTATGCTTTTCCCCACGTGTGTGAAAGTGACATCGGGCATACCGTGTGTGGCACTTTGGCTAGATTGAATATTTGTTATGAGTTATATTTGGAGTTGGATGTCTCTATGAAATTGTGGTGTTTTTTGGAACCATCTAGTGCTCAAGGTGACAGTGTGGAGTTATCTAGATTGGGGAAGGCGGACTTTGAGGTGTGCTGTTATAGCCCTACCTTGGATTAGAGTGTCCAACCGGAGAGTGGTTATCATGAAGAGAGGATATTTATATGAGAGAGTGTTCACTAGTGAAAGTATGATCCCTAGGCCTTGTTTCTAAGCATTGAAACACCGTTTGCTACTAGATTTGTTGCATGTTTGGTTGCTTTAGTCTTTACCTCACCATAAAGCTATTTTCTGGCACCGTTACCACTTGTATTTCACTATCTCTTCGCCGAACTAGTGCACCTATATTGGGTGTGTTGGGGACACAAGAGACTTCTTGTATCTTGATTGCAGGGTTGCTTGAGAGGGGTAGCTTTGACCACTTCCTCCCTGAGTTCGATAAACCTTGGGTAATCCACTTAAGGGAAACTTGTTGTTGTTCTACAAACCTCTGCACTTGGAGGCCCAACAACTATCTACAAGAATAGAAGTGTGTAGACATCACTAGGCACTATGTCCTGACAGATCTTATTCGATTACCTGATAGAACTCATCCAAACCCTACCATCCCCAAGCCTACAGCGGGGGATTACTCACTCATGGATGAGGGAAACATCGATGTTTGATGGAGATGCATTGGTGATGACGATGACGATGATCCTCTCCAAATTCCCTGTCCCGGCAGGGTGCCAGAACGGAGTTTCTAGATCCGAATATTGGTTTCTGGTGCCGGCGGCGGAGCGGAACTCTTTCTGGAAAACTATCGAACCCCCCTCGGTTTTTAGGTCGAGAGGCAACTTATAGGCGCAGAGGGATGCCGCGGGGGTGCCTGGGGTGGCTGCACCTCCCTAGGCACGGCTAGTGGTGGGCCCGTGCCTGGCAGGGGTGTGGGCCCCCCAGGACCCTTCTCCGTCTCATCTTCTGGCTCCGTGGGTCTTCTGGTGAAATATAATTTTTTGCATATTTTCCGGGATTTTTCCTCATAGTTGATTTTCTGCACAAAAACAAGACACCAAAGTAATTCTGCTAAAAACAACGTCATTTCGTGTTAGTTGTATCCAAATCACACAAGTTTAGAGGAGAAACAATAGCAAAAGTGTTCGGGAAAGTAGATACGTTTTGGACGTATCAACTCCCCCAAGCTTATCTTATTGCTTGTCCTCAAGCAATTCAGTTGAAAACTGAGTGCGATAAAAGAACTTTCACGAACACATTTGCTTCATAAGATATATATATTCTCAACACAGGAGTAGATGCTTAAACTATTCATAATAAGAAGAATGCAACTAAGTCTACTCAATAGTCATTACAAGCTATGAAGAGAAATCAACTCAATAATAATAATTAGCATGAAACATAAACATAAGCAACATTGCAATGCTCATAGTAAGGTATGATAAAGTGGTATATCGCTTGCCTTTGTTTGTAGAGCACAATATAAATGCCAAGGCACCTTTGAAGTTCAAGTGAAGACTAGAAGTAAAGATACCAGAGATACAAGCATCAAAGTCATGACATAATTAACCAAGTTTTGAGACAAACACAAGAATGACAACTAATGCTCTCAAGAAGGTGCTCATAGAATAAGTGGTGACTCAACAAGGGAGTGAAAATGGTTTTGAGTTTGAAAGGCTTCCAAATGCTGAAAGGAAGGTACTCATTAGCTTTGAGCTCTCATTGCCCTATCATAGGTATCTTCATATTGTTAAGGTGAAAGTGAGGTCCAATCTGAGTTATATGCTTGACAGACCATAAACTGGAAATCCCAAGTCCCTTGAGTACAGGGCCGCTCCGCATGCTACTCAACTTTGGTTACCTCTAAGTTCTTGTCATTGTAAATACATGCATATCATAGAGAACCGCCAACGGGGTAACCCTTGCACATGATACAGGAGCTATCCCGTGATGAAAATGATAAGGCAAACAGACAATGAGCATTCAACAATCTTTTTATTTACTATATGCATAGTTTTTTATTGAGGATGCTTCACAGAATGCTCATCATGGTGATGCTACAAGTTTCCACCATGATTAGGCATGGCTTAGGCTAGCGGCCTAGGTGTTTCTCTAACACAATGTATAGACTCCATGAACTCACAAGCTCCCCTTTTATTTCACATCGTCGACATCCGTAAACAAAAGCAAAGTATCAACTGGATAGGATATCCAAAAAGTGTTGAAAGCGTTCCTTGTGACAACACGGTTCTACTGACTCCCAGCATATAATTTGCAAGCATATAACTTTCATGGACAAGTCACAATGGTTCAGGATTATTAAGTGCAAGGAATAAAGTGTGCCATCAAGTTCGTGAGAGCTTTACTAATTAACTTTCTAAAAATAGAAAAATATTTTATTTGGAAGAAAACAAGGCATATTGAATATGCACTGAAATAGCAAATGATGCTAATAGGTAGGTATGGTGGACATAGTTGGCAATAATGGTTTTGGGGAATTGGAAGCACAGGTAGAGCTCATACTCAGTGCAAGTGAAGGCTAGCAAAAGAGAGGGAGCGACAAACGAGAGAGCAATAATTGTCATAATCATGCTTGCAACAAAATAAGATTAATTATGGCATAAAAGTGATACTAGAACTCTGAGGCAAAATAAATCATCGAGGCTTACTTACTATTGTTTAGTCATATGCATGCGTGAGCATGTGCCAAGTCGATTCACATGAAACTTTCGGAGGAGGATACCACAATATCATACCAAAATATGAATAAAACAATGCAAGCAAACATTTATATGACATGCTACAAACTATTAGCAAGATGGAGCTAATCATAGACAAGCAAGAACTACTAAGCATCCCTTAGTAACATACACCTTACAATGAATAGACTAAGCATGCTCACAATGATGAGTATATGTACACAAATGAAACAAATAGAGTTCGTTACTAGTCTCTTACCACACCTCAAGTTGTCTTAATCTTCATTATTTCCCTTCACTTGTGTGACTTGAATAATAACATGAAACCAAAATCCACTAAGGACGGCTGAACCCTGCAAAGAACTCACAAAACCAAAGAAGAACAACAAATATTTTTGGTGTTTTCGATTTTTTTAAGAAAGCAAACAAAGCAAAAACAAACGAAGCAAAAACAAACCAAACAAAGCAAAATAAAACCAAAAACAAAAACTAAGACGCTCCAAGAACAACACAACTGTGCATGAAACAATAAAAACGAAGTGTCTAGAAAGACCTGAGATTTTTATTGATGAAGAAGGGGATGCCTTAGGCACCCCCAAGCTTTGACGCTTGTACCTCTTGAATATTTCTTTGGGTGACACGGGGTGGCTCCCCCCAAGCTTGAGATTTTGTCCATTCTTCATCTCATTACATCATTCTTTCCTTACACCTGAAAATTTTCCTTCATACAAAACTTTACACAATCTTCATTAGCAACATTAGTGCATTCAAAAGATAATAGACCTTTGGGGTTTAGTTTTAAAACAGCAAAACTTTCACTAAATACACATGCTACTGTAGCAATTCCCTCAAATATCTCAATTTCCCAAAAAGAACCCGAACAGGAATCAATAAGAAGCAAATGCAAATAATGGCAAAAATCTATCAAAACAGACCAGCATGTAGAAACCGATTTTTTTCGAAGTCCTTCTATTGCTCAAATCAAAAAGTGTTGAACTAATGAAAGTTATATAACATACTGGGGGATTTATTTGTAAATTTTCATCTCACTCCAACTTACAGAGACTCCTCGCGAATTTTTATGGTGGAGGACAGAAATCTGTTTCGGGACAGCAACTCCCCTAATCTTACTTCCCTCTCATTAGAGGTCATTCTTGGCACAAAAAGCAAACAAAAAGGATAAGGAGAGGTCATTACTAAAGTAATAACTTCCAAGACTCAAGGAAACTCTTGGTTTATTCCCAAGTACTTTTCTTTAACGCCTTTAAGTTAGGCACAACGAAGAGCAAAGTTTGGAAAGGAGAAAAGTAAAAGTGAGCAAGTATAACCACAGTGAAAATATTATTTTGTTTATTAAAATCCTTTTTTAACAAGGTTGATCAAGTCTTGTTGCCCAAACAATCTTATATGAAACAAATATTTGCATTCCACAAGGTGATTATGTTACCTCATACTTGATAGCAATGGTCCCAATCATAATAGTTTCAAAATTTTCTTGTGGAATGGGACAATATATTTCTCCAACCTTGATGCTCTCAATATTTTCAATGGAATACAGGCAATAGCTTTTAGCAAGATTCTTGGGTAAATAGACAGTATCCTCTTTTTCATTAATATTGAATGTCACTTTTCCTTGATTACAATTGATGATAGCACCTGCAGTATTAAGAAAAGGTCTCCCAAGAATAATAGACATATTATCATCTTCAGGCATTTCAAGCACAACAAAATCAGTTAAAACCAAGCAATTATGAGCCACTTGAACAGGAACATCCTCACATATACCAACATGAATAGTAGTTGACTTATCAGCCATTTGCAGAGATATATCAGTTGGTATCAACTTTTTTAGCTAGAGTCTCTTGTAGAGAGAAAATGGCATAACACTAACTCCAGCTCCCAAATCACATAAAGCAGTTCTAACATAATTGTTCTTAATAGAGCAAGGAATAGTTGGTATACCTGGATCACCAAGTCTCTTTGGAACCTTACCATTGAAGGAGTAATTAGCAAGCAAAGTAGAAATCTCCTCATTAGGAATCTTCCTTTTATTAGAGACAACATCCTTCATATACTTTGAATAAGGAGGCAACTTAATAGCATCAGTCAAAGGAATTTGCAAGAATAAAGGCTTCATCCACTCACAAAACTTGTTGTAGTGTTCTTCCTCCTTTGACTTGTGTTTCTTACCTGGAAAAGGCATAGGTTTCTGCACCCAAGGTTCTCTCTCTTTACCATGTTTATTAGCAATAAAATCTTCCTTAGTGTACCTAGTTTTCTTAGTGTGCTTCTCAGGTTCTTCCTCACCTTCCTCCTTATCATGAGCATCATTTTTATCATTACCACTCTCAGTTTCAGCATCAGAGACAGATATACTATTAGGATCTATAGCAGGTTCAAGTGGTTCCTCAACTATTTGTGTTTCTTTTTATTTCTCTTACGAGGACTACCACTATTCTCACCTTTTTGGGAATCCAGCTCAATTCTTTTAGGGTGTCCTTCAGGATATAAAGGATCTTGAGTAGCTATACCACTCCTAGTTCTAATTCCATAAGCATGTTTATCTCCTGAGGCATTAACTAGCATATCCTTTTGTAACTTAGCAAGTTGATCAAGTTGGGCTTGAACCATTTGAAAGTGTTTGCAAAGCATTTTAATATCATTAGAAGTTCTTTCCACAATATCTTTCAACTCATGGATAGCTCTAGAGTTTTCCAATAAATGATTCTGAACTTGTTTATTAAAATTACATTGTTTAACAATAAAAATGTCAAGTTCCTCTAAACATTGATCAGGAGGCTTACCATAGGGAATATCACCTTCATCAAAGTGTTGGAGAGAGTGTACCTCAATAGTGGATGAGTGGGGAACTGGCTTACATAATTCTTCTATAGGAGGTGGATTCTTCACATCTTCAGTTCTAATACCTTTCTCCTTTAGACACTTCTTAGCTTCCTTCATCACTTCATCATTTAATGCCATAATTCCCCTCTTCTTTGGTGTTGGTGTTGGAACTGGCTTAGGCACATCTGGTTCAGGAGTAATAGGCTCAGGTGTATTTAGCTCAGTTGAAGTCCAATCATCATAATTCTTGCTTATCTTAGCCATTAATTCTTCAGCATCTGTAGGAGTTCTTTTCCTGAAAAAACAATCAGCAAAGCTATCTAAGTAGGTCCTAGAATCATCAATTAGTCCATTATAATAAATATCAAGAGGCTCATTCTTAGGTAATGGACATCCAGGATGTGCATGAATCAAGGCACAGAACCTTGTCCATGACTCAGGCAATTTCTCTTCTTTTTCCTGTTTAAAATGAAAAAGTCTCTCCAAAGCAGCATGTATATGTTGGAGATATGCCCAAGAGGCAATAATAAAGTGGTTATTATCATATCTTCATACTTATGATAAATGTTTACATACCATGCTATAATTGTATTAACAGGAAACATTAATACTTGTGTGATTTGTAAACATAAAAGAGTCCCTAGTAAAGCCTCTTGTTAAACTAGCTTGTTGGTTAATATATGATCATGGTTTCCTGATCATGAACATAGAGATGTTATTAACAACAAGGTCATATCATTAGGAGAATGATGTGATGGAATACTCCTATAGTTAAGCGTAGCATAAAGATCAAGTCATTTAATATAGTTCATTTGCTATAAGCTTTCTGATACATAGTAACCTAATTCCTTCGACCATGAGATCATGTTAATCACCATCACCGGAAGGATGCTTTGATGACATCAAACACCAAACCATAACTGGGTGGCTATAAAGGTGGCATTGAGTGTTTGGAAAGTATGGGTTGAGGCACATGGATCAAGAGTGGGATTTGTCCATCCATATGACGGATAGATATACTCTGGGCCCTCTCGGTGGAATGTCATCCAATTAGCTTGCAAGCATGTGACTGGCTCACAAGGGATCACATATCACGGGAACGAGAAAAGAGTACTTATCGGTAACGAGGTTGAACTAGGTATGCAAAGATACCGACGATCATAACCTCGGATAAGTAAACTATCATGAGACAAAGGGAAATTGGTATCATATGTAAGTGGTTCATTCGATCGCAAAGTAATCATAGAAATATGTGGGAGCCATATGAATTTCCAGATTCCTCTATTGGTTATTGATCGGAGAAGTGTCTCGATCATGTCCGCATAATTCACGAACCGTAGGGAGACACACTTAAGGATTCGATGTTGTTGAGTAGTTATAGAATGATGAGTAAGATACCGAATGTTGTTCGGAGTCTCGGATGGGATCCGGGATATCACGAGGAGATCCGGAATGGTTCGGAGAATAAGATTCATATAAGGAAAGTCCTGTTTTGGGGTTGGAGAATGGTTCCGGTGTTTTCATCGGGAATGTTCTAGAAGGTTCCGGAATGTCCGACACTCCGGAGGGGAAGGGTACATGAATGTGTCATATCAAGTTGGAATGATTGCATCATGCACTAGGTGTCATCACTGAACAAAATAAAGGGTTTAATCAAATCCTAGTTTGAAAAGTCAAACGCCAATTTGAAAAGTCAAACGGCTATTTTGGAAGGTGGAGGGGAAGTAGGAAACCTACTTGGGGAGGAGTTCCCTCCACCGCCCAAGTGGGATCCGAGTTGGGAGGACTCCTCCTCGGCGCCTCCACCTATATAAGGAGGGGCAGGGCTGCCCCTCCAAGACCTACACCAAGCACCACCCAAAACCCTAGCTCCTAGCCGCCGCCGCCCTCCATAGCCGCCGCCTAGGTCAAACCCTAGCCGCCGTCCTAGCCTCCTCCTTGGTGCGTCTAAACTCTAGATCGCCGAGGATCTCTCTCATAGTCCACCATACTCGCTCCGGCTTAAGGCGAAGCCCTGCGAGATATCCCCTCTACTTCCGGTACCACGCCGTCGTGCTGCCGGAATCGCGAGGAGAGTGCTACAACCTCTGCTGCTTTGGAACAAGGAGAGGAAGGTCTTCACCGAAAATTTAACGTGTGACCGATTACGGAGCGCCGCTTAATGCAGGAAGGATCGTCTGCGATCTTGAGATCGGCAAGAGTACGACTACATCACCCACGAGAATCTGCTCTGTTAACCGCTGGAATCTTTGAGGGTGAGTTCCTCTATCGACTCGTTGCTACAATCTAGTAGATAGATCTTGGCTTGTTTGTTTGCATGCGGTAGAATTTTTTTGTTTTCCATGCTACGAACCCCTACAGTGGTATCAGAGCCGTGTCTATATGTAGATCTGTTGCACGAGTAGAACACAATGGTCATTGTGGGCGTTGATGCTTTTGTTGTCGATTGCTTCTTGTGTACTTTGCATCTTGCGGGATGGTGGGATGAAGCGGCCCGGGCTAACCTTACATGACATCGTTCATGAGACTTGCTCCACGCTTGACATGCAACTTGTATTGCATAAGTGGCTTTGCGGGTGCCTGTTTCTCCCAACATAGTTAAGATTCAATTTACAACGGGTGATTGACAATACTAGTATCAATGTTGTGGTTCTTTTTTGTAAGTTAGAACGACACTTATTGAAAGCCCCAAACCACGTACAACATGCAAAGAAAATTAGAGGCGTCTAACTTTGTTTTGCAGGGGTGTGCTGTGATGTGATATGGCCATGATTGTGATTATATATGATGTATGCAATGTTACTTATTGTAAGTTGGCAACCGGCAGGAGCCATATGGTTGTCTTTAAATTCTGTTAAGACCCGCGTGTCTATTCAAAGTAGTTGTAATAGTTGATGGTGGTGGAAGACAACCATGAAGCGGCGCCATTGACCTTGACGCCAAACTGGTGATGATGGAGATCATGTTCGTGCTTGAAGATGGAGATCAGAAGCACCAGAAGAAAGGCCATATCATATCACATATTATGAATTTCATGTGATGTTAATCCTTTTATGCATCTTGTATTGCTTAGTTCACGACGGTAGAATTATAAGATGATCCCTCAAGCACACAATTTCAAGTTTTAAAGTGTTCATCCTTAGTAAGCACTGTTGCTAAAGCTCGTTGTTTCGAAGCACCACGTGATGATCGGGTGTGTTAGATTCTGCGAGTGTATACAACGTGAGCAAGCCAGATTTGCTCATGCGGAAGCTAAGGTTTAATCTTGACGAGCCTAGCATGTACAGACATGGTCTCGGAACACGGATCACCGAAAGGTAAATCATGAGTCATATAGTAGATATGATGAACATGATGATTGTTTGCCATTGAAGCCACATCAACTCTCGTGATGATCGGTTTTGATGTGGTGGATTTGGTTCGTGTGATCACTAAAACAATGTGAGGGATATTGTTTTGAGTGGGAGTTCAACAGCAATATGATTAAAAGTTGAACACTATTTATCATAAATTAAATCAAAGTGAATTTGCATAATTGTTGTAGTCATTGGCATCCGTTTACCACCTTGCGCTTAGTTTTACTTGAGATGATAGAACTATAGAATTCTGGTTAGTTACTTTACGAAATGGTATCGTATTGTTTTGAAGTGTTAATCTAAAGTTTAAAAGTCCTATTGCAAACTTTCAGTAAGTTCCGGTTACTCCATGAAGTTTAATAATTAGTATTAAAACAAGAGTGACAATTCCAAGAGTTAGTGTATGAGTATCATGTTTGTCTCCATGATTCTTGATATTCAAAGGATTGTCTTAATATCAAGGTTATCTAGGATCTGAAAGAGTTGTTTCAGAAACCATGATGTGTGGAAGATATTGTGATATCTGAAATGAAGTTTTGGTTACAACATGATAGAGTATAATATGGCAAAAGTCATGTTCTCATATTTGATGAGAATTTGCAAAAGGTTGGAGACACTAGTTGTCCTAATCCACCAAAAGGTTTTGGAGAGCAACATTATACTCGCGATTCATCTTTATAAGCTAAAAGTAGCTTGATCATGAATAATTCCATGATAAGGGTGAATATTTGATGTAGGTAAAATATTTACCACACCAAGAGATTACTAAAGAATGGAATTTGAAAGCACACCAAACATTTGATGATGGTGATCTACTTCAAAGTGCAAGTCCAAAGACATTGGTATTTAATTATACACGCTTTGAACTATGTGTCATATGTATGACTCCACTATTGATGTTGATAGATTCTTTCAAACAGAAAATAAATACTGAAAGAGAATCTCATAAATATATGGCAGAAAAGAAAAGACTAGAATTGTTCAGTTTAAGTATATAGATGATATACATGTTATGTGTAGCGTCCCCAACCTTTAATAAGATTGAGTCCCCTGTGTTTACAATGCTAGTCCCTGGATCAATTGCTAGCATCCACAGTTCAGATGTAATATCAAGAAACAAGGGTCATAATACAACTTTATAACCAGGAATAACATAATTTTATTACATCAAATATAGCTCATTAGGCCATTACATTACATAGCAGCGGAATAACTATAGTCATGGGTCCTTCATCTTCAAAGTGCCACAGGCAGATGTTGGTTGTAGACTTTGTAATCCTAATCAATCAATCCTCACTAAAATCAATCAAACCTGCAACATTAAAAGTTACAACCACAAGGGTCAATACATTTGAATTGTATTGGCAAGTGATACTTTGGTAGTATAGTGGAGTCTATCATCTATATGCATTTTGGCTAAGTGGAGTTTGAGGCTTGCATTGCTCAAAATAGATTTTTCCCTATCATTTTGAAAACACTAAGTTTTGTTTGGCAAAAACTTTCCAAGACATCTACTAATCAAAGACTGGAGATCCACTCAGGGCATCTACCAATCAAAGACTGAAGATTTGCTTGGCAAAAACAATTTTCCTCAATCAATGATTTCAAGATCCTTGTACCAAGCCATCTCTCCATCAAAGATTGAAGAATTTCACACAACCCTTGTTCACCCACAAATTTTATTTAGAAATTGGAGTGATGAGATTCTTGATTGCTTCCATGTCTTGATGCTCAAATTGTCCTTTACCAGGGACATGGCTAAGTACTTAGGTTTTACACTCTGCAGAGGTGGTGCACTTTACCCACAAGACTTGGTTTCCCAAGACAAAATCTTTCAAGCTTTCCTTAGACCAACATGGACGCTCCAACCTATCAATCACTACCACCCACTGTCCATGTGGCTAAGTTCTTGCAACCTATATGATCATGGCAGCCCATATTGCCAAGTGGTTGCACTTGAAGCTTCTCAACATTTGACATCTCAAATCTCTTTGTTCCTGGGTGGCCATCCACAAGTGAGATACACTAAGGTAAACCATAAACATGGGCCTTGTGAACCACTCAACCAAAAACCACCAAGCAATTACCATTCCACCCAGGAGATTCATTTACTTAGTTGTTTTATTTAAACAAAACACAAGTCCTTAGACTTGGAGATTTTCATAGCATGAATATGTATCCCACCCAGGTTTTCTATTAGCTAGGCTAAGCTTGATAGTAATAGGATTCTTAACTTAGGAAAATCCTACTAAGGATTTATCTACTAGGTTTTCCTATAGCAAGGTCTATACTTAGCAAAATAAAAACCATGCAAGTTTTACTTAGCAAAAACACTAATGCATAGTGAAAATAATGGGATAGATAGTATGAAGTATCACTTGCCTTTTTGGTAGAGGGTATAGGTTTACTCCTTGATCTTGCTAGTCTCACTCTTCTCTAACTTCACTACAAGTCAATCAAGCAAACACAAACTCAATCCACCAATCAAGCAAAACAACACACATAAAATAACAAAGTCAAGGCAATGCATGTAAGCATGCAAAGGATGGTTCTAATTGTAAAGGTGGTCTCCACTAGGCTTCTAAACTTTGTAAGTTCCAAATTGGTCATTTACCAAAATGGCAAAGTCTTTTGCAAAGAGGGTCTCTATTAGATTCCTAAACTTTGTAAGATCCAAAATGGTCATTTACCAAAGTGGCAAAGTTAAGGTAATGCATGCAAGCATGCCAAGCTTTGCTTTGTTTGAAAAAGGGGTTCCTAATGGGTCATAGACTTTTGGGAACACCTATTGGTCATTTTGTGAAGTGGCTAAGTCATTTGCAAAAGGTTTCACTATAAAACCATTTGCAAAACAAAGTGTCATTCTATGTGGTGTAGAAACATTTCTACTAGGGTATTAACCTATAGGTTTCACCAAATGAGTTGCTATTGCAAAACTTGGTGTTTTGGTCAGTAGGTTTGGTTCAAAACATTTTCTCAAAGTTTTCTTTATGAAAGCATTTTCATAAACAAAACAATGGTTTTTTAGTTAGCTAGAAATGGACTAAACTAATTAATCCATCCTATTCATTTCCAAAATCACTTTCCAAACTATGGGTTGGTTCCTAGGGTCAGTAAGGTCACAACAAACTAAATTGCAAAGGTTTTAACCTAAATATCATTTTAAATGATTTTTCTAATGTTAGCAAGCACACAAAAGAATCTGCAAAATCAAACAAGCTAACAAATACTATTTGCTAAACTAAGGGTAGGGTTGGTTAGAGCTTGTCTTGCTAAATCCAACGACATCAAATTTGTAAAATTTGGACGTGTGGATCAAAAGATACATGGGTTTGAAATTGGCAAAAGTTTCTGTTTTCAAATCTGTTTTTAAACAGATCTGGTGGACACGCGGCGTAATTCTATTCGTCGGTACCGATTCGCTGCGGATCACGCTCTGTAGCCGTTGGATCTAAATGAGATCGTGTGGTCCAGAGAGCGTACCTATTCGCGCGTAAGTGGTTCTATCGTACTCGTCCGATCCGATCTGGATCGAGCATTTATCATCGCATTGACCGTGGCCACAGGCGGCGAGGGGTGAGGGAGAAGGAGGGGTTGCTCACCGGGCTCAGGAGGTTGCGGTGAAGCTCGACGTGCTGATGGCTCGACGACGGGCGCTCTGGTTCAGCCGCGATTGCTCGCCGAAGTTGTTGCGGGCGTCGGTGTTCTCGGGTTGTCGTCGTTGGCGTCGCTGTGGATCACGAGAAGACAAACGGGGGTCTGGGTTAGTCGCAAGAGATCTCGTCGGAGCTGTGGGTGTGAACGAGAGGGCTCGGGGCGGTCGAGGCTTACCGGGGAAACTCGTCGGAGAAGAAGCAGACGGCGGTGCTCACTGTCGACAATGGAGGCGACGCTACGGTGCGAGCTAGGTCACGAGAACGACGGCGTTAGTTGCGGAAAAAGTCACTGGTCTTAGGCGCATCATCGAAAAGTAGAGGGGCGGCTGGAAGCTACCTGTGGAGTTCGCCGGAGTTGGAGCGGACGGCGGTGTGGTGCTGTGGTCGTCGTTGTTGAGGCTCTGGGGTACCCGCGGATGAATGGGTGGTATGGATAGAAGCGCCAGGGAGTGGAGAAGCTGCTAGGGTGCTCGGGGAGGCAAGGCAGTGGCTGGGCTCGCCGGAATTGAGGAGAGAGCTCGTCGGTGACGGCGGTGGTGCAGAGGGAATTGGCGACAGCCTAGTGGCCGAGAGGAAGAGTGGTCTGGGGGAAAGGGAGGAGGAGTCACTGGCGTTTAAGTAGGTGTCGTGGCGACGAGAGATTAACGCAGCGTTAACGCGAATTTAATCGACGGAATCAAAGCAGAAAACGGCCGCGCGGTGAGGGGAGAAGGAGTCGCGGGGAGGACGATGAACAGCTGTCGGTGGGGTCCTCTGGTCAGTGGGAAAAGAAAGGAGGGAGGGGTCCACTTGTCATCGGCTGCGTGGGTTCAGTCCGCGGTAAGAAAACGGTTCGCTTGGGTTTGTCTGCCCCTCTTGGTGGGTGAGGGAGGGAGAAGAGGGGCAGTGCCGGTCTGTCTGCATTCTCGAGTGAGAAAAGAATGCTTCGGGGAGGGGAGAAGTCTGGGCTGGACTGGGCCTTAGTGGGCTGGGTCTGTTTTCTTATTTTTTTCTGTTTAAATCTTTTTCTTTTTTCTAATTCTTTTTCTGTTTTGAAATTTCAAACAATTATTCACACATTCAAACAACAATCAAACAAATTCAAACAAACACAACTTTACTTTGAATTTGGTTCTGTTTGGCAACATAATCCAAATCTCAAAATAAAATATATTTTTATTTATTTTAGGATCTATTTAATAATTAAAGAAAATGGATCTTTAGTTATTTAATAGTGTTTGATTTATTTAAATAAAATTTCCATTTGAAATCCAATTATTTTCAAAACCAAACCAGAAGGTTTTATTTGAAAAATAAAAGAATACTTGGAAACTTATTTAAATAAATAAATAAGTTTTGGTGTTTTAATTAAAATGGGAAAGCCTTTACTTAAATAAAATTGGATATTTAAATCCTTATTATTTTATTTAAATAATCCTTTACTCATTTTAATCAAAGCAAAACCTTTTAATAAAAGATTTCAAAGTAGTAATAAAATACTTGGTGTTCATTTAAAATGGGAAAAGCTTTTACTTAAATAAAATTGGATATTTAAATCCTTTATTTTATTTAAATAAACCTTTACTCACTTTATCAAAACAAAATATTTTATTTCAAAAGCTTGGCCAAAATTAATTTGGCTTATCTTTTCATTTGAAAACAAAGTCTTTTATTAAAAGATCCAAAATAGTATTTCCAAAACAATTTATTTTTCCTTTATTAAATGTTTATCTTTTCAATCCCTTTAGGATTATTTGATCACCAATTGGTAGGGGCTTTTGGTAAGGGCTTTATTGGCTTTGGAAATTCAATTTCCTTATCTTATATTATTCACAAGATTTTGTCTATGGTTCCAAACTAAGTGAAACCAATCTCTAGGGTCTTTCTTGATCCTTTGAGAAAGTTTGTTGATCAAATTTGGTATGGATCAAATCCATAGATTTGGAGATACTTTGGAAATGATTTCCTTCCATTAGGGTTTAGGGTTTTGGATTACTTTCCAAATGTTCAAATTTCCAGATACATTCATTGAGGAATGCATTTCCCTTGATTTGGATTTTTGTTGAATTCAAACTTTTACCAAAGTTTGTTCAAGATGGGATTTTAAGTCTCCTTTTAGAAACAAAAGTTTCTTTTCACCCTGATTTTCAACAAAAAATTATTTTGTTTATTTATTTTTCACATTACAAGATTTGGAAAATCTTGGGATGTGACATTATGGCTATATTCTTTGCTTATTAAACAATGTGGTTCTTAAGTATTTGATACTGAATTTGTTGGTATGAATCGTCATATGAAACAACACAATTCATGAACTACAATGGCCTAAGTAACTAGCAAACGAATATGTGATGATGTTCATCGAGAACAAATAAAGGGTTATTGTGTTGCTCGTTAAACATCAAAGCTTGCCTTCAAGATTTGTTTTGTCAGGTATTATGAGAACAAAAGTATTGTTCAAATAATTGCCGTAATCCATAAAAGATGGATGATTCACAAATCTCGTTGGAGAAATCACATCCATAAAACTAGTGCTAAAAATGTCGAAAGACAAATTGATTGAAAGATCACTTCGGAAGTGACATCGCCGTTTAAATTATATTGGAAAGAAAACATGAAGAAACTCCATGTGGATGGAATTTTGGAGTCTTTTGATTTTTGATCAAATGACGCTTGTGAAACTTTCCTAAAGATAATTAAAACTTCGTTCATAGGCCAAAAGGGAATGAATGACTAGCTTATTGGAAGTTGTACATATTGTTGTACGAAGTCCATTATGTGTAGTCAAGAGCGATGGATTTCAACTTCATATGCTTTCTTCAAAAATTTGAGTGAATATATGAATATTTACTTAATAAGGATAAAGTATGAAACATTTGAAAAGTTCAAAGACTTTCAAGATGAAGTGCAAAATCATTGTAACAAGAATATGAATAGTTTATGATAAGATCATAAAGGAAGATATTTGAGTTACAAGTTTAGCATAATACCTAAGATTTAAGGAATCGTTCCGTGGATTTGCATTTCCCGAAACACCATAAGAGTATGGAGCGTTCGAGATATGTAATTAAACCTTGTTTGGCATGGTAAGATCAAAGGTGTAATTCATAGAACTATCATTATATTTTAAAGATTAAAAGCTTTAGAGACTACCGTTTTTCCACTGAAAAGAGCTCCATCATAATCCGTTGAATTGACACCATATAAAGTTATGGTTTGGGATAAAACCCAAGTTGTCCTTTCTTAAACATTGGTATGCTATGCATAATAAAGATGTTTGCAACCAAAGTCGGATGAACCTGTCTTTGTATGTTATTTCGAATAACTGTTAAGTAATCCTCCATAACATCGGAGACAAAAGTGTTTGTCACTTAGAACGTCAAGTTTCTTTGAGAAGGAATTTTTCGTGAAAAGATAAGTGGGAGGACAATAGAACTTTGATAAAGTTAAAAGAACCTTAGCTATATGTGCAAAGTTGCGCAGCGCTGAAAAGTGTTCCGGAGGCAGCAACAATGCTCATGGCTCACGTGCCTCAAAGGTTGTGGTTACGAAGGTCAAAGTTTCTATTGAACCAAGTAGGTCGAGTAAGCAATCAAATACCAAGATTTGAGGGTTGAATCATTATTTGAGAATAATGAACGTACTACATGCAAAGAAGCAATGATGGGCCCTGACTCCATAAAATGGCTTGAAGCTATAAAATCCGTGATAGTTCCATACACGAGAAATCAAGTTTTGAACTTGAAGGACCCTCGAGAAAGGTGTAAGACCTTACAGCTGTGTTTGGATCTATAAAGAAATAGACATGGATGTTGCACATCTATGAAATAGTCGACATGTTGGGAAAGAGTTCACAACAATGTTCAAAGGTTGACTATGACAAGATTTGATCTTTCATAGCGATTTAGTCTAGAAGGATTAATGTAGCAACCACGACATATAATTTTGTTATGTGTTGGATAAACAAAACAAGTTCTTCTAATAGAAGGGTTACCTAGGACGTGTGCATGACATGGTCCAAAGGGTTTTGTTAATTCAAAGGATGCTAAATGCATATGCAAACTTCAATGGTTGAAGTAAGCATTGCGGAGTTGGAATCTTCACTATGATGAAACTGTTAAAGGAGTTTAAATTAACGGAGACGATGAAGATGCTTGCATTTGCAAGAAATTAAGTGGGAGCGCTAAGACATGTTTCTAATACATTATGTGGAAGACATATTGTTGATTGGAAATGATGTATCTTTTATTAACACATATTAAGAATTTCATCCCGATGAAAGACTTAGGCAAAACCCAAATATTTGGCATCAATAGACGCTAATATGGTTGTGCCGAAAGTACATAGATGATGTATTGAATGAGTTCAATATAGAAACTACAAGAAAGGTTCTTGTCACACAGAAAAGATTGAATGAGTTCAATATTGATGATATATTCAAGTGTATTGACCGGTAAGTGAAACAAAGATTCAAGTATAGATTGATACTTGATGTATGAAATCACAAAGAGTATTTATATCAATCATACTGTGATATGTACAAATCCAGATATGTCCTATACTCTAAATGTTATGAGCATATACCAGAATGATTCATAAGTTGATCATTGGACAATAGTAAGGATATTCTTATGATCTTTTGGAAGAACTAAGAGTATATTATTTGTAGAACTGACAAATAGATGGTTAGTTCATTGTAAAAGTACTACATTGATACTAGTTTTGTCACAAAGTACAAATTAAGTTTATCTCAATCTGAACTAAGGGTGGCACAATGTAATGGAAAGTAAGTTCCATAATGGATTTGGATGAGTTCCAAAGTTAAGACATTGTGACAGATACTACAACAAAAGGCTAAGTATATGACTGCTATAATAGCAGCTAAAGAGGGCATTTGTGTCAAGTAGTCTGTTATCAAACTAGGTGTAGTTCACAGCGGGATAATACTATGAAGATATATTGTACGACAATATTATCAACATGTTTTAACCCCAAAGAACTAAAGGTCTCACCAAAGGACCAAAATTATACAAAGCCATCTCATTAGAGAATGAGTGATGCGTAGAGACGTAAAGACATGCAATTACACACGGACCTGGAAGTGTCAGATCCGGAGATCAGTTGATCACTAGCAATCGTGTACATACAACACCGGAAAGCCATAGAATACACAAAGGTTTGAAACTAGATTATTGACTCTAGTGCAAGTGGGAGACTGTTGGAGATATGCCCAAGAGGCAATAATAAAGTGGTTATTATCATATCTTCATACTTATGATAAATGTTTACATACCATGCTATAATTGTATTAACAGGAAACATTAATACTTGTGTGATTTGTAAACATAAAAGAGTCCCTAGTAAAGCCTCTTGTTAAACTAGCTTGTTGGTTAATATATGATCATGGTTTCCTGATCATGAACATAGATATGTTATTAACAACAAGGTCATATCATTAGGAGAATGATGTGATGGACATACCCCTATAGTTAAGCGTAGCATAAAGATCAAGTCATTTAATATAGTTCATTTGCTATAAGCTTTCTGATACATAGTAACCTAATTCCTTCGACCATGAGATCATGTTAATCACCATCACCGGAAGGATGCTTTGATGACATCAAACACCACACCGTGAATCGGGTGGCTATAAAGGTGGCATTGAGTGTTTGGAAAGTATGGGTTGAGGCACATGGATCAAGAGTGGGATTTGTCCATCCATATGACGGATAGATATACTCTGGACCCTCTCGGTGGAATGTCATCCAATTAGCTTGCAAGCATGTGACTGGCTCACAAGGGATCACATATCACAGGAACGAGAAAATAGTACTTATCGGTAACGAGGTTGAACTAGGTATGCAGAGATACCGATGATCATAACCTCGGATAAGTAAACTATCGTGAGACAAAGGGAAATTGGTATCGTATGTAAGTGGTTCATTCGATCGCAAAGTAATCGTAGAAATATGTGGGAGCCATATGAATTTCCAGATTCCTCTATTGGTTATTGATCGGAGAAGTGTCTCGATCATGTCCGCATAATTCACGAACCGTAGGGAGACACACTTAAGGATTCGATGTTGTTGAGTAGTTATGGAATGATGAGTAATATACCGAATGTTGTTCGGAGTCTCGGATGGGATCCGGTATATCACGAGGAGATCCGGAATGGTCCGGAGAATAAGATTCATATAAGGAAAGTCCTGTTTCGGGGTTGGAGAATGGTTCCGGTGTTTTCATCGGGAATGTTCTAGAAGGTTCCACTCTGGAGGGGAAGGGTACATGAATGTGTCATATCAAGTTGGAATGATTGCATCATGTACTAGGTGTCATCGCTGAACAAAATAAAGGGTTTAATCAAATCCTAGTTTGAAAAGTCAAACGCCAATTTGAAAAGTCAAACGGCTATTTTGGAAGGTGGAGGGGAAGTAGGAAACCTACTTGGGGAGGAGTTCCCTCCCTCCACCGCCGGCCCAAGTGGGATCCGAGTTGGGGAGGGACTCCCCTCCCCTGGCGCGCCCCCTCCACCTATATAAGGAGGGGCAGGGCTGCCCCTCCAAGACCTACACCAAGCACCACCCAAAACCCTAGCTCCTAGCCGCCGCCGCCCTCCATAGCCGCCGCCGGCCTAGGGCAACTTGCCGCCGCCTAGGTCAAACCCTAGCCGCCGTCCTAGCCTCCTCCTTGGTGCGTCTAAACTCTAGATCGCCGAGGATCTCTCTCATAGTCCACCATACTCGCTCCGGCTTAAGGCGATGCCCTACGAGATATCCCCTCTACTTCCGGTACCACGCCGTCGTGCTGCCGGAATCGCGAGGAGAGTGCTACAACCTCCGCTGCCTGCTGGAACAAGGGAGAGGAAGGTCTTCACCGAAAGTCACGTGACCGATCAAGGAGCGCTGCCAGAACGCAGCGGCGGAAGGATCGTCTACGCGATCTTGAGATCGGCAAGAGTACGACTACATCACCCACGAGAATCTGCTCTCGTTAACCGCTTTGGAATCTTCGAGGGTGAGTTCCTCTATCGACTCGTTGCTACAATCTAGTAGATAGATCTTGGCTTGTTTGTTTGCATGCGGTAGAATTTTTTTTGTTTTCCATGCTACGAACCCCTACAGTATAGCACTAGGAGGAAAATATTTCTGGAAGAAAGAAGCAATCAAGCAACCAGGGGATCTGGAAAGAAAGGAACTGTCTAATTTTTCAAGGAGTGGCACAATCTATTGAAGGCTGGAAGAGTAGAGTAAAGTCTGATTTGAATTTGCTAAGGTTTAAGGTCAACCAAAACCTTCAAAGAACTATTGATTTTTTTATAGATACAATTTAGATACAGTTTAGTGGCTATCTCTTTTTTGTTTCTTTGATGCTTTATGCATCCAGATGTAAATATGTCTTGGTTATTAATATAGTACCACAGTAGGAGCCTCTCCTACTGTTTATGGTCAAATCAAGCAACCAGGGCTATTAATGGAACCAGGAGGTAATCTATTAAACCAAGCCCTAGCTTCTCCTTTTATTGAAAAAGGGAAGATCTTAGTAACAAAGTACTTGCGCATATTAAAATCATCAGAGAATAAAGCACTCATAGTAGAAAGCTCATTCATATGAGCCACAACACTCATTTTCAGTCCCACAAAAAGGTTCTTTCTCAATAATATCTAAATAAGATAAATCAAGAGAGAAATCATAGTCTTCATCTTTAATATCTATGGGAGAGGTGTCAAACTTAGGATTAGAGGACAGTTTAGGCATAATGGTACGTCTAGTAAGGAGACTCTTAATAGCACTAGTACCATATGTGTTTCGGCACTCTTCAACAAATTCATCAGTGAACTCAATGTAACCATCATTAATATCATAACTCTCACTAGACTCAGGTGAGCTAACATGTGTAACAGTGTCTTCACTAAGAGTTTCGGTATTTCCTAAACTAGCCATAGTAGCATCTAGGAAAGGACCTAATGAATCACTCGCATCAAGCACAGTAGAAGTAACATCATGAGCATCAAAAGCAGTTTCAGATTCAGCAGTAGTAGCAGTGTGTGTAGCATGAGTATGTGGTGGTGGTGTGACAATCTTACTTATAACAGATGGTGAATCAAGAGCAACAGAGGTGTTTAGGACTGTACCTCTTCTTGTAGTGGATGGTAAAATAGGAAACTTTCCATCACGAGACTTCCCCATGATGAAAGGAGTAGCGGTGAACAATAATAGATCCAAGTGAACTTACAAATAAAGCTATGCTCCCTGGCAACGGCGCTAGAAAATAGTCTTGATGACCCACAAGTGTAGGGGATCGCAACAGTCTTCGTGGGTAGTATTGCCCAATTTATTGATTCGACACAAGGGGATCCAAAGAATACTTGCAAGCCTTAACAGCTGGGTTATCAATTCAGCTGCACCTGGAAATAGTTCTTGCTCACAGAAGTTTATCAGTAGCAATAGTTTGTAGTAGCAACAACAAAGCAACAGCAACAGTAAAATAGGAGCAATAGTAATAGTATCGGTAACAGTGGGATTCGAGGGCGGTAGGCATAGGGATGGATGGACGGGCGTTGCATGGGCGAGTCTAAACATGTAACTTCAAGATCTAGGGCATTGCAGATAAATAATAACAAGCATCTAAGTACTAAAAAATCCTAGGCATGTGCTCCAAATATAGTCATACGTGCTCGCAATGAGAACTTGCACAACATCTTTTGTCCAGCCAGCCCGTGGCAGCGGGGCCTCTAGGGAACTACTGGCAATTAAGGTGCTCCTTTTAATAGAGCACCGGAGTAAAGCATTAACACTCGGTGAACACATGTGATCCTCACACCATAGCCATCCCCTCCGGTTGTCCCAATTATTGTCACTTCGGGGCCTTTGGATCCGGACAATGATATGTGTACACAACTTGCAGATAAGATCACAAACAATACTATCATAATGATTCAATAATAAGTTCAGATCTGAGATCATGGCACTCGGGCCCTAGTGACAAGCATTAAGCACAACAAGTTGCAACAAAGTCAAATAGCACTAATAGAGATACTAGGCACTATGCCCTAACAGATCTTATTCGATTACATGATAGAACTCATCCAAACCCTACCATCCCCCAGCCTACAACGGGGGATTACTCACTCATGGATGAGGGAAACATCGATGGTTGGTGGAGATGCGTTGATGATGACGATGGCGATGATCCTCTCCAAATTCCCCGTCCCGAGATGGTGCTAGAACGGAGTTTCTGGATCCGAATCTTGGTTTCTGGTGGCGGCGATGAAGCGGAACTCTTTCTGGAAAACAATCGAACCCCCCTCGGTTTTAGGTCGAGAGGCAACATATAGGCACGGAGGGAGGCCGAGGGGGTGCCTGGGGTGGTTGCACCCCCTAGGCACGGCCAGTGGTGGGCCCGTGCCTAGCAGGGGTGTGGGCCCCCTAGGCCCCTTCTCTGTCTCGTCTTCTGGCTCTGTGGGTCTTCTGGTGAAATATAATTTTTGGCATATTTTCCGGGATTTTTCCTGATAGTTGATTTTCTACACAAAAACAAGACACCAAGGTAATTCTGCTGAAAACATCGTGAGTTCGTGTTAGTTGTATCCAAATCACACAAGTTTAGAGGAGAAACAATAGCAAAAGTGTTCGGGGAAGTAGATACATTTTGGACGTATCATATGTAAGTGGTTCATTCGATCGCAAAGAAATCATAGAAATATGTGGGAGCCATATGAATTTCTAGATTCCTCTATTGGTTATTGATCGGAGAAGAGTCTCGGTCATGTCTGCATAATTCACAAACCATAGGGAGACACACTTAAGGATTCAATGTTGTTTAGTAGATATGGAATGTAAGTAGGGATACCAAATGTTGTTCGGAGTCTCGGATGAGATCCGGGATATCACGAGGAGATCCGGAATGGTCCAGAGAATAAGATTCATATAAGGAAAGTCCAATTCCGGAGTTCAGGAATGATTCTGATGTTTTCATCGGAGAGGTTCTAGAAGGGTCTAGAAGGTTCACCGGTGACCGGAAGGGGAAGGGTACATGAATGTGTCATGGATAAGTGGAATGATTGAATCATGTCCTAGGTCATTTGGTTGGGCATTTGCAAGAAAGAAATTGAGCTCCAAATTGAAAGTCAAAAGACAAGTTTGAAAAGTCAAACTGGGACAATGTATCCCCGGTGGAGGAAGGAAAGAATCCTTCTTTCCCTCCACCACAAGCCAACAAGAAGAGGGAGTTGGGGAAGGATTCAAACTCCCCTATCCCAAGCTTCCCTCTTTCTCATAAATAGAGGGGACGGGGTGCCCCAAGAGACACACAACACCGGCCCCTCCCCACCTAATCCTGTACGCTTCAAAGACTCACCCTTAGCCACGTCTCCTCCTCTCCGGCCCTCTAAATCCTAGATCGTTGGAAACCCTAGATCCACCATAACCTGCTCCGGCTTAGGCGAAGCCCTGCAGGATCTTCCCTCTACTTCCGACACCACGCCGTCGTGCTGCCGGAATCGCGAGGGGAGAACTACAACCTCCGCTGCTTGCTGGAACAAGGGAGAGGAAGGTATTTATCGATCGAGCATTTATGACCGATTGCGGAGCCTTGCGGAACACTGGCGGAAGGATCGTCTACACGATCTTGAGATCGGCAAGTGTACGACTACATCACCCACGAGAATCTTCTCTCATTAACCGCTTTGGAATCTTCGAGGATGAGTACTCTAATTGACTTGTTGCTACAATCTATTAGATAGATCTTGGCTTGTTTGTGTTTATGCGGTAGAAATTTTTGTTTTCCATGCTACGAACCCCTACAAAGCCATACAAGAGATAGAGCTTCCGGGTATTCCTCACACATTCAGAAAAATTGTTGTAGATGTGGCAGCGCTGAAACAGATTTCCGTTTGTTATTTACTTGCCCTTTTGCAAAAGCTTCCTGGTTCATCAAATACAGGCACATTCATTCGGAGCTTTGGGTTTAAAATGCAACCTCCTTTTCCCATTTTTTTATGAATTTTCCATCTCAAAATCATCCTTGTGGAACTTTAAATTTCACTTTCATGTTTCTTTGGTGTGTTTGGAAAGCAAGGAATGATGAACTCTTTCGAAAAACGAAATCTGCTCCTCACAATATTGCAGGTTCCACTCAGGTCCTAATTACCAATCTAGAGATGGTTGATTCTGTAAATATTAACTCAAACCAAGAGGACTTCCCACATCTAAAACAGCCTGGGAGACAAAATGAAGCCATTTCTGTTCCTTATGATTTCTGTTTTACAGGGCCAAAAATCCACTCTGATGCGGCTTGGAAAGGAGGAATAGTGCTTCCCATGGCAGGGCGAGGCTTGGAATTTACCTGGCAATGGACGAAGCACCGGGTAGAACAGATGCTTTTATTCTTGCATAAAAAACATGTGTTTCTTCCCCCTTGTAGGCTGAGGCATACTCAATATAGTTGCTAGCGGAATTTGCAACAGAGATGCACTTGTTCAAACCAGTGTTCTTTACAGATAACATAAACCTGGCAAATGTTGTTGCTATTGTGGGAGCTAGATATCAAGACATTCTTTGGGAAATTAGAAGACAAGCCATTCATATTCAAAATCTGACATCGCCTTTGGAAGCCAAATTCTATCACATAAAAAGAAAAATCAATGGGTAGCCCACAACTGTGCAAAGCAGGCGATGCTTTCTTATAGATCCTTGCCTACCAGTTCTTGTTTTCATAGCAACATCTCTTGTCCAATTCTTGCCGCAATTTCTAAAATTCAGCACCTGGATTATGTATTTCATGATGTACAATGCTTTTTGAGCTAAATGAAAATTAGGGTTCTTAGCACCCTTCTCCGTGCAAAAAAAAAATCTATAAGACCATCTATGTGTATATGAAATACCCTTATTACTACTAACATACCCTCCCCCAGGTTTCCACCCCTGCGCCGTCAGGATCGCCACCGGAGCCGAGCGATCCTTTGGCAACCGCTCGGACATGTTGGAGTCAGACTACACCATGTCCTCATCGTCGGAGCCCGGCGGACTAACCAACTCGCAGAGGAACCACTCTGGCGGCTCGACCATGAAGAAGGTGTGTGGCGACGGATTTGGTTCTCGTGTTCAAAGCGTCTATCCCACCTCGGCCCGTCCCATCCTTAGCGAGGGTCGGTGAGCAGCTCCGGCGGCGAGTGAAAGAGGTTCTCACCAATGGCGTGATTGTACGCGCTGCTGGTGGGTGTTATGGCACTACAACCCTATTAGGATGGCACTATCGGGCACCATGATGCGGGGCGGCGACTTCTCGTATGCCCACCGAACAATAGCCCACCGAGATTGAAACCTACCAAACATCTGCTCCACACCTTTCCTACAAGCCTCTTGTTCTTCCATGAACCTCTTGCATTTCTCTTCTTTGGGGTACGTATTGTTTTGACAAATATTGACCAAGAAAGATAAATGACATCCGCTATATAATACACATTGTTGTAATTATTTTCATTGATCTCATAGGTAACCTCTAGAGCATTACCTTCTTCAAGCCTAGTGAATATCCGTGAGTCCCTATGCATGGGCGGTTGTGCTTATGCATCATGCTTGCAGCGGCCAACAAAATATCGATGACGCCGTCAGGCTCATCGACCGATGATGATTCAATGACATTCTTATAATGCTTTGTTTGGATGCACATAATTAAATTCAGGAATTGAATTCGGTGGCAATTCAATTCCTGCCTGGAAAGTAAATGGTTTTCAATTTGAATTCTATCGTTTGTCTGGTTTGGAATTTGCTGCCGGAATTAAAGAGTGATATCCAATTTCAAATCCTGTTTGATGTATAAACCAAGGAAACGCCTCTCGAATTGTCATTTTTTCCTTGTATATGTGTTTCCGAGATGCTATTGTGTCCACTTAAACACACATATAAATATATGCTTGTATTTGTGTCGTACCTGCATACTATGGCCCATCAAAATCAGCCTGGACGATATGTAATAAAAAGAAGATCACGTACTGATTTATCCAATTAACCAAAAAGATACTGTATGCTCATACAGACGACTGGGAGAATTGAATTGGGAGTTTGGCTTCATCCATGGTCATCGATGCTCACACCTAGTCCAACCCCCATCCATCCATCCTCACACGCCTGGTACTGTATGATCACTACGGACGAGGAAATTGAATTGGGACCCTCACCGCCTGGTCCTCCCACGGCCACCATCCATCTTCCTGGAGCCGTTGTCCATCCTCCCGCCGCCGGGATGGGGCAAGCCAGGAGCTACAAGGCCAGGGAGGAGTATGGATGGCGTACGCCAGGGGCTACACAGCCAGAGATGGGCTGGGATGGAGCCGGCCAGGGGCTACACGAGTAATACGGGAGCAGGGGGGAAAGGGGCGGATGGGGAGGGGCTCACCTGCGGGCTGCGGCGGCGGCTTCACAGCCAGGCGGCGACGAGACTTGTTTTTATTTCTCTCGCTCGGGGCAGATGAAGGAGGTTAGACCAGCCACACTGTGAGGCCGGTTCTAATTGTTCTGCTTTGAATCGCTAGCTATATGTCCACACTGTGTGGAATCCATTCCACCAGTAACGATGGGGCCCAGCTGAAAAGGAAAACACATTTTTTTCTCCCTCAACCTTGTTCGTTCGCATGCAGGAGACCTACTATTCCCTTCGTGCGAGCTAAGAAGCGAACCCAAAAGTTGAATCGATTTTTCTTGTCAGAGGCAATGAACCGATTCCTACCGATGCTCTGCAGTGTATAGAACCGATTCAAACGTCCCTAGGAACCGCTTTTACACCACGGTGTGGCTGGTCTTACCGCTTCGATTCCAGGCTAATTCGGAGGTACCGAGCTCCAAATCGAGTGAGGGGGTATCGCACGCGGGCTCGCTCGGGCTGGAATTGGCCCTCGATTCCAACCGGTAAATTCTAGACCATCCAAACATTAGAATTAGAGGCCCTAATTCCAATTCTCTAATTCTTGGTCTAATTCTGTGCATCCAAATACAGTGTAACAAAACTCGATTGCCCTTTTGTAACCATGTTCAGTTCATGGCCACAATGTCAATATCCATGTTTATATGGGCGACAAACTTACCTCAAATGCAGTTGGGAAATTGGAGCAGGTCATGTGCGACACGCCCGAGCGTACGGCTGGCGAGGTATAGGCGTCACAACCGATATCGAGATGCAGCCAAAGAAGCCAGTCACCTCGGCAACGAGCATAGGCTTAGGTAGAGGAGGGCAGCAACGGGACACACCGCAGGCGTTGGCGTTCCCTAAGGTGGCAACGAAGAGGGCGGGCGATGTATATGGGGAGGGAGTGCCTCGTGTCCCATTGGAGGGAGGACCCGGGTGTGGACAAGGGGAGGAAACATTTGCTGTCCGGACAGACATATTCACGATCTAATTTTGGTGGAAATGAGTCGTGCCACACACGCAGGTCTAAATCACGACACTTAAGTGTGCGCGACATGTTCCTCTGTACCTGCATACTGGATCTGATTGGCTTGGACTTGGGATGATCGTCGCTGGAGATGCTCTTAGGTGTCTCCTATTGCATACCGAAAGATCATCCAATAATAAGGGTATTTTCACCGAGTTGACCCAACGGTCAACCAAATCGGTCCATTTCGTCTGTTTGGGTTGGCCCGAGATCTTCTAGTCCTGTCCGGCCAACCGCGTCCAGCGGAGCGACCCAATTTTTTGCGTCCGGCAAACATGGCGAGGTCATTTTTTTTCCAAATTCAAACATAGATAGTTCGCACTAAAAACTGGCAAAATTCATCCATATTTATACGTAATTTACATTCAAAATTTAAAAAAGAAATTAAACTAGCCCTATCCCAAACCCTAGGTACCGATCTTTGCGCGTCGCGCCGCCGTTTCCATCTAGGGGTCGAGGTCGATGTACTCCGGCGGCGTCTAGAGGTTCGACGGTGGCAGGGTGGGAGCCGTCACGGGCATAGGCGGGTTGATCACCTGCCCAGGTGTAACATCCCAGCATTAGAGCTCAGAAATAAGCTGAACTCAGATGTGTGCATTGCATTCATGCATAGAAAATCCGAATAATTTCCGCGCTATAAAAAAACCCGGTCAAAGTGATTGAAGCTTCTCTCAACTTGATGGAATTGAAGTAGATCATCAAGTTGACTGCGATAAGTTTCAACATGACCTTTGATAAAACCTTAGTTTGGGTAAGGGAGATTTGATCTAAGGGTAGATCAAATGTAATGAATGTTAAATCCTAATACATTACTTGATGATTTATATTTGATCCTTAAGTAATCATATCCCAGTATTCATTACACAACCCATGAATACCAAGTTATAAATCTAACTTAAGTAATATGAATGTAACAGCTAATTTTTGATCTATCTTAATCCTATCTATTTCTACCATGAGGATCATGGTAATACTTCACCTTAACTCTTTAGTGAGTTTGAGTAGGAAAGAAACCAAGTCCAGATCATTCACTATATATCTTTCTTTCCATATCAATCCTTATGGAATCCTATCTTTATAATTGTTGTTCATCAATTTTGAGTACTCAACTATTGATTCACAAATTCTTAAACTATCAATTCTTGATCTATCAACTCTTGCCCTTATCATAGAATTCACTTCAGTCCTTTAGAGAAAGAAGTAAGAAGAGATAGGTGGTAATGTTAGTTTTAAATATCATCTATAGGATGGGAGATTTGGAAGAGAATAAGATCAATGTGATAATTGATGAAGTTAATTCACTCCTGTAATGATATAAGATTTAATTGGAATATATATTTATATGGTAACAAAGAGGATTTCAAGGATGAATATTGAAGATAGTTACCAAGAAGCAGTCCTATTGGATCAAGTAGGTATAGTCAATGAATTATATCTCTTAATCCAATAGAGCTAAAAAGAAGATAATTATAATACAACTGTAATATTGTATGGATGGAAGCCTTGATTAGACAACTGGAAACCTAAGCCATAAATGATTAAATGATTATAATGACCATGCTTTAGTCACCAATATTGATTGCTTATATCGTGTATAAGTGACATTGGTGGATAAAACAAGATTAAACCCTAGTCTAGATATATTATCCTAGGTTAGCCATGACAAGTCACATTAATATAATGTGAGGTTGGAGTATGAGATACTGGAGTTAAGTAGATACAATATAGTATGATAAAGATGATGCTAGAGTAACATTGAATTATTGAGTTAGTATTCTCCTCTTGGGAAATATTAAACACTAGAGGTGAAGTAGTTTCATATAGACAGCTGCTGGAGAAATATTAGTGGTGGGTGATTAAGGAAGTGTATGAATGGAGTAGAAGGAACTACTTGTTGAAGTGGAAGTTGTCATTAGTAAAGTAGTTGATATAGCCAAGTATAGATATGAGAAAATTATAAATAGCTTTAGTGTCAAGCTCATTGTGTTTATAAATAGATTTACAAAAATAATAGGTGGATAAGAATATTTCTGTAAAGTAAAGCTCATCATGTTAGCACATGATGATGGATATAAAGAAGTAATATATCTAGGAAAGGAATTCCTTAATTAGCAGTCCAGGATTATTGAAGTATGAAAGGTAGAAATTCTGGATAAAACCTAAACCCTAAATCTCTAACCAAACATAATATCCATTTCATATAATTGATCTATCATCTTATTTCCCCAATGCTTTATAGGAGTATTTTCCTATATTCAATCACTTAAGCACATCTTTGTCATTTTCAACCATCATTATCATAGGTGCTTAGGAACTATATTTATCAATTATTTCTCATAAGTTAGCTTAGAAAACAATCCCACTATTTTACTATAAATTGTGATATCATTAATGATTATAAACATAAAGATAATATGTCTTAACCATTCACCTTTATTCACAATTTTAAAAGGATATAAAAATATTAAAACTTCCATAATTCATGGTAGACATTTATAATCTCAAACCTTTAACTCTTATGTTAGTTATAATAAAATATTTACATTGCTATTTCCTAAATTATGAGAATAATATTAACCTTATTAAGTACTCAAAACTTTATGTATCAAATAATAATGAAGGATCAATATATATAAAAGTTTCTTTAATATTATAAATCAAAAAGAATCAAAACTCATGGATTAATAGTAATACATTCTTTAATAAGTTTATGGATATGAGATAAATTAAATTCATATAAAAATACCCTACAAATACAAAAAGAAAAAAATATAAAGAAAATAAAAAAGTGATAATATTATAAAATAAAATTCACAAAATGAATCTGAATACACTTCATTAATGTTGCAGCTATTTATAAAATAATTTCTATAAAGAAATTTGCAAACAATTGTGTAGATATAAATTTAGAAATGAAAATAGGAAATAGAAAAGGTGTAATTAAAAAAGAAAAGCGAAACCAGGCCTCAGCCCATTTCTTATTTACTGCTCACGAGCTGCAATAGGCGTTGCTTTGGTTGATTCTTCCATCCCAACAACAACCCACACGGCCCAAGACCAGCCCAGTACCCCTTCATTCCTTTTCCTCCTTTATTCTTCGTTCGGACAGAAGGACGATAGAGAGCAGTAGTTGCGTGGCGCCGCCGGGGCCGTCCGTCGTTGCCGTGATGACCGCCGTGACCTAAGATGCGAGCCCCGCTCTCTGAGCTGATAAGGACCCCATACCCGCAGAGAACTATAGCATCCCAATTGTCTAACAATTGCAATGCTACTTTCCTAGTCTATACATTGATACTTCTTAGATATCATTTAATGCATAATCATTGCATTGCATAATATCATGTTCTTGTCACCATGCCACCTTGCATTTGAACATCATGTTAAAACACCCTTTTATTTGGTTCTTCCTGCATATGCATTTGCATTCTTATTAATTGTATTTGCCTCTTGATATATTATACTTGGTTCTTGATTAATTGCTACATGCCCAAGTTGAGTTGAGGGCATATCCTTTCCTCTCATTCCATCTACTAGCTTGATATCATTCTGGTTCACTTGGTGCTACCTATCTATATTCCAATCATACTTGATATGGGAGCATTGTTATCTTTTGGCATTTTAAAATCTAGCTCACATATGAAGGTTATGGATCTCCTTTTATCTTGCTTATGACCGCTTGGCCTTCTACATTGCATGACATATGCAAGTGCACCTCCACACCTTCCATCTATTCCTTGTCCTTGGTTTTTGTTTCTTGTTTTGAATTCAAATCTCATTCGGATATTGTATTTGACCCAAATCCCAAACAACTCAATCTAAATCATCTTGGTGTAGATGCTCTTCTCTTATTTTTTATTTGAGCATGGCACATGCACAATGTAAACCTTCACTCCATATTTTGGTTTGTGCTTCTTCATTTGTTTGCAAGCAGCCACTGTTTTCAAAATTTAATCAAACAAATGCAAACTAAGAAGTGGAATAAAAAAAGGAGCATACCTGACCTGTAGCCCAATCGTTTCTGGCCCAAACCGCAGCCAGCCGCCACCCTGCTTCCTTTTTTTCATTCCTCCACCGGCCTGGTACCCTTTCTCACCCTGGACGTCGTCCCTGTTCACCGTCTCCTTTCCCCTTCCTTCTCTACAAGTAACAGCGGAGGAGGTGCCGTTTTCCTCGTCAGCACCCACGAGCATAGCGTGACCTCCTCCTCCTTATCTTCTCCCCAAGCCGCTTAACAGACCCCTAGTTCCCCACCTCTATCCACCCCTGTCTTACCTCCTCTTTGCAGCCATCGCCGCCGCCCCGCCGCCATGTTCTTCCTCAAGCCGAGCTGAGCAGGAGGGCGGTACCAAGACTTCGCCTCCGTCCTCTTTGCTGCAGCGTCGAATCCGGAGCTGTCTAGTAGCGAGGCCCCCATCGAGTTCTTACCGGAGTCGTCCGCAGCTCGACGTCGCCGTCTCCATCCTCTCCCGACCGTCTTCCTCAACCTCGGATCCCAGCGTCTACTCCAACACCCTCCCGGTGATCCCGCGATCCAATTCCGCTAGTACTTCATCTCTCCCTTGCGCTGCTGCCGACGCCCTGCTTCTTCCCATATCGTTCTGCCGCGTGCTCGCCTAGTTTCCCATGTTTAGAATAGCAGCACGGTGACGTTCACTTAACCACGCACACAGCGGCAGCCGCAGGTTCCCTTTTCTTTTGCTTTTTCCCGTTGATCTAGGTCTCTTAGAGCTAAATCTTCAACATGGGACTTGTTCTCGGAAGATCCTTCTTCTCGCCAGAGAAAACCACACATCAAACTGACCCATACTTCGCCCGGAATCCTCTCCCGAAGTCTGTTGTTCGTCTCTGCAATTTTTGAAATCATCCGCCAGTCGGAAACCCAGCTGAAACCCATCTGTTCACGACAAGTTTCCGAGAGATAAAGACTAGATCCGGCGAATCTACATGCTCTATTTTGTTCTCCTATGTCCTTTCTTCACTACAGTTCCAACGGAGCTCCAATCCGAGCTATGTTGCTCTCGTTTTCTTCCGCCTAAGATCAACAAAAAACGTTGCAATCTGTCACAGTTATGAACCGTGTTAACTGCCTCTGTTCACCGCAAGTTTCCGACAAACATAGAGTGATTCTCCGATGAATCTTCTTGAATAAATATCGTGTCCCTACCTCCCCTACTTCCAGAAAACCCAACCAAGCCCCATTTGATGATCCAAAGCTCTCGAAATCATCTTCTAAAGTTCGGTCCAAAACCCGCGTTTCTGAAACTGTCTCGTTTCTTTCTAAACCCTCTCTGTTCATCTGAAGTTACCGGCGTCTACAGTCCTCCATCGGCGAAACCCCAAACATAAAAATTGTAGACCTTACAATTACCTCTGTCTTTTGTTTTTACAGTGTTGCGAAATACGCAGTAGTTTGCTTGCCATCATCTTGAGAGTATTGGATCAGCTAGCCCAAAACGAACCAATCAAACCTGTTCTTCGTTCAGTCAGCGTGTGCCAGGACACTTTGCAAAAAGGCCCCTCCGTTTTCCCTTTTTCCATCCACCTTCCCTGGATCCGCCAAGTGTCACCCAGCTGCTGGTTGAGCATGAGTTGGACCCGCTACCCCCTGTCCCCACCTGTCAGTCTCTCGGTGTAGGTTTGCCCGGGTAAGAGAAGTTTTTGCCTGTTTTTCTAAATTCAAATTAAATCCAGAAAGATGATACATATCAAATTCATTTATAACTTTTAAATAAATTCGAATTTGAATTTTTGCTCAACATGAAAAGTGTTTGGTGTTCAAATATGAATCCAACCATATATTTGAATGTTTTCAAATCTGTTTCAATCTAGTCAACCTTTGACTTTGACCCCTTTTTAATAATTTAACTTTAATACTAATTTAAATTCATAATTTCAAATAATACAAATAATATATGTTTTTGAATCAGAAAAATGTGAGAAATCTGTTTATGCTATTCATAATATCATTTGAGAAATTTAAAAAAATTCGAATTAATAAATGCTAATAAATGCCCATATCTTAATAATTGCATAACTTTAAATTCGTAACTCCGAATTTGACAAATGATATGTCTAAATTGATCAGCGTGACGAGACCTATTCAACCATGATATCCATGTTATCATTTGCATCATGCATTAAGAGCAGTTTTATAATCAGTACTGTTTATGCAAGGAAAACATGATAAATAAAATTGAGAACTAATTGTTTCTTATTAATAATGTCTCACAAATTCTATATTATCAATGTGCGATGCCCCTAATACCTTTTTGAAATAGTTTGCATCATTAACTTGCCATGTCATGCATTATATCATGATCATGCCGATTCTTTCGCATTAGTTGTAATTGCTGCATCGCTTGTTCCTTTTAGTGTTTTGCTTCTTTCCGGATAGGACGATGAGATGTTGTGAGATTCAACAAGTTCTTCGGATATGAACCTTCGGCAATGTTTTCCAGGCGAGCATTCTCCCCCTTTCTACCTATTTTACTTTATAGTCTTTATTTCCTCTTGATGATCTATTGTTATCTGTGTTGCGATGCTCTAGTTTTCGTACCCGTGATATCCCTTGCAGCCTTATATTGCCTTGGACACATCCTATTACCTGTTGTTTGGTAGATAGTTGGACTTGCGTGTCGTAGTTGCTTGCTCAAGTGTGGTTGTGTGTCGTAGTTGCTTGCTCAAGTGCGGTTGCGTGTCGTCAAGTACCACAGTTGTTGGAGTAATGCCGCATGTTTAATGTTGGAGATGATCATGGCTTTAATTATCGTTTAATAACTAAAATTGAAAGTAGGTAAATAATGCAGAGGCACAGGTGGGCAATAGATGTTATTTTTGGTTTTTAACCGTCCACTTGTGTCCCGTAGGACCCCGAGTACTTCATACCTGTTCTTTGAATATTCGCACTATCCGCATGTGGGACCATGAATCCCCCTAACCCTAGCTTGAGTCATATTTAATTTCTTGGGACCACAAAGTAGTTTGGGGCTTTATTACTATCCTGTACTTATGCAATGATTATGCCATGCTTTACTACTTTATTTACTATTGCGCGTGGAGCGCATGTACTGTTTTGGAACCCCGTGCCATGTTTTCGCGGTATCGAAAAGCCCAGTCACACTTTTGGGTTCCTAGTCGTTTACAGCCGTCGTCACAAACCTCTGGGTCCGTTTCGGAGCCGGACAACTTCGTCGCGGGTAGCTTAGTGGGGTGCCCCCTGAAATTTTATATGAATCTTGCGAATGTTCTATCGTGATGCCTCGTTGGGTTTTCATTTGGTTTTTCCCGAGGTTGATCGTGCGTGTGTTGCTATTTGTGCACCCCTGCAGGGTAAAACTTTCTGAAAGCCGTGTCCGCGGTTATGGACGACTTGGAGTAGAGTATCTCGATCATAGACAACTATAACTAAACTAGTGCTATAAATTTGACTTTATAATGACTAGTAATCAACTTTACTACAACGGAATAGCTAAATAAAAGTACCAACAACTGCTGGGTTTTGGGATGCCTCATGCTATATGTATCTGACTAGTAAGTACTACAACTACAACAAAATGGGTAACTAAAACTGCCCACTGCTTATTATATCAGGATGACTCATGCTATCTGTATTTGACTAGTAATATCCGCAACTATGACGGAATGAATAAAACTGCCCACTGTGTGAGTTCCTCGATTGACTTCCTCGTTTGGTCTCGAGGGGGAAATACCAGGATGGGTATGCTTGGTGATAGTTTCAGGTTGGATCCGAATAGGTCTCTCTTATCCCTATCTGATAGCCGCCAGTTGTATTGAGTCTCTATAGGTTGTTTAGTGCATGTTGCGCTGCCGCTTCAGTCCACCATACCTATGTAGGCGAGGAATGCCAAATTCTAGTCTCGCCATGTACTGGCCTCAGTACTGACCCCTCTCTTTTCCTTTGCCCTTTGTCGACATCCCTTTTGTTTAAGCAGGTTTTGAGATCGACGTCGTTAGCAGGGTTACCCTTCCGGCTTGGCCTGGCAGGGTTATGAACGCCATTGGTTATTCTTTAGGGCTCTTAGCTCAATTTGCATCTTGTCCGTACTCGGACGCTGTATCGTTTTAAAGGGGATTTGGATCTTTGTATTGAATATCCATATTCTTGACTCTTTGAGTCATTGTCCGTATTCTTGACTCTTTGAATCGTTTCTATGCATGTTTGGCGGGAATCGCTAAGACTTGCATAGGGCCAATCCTAGGGTGTTACAAGAACGAAATCCAATTTCTTTTCTCCCTCATTTCCCCTTATCCTCTGAAAACCGAGCTCGCCGGAGATCACCTCCCTCGTTGTTCCCGACCACCCTAGGATCAACGGAGGACACCAGCGTGCTCGCCGTATTCGTCTTGTTCATCTTCGACAAATCACACAAGCCGGCGCAACCCTAATCGACGGGATCGAAGTGTCTACCGCCGCCAGACGTCGTCGTTCATTGTCGATTGCCACCATCATAGACCGGCTCCGACCTCTTCGACGCGCTCTTCCAAATCCTAGTGAGCTACCGAAACTCGCGGGCCTCTCCAATTCGATCCTAACCCTCTCTATCGCCCTCGCCACTGTGGTGTTTGCTAACCACCGTCGATGCTCGTCGGAGCTTAGGCTCCGGTGACCATTTTAGAGCGGCGCCGCCACCAATAGACTCGTCGTGGATCCCTCTTTCGAACACCATCCTTCTTGCTAGCCCGTGCGCTCGCAATCGATGGATTGATCACCAATCTGGGAGGATCATCTTGTATGACGTCATCATCGCATCATGCACACGCCACCTCAGCCCAGTCAGCACATTTGACTTGGTTTGTGCCCATGTGGCATCCGAGGTGTACTCGACCCCACTGGTCAGTGACCTTGGGTAAGTTTAGTTTAGGTGTAAAAAGTTCTGTGTCTGTTTAATAAATTGATAAAACAATATTAATTCAAATATAAACATTCCAAAAATTTAAAGAAAGTAATTAAATCTTGTAAAGTTTATATCTTTAGTTTTGTAATTCAGAAAAATACATTAAATATATGAAAAAAATTAGAAAAATAAAATCTATAACCTAAAACTATTATCCAGCATTATCGTGCTAACCATTTAAATAAATATTATTTAATAAATATTTTATAAGTTATAAAACTTTGATAAAATTCATATTTTAATATTGATAAATGTTAAAAAATACACCAAAAATCTTAGAAAAATAAGAACTATAATTATAAATTATAATTATGTATTATTATTTCATCTAATTAGATATTTATTATTTATTAAGTATTTATAAAATATTAAAACTTGTAAAAATCATATCTTATTATTAAAAATTCATAAAAATACATATAATATACCAAAATGATTTTGTAGTGAAATAAAATCTACTCCAATACTTCAACTACAGGTTATAAACAAACCAAAACACTATATTGAATCCATAAGTAGTTAAGTAATATTATTTCCTTGTTTACAAACTATAACCACTCATCCATAAAAAGGAAAATGATTCTATTCCACTAAACAATTAGGAAACCACTATTCAAATAGAAGTTTTACCATTCTTAAAGTATCCTAAGAGAAACATTATAAAGTACACCTGGTACAAATAACATAAGCAATATGCCTTAAGACCATCTATGTCTTTAAAGTTAACTTTAGTCCATAATACTTTAAATACTATTCTAAAAGACTTTGTTATGTGTTTTATAGTTAACTTTGGTCTGTTATAATTAAGTTATAAAGAATCTTAATAACAAAGTAATCAAGTTCAAAACCAAGATAGATAAGTCTCAAATACTACTAATATCATTATTCAAATAAAGCAATTCTTTCTTACTTAAAGACTATAACTTGAAAGAACACCTAATAAGGTTAACATAAAATTTTAAATACTTTCCCTTAGCTAAAGTAAGATTTTCTTCAAAAGTTATTCTTTTAAAGAACATTATAAAGCAAGACATAAGCATTTTTATGAAAGCTCTAAATGATAAACAAACCTTATATACATAGTCTACAGATATATTTTCCACTTGAATATTCCATTATTGTGTGTGCTTTATTATATTTACATGTTGTTTCACACACACTCACAAGCCTTAATAAGAAGCACATGTGTGAAATTTAATCTAAAAGGGCAACACATTCCAAGGAAACCCTTTCCAGTATCCAAACCCAGAACAACGTTACCCCGGGATTCGAGTTTATCAACTTGCATTACATTACTTATGCATAAAAGCATCTTACTTCTTTAAACATTAGTCCTTACCGGACCAATGATGCTGATTTTAGATATTAGATCTTTTATATTGTCTCGAAGACCATGAGTGCATAATCTTGCAATCACAAAAGGCAAGTTCACACTTGCTCATGTCCTTTGATTATTTTCTGTAAAGTATTTTGCAAATCCAGTGTTGTCATCACCTGCATTTGGAAAAAGGACATAAAACATTATTTTCATAATAATGTGACTATAGGTTATTTACCATGAGGTAATAACCTACTATAAGAGTTCCGGTGGTAAAGGAACATATTATCTAGGACTTAACAACCAATGTCGCCAGTGATTCTTGCGTCGTATATCACGCGTTAACCATGAGATTTGGAATGGGACGAAGAAGTCAGCTGTATCTTTTCCCTCTCGCATGGAGCCGGATGTGCGGGTCGTGGTTGTTATCACTCGTAGCGTGCATATTATATGGTAATTCATAGAGGATATGCAGCATATGGGTGGGAGCCCTCAACATCCCACGATAGTTCCGGCATCTGAACGGTATGTACTGCCAATTGCCGCAATTCAATAGGTGGGCTGGCGTACACCAAGGAGACATGCGGGGTCGCGGAGAAGGCAGTGATTGGCTTGGATCTTAGTCTAGGCCTCACACCAAGGAAGTGTGAACAAACCTGCAATTCGGATGTGCAACAAAGCTAAGATCTCGCATGGGTAAAGTGATGCACCTCTGCAGAGTGTAAGAAATGTAACTTGTTACTCCCTGTTCCGGGAAGGAGCTGGGAACGCGGAGGGAAAGAAACTCCATGAAAGTTCTGGTAAATCCATGAAGGCTGATGGACATAGCTTTTTAGAATAAAAGCAACCTTTAAAGAAATGTTTATGAAAAATTGCATTGCCTACGACCTATGGTCTGTGGCTGTAGATATAGTGCATCAAACACTCCTTTTCTAGTGAACTTGCTGAGTACGCTCGTACTCAACGTATCTTCTTAACCCTTGATAGGTTCTAAAGCCAGTACAGACGACGTCTACATCAAGTTATGTTCCAAGAATCATCATCAAAAGCTAAAGATCTTCAATGAAGTCAACATATACATCAACTCAAGTGAAGACAAAGTTACTAATTAGATCGGAATATAAACTCTAGCCATAGAACCTATTTCTGTAGCATATTTCAACAGCAGCAATGCCAGACCATTAGTTAAAGTACTAGTCTTACTAATATGATAGTTTTTTGAATTATTTATTTCTGATTCTTCTTTGTAAGAAGTTTCTTTCTCTCTTTAACCTAGAGTGTTCTCTGGATCTTATGTAAAGAGTTGAGTTGTAACCTATAGTCATGTCTTGGACCTGCTGTGTTTCTGTTGTACCACTCTGAGGGATGTAATACTAGTGAAAGGTGTTTCATTGGTGTTATGTCAACGACTATAGTGTACTACATCATGCAGTGGTATGTTGGGTCACCGCAGTTGGTATCAGAGCATATGCTTTGACCTTAGGATTGAAACACTTTTAGGAAGATCTGTAGGTTGGATAGTGTCTATAGGAGCCATCTGATCTAAACCAAATATTCTTATGACTTGTGATGAGTATCCACTTGAGGATAACTTTGTAACATCTAAGTCAGATGCTTAAGTCATTCTTTCTTAGTAGTAATTATTTTATCTTCTCTCAAGTATAGTGCTATTTAGTGTCTTCCGAAGGAGACATAAACCATCAAGATACTGTAGGAAAGCCAATTGGTCATAGTAGGTTAGGATAAAGTTTAAGATATCAATTGGAGTAGTTTAAATGGTATAGTCTAACCATAGAATTTAAGTAAGAGCAGTAAAATCTTAGTGTCAGTTGGTAACCAAGGACAACCTGATGAATATCATCAGGATAAATTGTAACATCCCAGCATTTATGAACTAACGAAGGGTAGATTTAGGAATTTGGAATGTTGCATGCATTCATCTGTGAAAATGTGGGTAAATTTTTCGCCAAATAAAAACCTAAAGTGATCATGGTTTCTTTCATGCTTTGAGAATATGTTTAGTCTTGAAGGATGATTGTTATAGACTTTGATATGATCTTTGTGGATTTATGTGTTTTGGGGAAATGAAATTTGAATTTAGAACTTGAGTGTTTGAATTGTAGTTCAAAAGAATTTTGAATAATGTTTGAATATTTGATTCAATTAAGAGTTAACCAATAATAACTCAAACTTTATATAAAGAAGGTAATTAAGAATAAGAATCTCCATTTTATATTTTCATTAAATAAATAAGTTACAAAAAATGTAACTTATGGAAATCATTCACAATTCTTACAATAATAAATAAATAAAGAATAATATTTCTTTATTTGTCATAGTATAATCTTTATTACAAAATAATAAAATAAATATTACAAAAGAATAGAACTAAAATTACAAAAGAATAAAGAAGATTACATAGGGTTATTCTACAAATAAAGAAGAAAACCTAAACTAAAATCTTGAATTCCCAAGTTTGGTACCTGCAAAACAAACACAAATAAAAATAAATAAGGTTAAGGTTAAAATGGAATTACTCTCAGACTTGTCAGTGAAGTGCACTAATCAAGATTCATCATTGAGTAATCTTATAAAAGGGGCAAATTTCACCAATATGAAAGAATGTATCTTTCATAAATTCAAGCCATAAGGCAAATAACAGTAAAGAGGGGCAAGTTTCACTAGCCAGGTAGAAGTAACAAGATGAAAGTAACTTTCAAAATTCTGAACATATCCACATCTGTGCAGCAGACACACAAGCAGAACACTCACCAAATTGCATGGTGTGTGCTGTCAACACCATAGCAGCAGCACAACCAAACAAAACTATCAACACAGCCGTGGGAAAACCAATCCCCACACCATTCCTTTACTCTTACACACCAAACACAGCAGCCATAAGATAAACCAAGCACAGCAGCCAGCAGCTACATCAAGCCAAAGTTAAGCTAGATCAAACCAACCAAAGTCCAGGATCACATCAACAGGATGGTGACATAAGGAGGGGGAAGATCAGGTGGATAGCAAGACCAAGGTCAAGCCATCAGGATCAGGAGAGATGGGCTAGATCAAGAACAAGCCAGGAACTGGAAACACCAGGGGATCACCAGATCAAGTTACCACAAGGGCAACCACTAGCAACCACAACATCAAGTGACAGTGGTGAGTAAATAGACCATCAAATGATCTATCTGTCTAAGATTAGACAAGCATACATGATCTGTCTCTTATTTAAACTCTCAGAAAGCACCCAAGTGGGGTGAATCCATCATTGAGGTTTTTAATCTTTAAAGGCAAATAGAAAGTACAAGGATCCAACTAAATCTCAGAACAACATCATTGATTTAGCTATCAAGCTATATTTCAGTTCCAGAATGAATATAGCTAAGATTTAACTTCTAGGCACATCTCTAGGATAAGAGTAGCACCTTAGAATTTAATTCTATGGATCTATGCAAGTTATCAAGCTTACAATCATTTTTTCCAGGCTTTGATTCAAGAAATAGTAGCTGGTACCACTACCAGAACCATCCATATGAATCAGCTAGATAAAGCTTAAATCCCTAAACCTCAAACCAACATCATTGGTCTTAGGGATTTAAGAAAGGAAAATTTCTACTTATATTTAAAGCCAAACTCATCTTAAGCTTGCACCAACCCCAAACAATGAAATAGAATCTAACTTGTGTTCCATCCAAAGATGGTTTCACAAGAACAATTCTATATTAATTAGATTAAGTATTCAACCTTCACAGATTCAACCAACCCACTGTAAATCATCTTCCTGTTCTTAAACACAAGAATCATAAACAAGATGGTCACCTATGTATATCTTCACTATTTGAAATCATTTGATCTCAAACTACATCTGAATTCTTAAGCCAACATGTGTTAATACAGTGATTTCATCACACAACACTCACTGTCATTAACCAAGTAATGACAGTGGTGAAGCAATAAACCAAAAGATTCCCAAGTATTGCTTCTAGAGCAATTTGATCATCTGATCACATCAAAAAATTTAATCAATAGAATCATCTGATAAGCCACTAGCACCACCACAGTTCATCTTAAGCAGCAAACCACAATTAACAATCATTTAGCATGCTTAGGGATAATCAACATGATCCAATTCATCAGTATCTAATCCACAGCAGGGTATGAACCCTAAGTAGAATAAAAAACCCTAACCAGGACAAGACAGTAACCAGGAAGGTCACCACCAACATCTAGCATAGATCGGCTTAGTACAGAGAGCACGAGGGGAGAGGAATGACTCACCAAAGGTCCTCGCTAAAGACTAGAAGATGAAGCAGAGGTGGCCGACGACCATGGCGGCACGGGGAGCACCCCTAGGGGGCGCTGCGACCCATACAGCGCCACATCGGTGACCATAGACACGCCTAGGGGCGAGGTGAATCACCATAGCGCACGACAGTAGCGGCGGTGCCAGGATCAACGCCAACCCCAAACCCTAGGGTTCGGGATGGAATCGATCTGTCGCAGGAGAGCTCCATGTCCAAATCCAGTTGGATAGGAGGGAAAAGCAGAGTCGTCAACCTCGTCCTGCACCACGGCGGCGGCTAGGGCGGTCCACGACGACAGGAATCGTCGGCGGCGACATCACTGACCATGGGGTCGAGGAAGGAGAAGGAGAGGGGTGAGCTCGAGAGAGGAGACATCGAATGAGTGGGCTGGGTGGGCCGAAAACCCTTCGGGGTGATTGTTTTGACCCTACCCCATTGGGCCACAAGGGCCCAAAAAGCCCAAATGGCCAGCCCAAGTCATTTAAAATCTGTTTTAATAAATAGGAAAAGACCAAAATGCCCCTGAACTTAATTAAATTCTAGAAAATAAAATAAAAGTCCAAAAATTATAAATAAAATAATTCTAGATTCACAATAGTCCAAACTATTCAAATAAATTAAGATATAAAATTTTAGACATATAAATTTTATTAAGAATATTGTAATTTATATATTCCTTATGGAATTTTACAAAATTATTGAAATATGATAAAAATAAATAAAAATCACTTTCCTTATATATTAATAATTTAGTATTTTAGAAAAATACTAAACAAATATTTAATAACAATTTTTGATATTTAAGTGATAATTCTTAAGAGAATTATAAAATCAATAAAAGTCAAATAAATGGAAAAAATAAAATAAAAAATATAATATATACTATAAATATTAAAAATTAATATTTATAAATCCTTTATTATTAAAAAGAATATTTATAATAATTGGGAAAATTCATATCAAGTTAAATGATGCATTACATTACTTTGCATAATCATTTTGCTTCTTTAAATATTGTCCTTACCGGGAAATAATGATGTTTTTGTAGACATAGAAGCTCAAGGTCCAGTGCAAGCATCAGACTTCACTACCTTGCCATCACAAGGCAAGTTCATCACTTGCTCATATCCTTTGAACAACATTTATCAAAGTATTTGGAAATTGTGTGTTATCATATATACTCTAAAGAAAGAAAATATTACTTTCACAAATAAAGAAATCATACATATCATCCTAAGTGATGATATAATGGAGCAATACAACTTAGGGTTCTATTTGCAACAATGATGATCAATTAGGGACTTAATAACCCCTGACATCAGTGATTCTAGCGCCGTATATTACGCGTTAGCCATGAGATTTGGAATGGGATGAAGATGTCAGTTGTATCTTCTACCTCTCGCATGAAGCCGGATGTGCAGGTCCTGGCTGTTATCCTCATAGCGTGCATATTAATTGGTAATTCGTAGAGGATATGTAGCATATGGGTGGGAACCCTCATCGTCCCACGATAGTTCTGGCATCTAACGGTTTGTACAAACCATTGCCGTAATTCATTATGTGGGCATGGTGTACAACAAGGAGGCATGCGAGGTCGCGAAGGGGGTAGTGATTGGCTTGGACCAACTACTAGGCCCCACATCATGGAATTGTGGACGAGAAAGTATGCCCGATTGTGCAACAAGGAGTTGATCTCTCATGGGTAAAGTAACGCACCTCTGCAGAGTGTAAGAATTGTAACTTGTTACTCCCTGTTCCGGGAAGGAGCTACGAACGCGGCAGGAAAGGAACTCCACAAAAGTTCTGTTCAACTTGTGAAGGCTGATTTTTATAATAAAATCAATATTTGAAGAAAGATTTACAAAAACTGCATATTGCCAAGGACTTATAGTCTGAGGTGGTAGTTAGAGCATAAAACTTCCGACCTTGCATATAATGAACTTGTTGGGTAACGCTGTTACTCATCCTTTCCTTTGATCCCTTGCTTAGACTCTGAGGATTCCGAAGATGTGCCAATGTATGCAGCTGAATGTCAAGAAGATGTGTTCTACGAGGAGCCTGATCTGTCAGGAGGTGTTGAAGGAGTGGATTACGAAATCCGCTATAGTGTCGATAAAAACGAGTCCAACTAATTATTCCTAGTTAGTAGTAACCAACGGAGTCGAGCAGCATGAACTCTATAGAATAAGCTGATGAGCTCAACTCATAGTCGGAGTTGCTACTTTTAAACTCCACTGAAACACTTTATATTTTGGTTTGTAAGTTGAAACCTTTCGAAGTCTTGAACTTATGGTATTATAATAATAATAATGTGTGAATATTTGTAATATGGACCCGCAATGTTTCTGTTGTACCACTCAGAGGGATGTGATATTTACGGAACGATGTTCTGTGGATGTCATGTCAACGACTATAGTGTACTACACATGAAGTGGTATGCTGGGTCACCGCATAAATGTTGATGCAATGAGTAGTAATCATGTGGGATTCAGTTGAGAATTATACGTGATGAAGTGGAATTATGATAGGATTAATGATAGAGTAATGTGAAACAAAGTCATCATGGCTAGATTAACTCTTAAATCATGATGAATAGGTAAAACATAACAAGATCATGGTGAGATTAGCTCCGAAACCATGCTATAAGTATAAATATGACAAAAACTTAGTAAATTATCTTGAAGTAGAGTAAGGAAATAGCATAGTAGAACTACGATAGAATTCATAGGTATTAGAAAATTCAAATAAGCTTTGGTTTAAGATAGTAATAAAACCTAGTATTCATTTGGAGAGATCATGTGAGATTAATTTACTAATAAAGAAAGGTTGGTTATAGATAGTCATTGCAAAAGTGAGACAAAAGGATAGTCAAATTGAGACCACTTTGCTTAAAAATTATCCTGTTGCAATTGAGAAATTTGGGTAAATGTCGAGACAAAGAATAGTTTGACCCTATGTGCTAAGTATCACAATATGAACCTATATGAGGAGGTGTCATATACTACACAACTAAGCCTGAATTCTAGAGATACTATACTCAACTACTATATTCCAGGCTTAGAATATTGTGTGTTATATGTACCACATATGGATTTCTTGATTTTTCTTGGATCTTCTTGATTGACTAGATCTGTACATGAAGTTTGACTTGGTGTGCAAATGCATGTTTCAACATCCAGTTACTACTTGATGTTATAAACCTAGATAGGAATGGGAATTTGTGTAAGGGAGTGACGAGTTCCAAAGACCAAGATGAAGACCTACCTGAAGGGTAAAGCCAAGTATGAGGAGTATCAATCCAAATTGAAGGATCGATCAAGTTCAGATAATTACTAAACAGCAATAAGAAGGAAGATTAGTGTAGAAGATGTATGGAGCAACAAGAATTAATAAACTTAAAGTTCATTCAAAGTAGGTAATGTTGCTAAGAAATTAATGAAGTAGTTTTACCAAGTTCATGGAAGTATCATTAATAAGTGCAAAGAAGAAATTTTGGAACCAAAATGGTATTCAAGCTCTGACAATTCAGAGAGAATGCCAGTAGTATGTCGGAAACCGTAGGGTAATACCTACAACCTAGGATGCCCGCAGCTGGTATTTGATCCACAGTTGGTATCTTGTTCGCAGCCGGTGTTGGTTGACATAGTTAACCAGATCATCTTAATGGTTGCATAAAGAGCATAAAACTTGGCCTAAGCTAAGTAAGATCTAAAGGAGTATAAAATTTTAAGCGACCGTCTTTTGAGACTCTTCGCAAAAATTGACCTATCAAAACGAAAATGTCCTGATAGTAAGTAAGACAAATAATGTTGAAAGATTCACTTCGGAGATCCACAATTATGTGGATACACCGTATAATCTTTCATGAGACCTAACTAGGTAGAGAATAAGCTAGACAAACCCCTACATTATAGTTATAAAACCAATAAATACTATGTAGACAGTTTGAAGACTATTAGTAAACCCTATGGGGGAGAGTTAAACATTAGAAATGAAGGTATTATTATCTGACTTCCCGAATAAAGGATGGATAAGAAGGACTAACCTGCAACAACAATAAGTCTTATTTTCATAAGGTTAAAAGAAAGTCATCATTATAAAGGTACTTTTGGAAGTATGCCTAGATGGAAGATCGAAGTTTACTTCAGGGTACTAGTACTCAAACCTTAAGGCAATTATTAAATGGAAATAGCCAAAGACTATCAAAAGTTAGTCTTTTGACCATAGTTATTGTTTAATAAAATTTAAAACCCCGTTTTAGTGAGACTTCCTAGACCTTATACAATATAGTAAGGAATTTCGATGATCAAGTAAGGGAATTGGATTAGTATACCTAATAAGGGAAATGAACTAGATAAGAAACATCAATTAAAGAATTGTATAATAAGGAAATATTCCTAAGGGAGTAAAGTAAAATGAATTTTGGAGTATTGGAGACAACTAGTTAAAGATTGTTGAGCATGATGAGGATTCAAGGAAAATATTCGGATATGGGATATTACAATGATTCCCATTGAGGTTACCATGGAGTTGAGACTTGTCATAACCAATACAGGACAATTCCTCATTCCGAAACGTGAGAGTTTACGAATTTTGAGGACAAAGTTTATTTTAAGGGGGAGAGTCTGTAACCTCCCAGCATTAGATCTCAGAAATAAGATGAACTCAGATGTGTGCATTGCATTCATGCATAGAAAATCCGAATAATTTTCGCGCTTTTAAATAAAAACCCTATCAAAGTGATTGAAGCTTCTCTCAACTTGATGGAATTGAAGTAGATCATCAAGTTGATTGCGATAAGTTTCAACATGACCTTTGATAAAACCTTATTTTAGGTAAGGTAGATTTGATCTAAGGGTAGATCAAATGTAATGAATGTTAAATCCTAATACATTACTTGATGATTTATATTTGATCCTTAAGTAATCATATCCTAGTATTCATTACACAACCCATGAATACCAAGTTATAAATCTAACTTAAGTAATAAGAATGTAACAACTAATTTTTGATCTATCTTAATCCCATCTATTTCTACCATGGGGATCATGGTAATACTTCACCTTAACTCTTTAGTGAGTTTGAGTAGGAAAGAAACCTAGTCCAGATCATTCACTATATATCTTTCTTTCCATATAAATCCTTATGGAATCCTATCTTTATAATTGTTATTCATCAATGTTGAGTACTCAACTATTGATTCACAAATTCTTAAACTATCAATTTTTGATCTATCAACTCTTGACCTTATCATAGCATTCACTTGAGTTCGTTAGAGAAAGAAGTAAGAAGAGATAGGTGGTAATGTTAGTTTTAAATATCATCTATAGGATGGGAGAGTTGGAAGAGAATAAGATCAATGTGATAATTGATGGAGTTAATTCACTCCTATAATGATAGAAGAGTTAATTGGAATATATATTCATATGGTAACAAATAGGATTTCAAGGATGAATATTGAAGATAGTTACCAAGGAGCAGTCCTATTGGATCAAGTAGGTATAGTCAATGAATTATATCTCTTAATGCAATAGAGCTAAAAAGAAGATAATTATAATACAACTGTAATATTGTATGGATGGAAGCCTTGATTAGCCAACTGGAAACCTAAGCCATAAATGATCAAAGGATTATAATGACCATGCTTTAGTCACCAAGATTGAATGCTTATATCATGCATAAGTGACATTGTTGGATAAAACAAGATTAAACCCTAGTCTAGATATATTATCCTAGGTTACCATGACAAGTCACATTAATATAATGTGAGGTTGGAGTATGAGATACTGGAGTTAAGTAGAGACAAGATAGTATGATCAAGATGATGCTAGAGTAACATTGAATTATTGAGTTAGTATTTTCCTCTTGGGAAATACTAAACACTAGAGGTGAAGTAGTTTGGTATAGACATCTGCTGGAGAAATATTAGTGGTGGGTGATTAAGGAAGTGTATGAATGGAGTAGAAGGAACTACTTGTTGGAGTGGAAGTTATCAGTACTAAAGTAGTTGATATAGCCAAGTATAGATATGAGAAAATTATAAAAAGCTTTAGTGTCAAGCTCATTATGTTTATAAATAGATTTACAAAAATAATAGGTGGATAAGAATATTTCTGTAAAGTAAAGCTCATCATGTTAGCACATAATGATGGATATAAAGAAGTAATATATCTAGGAAAGGAATTCCTTAATTAGTAGTCTAGGATTATTGAAGTATGAAAGGTAGAAATTCTGGATAAAACCTAAACCCTAAATCTCTAACCAAACATAATATCCATTTCATATAATTGATTTATCATCTTATTTCCCCAATGCTTTATAGGAGTACTTTCCTATATTCAATAACTTAAGCACATCTTTGTCATTTTCAACCATCATTATCATAGGTGCTTAGGAACTATCTTTATCAATTCTTTCTCATAAGTTAGCTTAGAAAACAATCCCACTATTTTACTATAAATAGTGATATCATTCATGATTATAAACATAAAGATAATATGTCTTAACCATTCACCTTTATTCACAATTTTAAAAGGATATAAAAATATTAAAACTTCCATAATTCATGGTAGACATTTATAATCTCAAACCTTTAACTCTTATGTTAGTTATAATAAAATATTTACATTGCTATTTCCTAAATTATGAGAATAATATTAACCTTATGAAGTACTCAAAACTTTACGTATCAAATAATAATGAAGGATCAATTTATATAAAAGTTTCTTTAATATTATAAATCAACAAGAATCAAAAATCATGGATTAATAGTAATACATTCTTTAATAAGTTTATGGATATGAGATAAATTAAATTCATATCAAAATACCATACAAATACAAAAAGAAAAAAATATATATAAAGAAAATAAAGAAGTGATAATATTATAAAATAAAATTCACAAAATGATTCTGAATACACTTCATTAATGTTGCATCTATTTATCAAATAATATCTATAAATAAATTTGCAAACAATTGTGTAGATATAAATTTAGAAATGAAAACAGGAAATAGAAAAGTTTTAATTAAAAAATAAAAACGAAACCAGTCCTCGGCCCATTTCTTATTTACCGCTCACGAGCTGCAACAGGCGTTGCTTTGGTCGATCCTTCCAGCCCAACATCAGCCCACACAGCCCAAGACCGGCCCAGTACCCCTTCATTCCTTTTCCTCCTTTCTTCTTCATGCAGACAGAAGGACGACGGAGAGCAGTAGCTGCGTGGCGCCGTCGGGGCCGTCCGCCGTCGCGGTGATGACCTCCGTGCCCTAAGATGCGAGCCACCTCTCTCTGAGCCGATAAGGACCCCGTACCCGTAGAGAACGAAATCCAATTTCTTTTCTCCCTCGTTTCCCCTTATACTCTGAAAACCGAGCTCGCCGGAGATCACCTCCCTCGTTGTTCCCGACCACCCTAGGATCAATAGAGGACACCAGCGTGCTCGCCGTATTCGACTTGTTCATCTTCGACAAATCACACAAGCCAGCGCAACCCCAATCGACGGGATCGAAGTGTCTACCGCCGCCAGACGTTGTCGTTCATCGTTGATTGCCACCATCATAGACCGCCTCCGACCTCTTCGACGCGCTCTTCCGAATCCTGGTGAGCTACCGAAACTCGCGAGCCTCTCTGATTCGATCATAACCCTCTCTATCGCCCTCGCCACTGTGGTGTTTGCTCGCCACCGTAGCTGCTCATCGGAGCTTAGGCTCCGGTGACCATTTTAGAGCGGCACCGCCACCAATAGACTCGTCGTGGATCCCTCTTTTGAACACCACCCTTCTTGCTAGCCCGTGCGCTCTCAATTTATGATTTGATGTAACATCCCAGCATTTAGGACCTAACGAAGGGTAGATATAGGAATTTGGAATGTTGCATGCATTCATCTGAGAAAATGTGGGTAAAATTTTCGCCAAATAAAAACCTTAAGTGATCAATGTTTCTTTCATACTTTGAGATTAGGTTTAGTCTTAAAGGATGATTGCTATAAACTTTGATATGATCTTTGAGGAATTATGTGTTTGGAAAGTGAATTTGAATTTTAAACTTGAGTGTTTGAATTATAATTCAAATAAATTAGGAATAAGGTTTGAATCTTAATTTAATTAAGGGTTAACTAGTATAACTTAAACTTTATCCAAAGAAAACAATTAAGAATATGAAAACTTTTTTCATATTTTCAATGCATAAACAAGTTACAAAAAGGTAACTTACTGAAATCATTTCCAAACTTCACAATAATAAATGAATAAAGAATAAGAATATTTATTGAAAATTATATAATCTTTATTACAGAGGAATACAATGAAGATTACAAAATAATAAAATGAAAATTACAAAATATGAAGAAGATTACATTGGACTATTCTATAAGTAAACCTAAACTAAGATCTCACTTTAAATCTGTACCTGCAAAACAAACAGAAACTAATAGAAAAATAAAAGGTTAGTGTTAGAATTGTTTTTCTCTCAGACATGTCAGTGAGGTGCACTGAACAAGTTCATCATTGAGAAATTATAAAAGGGGCAAGTTTCACCAATATGAAAGAATTCATCTTTCATAAATTTTAGGCCAGAGGTCAAATGGCAGTCAAAAGGGGCAAGTTTCACCAGCCAGATAAAAGTAACCAGATAACAGTAAGTTTCAAAATTCTGAACATATCCACAAGTGCACAGCAACCACACAAGCAGGACACACAACTAAATGCATGTGTTGTCTTGTCGACCCACAAAGACAGCCCAAACTCACAAAACTAGAAGACTGACCCGGAGAAGCACACTAGTACATCTCTTCACTGCACACACAAGAACAACCAGCTTAGACAACAGCTAAACCAAGCACAACAGCCAGTAACCAAAGCCCAGATCTCATAACCAGGATGGTGACATAAGGAGGGGGAAGGATCAGGTGGACATCAAGATCAAGTCCAGGAGCTAGGAGGAGCAGGCTAGCTCAAGGTCAAGCACAAAAGCTCAGCAATACAAGATCAACATCACCACCTTACTCCACAATCATCAGATTTTGTGGTGAGCATCATAAAACCTTCACATGATCTAATCATATTATCTAGATAGAAGCATGTGTTGTTTTATGAAATAAACTCTCAGAAATCACCCAAGTGGGGTGAATCCATCATAGAGATTTAAACTCTAAAAAGCAAACAGCAAAGTACAAGGATACAACCAGAGCTCAGAACAACATCATTGCTCTAGCTGTCAAGCTATATAATACAATTCAAACATAAATATAGCTAGATATAATTTCTAGGCACATCCCTAGAGTAAAGGTAGCACCTTAGAAACTAATATTTTGGATCCAGATAATGATCAAGCTTACTATCATTTTTACCAAGCTTTGATTCAAAAACAATAGCTGGTACCACTACCAGGACTACTTATATGAATCAATTTGATAAGGCTTAAAACCCCTAAGCCTCATACCAACATCATTGGTCTTAGGGATTTCAGAAAAGAACATCTATGTTTATCTTTTCAAAGTCAAGCTTGTCCTAAGCTTAAATCAACCCAATCAATGGATTAGAATCAATCTTGTGTGCCATACCAAGATGGTGTCACAAGAACAATTCTATTTTGAATCAGGATAAACATCCAATCATCATAGGTTCAACAAAACAATCTATTAATCATTTTCCTGTTAATACAGGAATCATAAATAGGATATTCCTATGTTCATCTTCACTGTTTGAGATCATGATCCACCTATTAATTTCTAAGCTAACAGTACTAAGACAGTGGTTTCATCATATCATAACCATGATCATAAACCAAGAAATGACGGTAAAAACTTATCAAGCCACTGACTTTACCAAGCATGGTTCCAAAGCAACTATACCATCTGAATCATATGCAATCCAAGCATAAAGCATCTAGTAAGCCACCAGAACCATCATAGTTCATATCAACCAACAAGCCTCAGGCCAATAACCATTTAGCATGCTTACAAACCATCCATACATGATCTAATTCATCCAGTATATGATAAACCACAGGATAAGAACCCTAAATGGATAAATCATCTTAATCGGGACAAGACAGAAACCAGAGAGGTCATTGCCAACATCTAGCATGGATGAGCAAGCACAGAGAGCACAAGGGGAGAGGAAATGAACTCACCATAGGTCCTCGCTGGAGATTAGAAGAGGAAGAAGAGGGGCCGACGACCATGGCGGCACGGGGAGCACCCTAGAGGGGGCGCTGCAACCCATACGGCGCCACGACGGCGACCATGAACACGCATATAGGCGAGGAGCATCACCATGACGCATGACGGCGGCGACAGCACCAGGATCCACGCCAACCCCCAAATCCTAGGGTTCGGGACGACATCGATCCATCGCAGGAGAGCACCATACCAAAATCCTGTTGGATAGGAAGTACGGGCGTTGTCGACAACCTCCTGTTGCACCACGGAGGCAACCAGAACCGCGCACGGCGGCGGGAATCGCCGGCGGCGACATCACCGACCACGGGGTCGAGGCCAGAGGAGGAGAGGATGAACTCGAGGGAGAGAGGCAGTGAGGAGTGGACTGAGTTGGGCCAGGCCCTTCGGGGTAGTTATTTTTGACTATGTCTAATGGGCCACTAGGGCCCAATAAGATTAAATCAGCCCAGGAACCTTTTAGGCCTGTTTTAATAAACAGGAAAAGACCAAAATACCCCTCGACTTAACTAAATTCTAGAAAATAAAATAAAAGTCCAAAAATTATAAATAAAATATTTTTGGATTCACAATAATCCACAATATCCAAATGAAATAAGATATAAAATTTTAGACATTTAAATTTTATTAAGGATTTTGTAATTTATATATACCTTCTGGAATTTTACAAAATTATTGAAAGATGATAAAAATAGATAAAAATCACTTTCATTATATATTAATATTGTAGTATTTTTGAAAAATACTAAATAAATAATTAACAACAATTTTTGATGTTTAAGTGATAATTCCTAAAAGAATTATTAAATCAATAAAAGTCAAATAAAAGGGAAATAAAATAAAATAATTCAATATATGTTATAAATATTAAAAAGTAATATTTATAAATCCTTTATTATTTAAAAATAATTATTATAATAATGGTGAAACTGCATATCAAATCAAATGATGCATTACATTACTTGCATAATCATTTTGCTTCTTTAAATATTGTCCTTACCAGACAATAATGGTGTTTTTGTAGACATAGAAGCTCAAGGTCGAGTGCAAGCATCAGACTTCACTACCTTTCCATCACAAGGCAAGTTCATCACTTGCTCATGTCCTTTGAAGAGTCTTTATCAAAGTATTTGCAAATTGTGTGTTATCATATATGCTATAAAAGAAAGAAAATATTAATTTCACAAATAAAGAAATCATAGATATCATCCTAAGTGGTGATATAATGGAGCAATAGAACTTAGGGTTCTATTTGCAACAATGATGATCAAGTAGGGACTTAATAACCCCTGACATCAGTGATTCTAGCACCGTATATTACGCGTTAGCCATGAGATTTGGAATGGGACATAGAAGTCAGCTGTATCTTTTTCCTCTCGCATGAAGCCGGATGTGCAGGTCGTGGTTGTTATCCTCGTAGCATGCATATTAATTGGTAATTCATAGAGGATATGCAGCATATGGGTGGGAACCCTCATCGTCCCACGGTAGTTCTGGCATCTAACGGTTTGTACAAACCATTGTCGTAATTCATTGTGTGGGCATGGTGTACACCAAGGAGGCATGCGAGGTCGCGAAGGGGGTAGTGATTGGCTTGGACCAACTACTGGGCCCCACATCATGGAATTGCCGACGGGAAAGTACGCCCGGTTGTGCAACAAGGAGTTGATCTCTCATGGGTAAAGTAACGCACCTCTGCAGAGCGTAAGAATTGTAACTTGTTACTCCCTGTTCCGGAAAGGAGCTACGAACACGGCAGGAAAGGAACTCCATGAAAGTTCTGGTCAACCTGTGAAGGCTGATTGTCATAGATTTTCATAATAAAATCAATCTTTGAAGAAAGATTTACAAAAATTGCATAGTGCCAAGGATTTAAAATCCGAGGTGGTAGTTAGAGCATCAAACTTCCCACCTTGCATATAATGAACTTTTTGGGTAACACTGTTACTCATTCCTTCCTTGATCCCTTGCTTAGACTCTGAGGACGACGTGCCAATGTATGCAGCCGAATGTCAAGAAGATGTGTTCTACGAGGAAACCGATCTATCCGAAGGTGTTGAAGGAGTGGATTACGAGATCCGCTACGGTGTTGATGATAACGAGTCCAACTAAATATTCCTAGTTAGTAGTAACCAACGGAGCCGAGCATCATGAACTCTATAGAATAAGCTGTTGAGCTCAACTCCTAGTTGGAGTTGGTACTTTTAAATTCCGCTGAAACACTTTATTTTTTGGTTTGTAAGTTGAATCTTTAAGAAGTCATGAACTTATGGTATTGTAGTAATGATAATGTGTGTATATTTGTAATATGGACCCGCAATGTTTCTGTTGTACCACTCTGAGGGATGTGATATTTACGGAACAATGTTCTTTGGATGTCATGTCAATGACTATAGTGTACTACACATGCAGTGGTATGCTGGATCACCGCAATTGATCACTGATCCGGGAGGATCATCCTGTATGACGTCATCATCGCGTCAAGCACACGCCACCTCAGCCTAGTCAGCACAATTGACTTGGTCTGTGCCCATGTGGCATCCGAGGTGTACTCGACCCCACTGGTCAGTGACCTTGGGTAAGTTTAGTTTAGGTGTAAAAAGTTCCATGTGTGTTTAATAAATTGATAAAACAATATTAATTCAAATATAAACATTCCAAAAATTTAAAGAAAGTAATTAAATCTTGTAAAATTAATATCTTTAGATTTTGTAATTCAAAAAATACATTAAATATATGAATTTTTTTAGAAAAATAAAATCTGTAACCTAAAACTATTATCAAATATTATCATGTTAACCATTTAAATAAATATTATTTAATAAAGATTTTATAAGTTATAAAACTTTGATAATTCATATTTTAACATTGATAAATGTTAAAAAAATAATACAGCAAAAATCTTAGAAAAATAAGAACTATTATTATAAATTATAATCATGTATTATTATTTCATCTAATTAAATATTTATTATTTATTAAGTATTTACAAAATAATAAAACTTTTAAAATCATATCTTATTATTAAAAATTCGTAAAAATACATATAATATACCAAAATGATCACAAAAATAATACCTACATGTTAAAAATACAGTATTCCACTTTGGAGTTAAATAAAAAGTTAAACACTTTAATAACTTGAATTTAAACCTATTTCTTTAGTTAATAATTCATATAATGGTAAATGAAATTGCTACTATGAGTCTAATAATTAGTATTTGTCTTCAATATTGATAATATGAAGTCAAAATGGTTCAACACATTTTAAATGCAATTTTATTGAATTATCTTTCAACCATAAGTGTAATTTATTTTCTAAAAGAATCTTTATCAATTGTAAAATCTCCAAGAATAATTTTGTAGTGAAATAAAATCTACTCCAATACTTCAACTACAGGTTATAAAAAAACCAAAACACTATATTGAATCCATAAGTAGTTAAGTAATATTATTTCCTTGTTTACAAACTATAACCACTCATCCATAAAAGGTAAATGATTCTATTCCACTAAACAATTAGGAAACCACTATTCAAATAGAAGTGTTACCATTCTTAAAGTATCCTTAGAGAAACATTATAAAGTACATCTGGTACAAATAACATAAGCAATATGCCTTAAGCCCATCTATGTCTTTAAAGTTAAGTTTGAAGGGTTTCGCAGGGATGCGGACAAGAAAGCCAAGATCTAATCTAGGAGATGCAATCAACAATAGAGACAGATGAGATCTTCATACCCTTGAAGAAATCGCACAGCGGAAACGTTCAACAGAACGTGGGTGATGTAGTCGAACTAGCCTTCTCCTCCTCGCTATCTGATCCGATCCAACGCCGCAAGTGACGGCGCCTCCGAGAGATGCACACGTATGGTGCCGCGACGTCTCCTCCTTCGTTGGTCCAGCAAGTGGGGTGGAGAGATAAATTGGATCTGCAGCACGACGGCGTGGTGCTTATGATGGAGAATTTCTGCAGCAGGGCTTCGCCTACGCGTAGTCGGGAGAGAGAGAGGTGGAAGGGCAGCACGACGGCTAGGGTTGGAGGAGTGGGGGGGAGGGTTGCGCCCCTGCCCTCTTTATATAGGGGGCTGGCCGGCCCCCTTGGACCCTCCTCCAAGCCCTAGGGCGGCGGCCCCAAGGGGTGAGTGGGGGGGCAAGTTTCCCCCTTCCTTCTAGAAGGGTTCCCTAGAGTTTCCCCTAGGCTGGCCGGCTGGGCCTTTGGGGCCTTGTGCCCCTGGCCCAAAGCGGCCAGGGAACTCCCCCTTAGGCCCACGCAGGCCTCTGACAAGTGGGCCCACGTTGGTCCCACTCCGGAACCTTCTAGAACCTTCTGGTACAATACCGATAAATTCCGAAACGATTCTGAAATCCAAAAACTGCTTTCCTTTATATGAATCTTATTCTCCGGACCATTCCGGAACCTCTCGTGATGTCCTGGATCTCATCCGAGACTCTGAACAAAAACTCATAAACCAATTATCCATTCTATCCAAGCGTCGAAGCACGTTAAGTGTGTGACCCTACGGGTTCGAGAATATGCAGTCATGATCTTCTATCAATAATCAACAGCGGGATCTGGAAACCCATATTGACTCCCACATATTCATCGATAATCATATCGGATGAACCACGATGCTAGGATTCAACTAATTCAATATATGTATTCCCTTCGTCACGCGATATTTTACTTGCCCGAGATTCGATCGTTGGTATCGGCATACCTAGTTCAATCCCGTTCACAGCAAGTTCTTTACTCGTTCTGTAATCCGATATAATTTTGTGATTAACTCCTTAACCACGTGCTTGCAAGCGGTGTTGATATCGATTACCGAGTGGGACCGAAGTATATCTTTCCGACTCAGGAGGGACAAATTCCATCTCAATACATACAACCCAACAAGTAATTTCCGATCACCTGAGAGACACCTTTATGATCACCCTCACATAGGATGACGTTTGATGACCTCAAAGCTTTCTTCCGATACTAGGGAGTTGTATTATCTCATGGTCTAAGGAATACAATACTTGACATAAGAAAAAGCTTTGCAAAGATGAACACGATGACACGATCTAATTGCTCTGCTTAATTTGGGTATGTCCATCACATCATTCTCCCAATGACATGATCTCATTATTAATCGACAACTCATGTCTATGGTTAGGAAACCTTAACCATCATTAATCAATGAGCTAGTCCATAGAGGCGTACTAGGGACACAGTGTTGTTCATAAACCACACAAGTATCAAAGTTTCCGCTTAATACAATTCTAGCATGGAATATAAACTTTATCATGAACAAGAATTATAATAATAACATCTTTATTATTGCCTCTAGGGCATAATTCCAACAGTCTCCCACTTGCACTAGAGTCAATAATCTAGTTTACATCTGGCAACAATCTAACACCCATGGCATTAAGGTGATGATCATGTTTTGCTCGTGGAAGAGGTTTAGTCAACGGATCTGCGACATTCAGATCCGTATATACTTTGCTAATCTTCAGATCTCCATCTGCTATATAATCTCAAATTATATGAAAACAGCGATTGATGTGCTTGGTCTTTGGATGATATCTTGGTTCCTTAGCCAGTGCTATGACGCCAGTGTTGTCGCACAATATCTCCAGTGGGTCCAAGGCACTTGGAACCACACCAAGCTCAGTGATGAAGTTCCTGATCCAAACTCCTTCACTTGACGCTTCTGAAGCAGCCATGTATTCCGCTTCTGTTGTAGATCCCGCGATCACGCTTTGCTTGCAGCTTCTCCAGCTCACAACTCCTCCATTCAAAATATAAATGTATCCTGTCTGAGATTTAGAATCATCCGGGTCGGTGTCGAAACTAGCATCGACGTAAACTTTTACGACGAGCTGCTCATCACCTCCATAAACTAAAAACATTTCTTTAGTCCTATTTAAATACTTTAGAATGTTCTTTACGGCTGTCTAGTGTTCCACTCCTGGATCACTTTGGTATCTGCTCATCAAACTAAGAGCATTGGACACATCCGGTCTAGTACACAGCATGGCATACATGATAGAACCTATGGCCGAGGCATAAGGCACTTTGCTCATAGTGTCCCTATCGTTTACCGTCGCTGGACACTAAGCCTTGCTCAATATCTTACCTGACAACATGGGCAATGAACCTTTCTTTACTTTATCCATTCTGAACCTTTTCAGAACTTTGTCTAGGTATGTACTTTGGCTTAAAGCTATTAGGCGTCTTTGTCTATCTCTATAGATTTTGATGCCTAATATATAAGCAGCTTCACCTAGGTCTTTCATTGAAAAACATTTATTCAAATAAATCTTCACATCGTTAAGCATACCAATGTAATTTCCAATAATCAATATGCCATCCACATATAGTACTAAAAATGTCACTGAGCTCCCACTCACTTTCTTGTAGATACAAGCTTCATAGCAATTTGTAACAAATCCAAAGCTCTTGATCACTTGATCAAAATGAAGGTTCCAACTTCGAGATGCTTGCTTCAGTCCATAAATGGAACGCTGAAGTTTGCACACCTTATTAGCATCCTTAGGATCGACAAAACCTTTGGGCTGCATCATATACAACTCTTCATCAATGTTGCCATTGAGGAACGCAGTCTTGACATCCATCTGCCATATTTCATAATCATGAAATGCAGCAATTGCTAATAAAATCCGAATGGACTTAAACATTGCTACGTGAGAGAAAGTCTCATCGTAGTTAACACCTTGAACTTGTCGAAACCCTTTTGCGACAAGCCGAGCTTTATAGACAATAACGTTACCATCCGCGTCCGTTTTCTTCTTGAAGATCCATTTGCACTCAACGGCCTTACGGTCGCTAGGAGGGTCCACCAAAGTCCATACTTGGTTTTCGCTCATGGATCCCAATTCGGATTTCATGGCCTCTAGCCATTTCTCAGAGTCTGGGCTCATCATTGCTTCCTCATAGTTCGCAGGTTCCTTGTTCAACAACAAGACATTTAAGACAGGTTGCCGTACCATTCAGGAGTGGTACATGACCTTGTCGACTGCTGAGTTCAAGAGTAGCATCGTTCAAGTTTCATGATCCTCGTCATTAGCTTCCTCTCTTGTTGGTGCGGCATTTGGAACAATTTCAGGTGTTGCGCTACTCTCCAACTCGAGAGAAGGTTCAATAACCTCGTCTAGCTCTACCTTCCTCCCACTCACTTCTTTCAAGAGAAACTCCTTCTCAAGAAAGGATCCGTTCTTTGCAACAAACACTTTGCCTTCGGATCTGTGGTAGAAGGTATACCCAATCGATTCCTTAGGGTATCCTATGAAGATGCATTTCTCCGCTTTGGGTTTGAGCTTGTCCGGCTTCAACTTCTTGACGTAAGCTTTGCATCCCCAAACTTTAAGAAACGACAACTTAGGTTTAGCACCAAACCATAGTTCATACGGTGTCGTATGAACGGATTTAGATGGTGCCCTATTTAAAGTGAATGCAGCGGTTTCTAATGCATAACCCCAAAATGATAACGGCAAATCTGTAAGAGACATCATTGATCGCACCATATCTAATAGAGTTCGATTCCGGCGTTCAGACACACCATTGCGCTATGGTGTTCCGAGTGGCGTGAGTTACGAAACGATTCTGCTTGCTTTAAGATGCGTGAGAAAATCATAACTCAAATATTCACCTCCATGATCGGATCGTAGAAATTTAATTTTCCTGTTACGATGGTTTTCCACTTCATTCTGAAATTCCTTGAACTTTTCAAACGTTTTAGATTTATGTTTCATTAAATAGATATACCCATATATACTTAAGTCATCAGTAAAAGTAAGAAACACTCATTGGTCCGCATACATCGGATTTATGTTTCAAACGTTTCAGATTTATGTTTCATTAAATAGCGATATCCACCGCGCGTAGAAACACTCATTGGTCCGCATACATCGGTATGTATGATTTCCAATAAGTCCATTGCTCGCTCTATCATTCCGGAGAACGGGGTTTTGATCATCTTTCCCATGAGGCATGGCTCGCATGTGTCAAATGATTCAAAATCAAGAGACTCCAAAAGTCCATCAGAATGGAGTTTCTTCATGCGTTTTACACCAATATGACCTAGACGGCAGTGCCACAAATAAGTTGGATTATCACTGTCTACTTTGCATCTCTTAGCCTCAATGTTATGGATGTGCGTTTCATCGCTTTCGAGATTCAGAAGAAATAAACCATTCACAACAGGTGCATGACCATAAAAGATGTTATTCATATAAATAGAACAACCATTATTCTCCGATTTAAATGAATAACCGTCTTGCAATAAAAATGATCCAGATATGATGTTCATGCTCAACGCAGGCACATAATAACATTTATTAAGGTTTAAAACTAATCCTGAAGGTAAAACTAAGGAGAGCGTGCCGACGGCCATCACATCAACTTTTGATCCATTGCCAACGTGCATCGTCACCTCATCCCTTGCTAGCCGCCGTCTATTCTGTAGCCCCTGTTTTGAGTTACAAATATTAGCAACTGAACCAGTATCATATACCCAGGCACTACAACGAGCGCTAGTAAGGTAAACATCAATAACATGTATATCAAATATACCTTTAATGGTGCCAGCCTTCTTGTCCGCTAAGTACTTGCAATAGAATCACTCAGTGTCCGGCTTAGGTCCAGACTTGAGCTTCTTCTCAGCAGGGGCAACACGCTTGCCGCCGCCTTTCTTGAAGGATTTCTTTGCACCCTTACCTTTCTTAAAGCTAGGGGTCTTATTGACCATCAACACATGATTATCTTTCTTGATATCCACCTCCGCAGCTTTCAGCTTAGCGAAGAGCTCAGTGATCGTATCAGTGGAACCAATTTGATTGTGAGTAACTACAAAACCTTTGTGGCTAGGAGGGAGTGATTGCAGAACTCTGTCAATCTTGAGATCTTCTGGAATCTTGCAGTCTAGTTGCTCAAGACGTTGAGTGTAGCCCGACATCTTAATGGCGTGCTCACTAACGGAACTCCCTTCCTCCATCTTGCAGTTAAAGAACTTCTCAGAGATCTCATCTCTCTCAGAACGGGCCTGAGTCTGAAACATGGTTTTCAATTCCTCAAGTATCTCAAAGGTCCCGGCGAACTCCTCAAAATGATTTTGAAGGTCTGGTTCCATAGCAAACAACATGGTACACTTAATCACTCCATAATCATCTTTGCGCGACTGATAAACAGCTTTTTCATCAGCCGGCACATCAGTAGCAGGGACGTCACCTAGCGCTTTCACTAGTACATAGTCCTTTTGTCCGCCAGCGAGAATGATTCTCAGATTGCGGAACCAGTTGGTGAAGTTAGACCCATTGTTTTTAAGCTTTTCTTTCTCAGCAAAAACGTTGAAGTTGTAGTTGGACTTAGCCATTTGATCTACAAAATTTGCAAGTACAATTTAGACTATGTTCATGATAACTAGTTCAACTTAATCAAATTACTAGATGAACTCCCACTAAATTCAACATCCCTCAAGTTGTTTAGTGAACATGATCCAAATTCACCACACCTAATCCGATCTTCACGAGAAGAGATGTGGTTTCAATGGTGGACAACAAAGTGTCGATCATATCATTCACATGACTCATGTTTAACCTTTCGGTTCGTGTGTTCCGACGCCATGTCTGTACATGCTAGGCTCGTCAAGTCAAACTCAAGTATTTCAAGTGCAGTAAAACTGGCTTGCACCCGTTGTATGTGAACGTAGAGTTTATAGCACCCGATCATCACGAGGTGCTTGAACACGACGAACTTTCGCAACGGTGCATACATGGGGAGAACATAATTTTATCTTGATCTTTAGGTGAGGAATCATCTTATAATGCTACCGTCGCGATCTAAGCATAATAAGATACATAAAAGGATAAACATCACATGCATATAATTTTATGTGACATGGTATAGCCAATCTCCGTGCAATGATCTCCATCTTGTGCACGCCAGCATGATCTCCATCACTCCACCATGATTGCCTCCACCAAGAATAGCAACTATAACTATTGCTAACTACTTAGCGATAAAGTAAAGCTATTACATGGCGTATAAGAAGTTGACACACATGTCATACACAATTATAAAGACAACCATATGGCTCATGCCGGTTGTGTACTCATTGACATGCAAGTTGTGAAACATTACAAAACATGATCATTGCATACAACATACACATCACATCTTAGGCCATACCATATCACAGAAACACTCCCGGCAAAAACAAGTTAGACGCCTCTACTTTGTTGTTGCATGTTTTACGTGGCTTATGGGAGTAACAAGCTAAGAACGATTCTTACATACAGAAAGCCACAACGGTGATATTATGGTTTCTAACATCCGGTGTAAATCCCATGACTACTATAGTGAGAGAAACTGGCATCCACTAGCCGCATGTGTGGAACAAGCCACACGTCAAGTGCGGAGCCGGTCTCGCGAACGAGGTCGCGTAAAGTTGGCCTGGACCGCTTCGATCTCACTATGCCGCGCCATAAGAAATACAACACAAGAGGTTTGCAATAGAAAACATCAACGCCCGCAACAAGCATGTTGCGTTCTACTCGTGAAACACATCTATGCATAGATCTAGCTCTGATACCACTGAAGGGTTTCGCAGCATAGTAAATCAAAAAAATTCTACGGAGGCGAACAAGAAATCCAAGATCTAATCTAGGATATGCAATCAACGAGAGAGACAGATGAGATCTTCATACCCTTGAAGAAATCGCACAGCGGAAACGTTCAACAGAACGTGGGTGATGTAGTCGAACTAGCCTTCTCCTCCTCGCGATCTGATCTGATCCAACGCCGCAAGTGACGGCGCCTCCGAGATATGCACACGTACAGTGTCGCGATGTCTCCTCCTTCCTTGGTCCAACAAGTGGGGTGGAGAGATAGATTGGATCTACAGCACGCCGACGTGGTGCTTATGGTGGAGAATTTCTACAGCAGGGCTTCGCCTACGCGTAGTCGAGAGAGAGAGAGGTGGAAGGGCAGCAGGGCGGCTAGGGTTGGAGGAATGGTGGGGGAGGGCTGCGCCCCTTCCCTCTTTATATAGGGGGTTGTCCGCCCCCCTTGGCCCCTCCTCCAAGCCCTAGGGTGGCGGCCCCAAGGGGTGGAGTGGGGGGCAAGTTTCCCCCTTCCTTCTAGAAGGGTTCCCTAGGGGTTTCCCCTAGGCTGGCCGGCTGGGCCTTTGGGGCCTTGTGCCCCTGGCCCAAAGTGTCCAGGGAACTCATCCTTAGGCCCACGCAGGCCTCTGACAAGTGGGCCCACGTTGGTCCCACTCCGGAACCTTCTAGAACCTTCCGGTACAATACCGATAAACTCCAAAATGATTCCGAAATCCAAAAACTGCTTTCCTTTATATGAATCTTATTCTCCGGACTATTCCGGAACCTCTCATGATGTCCTGGATCTCATCCGAGACTCCGAACAAAAACTCATAAACCAATTATCCATTCTATCCTAGCGTCGAAGCACGTTAAGTGTGTGACCCTACGGGTTCGAGAATATGCAGTCATGATCTTCTATCAATAATCAACAGCGGGATCTGGAAACCCATATTGACTCCCACATATTCATCAATGATCATATCGGATGAACCACGATGCCAGGATCAACCAATCCCATATATGTATTCCCTTCGTCACGCGATATTTTACTTGCCCGAGATTCGATCATTGGTATCGGCATACCTAGTTTAATCCCGTTCACAGCAAGTACTTTACTCATTCTGTAATCTGATATCACTTTGTCGTTGACCCTGCACAAGTGAAAGATGTCAAAGATTGGCAAGCCCCAACCACTCAAACCCAAGTTCGAGCATTTCTCGGATTGGCGGGATACTACCTCAAGTTCGTAGAAGGATTCTCGAGTATCGCCAGACCCATGACCCAATTGCTGAAGAAAGACAAGAAGTTTGAATGGACGGACAAATGTGAAGCGAGTTTTCAAGAACTCAAGAGAAGATTGATTTTAGCTCCAATCTTAATCATGTCGGATATCACGAAGCCCTTCGACGTGTATTATGATGCATCCAAGGTCGGTCTCGGATGTGTGCTAATGCAAGAAGGCAAAGTTATATCTTATCTATCCCGACAACTGAAACAACATGAGCAGAATTACCCAACTCATGACCTCGAAATCACAGCCGTAGTTCTAGCCCTGAAGACATGGAGGCATTACCTGATGGGAAACCGTTGTGGGATTTATTCAGATCACAAGAGCCTGAAGTATATATCCACTCAGAAGGAGCTGAATATGAGACAGAGAAGATGGATTGAGCTAATCAAGGATTACGATCTGGACATTCACTATCACCCTGGTAAAGCCAATGTGGTAGTAGATGCCCTTAGCAGATTGCTGTGCCGCTTGAACTCCATGATTTTTAAGGATCAACCAAGCTTGCACAAAGAGATGGAAGATTTTCGAATGGAATTAGTGAGTGAAGGATTTTTGGCTAGCATAGAACTTCAACCCACTTTGATCAGCCAGATCAAAGAGGCGCATAAAGGAAATGCTAGTATCAATGGAATCATGCGTCGTATCGGTACAGGCAAAGTACCCGGATTCACCGAAGACGAAGAAGGAGTTCTGTGGTAAAAAGGACGCTCATGATACTCTTTATTCTGAGTTGAAAGAAGTTATTCTAAAGGAAGCTCATGATACTCTTTATTCTATCCACCCTGGAGGAACTAAGATATATCAAGATTTGAAAGAGCAATTTTGGTGGCATAAGATGAAGAGAGAAATCGGAAGCTATATCACCAAGTGTGATATATGTCAGCGAGTCAAGGCAGGACATCAAAGACCCGCTGGATTTTTGCAACCATTGCAGATTCCGGAATGGAAATGGGATTCCGTTGGAATGGACTTTATCACAGGATTGCCTACTTCTAGTAGGGGAAATGACTCTATCTGGGTCATAGTGGATAGATTGTCCAAAGTCGCCCATTTCTTAACCGTCAAGACCACATATCAGAGTTCGAAGCTAGCGGAGTTATACATCGCTAGAATCGTCAGTTTGCATGGAGTCCCCAAGAACATCGTATCGGATCGAGGAACTCAGTTTACCTCGAGATTCTGGAAGAAATTCCAAGAAGGTTTAGGAACCCGACTCGATTTCAGCACCACGTATCATCCTCAGACCGATGGACAAACGGAGCGATTAAATCAAATACTCGAAGTCATGCTGAGAGCCTGTGTGTTAGAATATGGATCTAAGTGGGAAGACTGTCTGCCGTTTGCAGAATTTTCATACAACAACAGTTATCAAGCCAGTTTGCAAATGGCCCCATTTGAATTCATGTATGGAAGAAAGTGTCGCACCCCTTTGAACTAGTCGGAAGTAGGAGAGAGTTAGATTTTTGGACCCGACATCCTACGCAAAGCAGAAGAAAAGGTTCACCAGTTTCGTGAACACCTCAAGACCGCTCAGTCAAGATAGAAGAGTTACGTCGATAAGAGACGTCGAGACCTCGCCTTTAACATCGGAGATTTTGTGTATCTAAAGGTGTCGCCATTGAAGGGAATGCAGCGTTTCCAGCTGAAAGGAAAGTTAGCCCCCAGATATATCGGCCCCTTCAAGATTCTGAACCGTCGAGGAGAAGTGTCGTATCAATTGGAACTACCCGAAGAGATGTCAGCCGTGCACAATGTGTTCCATATCTCATTACTTCACAAGTGTCTCGAAGTCCCGGAGAAGACTGAAGTATTCAAGAATATTGATCATCGGACTATAGAGATCAATGATGACCTGACCTATCCCGAAGTACCCATCCGTATTTTGGAAGAAGATTTCAGAACTACCAGAACCCGAAGCATCAAGTTTCTCAAGATTCAGTGGAGCAACCAAACAGAAGAGGAAGCTACCTGGGAGCACGAAGATCACATCTGGACGGAGTTTCCCGATCTCTTCAAATCCTAGGTAATCTTTTTCGTCCTTTTTCAAATCTCGGGACGAGATTTTGTTTAAGGGGGAAGGTTTGTAACATCCCAAAAATATTAAACTTGAATCATCAAACTCTAATCATCAAATTTAGGGTTAACAAAAACTTTTCCAATTAAAAATATGAAAGCATGCATATGTGTGTGTATTGAAATTTGGATTCTTTTGAATTGCCATGGTTCTGTGTTTCTTTGCTTGTAAAATGATTATTAGGTGAAATACATCATCTAAACAATCCCCACACTTTTCCCAAATACAAACAAATCAAAACAAACAAATTAAGTGAATGGTCACTTTGGCCAAATTAACTAACATGCCTACTTTGGCTATCTCTAACTTTCAGAACTTAACAGAAACATGTATGGATCTTTGCGCCCCTTGATAGTACTCATAACAAGGTACCAAGGCCCACCTTGTGATCATCCAAAAACATTTGAATGCATAGTTTAAATGACAGTTTAAAATTGAATCTATTTCATATGGGAAGATCCCACTATTTCAAAAACCACTCAAATAAGCTCAATTTTCAAAACCCAAGCAACCACAGAATCCTCAACACATGCCTAGCACACCCACCAAAAATCTTTTCAAAATTCAAAACTCAAGTTCTTGCGGCCATTTCATCAAACACTTGGAGACAATAAATCAAACTGGCCAAACTACACTGTTTTGAGCAGTAATTTGGCTAAGCATTGTTCACCATTGATCACACTTGTCTCCCCTAGTGCCAACCAGTTCCTTGACCACCCCTAGCCCCTACCCTTTGCACCATGCCATGCCAACCCGAAGGACCCCTTTCCAGCCGACCATGGCTAGCTAGCCAGAGCAAGCACCAAGCCTAAACACCATGTCTAGGACACAGGCCACCGTCCATCGCCACCCCCTGTCCAGAGCTTGAACCCTGCCAGCCACTGGACCACACGCCCAAGCCATGCCAAGCTTCTCTGAGCGCATGCTGAGAGCGCGCCAGAGCGCCACCCTCGACACGCACCCACAGACCGCGCGCCGCCCTCTCCGCGTGCACGCGTAATCACCACCTTCCCAGAAACCCCGCAGCCACCGCTCGCCATCGAAGACGCCGCCTCTGCCGCACAGAGCACCGCACGTTCCCGACCATTTGCCACCGCCCCTACACGCTCATTAAATCTCTAGAGCATCGCCAGGAGACCGCCCGTCGATAGCCAACCTAGGCCATACCTCTAGCCGCCCATAGCCATGTCGCCACCGTCGCCTGCCCATCCCTCTCGGTCTCGCCGTCGAGCCTATAAAAGGAGACGACCCCCGCTCGATTTCTTCACACCATCTCACTCCCCTCACCTCACTGATTGTTCCACCCCTTAGTCGGAGCAAGGCGAGCAGCGCATCGCCAGAATTGTGCCGGAGCAGGCCGCCTCTGGAGAAGAAGGGAGCCGTTGATTTCATCCACCCCCGGAGCTGCCGCGACCACCCCTGAGTTCATCGTCGCCGACTTCGTCGTTTGCTCGCCTCGCCATCGTCACTGGAGCCCCGGTATGCCCCCTATGCACCCCCACCGAGCCGCTAGGGTTCGAGCTCGCCGATGACCTATTCATCGTCGACGACGACCCTCAGCCGTCGATCTTCATTCTAATCCAACGCACCACATCGCCTCGTACCGCTTCGCGTTTAAAGAGCCACTGACCAGTAGACCCCGCCTGTCAGTTGCGCCCCGCGCTAGGAGTGACACGAGGCCGGCCCATTACCCCTTCCCGCGCAGCCCACTCATTTGAATTTAGCTTTTTCTATTTATATTCAAACTTAGTTCTGTACCTAGTTTCAAAAATCAACCTAGCATGATTCAGTGAACCAAATTGAATGAAACTAATTTTGCTAGAACTATATTGAAACGCTTAATCCAATCCCGTTGGATTTAAATCATTTGGATCTATAGATCAACATTGGTAAAAATAACAAGGCAGAAGCTTTTCTGCATTCAAACATTTTTCAAATTTAAACCATAATAGCTTTTGAGTTGATTCCAACTCTCAAAAATCACATTTGATCATACCTTTCAGAATATATAAAAATATATGGGTTTACTTATAGAAATAATGTTCAAGTAATAAAAGAATGCCACATAGGCATTTCTAGTCACTTTATTTATTTAAAATAAAAGGTTAAACCTTATTAAATTGTTGACACCACTTTAAATAACATTCCCATGTACTGAAATATGTGGTGATGACATGTGTCAACATGATCCCATGTTTGGTTTGGAGAATATTAAATCTTAAGTAGTTTTTCAATGAGTAGAAATTACTTTTCTCAAAATAAAATAAATAAGACAAATGCTTTAATCTTGTAATGTTAGTGATGATGCTAGATCATCTATAGAACCCCTTTATGTGATGATTGAAAGTAGTTAAGTATTGTTTGGTGATTGTGTACCTCGTATTTATTTATAGACGCTAGTACCGACCAAGGATACGAGGAGGAAGGAGGATACTACGAAGAAGCCGAGGAGAATATCAACCACTGCTCTGCACAAGGCAAGCTAACACTTGCAATATACTCTACTTTAGCAAGCCTTACTAATCAAGTTGACCTATGCAAGCAAATACTTGCTTGTTACCATGCCAACTATATGCCTTAAGCATATGTGATTATACTCACTTGATAACCCAATCCTAGTTTTACTTGCAAGCTTTTTACTTTATTCCTTTATCAAAGCTTTCTTTTAGAGTTTACTTATGTGACTAGTAGATTCTAGGAAGATAATTGAAGGTTGCATAAAAAGCATTAAATTTGGCCTAAGCTAGATAATCTTGATGTCATCCTAAGGCATGAGATTGAACTTAATTAATCCCCACTTGTTTACCACCCCTCATTAGTACTCACCCCACTTGTAGATGCTAGAGCTAAGCATAAAACTTGATCAACTTTAGATGGGAATACTTGGTGGAAAATGGTTATGAAAACCTTAGAATGATGAGTCATTCTACTGAGATGTTTTGACATGTGTTTCCGAACACCATATGATTTTGATGATGAAAATGTTGAGGCATGAGCCTTAGCCTTTTATAAAACTGATGGTTGTCTGGATGCGATACCATTCCAATTTTATCGTACAACCATAATACCCAAAAACTGGGTAGGGCTTGACTGGAAACTTATATACTTTAGTATGGGTTCCCTCACGGCCAAGGTCTGAGCTGAGGCTACCTTGTGAAGATTCTCCACCTGTGCAGTACCCAAGATGACAGTTGGTCATGGTTGGGAGGCCAAACTCACAGGAGAGGTGCCTATACTAGGGCATGTAATTGAAAGGTTAGGATTGATTATCCGCATACTGAGTATGGTGAATTCATGATTTGTTCCTGACGGATGTATCGAATATTGTGGTGAAAGTGTACAATCTCTGCAGAGTGTCAAACTATTCGAATAGCCGCGTCCGCAGTTATGGACAGTTGGAGTGGCCATACTGTTCCCCCGCCAGATGTTTTCAAAATGGCTTGTGAAATGAATTGAGATTTTGACTTGCCCACAACAGGGTTGTGATATGAAATCCAAGTTCCCACTTAGGTGTTATAAAATTCAACTATCTTTTCTTGCTTCTGAACTTAGTAGAGGTAAATCTGGCTTTTTGCAAAACAACCCTAGAGCTTAGTGTCCTACTACAAAAAACCCCTTCACTTGTTAGTATTAGTTTGCGACTACTTAAAGAGTACTCATGGCTTTGTCCCTGGCTATTCCCGTGGCCAGACTATGAAGAGGAGTACCAGGATGATGGACCCCAGGAAGGTTACGACAACTAGGATCATCTCCCATCGTCAGCATTGCATGTGACCCCGAAGATGGAGCTTCGCCTACGCTACCTTTATCATTACGTATTTCCGCTGCTTGAGTTGTATTAAGAACTGGATCATGAGATCCTTATTTGTGTAAGACCTTATGTATGGTTTGTAATGGATGATGTACTGTGGTATCCAATTCTGTTATGTCTCGCACAAATGGTAATCTTGGGATTGCGATGTATGGCATAACAGACATCTAGGATTAAAAACCCAGAACAACATTACCCCGGGATTCGAGTTTTCAACTTGCATTACATTACTTATGCATAAAAGCATCTTCTTTAAACATTAGTCCTTACCGGACCAATGATGCTGATTTCAGATATTGGATCTTTTATATTGTCTCGAAGACCGTGAGTGCATAATCTTGCAATCACAAAAGGCAAGTTCACACTTTCTCATGTCCTTTTATTATTTTCTATAAAGTGTTTTGGAAATCCAATGTTGTCATCACCTGCATTTGGAAAAAGGACAGAAAACACTATTTTCATAATAATGTGACCATAGGTTATTTACCACGAGGTAATAACCTACTATAAGAGTTCCGGTGGTAAAGGAACATATTATCTAGGACTTAACAACCAATGTCGCCAGTGATTCTTGCGCCGTATATCACGCGTTAACCATGAGATTTGCAATGGGACGAAGAAGTCAGCTGTATCTTTTCCCTCTCGCATGGAGCCGGATATGCGGGTCGTGGCTGTTATCACTCGTAGCATGCATATTAAATGGTAATTCGTAGAGGATATGCAGCATATGGGTGGGAGTCCTCAACGTCCCACGATAGTTCCGACATCTGAACGGTCTGTACTGCCAATTGCCGTAATTCAATAGCTGGGCTGGCGTACACCAAGGAGACATGCGGGGTCGCAGAGAAGGCAGTGATTGGCTTGGATCTTAGTCTGGGCCTCACACCAAGGAAGTGTGAACGAACCTGCAATTCAGATGTGCAACAAAGCTAAGATCTCTCATGGTAAAGTGATGCACCTCTGCAGAGTGTAAGAACTGTAACTTGTTACTCCCTGTTCCGGGAAGGAGATACGAACGTGGCGGGAAAGGAACTCCATGAAAGTTCTGGTAAACCCATGAAGGCTGACGGACATAGCTTTTCAGAATAAAAGCAATCTTTGAAGAAATGTTTACAAAAAATTGCATTGCCTACGACCTATGGTCTGTGGCTGTAGATATAGTGCATCAAACACTCCTTTTCTAGTGAACTTGCTGAGTACGCTCGTACTCAACGTATCTTCTTAACCCTTGCTAGGTTCTAAAGCCAGTACAGACGACGTCTACATCAAGTTATGTTCCAAGAATCATCATCAAAAGCTAAAGCTCTTCAATGAAGTCAAGGAAGTCAACATATACACCAACTCAAGTGAAGACGAAGTTACTAATTAGATCGGAATATAATCTCTAACCATAGAACCTATTTCTGTAGCATATTGCAACAGCAGCAATGCCAGACCATTAGTTAAAATACTAGTCTTACTAATATGACAGTTTTTTGAATTATTTATTTCTGATTCTTCTTTGTAAGAAGTTTATTTCTCTCTTTAACCTAGAGTGTTCTCTGGATCTTGTGTAAAGAGTTGAGTTGTAACCTATAGTCATGTCTTGAACCTGCTATGTTTCTGTTGTACCACTCTGAGGGATATAATACTAGTGAATGGTGTTTTATTGGTGTTATGCCAACGACTATAGTGTACTACATCATGCAGTGTTATGCTGGGTCACCACACCAGGCCACGCCGCCGGCGGCCCCATGTGATGGTGGAGGTGCGCCAGCTCCATCCCACATCCGGAACTATGTGTAGCGCCCACCCTGGCAGCGGAAGCGGTGGAGGCAGCTGGGTGTTCGCCCCCGCCACCAGGCCGGTGAGCTGGGGCCTCTCGGTAGCCAAACCAAGAGGCGTCCTCGTCCGCATGCTAGTCGTAATGGACTGCTCGATGAAGGTGTCCTTGTTGTAGCCTCGTGCCAGGACCTCTCGGTACTCCGGGGCATGTTCGCGGCGGCGATCGCGACCGGGTCCACTGACTCTTGCTTGACGATGATGTCGTCGTTCTCCTCGCTGCCGAGCTCGTCGTCCGAGTCGATGGTGGGGACGTCGTCGGAGTGGTTGAAGACGCCCTCGTCGTCCGAGTTGATGGAGCTCGCGCGCCGCAGTTGTGTTTGGTTCCACGGTTGCGTCTGAATCGGTGTTGTTGCGCGCGTCTGAATCAATGCCGCACTAAGAGGTGGCTGACGGGTGGGCCAGTGGCACGCTCGGGCACGACACACCCTCGGTTTGCCTGCGTCCCGAACCCATTGCCTAAATTTAATGCACAGATGGGTCGAAGACGCTGCCGTCTCCGAATGATAATTCTGCGTCAGCCGTGGCGTCCTAATCGGTCCGCACGAACGAGCGGGGCATGCACGACGTCCTAGTGGGACGATCCATTCGGACAAACTCAGGCCAGACCAACCTATCCGAGTATCAAATTTGGGTTGCGGTTGTGTCTGGCCTGTCCTAACAGACTGACACAGTTAGCAATCACACTATGAGCCTTCTTCGCTTTTCTCTTTTGGACTCCCCCATCTTTCTTTTGGTCTGAACAAATAAAATAGAACAATTTAGGTCACACTGCTGAGCACGGCTGGCCAAACTGTCCAAACCATTACTATAAAGTGCGGATGGCTCGACCCAGACGGACTAAAACTTAGGATATGCTATGCGTCCCCCGAGATCTGGAGTTTCCATCCCCGGCTTCATTGCGTGACACGTGTCTACGAGACTTTTCCTTCGTTCTCTTATGTATGTCTTCCTGGTCGTCTTCCCGCTACAGCGGCAAACTCCTCAGCCACAATACAAATCGCTAGTTACGGCGAGTAGAGCACCTGTAGCACGTACCAGCCATACCGATCATCAGCTGCTGCGAGAGACCTCGCGGCGTCGACCATGCCGGCAGCACCACCGGCGGCCAGCCGGAGCATCTTCGTTGAGTCTAGTAGCACCATTGACGACCGCTTGTAGCATCTCCGCCAGCCTTCATAGCACCACTGTTTACCAACATGTAGCTCCGTCGTCGCCAGCACGTAGCACCACGCCGGCATGTGGTATCAAACTTTCAGTGCCAATGTGGCAAATCATAGACGACAATGTATCAAAGCGCGGCCGTTGGTGTAGCCGTCGTCGGCCGCACGTAGAAACTTTGCCAGTCAGCACATAGCACCGCGCCAGCCTGTGGTAGCAAACTCCCGACGCCAATGTAGCAAAGTGCGTCCGCCGGTGTAGCAAGCGCCGCTGTCAGCCGCACGTAGAACCTCCGCCGACCAGTGGTAGCAAACCCTCGACACCATTGTAGCAATCTCGCGACGCCGATGTAGCAAACCCATGACGCCAATGTAGCAAGCGTCTAACCCCGACACCATTGTAGCAAAACCTATGCGCCAATGTAGCGAGACGCCGTTGTAGTAGGTGCCACCATCGCTTATAGCAAAGCGCAGCCATCGTTGTGCAAGCTCTGTCGCCGTTGTAGCAAGCACCGCTTCTGCTTGTTGAAGCGCTGCCATGGCCTCTCTCAGGCTGTGGCTAGTGTCGATGCACGGTAGCGGCGGAGGAAGGGCATGGCGGCGTGCCTTGCAGCGGCGACGGAGGGAGGGCATGGTGGCGCGCCTTGTAGCAGCGGCGGAGGGAGGACCATGGCGGAGCGCCTTGCTGCGACGGGGGATGAAGGACCATGGCGGAGCGCCTTGTAGCAGCGGCGGCGGGAGCTATGGCAGCATTGGTGGTGCGGTGAGAAGCTGGGCGCCGGGAGGATCAACGGGAGGAGCAGGGGCTGCACACCATGTATAAGCGGGAGGAGCAGCGGTGGTGAGCAGGTGCTGCATGTCATGGAACGAGAGGAGCAGGAGGTTGCAGCGGGGGTGAGCAAGTGCTACACGCCATGGAACGAGAGGAGAAGGAGGTTGCAGCGGGGGAGGATCAGCGCCAAGGAGAAAAAATTAAGGAAAACAAAAGGAAGAGGAGATACGGGGTGTAGGGATAAGATTGAAATTGGCCTCACCATCCATGGTTTCACCCGTTTCGGAAGGACGCACGTATATGCCAAGAGCCGGGTGATGCGAGTCGCACGATTCCCCAGGTGATCTGTATCATTTCTCCTAAGACTTTGCTCCCATATGGAGCCGATCCGCAGCGGTTCGGACCGAGCGCGCAAAGTATATTCGATAAACTTTTTATTTTTATGAATTCGGCAGTCAAGAAACTTGCAGCTACAGAAACACTGCGACATCTACTTGTAATGCTTCCCCGGACAGAACCATATGGATTTTATCATACAGGAGCATCATTAACACGAGACAATGTTCGTCTTTCATTGCGACACAAAGCACATCCTGCCGGTTTCTTCCTGAATCCCCTGAAAAAGGATCACATGTCTCGCTAGGGTGTCAAGTAGGATCCCACCTAAATCCCACCTCTAGTTTATTTGTTAAAATCTAGTTTAAATTTTTGTTTAAAATTTACACTAGATTTTGACAAATGAACTACAAGTGGGATTTAGGTGGGATCCCACCTAACACCCTATGTCTCGCAAAATCCGACCTCCTCTATCATATCATATCATATCATCCGGACCGACAGGTCCCTCCAAGCGCTGGCTGGTCCCTGGAGATTCAGAAACCGTTCGTCCGTAGGAATCACCGGCACATTACGAAATTTCCACGAGGTTCAAAAGATGGCCGGCGCCGGAAGAAGCTCGAAGCCTCCTCTGCAGCAGAAAACAACACGTGGCGCACATCGTCACTAGGTGACTACTAGGTGGTCACTGGTCACTACTCACTCGCGTTTGGTCCATATTCCATCGCTGGGTCCATTCTACTAGTCGCTAGGTCGTCCGGGATACACTTGGGCGGATCCCCGATCCCCGGAGTGCGCGCATACCCGTTCAAAAACCAGGCTTGGAATTGGACCCTCTATGTCAGTCTCGGTCCATCGCCTAGCTCTACCGGTACCGACGCGTGAGCGATTACAAGCGCGTCAGTCCAATCCCGAAATTAGTGCTACTACTAGTACCTGGACATTAATTGGGGTCGCGTATTTCGTGCGCGGATGCGACACGAGCGAGACTGCCCGCCGTCCCGCCCCGGCCGTCGCTCATTGATTCCAGCGGCCCAAGGAATCAAGGAAGCAACAACGGTGTCAAGGCAAAGCATCATTCTTTCTCGAGACGTTCAGATAGCCGGAGTGCTAGTCAAACCACAGAGTGATGCCAGGAAACATATCATTTTTTCTCCATGGATCCCGTCAAAGAAGAAAAAATATACTATTTTCTGTATGGACATGGATCGCATAATGCAAGGAAATAAATTGCAGTCTTCGGCGGAGGATCCAATCGAATCAGCCTGTAATTGGAATGTTCCACCATTTTCTGAATAATAAAATTGATAATGTCCCATGCATACCATCTTTCTTGTATGGACATTGATCACATAATGCAAGGAAAGAAACTGCAGTCTTCGGCGGAGCATCCAATCGAATCAGCCTGTAATTGGAAATATTTCTATACCATCTACTAGTATGTTGCTACGTACTCTACTACAAAGGAACAAAAATCCCACCACCCGGAGAACAGGGCCAGCATGTCCCCCGGAGATCCAAAGATTGGACACGAAATCTGACGCTAGCCTGGCTCGAACCGGACACGGCTTTCCGGCCCGGCCCATCTCCATCCGTCAACTAACCTCCCCCTTCCCTCCCCTCCTGCGCTCTTCAAATTAAAAACCCACGCACGCACACCCCCACCCCACCAGTCTCCTCCTCCTCCTTCTATTCCTCCCCTGTCCCCGCACTTGCCACACATCCAGCACCCGGACTTGCCTCCCCTCCTCGCCTCAGGCCACAGCAATGCCTCCGGATGGCGACGCGGCCCTGGCGGCGGACGAGCTGCAGAGCCTCAGCTTCGGCTCCTCCGAGCGCTCCCGCTCCGCCTCCACCGTCTCCACCGCCACCGCCTCCTGCTCCACCTCCTCCTCGGGGCCAATCGGCCTCCCGACGTCGCGTTCCGCCCTCGCCCCGCGCCTAGGCACCGTGCAGCTCTCCGACATACGCTTCGTCCGCCGGCTCGGCGCGGGCGACATCGGCAGCGTGTACCTGGCCGAGGTCAAGGGGAAGGGCGCCGGCACCGGCGGCGCGCTGGTGGCGGCCAAGGTGATGGACAGGAAGGAGCTCCAGGGCCGGAACAAGGAGGGCCGGGCGCGCACGGAGCGCGAGATCCTCGAGGCCGTCGACCACCCATTCCTCCCGCGCCTCTACGGGGTCGCCGAGGGGGAGCGCTGGTCCTGCCTCCTCACCGAGTTCTGCCCCGGCGGCGACCTCCACGTCCTCCGCCAGAGGCAGCCCAACCGCCGATTCTCCGAGGCCGCCGTCAGGTACGCCGCCTCGTTGATTACCATCACATATGCGTTTTTTTTGGTAGTGGTAATAATTAACGCAGCTCTGTTTCTCTTACAAAATGTAAGATTGATCTGAGATCATATCGTACTGCGATGAAAAACGGGAGCTGTGCTCCTTTGATGGGGAAAAATAAGAAAAATGAGATCATATCGTATTTTGGGCGTGAACGGCGGGCGAAGCAGCTAGCGATCATAGCCTTTCCGGAGAAGAATGTGGCCGGTTTCCTGGGTTCTACCACTTGGCTTGCTTTGTTTACTTGGCTGTTCCTCTGTTCCCCCCTTCCTTTCTGCAAAGATAGATAGATAGTTTAATTAGCTCATTTTTAAGGATCTAGTGGCCAGTTCTGGCTGCGCATGGTTCGGCTGGCCCCATGTGTCTTCGGTTGGGGATGCATCTGTCCATTCATATGGAGTGCATGTCCAGCAACTGACATTGCCGCCCCCTCTCATCTCATCCTGATAGTTAGTAGTAGAGAGAACACACAGCATAATATCAGACCGATTGCTGCCTCCTTTTTTTGGATGCATCCTTAACCAAAATTGACACCGCGGAGCTGAGCACAAGGATCGTGACATGTGAGGATGATACCGCTTTGCGAAACGAAGCCATGGAACAAGCATCCAAAACGACACATTGCCCTGTTTCCTTTGGAAAATGCATATCCATCGGGGCCATTTGGGTCCAGCTGCTCTCACTGTCACCACCACAGTTCCCTGGTTTCCAGCCATGCTCTGAAAAACTCTGAAGCCAGCCACGCGCACGCCCATATAATCACCTTCCAATGACTGGGTCAGTCAGGAAGTGTTTGCATGTGGAGAGCAGCAGCACGGCCCTGAATGATACCGAGCCTGCCCCAGCGCCATCCGGAAATAAAGCGGTTCTTGGCATATGCGCTTGCATGCTAGTAGTAGTACCTTGCTCTTTCATTTGCCTACCGACGATGTTATCTCTCCCCACAGTATACGGAGAGTGGGGTTATTGCCTTCCGGAATAAGCTTCAAATAGCATTATTCCCGGCCGTATAGATATGCATCCAGCCATGTGGAGATGCAGGACATGCCCGAGATTGAAGGGGAAAAGAAATACGGATGTTAACCTAACTGTACAGTACAGATAGGATACACGGTGGTAGAATTATTGGCCACGTTAGCTCCATTGCAGTACATCATGTGGCCCTTTCATGCGGGAATAGCCGGGAGCCCATAGCATTCTCAAGTCAACTCAAACATGTATAGAACGGCCAGTGTATTGTCTTTCGATGGTCCAATCAGCTTCTTCATTTTAACCATACACAATGAGACAAATAACATGTCACAATAACCCTTTTTTTCACGCTGCGGTCACTGGCCCGGGAAAATACACTTGGCCAAAAGAAACAGAGAGGGAGGGATGGAAAGCGTGAATTATTGAACGGAGTATGGATTCACGGGTCAACGACTTCTTTGCTTAAACTTTGTGGAAGGAAACCAAGCAAATGCACAGGTGAAGCGAACCATATATGAATTCATGGACGAGCCACAAAAGTACATAGTAGTAGCAACAATAAAATACTTCCGGCGCCACTCTAGAGAAGCCCGATTCTTCGTAAGACATGCTGCCATTTATATGCAACTAGTACGGCTTTGCATTGTTGCATATATAATGTGCACTCCAACAAAAATGAATCAATCCTCGTTTGACAAAGGCAAGCGGCAGCAGTGCTTGTAGGTATACGATCGAGCAGTGGTTGTAGTTTTATGCAACGGCGTCGTGCATTTCGGTGCTACCTGCACTGCACGCAGGCTACAACAGTGCCGCCATTCAACGCAGGCCGGTCGTAGTAGCCATTACCGGTGAGGCACACACGAGCGCACGGCCCCTCGTGCTACGGCGCCGGAACCGGCCGCGGAACATGGCTTCGTTAAAATTATACTACCTCCCCTACGCTCATTGATCGATTAAGCTTTTTTATTTACTATAACACCCCCCCATGTGAGATGGTTAAGAGTCACAGCTCTGAAACACACGCACAGACATGGCCATGAATGGGCCGTCCGTCGTGGATGGATGCAGTCGACCGAGATCAGCATCGGGGTACTTACGTACTTGCGGTAAGGATTAATCTAATTAACACAAGGAATTATCAGCTTGAGTGCACACATGATGTGACCTTTCTTCCCCGCCATTAAACAAGGCTCCGCCCCAACGTGCAACGCCCCCGGCATCAATGATGCACTAATTCGAGTACTATCTCTTGCCTTTTCTTTCCTCTTGTGACCTTTAGTAGGAGTAGGAGTAGCTTGCTAGTACTGCAGCGCACAGCGTCAGCCACCGTGCCCGGTACAGATACAGTGAGGTGACACTGTCGTTGGCAATATACAGTACGTGTGCCTCCTGTGCCGGTGGGGGTGGGGGTGCCTTTGGTTGCATGCATGTGAATAAAGTCAAGGGACGCACTTGTGTGCTTTTGTGGTATGCAATTAGTTGCTCACTGTACAGTTTCTCATCAAAGTCGCACCGCGTCCAGCGTGCTTGAGTTTGGCGTGAAATTTCTGATACTACAGATAAAGAAACAACGCTTCTGTTTTTCATCTTCAGTGGAAACTTTTTCAAAATATAAAAATCGGTTCTGGTAGTAGTTCAGTGGTCTTGACATTGGTTTTGTATATATTGTGTGCCAGGTTCTACGTGGCCGAGGTGGTTGCCGCGCTGGAGTACATCCACATGATGGACATCGTGTACCGGGACCTCAAGCCGGAGAACGTGCTCGTCCGCGCCGACGGGCACATCATGCTCACCGACTTTGACCTCTCGCTCAAGTGCGACCCGACGGCACCCACGCCGGCGCACGTCATCTCGGACCCCATCGCGCTCACCGGCCACTCCTCGGCGTCGTCCTCGTGCATCATCCCGTCCTGCATCGTCCCTTCGGTGTCGTGCTTCAGCCTCTTCCCGGGGCGCGGCCGCCGGCGCAGGCTCCGCAAGAAGGCCTCCTCGAGCAGCGGTGGCGGTGCAAACAGCAGCAGCAGCAGTTTCCCCACTGGCGTTCTCGACCTGGAGTTCGTGGCGGAGCCGGTGGAGCTCCGCTCCATGTCGTTCGTCGGCACGCACGAGTACCTCGCCCCGGAGATCGTGTCGGGCGAGGGCCACGGCAGCTCCGTGGACTGGTGGACGCTGGGTATCTTCATCTTCGAGCTGCTCTACGGGGTGACGCCCTTCAAGGGGTACGACAACGAGATGACCCTGGCCAACATCGTCGCCCGCGCGCTCGAGTTCCCCAAGGAGCCCTCCGTGTCGTCCGCCACCAGGGACCTCGTCACCGCGCTGCTCGCCAAGGACCCCACGCGCCGCCTGGGCGCCACCATGGGCGCGGCGGCCATCAAGCGGCACCCCTTCTTCAACGGCGTCAACTGGGCGCTGCTCCGGTGCGCCACGCCGCCGTACGTGCCGCCCCCGTTCAGCGTCACGACCGCGTCCGCCGGCTCTGGCCCAGGGAAGAACGTAGCTCACGACAACGACATGTCGGACGACAGCTGCCCCGGCACGCCCGTGGAGTACTACTAGTAGATGAGACGGAGCCAGCCATGGAAGGAAGGAAGGAAGCTCCCGCGCACGTACGTGCAACAAGATGCTGCCACACTGCCGGGACCCGAGCATGTACGTACCCTTGTCCGAACCCCGGCGCACGTGGTGGGCGGGGCCGCGCTGGATGGCGCGCACGAGGCAACCTCGGTTCGCAGGGCGCGCGCGCGGGCAGGCGCTGCGTTGTCGCGTCAAATAGTTGCCGGCCCTGTGCGTTCCTACACGCTGCTCCAGTAATAACTTATCCATGTTCCTTTCTAATTTGACTTTGTCTGGCCGCCATTGCCAGGTTGGTATGAGTATGACACACATATAATGCTAGTTAGTAGTGGTAGACTTGTATTATGAGGAGCGGTGTTTGCTATGAGATCTAGTAAGAGCTTTGCTTTGCTCTGCTCTTAGTCCTTTTTTTTCTACTACAAAGATCGTGAATCACTTGATGTTCGTCTTGAGGATGCAGCGAATGATGAGAAGCGATCATGATAGATGATCGGGTCTGGGCTTTGGGCGGCAGCCGGGGGACACGGGCCGGTGGACCCAAAGACGGCGAGGTGTGCAGAGGGGATCGATCATTGCCCACGAATTCTGCGCGCGGCTTTCCCTGAACGCTCGTGCGCGTCGCCTTTAGATTTGCCACCAGACTCGCAGACGGCACGTACTTCTAGACGTATGCAACGGTGGGTGTGATATCGATCGCCCAGTAAAGATGCTGCTATTTTTACAGCGTAGCTGCAGCCTGCAGCTGCGTGAAAAAGGCGAAGGCTGTCCTATCCTCTTCTTGTTGAGAAGTAAAGGCTGCACCACTGCAGTTACAATGATCAGGCATGATGTGTGCTAGTAATCGAATGCAAGTCAACCGCCTACATGGAAAAGAAAAGAAATGGGTAAATTAACCATGGAGGAACAAGCAGCCGTTCTGCCAACTTCTTGGGTAACCTAAGAGCTATCGGCATATGAGAATTACACAATGCTTAGAAGTCCGCGCGTACCGAGTCCCCGGCCATTCTCGGACCGAGTCCGCTGCTTTGTCGGCCATTAGCGTCGTACGGATGTAATTTTTTGATTGAAAACGTACCCGCGTTTTCAAGGCCGAGTTTTCAGACGAAGAGAAATGTCAGTTTCTGCCCAAATTTGGTTTAAATTTGACCAGAATTTGGTGTAGTTCGGCATAATATAAATACAGAACAACCTTAGACATAGTTTGGTATGAATTTAAATATAGTTCAACATGAAATTAAACATAGTTCAACATAGATTGAAAATACAACATAGTTCAGCCTAGATCGGCCATTTCATGCTCGGCATCTACACGTTGCCCCTGCGTATCCATATGTGCTCAACCATATCATCCTGCGGTTGTTGATGCACTATCAGGTCTCGGATCTTCTAACGCATGGCGATGAAGGCAGCCCAGGTTGGCGGCACCTGGTGATCAGGCTCTATAAACGGTCCCTGTCTGTAGTATGACTTGTTCTGCTCGGCCAGATTCACTGGATCCTTCCTCTCATCCTTAATGATCAGGTTGTGCAAGGTCACACAACAGTTCATCACTTCCCATATCTGATCTTTCGACCAGGTCATAGCAGGAAATCGGACAACTGCAAACCTCTGCTGGAGCACACCAAATGCTCGCTCCACGTCCTTCCTGCAAACTTCCTGTTCCTTGGCAAACTGAACATGCTTGGGGAGCATCGGGTTTGATAGTCTTCACAAATGTTTGCCATCTTGGATAGATGTCATCTGTACGATAGTATCCCTTGTTGTAGTGGTACCCGTTGATCTCAAAGTTCACAGGGGGAGCATGACCCTAAACAAGATTGGCAAAGACATTTGAGGACGTTGATGTCGTTGTTTGATCCTGCCATGCCAAAGGAGTGCCATATCCAAGATCATGTGTAGCAACTGCCTCGAGTATCATACTACAACCTCCTTTGTGGCCTTTATACATTTCTAACATGCAAATGGACAGTTCTTCTAGTGCCAATGCATGCAGTCTATGCTTCCAAGCATCCCAATAAATCCTCTACTTTAATTAATTGCGAGGATCTAAGTAGTATCTTCAACAGTGGGTGTTCTCAAGTACTGTGTCCCAAACACTGCAATCACTGTCCTGCAGAACCTGTACAAGCAATCGATGGCGATGGACTCGGCCATGCGGAGATAGTCATCGACACTGTTACCATGCATCCCGTATGCAAGCAACCTTATCGCCACTGTGCACTTCTGCAGTGAGGAAAACCCAACCATGTCGGTGCAGTCCTTCTTGCAGACGAAATAGGGGTCGAAGTCCCGAATGGCATGCACAATCTCGAGGAAGAGCTTCCGGCTCATCCTAAAATAGCGCCGAAACATGGCCTCTTCGTGCAGCGGCTCATCGGCGAAGTAGTCGGCGTACAGCATGCAGTAGCCCTCCAACCGCTGCCTTGCTTTGCCCCTTCCGACGAACCTTCGCCGAGGCTCCGCGCTTCGATGTTGCAGTCTGCGTGTACATGCAGGCTAGAGAGGCGAGGGTCTGCATGTGCTCTGTATCTTTGGTGGCTATGGTGGGTTCTTCCTCCGGCAACAGGGCGAACATCTCCTCATCGTCGGAGTCCATGGCCGAATGGGAAAAAATGCCGAACACTTGGCGGGCGAGGTGGCGAGAGCTCGGAGCGAAGCCGAGCTGCGGCGAAGGAGGGACGGCGAAAGGAGGCCTAGGCCAAGGGGAAAGTATGCGGCGACGGCGGCGGACCTATCTACAAGTGTGGCTTTGGCTTGGCACGGTGGAGCTTCGCCAGCAAAGGCATGGCGACAGGGGCAGCTGGGGAAAGCTCTCCGCCGCGAGAGAGGCGGGTGGTAGTGGGAAATGGGGTTTTCTCACCAACAGGGTTGGCCCACGCCGTTTTTGCTTCGCCTGGTGTTCCCAGGTGGTTTTCAGCGCCCCGGGTTCGTCCTGGGAACGCCGAATGAAAGTTGGGCCAAATCCAACGCTATTCAACATCCTGGGAACACGACTGGGAGAAATATCGTCATCTGGATGAAAAAAACACCCTGGGAACATCATCCTAGGAACACGGGTGGAGATTCTATTACCCATCCCCCGTCGCCACTGGCTCCGGATCCTGGCAAGTGATGGCGCGCACTATTCCGACCGATGTCACATTCGGTCTTACAATCCCTCGATCCAGGTTCGATTAGTCTTGGTCACGATTGATGTCTCGTGTTGGGGAACACGAGGGGAGAGATGGTTGGCTCCATATATGGCATAGATGAGACAGAGATCGCCATTGGAAGATTGTCAAGATTTTGCAATATGTGGTTAAGATTGGACCATGTTTTTTCGGCACCCAACACAATAGTTGGGGTGATCCAACCTCTCGTGTACCGATCTATGTCCAGGTATGTTAGGTGGTTTGGATCGATGGCGGTTGAGTTACGACATCATTAATGGTGGTTCCCAAGACGAGACTATTGGATATTGGGCCACAACCCAACACTACTAGGAAAACTCACTACCTGTGGCGCACGTGTTTTGGACTTATGTGGCGCATATGAGATGCGCCACTGATATCCCACCACTAAATTATACTTCTATGGCGCATGTTGATATGCGCCATAGAATTCTCAAACTTCTGTGGCACATCTAAAATAGATTCAGTGGCACATTTTAGGATATGTGCCACAGAAAACAGATGTGCCACATGAAGATATTTGCATGCACCACAGAGTATTATACAAGTATTTAAAAAAGTAGTACTGGTTCAGAATCAGGTATATTATAGGATCTATACCAGATTTATACAGAGCAGTAGAAATAGTATATTTCACATAGTATATGAAAACAAACATAACACAAACACGAATATAGTGTCATCACATTACTTAGATCCTGCTCGAGATACATATATAGTGATAAGTGGTGAATTATTACATAAGTGTTGGTACAAAGTTCATCATCTCACATTGCAAATGAAGTGGTCACCGCCTACACTAGGATCAAATAGAATACATATGTGATGACGGTGAGCAAGAGCAGGAGCACGAGCAATATATTCATCTGGTTATCCTTTCACAGGTGGTTCCTCCACTTGGATACTACCTCCTTTCTAGTCGCGTATCCTTTATAGTTATTGCCGCTGAACTTGTTCACTTGTTTCTGACAGTCCTCCCATTCATCGTAGACTCCTGAAACCCGACCCTTGTACACCACGTACCACTTCATCATCTCTATACAAGTCATATTAGTAAATCATGCAACATAAAGAACTAAAGGGTTCACATGCATATATGTTCATAAAAATTAAATCAAAAGATTCATAAGCATAAAAGATAGCATATCGCTCACAATCATAGAAGTTCAACGACAACGACCACAATAGGAAAGTTTATGACATACGACCATCGTAGTAAAATTTATGACACAACACTACACGCATCCATCTATGCACACACTCGATAATGCTAGGAGCACATATCGATCATAAAGAAGTCTTATCGCTTGGCTTTTGGAATGGTAGATAGCCCTCTTTCGTCATCCATGTCCTAATGCCACCCTGCTTATGGAGGCAATCTTCGATCTCTCTCTTAGTCAATTGTGTTATAGGGCCCTCCTTTGGCGCAATCAAGAGAAATAGCTTGAAGATATCCACATACGCTATGAAGAACACATCGCGGGGGCTTCATGTACGAAGTCCACCTTCGATGGCACATTGACCATGAAAACCAGGTAATTTGGATCTTTGTCTTTAAGAAGGAGGCCCTCTAGTGTCTTGATACTATCATGCAAAGTTAGCATGGCTCCACAAGCGAGGCGAAGCAGCTCTGGAGTCAGTATCGGTTCACCAGCTATATGCATTCGGGGCAAGCCATCCTTGCGGGCTGGTACAACATCGTCCTGAGCCCGGATCCTCTTCGGACAAGGTTGGATCTCGGATTTCTTACCTCTCTTCATGTGCTTCTTCGTCTTCGCAGAAGGCTCCTCCACTAGGGATGCTAAGTTCTCACTGGCCACCTTTTGGAGTGTGCTAGGGCTAAAAACAAATCCAGTTTTTTCCTATGCATCGGCGGCTGGAGGCGTCTCTTCAGAAAACCCACGAAAGACCAAGTGTTGCGTGCATGTATTGGGACGACCACCTTGACTGTTGCGAGCGATGAAGGGTTCTTCATGCACACAAGGCATGTACAATCCTTTGTCGGTGCCGGTGTTGATGAAGTCGCCGACATCGACAAATCCATCGTCATCTTCGTTGTTCCCATCATGTGGTGGTGGTGGTGGGGAGATGGCGGTTGTGGTGCGACGGCATCGCCTTGGGGCGGTCCACATGCTCCCAACAGTTGTTGGTGGAGACTGGTAGTGGCGACAATGACGGCTGGCTTCCGAGGTTGTGGCTATACGATCGAGGTGGCGTCAGTGCGCACCGTAAGATGAATCTAGGTCTTCGGCCATGCCAAGGGCCAATTGTGGCATCCTGCAAGGGTGTTGTGTTCGTCGGCTTCCTAAGGTTGAAAGGTGGGTCCATGTCATCGCACCCTGGCAACACCCGAGCAATCCAGACCCTCATCACGACATCGTCCATTGGATTGTTGTACATCATGCAGCTCGCTGGTTGTATAAGAGTTCCCTTGGCAACATCATTCAACTCGCCACCGACAACTTTAAGGAGTAGTATGCAAGAATTTTCCCGAGTTAGAACATGTTGGGCATCATGAGATGGCAGTCATCAAAGGCATAAAGGAGATGACACAGACTAACTAATTAGTTACCTTAGTGATGGCGTTGAGCTCGGCTAATGTTGAGACACGGCCGGCCTATCATCATCATTCTCTCGCTCAGGTGCATTATGAAGCACCACCGCCGTCGGTTGCGGCTTGGTATTTTTTGCGGGAGCAGGGCATCGGTGCGACCAGCTCTAGCGGCTGTGCCGTGGCGATGGCGTCCAGCGGGGTCACCAAGTCTGATGACACGTTAACGTTGATACTTGAGTTGTTTCCGCTGAAGCTAGGCAGATGTATCGGCCCCTGTCGACCAGCCAGATTCCAAACAGCTAGCCCCTCGAACAACCTAGGGGGATGATCGCGCGGAGCTTCTCTTCCACTAACTTGTCCACTATTTTCTCGTCCACTTTTTTCTCTAGTGTCTGCACCTTCAACTTCAGCTCTTCAACAGTGGATTTATCCTGAGCCACCGGCTAGTTCTCCCTCTCCCTTATTTTCTTGGCGTCCTCTTTGTAGTACTCGACAAACTTCATGATCGTACCGAAGCTGGACACACGGCCAGCTATGGACGGCGGCAACCACTTGCCCCTCTTCTTGTAAGCATTTGTCGCCCTATTGAAAACCGTGTCCCACGGCTCCGTCGTCGAATCCTGGGACGATGACTCAGTAGTAGAGTTCAATTCCTTCTCCTGCAGAGACAAGGAGAGGTGAACCCATGCATTTAGATTTTTGGCTTCATTATTTTAATAAGAACGCAATAGACTTGAGATCCATGGTAAATTCCTTACCAGCTCCTTCTCGAAGTCCTTCACCTCCAAATCATCGGTGATGAACTCCTCTGTATTCGGGTCCAGGTAGTAGCAAGCCCGAACAAAGTTACTTAGCTGCAAGTCCGTGATTTTATGCCACGAGTTGTCTTTATCCAGGCGTTCAAGCTCGGCGTCCTCCTTGTCCCAAATGGGTTGTTTCCCTCTATAACCGCCACTTCCAAGCCGGTGGTTACCTATGTTCTGATCCCACATATTACTTCCCCACTCAGTCCATGCTATAGCATCAGCGATAGCTACCTTCGCCTTGAATATCTTGAACTCTTCTTTGTCGAGCATCAGATTTTTCTTACTTATAATCTCACATCTTTCACCTTTGTCAATGCTCTTCTTTACACAGATTTTCCAGCTGCTCAAGGCGTTGCTCATCTTTGTCAATGCTAGTTTGTTCACCAAGTTCTTTCTCTCTAGGTTTTTGAATGGCTCTGGGAATGTGTATCGTTTGTGAAGCTTTTTAAGGAGGTTCTCGGCCAAAGCCTGATTGGCAGCACTTCTGGTGTGCTTCGTGTTGATCGACATGCTTTCCCGGATGATGCACCCGGGTTTCATGCCATACCCTTTGGCAATCGATGCATGTGCCATGGGTAGGCCAGTTTTGCGACTTTAATGAACTCATCGTAGACATTGGTGAGCACTTTCGGCTTCTGATCCTTCCTTTCCCTCTTCTTCTTCTACATAGTGGTCGGGTTTCGCTACCGCCATCCATGCGGTGGCCTCCATCGGTGGTGGTGTGATCCTCCTCACCGCCTTCACTAGTTCCGTCGTATTCCTCGTTGCCCCCCCGTGCTCATCATCACCCTTGTTTCCCCAGCACCTCCGACGGCGGTCACCGGTGGTGGTGTCATCCTCACCTCCTCCTCCGCCTCCTCCTGCTCTTGGGATGCCCACCAAAACTACTTTTTGGCCTCTCAGGATTGTTCTTCGATGCTCATGTGCTTAGAAGGGCTGGCCTCGTCGTTGGCCGACATGTTTGCACTTTATAAAAAATAGGCAAAAAGTTAGAACAAATATCGACCAAAAAATTTGGCATGACCTTTGCTAATTTTTTGACCTAGGAGTGCCCATTTCTCAATCGAAACGGAAGTGAATCTACACTTAGAGAGAAACGGGAAACTCAATTAAAATCCCTGCAACATTCACACACAAGAAAACAGCCCTAGCCCCAATCCACAACCCCAGCAGAAATAACCATATAGTACCAATATTTGCAGTAACATCGGCACCATATAGTACCAATATTTTATGTAATAGCAGCACCATATAGTAACCAATATATTGCAGTAACAGCAATACCATCAGTAACCAACATGCAGTAACAATAGCACCATATAATAGTAACCGATAGGCAGTAACAACAACACCATATCTAGGAGGTGGTTTGGGAACGAGAATCTCTCATATACACATAGAATGCTGTGAGAGTTTCATTCCATGATTATTTCTTTATTGAGACTCAGACCATGCATCATTGTTAGCCACACATGAGCTTTCATTTTTAGCTAATCAAGCAGTCAAATCCAACAATTATAGCAGTGAGGCACCACAGTTATGAACATAGTAAAAGATTTTAATTACAGCAGCAACATCAGTGTTAAATTCCCAAAATTCTCCTAATTTTGGAATGTGAAATAAATGAATAAGTTTGATTGATTGTTTGACTATGTTCAAAATTGTCAAAGATAAGAAACTTTTTGAATAGAAAATCCTCTCAACCTTGAATTCAAAATATTATATTCTTTTGTTATGACCTAAGTAGCCATATAGGCAAAAGGGCATGGATTGATTATGGATTGTAGAATTGGTGTGCAAGATTTCAAAATGAAAAGCATGAATCATTCATAAGCATTCATTACATCCATGCAAAGATCTCACAAACTGAATCCAAATCCTGGTATCTAAATCCTATAGTTGATTCGCCCAAATGTCCCTAAAGGAAATTAAATTGACCTTATAAAACCCACCATTGCTAAGGCAGCGATTATTGCTAAATTATAGCCTAAAAAGATCCAATTAATATTACAAAATTTTAGAAACAAAATTGAGCTTATTTGGAGCTAGTATGAAAAAGTTATGGAACAAATACAAACACATAAAGATATAAATAAAATGAAATATACAAGGATTTATAAATCCACTACTTCCAAACTAGTAAAAAGATTACAAATCTGATCCTATAATGATCTATTTGATTTTAGAAAAATTTAGAAACAAGAATCATGTCATTTGGAGTTCGTATGCAAAAGATATAAGGGAAACAAGTATTAAAAAAAACTGAGCGGGCCGCCGGCCCACGGACCGAACTGGACCGATCGAACCAGCACGCGTACACAGGAAAGGATCGATGGCTTGGTTGCTTCAAAAAGCGTACAGAATCTGTTTTCTAAAACCTATCTCTACTCAAACACTTGTAACTTTTTATCTACAACTCCGAATTGACTTCCGTTTGTTTATACTTGTTCCCTACTCCAAGGCCTATCTCTATACCGTCTCAAACCTCCATATAAACTCGTGGAGTCATAGTTGTACGAGTTTTTCTTCTCGAAATTCCGAATCTATATATGCCCGAATCTTATTTCGGTTTTTAACCCATCTAGACTTCGTAGTTTGCCTTCGGTAAAAAAATGAAAGTTGTAGGGATAGTAGAAATCTTTCAATCCCGACAAACCTCACTTCTTTTCATCCACCACAGCCGGAGAATTTCGTATCGCAATATTTCAGATCTTACGGTGTAAATCCAAGATCTACTCGCGCTCGTTTCTTCAAATCCAAATTCCTTTGGTGAGAAGGTAGGAATAATGATTCCCCATAACTTTCATGTTCTGAGTTTTTCGATTTGACCCACGGATTGGTCTCTCTAACACAGATCTATTTCTTGTCTATTCTGAGCCAAAATCGGGTCAATCTCTTCTTCTAGCCACCGGATCCTATCCAGACGGTCGAGATCCAATCAAACCGGTGTGTGCCATGTCGTCAACCCGGTCAGCTTCCTCATCAACACCACATCAACATCAGGTCAACATCTAGTCCCAATCAGCATGCAAAGTCAACCTGTCCAGTCAGCGGAATATTTCCTGGAATATTCCGTTCGGATTTAAAATTGCATATTATAGATCTAACTTGTAAAATTCATTAGAAATTCATACCACGTCCAAAAATTGCGTATAATATATCAAATTGAAGATAATTTTACGTAGAATCATATTATCAGAATATATCCAAATTTTACTATACGTGGTCACTGCAATAATTTAATTAGTTTTAATGGTCTTTTAGGTTAATAAATTCATAAGAAATTATCTGTAACTCCGAAAAATATGAACAATATATCAAATTGAATCTACTGTAATGTATATTAATAATATCTGGTTGGATCTAGCCTTTGCCGACTCTTTAACCCGTAGCAATTTAATTAGTTTTAATGTCTTTATAAATCATTAAATTCATTAAAAATTAGTTGCATATTACAAAAATATAAATGATATACCGATGGAAAGCTGGTTCCATGTAGATCATCAATATGCAATTAGTTCAGCCTTTGACTGTAAGGTTTTGCCGTGAAGATTTAAATAGATTAATGGCTTATTTGGAGTAATAAATTCATAAGAAAATAAATACTATTTAGAAAATTACAAATAATATGTCCCTAAAATCACAATTCTGTGGGGATTACAGATATAATTTTAGTTTGATTTTTAGATAACAGAAACTATATGAATCATTTAAAACCATTAAACACTATTTAAATCATACAAAAAGATCTATAACTCCGATTAGGGTGAATCCAACGCCTACTGGTTCGTATTAACGTCCTCTATCCAGTAAACCTAAGAAACAAATTTAATTCTACAGTTAGAACAGTCGTTACAACAGAACTATTAAAAACCCTATATTGGCAAGTAATTATTAATAACAAGTACTCCATTGCATTAATTGGTCTCTTGCATGAATCATATACTCTAGTATTGTGTAGAGAACTAAAGTAACAACCATTGTGACTTATTAAATTATCATGCATGCATTTGTTGCATTTGTTTGATCTCTATGTACTATTGTTTATGTTGTATGCAATTGTTTGATCGATAGATTGCGAGGAGTGCAACGTGTGTGATTGCAACTACTATGATTGCAAGTATTGTGGTTATGATGAGAGCAACCATAATATCTATGAGAATTGTGAGGATTATCTAATCGACTACATCTACAACAAAGGAAAGTGGTGCTATCTTGGTCATAAATGTCCTACTGTTTTCCTATGCATTGTAGATGCTTTTGTAGAATTGCATCTGTAGGAATTGATGTGTATATGCTATGCTATATCCCATATTATTCCCTAGTATTCCTTGTTTATGAGTCATCGTATTGGTAGATTGCTTAGCTATGCTATTTAGACGAGGAAGGGAATCACATCATGAAAAGTTATATGTTTTGAAAGGCTTATGTTTTGCTAAATGACAAACCAATATGTTTTAATGAACCACCTGGGCAGAATGGCATTGATTGGTTCATTGAGTGTGGATTTATGGTGGGGAATGCCGCCCAGGACACTGAGAAAGGATTGGTTTCTTTGTTTGGAAGCTTTCGTGTGCAACCATGTGCCTATAATGAAATGGGCGGTTGGTTGAACTCAGTAGGTTGTGGTAACTCGAACCCACGTATCCAGATATGTAGATAGTGTAGGTTGGACCGGTGCGTGTCGGGTTTGGGGAGCTACTTCCCGAACGGTTCCTTCTTGGACTTCTCCCTATCATCACCCAATATGAGAGTGGTGGTACGAGCTGGGCTGGCCAAGTCACACGGGTAAAGTGTACTAACCCCTGCAGGGTGTATAAACTAAGTGCTTAGCCGTGTCCCCGGTTATGGACAATTTGAGCGACGACATCGATGCTATGATATTTCTCACTCATCCTTATTTCTTAATTACTTAAAACTTGTTGGGTGAACATAATTGGGTAGGAGCACCTGGGAGTGAACCAGAGTGTCCTATTTATCGTATTGGAAAACTACTTTGTTACAAATGTTAGGATAAAACTGTTGCTTTATGCAAATGAGCCTGAACTCCACTTGGCCAAATAAGCATGTAGTTGATAGATCTGTTGATAACCACTTTAGCCTACTTGCCATACATTCAATGTATTGACCATTCGTGGATGCAACGTTTCATGTTGCAGGTTATATCGTATTTGAGTGATAGTTCATAGGTCGCGAGACTCCACTCAGCAATTGTTCGCCTGTGGCACATTTGAAGGATGGAGATCTACCTTGTATTCGTTTTCCGCTGTGTACTTGAATAAATAATGTAAATTCTGGATCATATTCATTGTATTTATGATGCACAGTTATGTTTGGTATCATTTTGTACTGTGTGTGCCAGTGAACCGATCCAGGGATTGTCACTATACACATGAACTCAAATTTTATCGGTAGGGTGTTACAAGATGGTATCAGAGCTGTGCGTTGGATGTAGGATCGTGACCTTAGAAATGGATTAGCAATAGGAGACCTCTATTAGGAGAACTATCATATTTTATACTTATTAGAGTTCTTATATTCCTTGTCTATCATTTTCCAACACCTCTCCTTGTTCAAACTTGTAGATGTCCATTCATTTGATTAGTAGAAGAAGTGATCTACCATAAAAACTATAAGAATTGGAAAATGTTATTAGTAGTTTTCTATAAAGCAAATCACTATATGAGAGTTGGTCTACAAGAAAAGAACATATAGTATGACATAAATAAACATCTCACCAAGTTTGGGTAGGTCTGGACCACCATGTTCTATCTCTTTAGGAGATCATCGCTATCGTGTTAGCATATTGTTCTTACCAACTTATGTGGTATGACAATATAGGTTGCTTGCTTGTTTGTACTGAACCATATCGTGTGATGCCTTGTTTAGGATCTGTTGTTTTGAAACCCTAAAGTTGCTGGAGTTTTCATGTGGTTTTAAAATTATTTTAATGGTGTGAATTGATTGAAATTCGTGGGATTACTGCTGCAGTTTTCTGCCTGATCTGTTGTACCGAGCGATTTTTCATATTTTACTGGTAACTCAGAAAAATCTAAAAAAATAGGATCTGGAGCGTAATTACCTGTAGTACATGTACAAAAATTGGCTAAAATTCCTGACGCGTTTAAGTCGGTCAGAAAAATTCGTGAAACCTGCTGTACCGTTTTGACAAATTTTGTTGATTGCTTATAGGTTGCTCTATTTTAGTCTAGTATTATTCCCAATGCTTTCAAACTATTTTGTGGTTATATACTACTAAGTTTAGACCTCTGTATTTTTGTTATTCAAGTGCTTGCTTGTGTGTTGATTTCTTATGATTGTTTCCTTGTTTGTAACATTGATTGCTTCATATAGTTATGGGTAGGATTATTTTCTTAGTCGTTTCTTTCCTATAGAATCTATCCTTCCCTATCTTGAACCCTTGGATATATAAAGATGTGTTAAGTGGAAGGTTTGACAACAAAATGCATTTAGGAAGGAGAATGCTTTGTCTAATGGAAAAAAAGAGGTGTGGGAGTATGAAGTGTTGAAATGATGTTATGTAGTAGATTATGCAACCTGCAAGTTGAAGTATCGGTAGTTTAGTTTTAGTAGTAGCTTTGTTGATTGAATACATGGGAGTATACATAGAGTATTAGCTCGTGCCCATGGAAACATTCTTCAAGGCAAGTGAGAATGCCCGAGTGATAGAAAAACGTGATTTACCTATCCTCATACATGGTAATGATTTGGGTGCAGGATGGATTGATCATCATTCCTACTACTCTTATTATTTGCTCTTGTACTGTTGGCTTTGCGAATCTTGAGTGCCCATTTCAACCTTAGCAGAGAGTCAACGTTGAGCCTAAACCCTAGAATGGTATATTGTTACACCCTTCTAAAAGCATCCATTGCTAAGCGTAGGAATATACGGTAAGAATGAATCTCAACCATGATTAATGGGTACCGTGAAGTAAACATCCCCTAATTGCCCACCATGAGAGTTTTGCTAGTTTAAGAAGTGCTTTCTCGAAAACTATCAATCATGATGTTTAGAATTTGCTAGAGACATTGTGCCAATAAATGTCTAAAGGAGAATCAATTTGAAGCCAAGTGAATCCTTGAGAAGTGACCTAGTCAGATTTCTTTTAAGGGCGGTAGCAACCTAATGGATCCCGAACCTTTCTTTCTATCTAGCCTTCCCAAATCTCGGGACGAGATTTATTTTAAGGGTGGTAGTCTGTCACATCCCAAAATTCTCCTAATTTTGGAATGTGAAATAAATAAATAAGTTTGATTGATTGTTTGACTATGTTCAAAATTCTCAAAGATAAGAAACTTTTTGAATAGAAAATCCTCTCAACCTTGAATTCAAAATCTTATATTCTTTTGTTATGACCTAAGTAGCCATATAGGCAAAAGGGCATGGATTGATTATGGATTGTAGAATTGGTGTGCAAGATTTCAAAATGAAAATCATGAATCATTCATAAGCATTTCATTACATCCATGCAAAGATCTCACAAACTGAATCCAAATCCTGGTATCTAAATCCTATAGTTGATTCGCCCAAATGTCCCTAAAGGAAATTAAATTGACTTTATAAAACCCACTATTGCTAAGGAAGCGATTATTGCTAAATTATAGCCTAAAAAGATCCAATTAATATTACAAAATTTTAGAAACAAAATTGAGCTTATTTGGAGCTAGTATGAAAAAGTTATGAAACAAATACAAACACATAAAGATATAAATAAAATGAAATATACAAGGATTTATAAATCCACTACTTCCAAACTAGTAAAAAGATTACAAATCTGATCCTATAATAATCTATTCGATTTTAAAAAAAATTAGAAACAAGAATCATGTCATTTGGAGTTCGTATGCAAAAGATATAAGGAAAACAAGTAAAAGAAAAACTGAGCGGGCCGCCGGCCCACGGACCGAACCGGACCGATCGAACCAGCACGCGTACACAGGAAAGGATCGATGGCTTGGTTGCTTCAAAAAGCGTGCAGAATCTGTTTTCTAAAACCTATCTCTACTCAAACACTTGTAACTTTTATCTACAACTCCGAATTGACTTCCGTTTGTTTTTACTTGTTCCCTACTTCAAGGGCTATCTCTACACCGTCTCAAACCTCCATATAAACTCGTGGAGTCATAGCTGTACGAGTTTTTCTTCTCGAAATTCTGAATCTATATATGCCCGAATCTTATTTCGCTTTTTAACCCATCTAGACTTCGTCGTTTGCCTTCGGTCAAAAAACGAAAGTTGTAGGGATCGTCGAAATCTTTCAATCCCGACAAACCTCACCTCTTTTCATCTACCACAGCCGGAGAATTTCGTATCGCAATATTTCAGATCTTACGGTGTAAATCCAAGATCTACTCGCGCTCGTTTCTTCAAATCCAAATTCCTTTTGTGAGAAGGTAGGAATAATGATACCCCATAACTTTCATGTTCTGAGTTTTTCGATTTGACCTACGGATTTGTCTCTCTAACACAGATCTATTTCTTGTCTATTTTGAGCCAAAATCGGGTCAATCTCTTCTTCTAGCCACCGGATCCTATCCAGACGGTCGAGATCCAATCAAACCGGTGCGTGCCATGTCGTCAACCCGGTCAGCTTCCTCATCAACACCACGTCAACGTCAGGGCAACATCTAGTCCCAGTCAGCATGCAAAGTCAACCTGTCCAGTCAGCGGAATATTCCCTGGAATATTCCGTTCGGATTTAAAATTGCATATTATAGATCTAACTTGTAGAATTCATTAGAAATTCATACCACGTCCAAAAATTGCGTATAATATATTAAATTGAAGATAATTTTACGTAGAATCATCTTATCAGAATATATCCAAATTTTACTATACGTGATTACTGCAATAATTTAATTAGTTTTAATGGTCTTTTAGGTTAATAAATTCATAAAAAATTATCTGTAACTCCGAAAAATATGAACAATATATCAAATTGAAGCTACTGTAATGTACATTAATAATATCTGGTTGGATCTAGACTTTGCCGACTGTTTAACCCGTAGCAATTTAATTAGTTTTAATGGCTTTATAAATCATTAAATTCATTAAAAATTAATTGCTTGTGACAAAAATATAAATGATATACCGATGGAAAGCAGGTTCCATGTAGATCATCAATATGCAATTAGTTCAGTCTTTGACTATAAGGTTTTGCCATGAAGATTTAAATAGGTTAATGGCTTATTTAGAGTAATAAATTCATAAGAAAATAAATACTATTCAGAAAATTACAAATAATATGTCCCTGAAATCACAATTCCGTGGAGATTACAGATATAATTTTAGTTTGCTTTTTAGACAACAGAAACTATATGAATCATTTAAAACCATTAAACACTATTTAAATCATACAAAAAGATCTATAACTCCGATTAGGGTGAATTCAACGCCTACTGGTTCGTATTAACGTCCTCTATCCAGTAAACCTAAGAAACAAATTTAATTCTACAGTTAGAACAGTCGTTACAACAGAACTATTAAAAACCCTATATTGGCAAGTAATTATTAATAAAAAGTACTCCATTGCATTAATTGGTCTCTTGCATGCATCATATACTCCAGTATTGTGTAGAGAACTAAAGTAACAACCATTGTGACTTATTAAATTATCATGCATGCATTTGTTGCATTTGTTTGATCTCTATGTGCTATTGTTTATGTTGTATGCAATTGTTTGATCGATAGATTGCGAGGAGTGCAACGTGTGTGATTGCAACTACTATGATTGCAAGTATTGTGGTTATGACGAGAGCAACCATTATATCTATGAGAATTGTGAGGATTATCTAATCGACTACATGTACAACAAAGGCAAGTGGTGCTATCTTGGTCATAAATGTCCTACTATTTTCCTTTGCATTGTAGATGCTTTTGTAGAATTGCATCTGTAGGAATTGATGTGTATATGCTATGCTATATCCCATATTATTCCCTAGTATTCCTTGTTTATGAGCCATCGTATTGGTAGATTGCTTAGCTATGCTATTTAGACGAGGAAGGGAATCACATCATGAAAAGTTATATGTTTTGAAAGGCTTATGTTTTGCTAAATGACAAACCAATATGTTTTAATGAACCACCTGGGCAGAATGGCATTGATTGGTTCATTGAGTGTGGATTTATGGTGGGGAATGCCGCCTAGGACACTGAGAAAGGATTGGTTTCTTTGTTTGGAAGCTTTCGTGTGCAACCATGTGCCAATAATGAAATGGGCGGTTGGTTGAACTCAGTAGGTTGTGGTAACTCGAACCCACGTATCCAGAGATGTAGATAGTGTAGGTTGGACCGGTGCGTGTCGAGTTTGGGGAGCTACTTCCCGAACGGTTCCTTCTTGGACTTCTCCCTATCATCACCCAATATGAGAGTGGTGGTACGAGCTGGGCTGGCCAAGTCACACGGGTAAAGTGTACTAACCCCTGCAGGGTGTATAAACTAAGTGCTTAGTCGTGTCCCCGGTTATGGACAATTTGAGCGACCTGATACTGATGCTATGATATTTCTCACTCATCCTTATTTCTTAATTACTTAAAACTTGTTGGGTGAACATAATTGGGTAGGAGCACCTGGGAGTGAACCAGAGTGTCCTATTTATCGTATTGGAAGACTACTTTGTTACAAATGTTAGGATAAAACTGTTGCTTTATGCAAATGAGCCTGAACTCCACTTGTCCAAATAAGCATGTAGTTGATAGATCTGTTGATAACCACTTTAGCCTACTTGCCATACATTCAATGTATTGACCATTCGTGGATGCAACGTTTCATGTTGCAGGTTATATCTTATCTGAGTGATCGTTCATAGGTCGCGAGACTCCACTCAACAATTGTTCGCCTGTGGCACATTTGAAGGATGGAGATCTACCTTGTATTCGTTTTCCGCTATGTACTTGAATAAATAATGTAAATTCTGGATCATATTCGTTGTATTTATGATGCACAGTTATATTTGGTATCATTTTGTACTGTGTGTGCCAGTGAACCGATCCAGGGATTGGCACTATACACATGAACTCAGCCTTATCAGGCGAGGGTGTTACAAATATCATTTGTAAGCCATCATAATCAGCCAAAATCATTTCAGTGTAAAACTATTTAATCAGATTTCTATGAACAGAATAGCCAGAGCTATTATCTCAAAATAAAGCATCAACCACAAGTTCATTTATTGTGATTTGTCCTATAGTATAGGAAGCACATCCATAAGCTCTACACTTTCATATCGAGTGGCAAGCATCACTTTTAGTATTAACAAGTGAGGTTCAGCTAGTCACACCTGCCTTCGATGAGCAAGTCATCCAAATTGAAGCATTATTTCACAGATAAAGCATTGAGCAAAATTAGTTGTAGTACTTATTATCCACCAACAATATTCTTAGCACAGATAAAGCATTGGAATCTTCCAATCATAGCACTCAGTGCTCCACCTACCATCCCATCAGTTAAGAGATCAATTCATGAGATTTTAGTTGTGCTAGTTCTGATTGGGCGGACTAATGTTCAGGTCCCAACCAGGGTGGGGTCCTTTACACCTGCGCCGGTGGTGAGGGTGCCAGCAGATGCTTATGAGAATGTTGTTGTGGAAAACTTGCAGCAGCCAGTGCTGACCTTTGTCATCTGTGAAAACTATGAAGAAATCATGATATTTTGGTCTATCAAGAGAGGAAACCTTGAGAGTATATTTCTCCTTTCATCGGGAGTCTATACTTTGATGAGGGGTTTCATTCGATTCCTGTCAACAACACTAATATGCATCCAATGGAGTAACAACACTATGCTCAGATTGTGGTAGTCCGTGGTGATGTTAATGCCATGGATATTGAAAAGGAATTCCATATGTGGGCAGATTCAGTTTGGTCTGGGTGGAGGTTTAATGCAAAAATTATTAATGCTGCAAAATACCTAATGAGATTTTCTACAACAAAATCCATTGATTACTTTCATTTTGGCAAAGTGTATATGAAGAAAATACCTAAAGGTGATTGAGTAGAAGAAATGGACTCGTGACATAGAGCAAATATCTTGGATGGAGGAAGCATGGGTCAGAATTGGTGGTGTGCCAATGAAGTTTAGGGAGAAGTCTAATGCTCTCTATGTGGCAAGTTTGGTAGGAAAACCTCTACCTTTGGACAAAAAAGGTTGATGAATTATGCCTATATTCGAGTTAAAATTGGTTGTAAGGATATCATTTTGATTCCAAATACTTGGATTGGTGAGATGCACAAAGATTTCTATGAACTTACGTATGTAAGAGAGCTATTTGAGACTAATGCAAACCAAAATGTTCCTATAGTTGTGTACACAAAAGGGTGGGGTGGGGATACTAGAAAAAATGTGGATAGGAAGAGACAGAACTTAAGGCAGACATATATGCTAGGAGATACTCATGGTAACCCCAACTTTGTTACAACCCACTACTGTTACCACACAATAGTCAGTTGTGGCTAAAGCATTTATTCGTTTTTCTAATAAACCTCTTACTTGTGCTAATGATGAAAAGGGGAAAATACCATGTTCATGTCGAATCTGATACAACTGATATTACTTCTTTTGCTACATGGATGGAGAGAGAATTTAATTTGTCAATTCCAAATAACATACACTACAAAAAATGTTGCCATCCGCAATGGTTTGGTCCCTCTAGCATTTTAGAAGGTATGTCTTCTGCCACGGTTTCGTTCGCTTGACGGTGGTAGATGGAGAACACTTTTTCCATTTTCGCAGCCGTCTACTACAACGATCATTACAAACATGGAAGATGCTCGACCGGCGTGTAGCAGAAGTAAGATTTTCCGTTCCTCGCGTGATGTTGACTCACCAAAATCTTTTGAGGCGTGTGGATCCTGGATGTCAGTGTCTCTAGCAGACCATACTTTTTGGTCGCAACTTCCTGATTTAAACTCGATATTGTTGCTCGATGCATCTGTCATTTATTCAATCCGTTGGGTCCCCCATGTCATACTCTCATTACAATAATAGTGTGTATGATGGAATATTTTTCTTCGCTCGCGCTTGCCCTTTTACGAACTTGATAGCGTTGCTCAATGCATATGTCGTTTATTCAGACTGCTGGGTCCCGATGTCAGCCTCTCATTAGAATAATTATGTGTATTATGGATTTTTCTAAGATCACGCCTCCGTGTTCCAAACATGATAATGTTGTTCGATGCAACAAGCATTTATTTAGGCTCGTGGGTCCCCATGTCAGCCACTCATTAAAAGGAATGTGTGTACGATGGGCTATCTATTTTTGCTCGCGCCTCCCTATTTCAAATCTTGTTGGGACACTATCAAAGTGGACATAATGGCGGTCATTAACAAATTCTCCGAGATTCACACAAATGATCTCTATTGGCTAAATTCCGCAAACATAGCTCTCATCCGTAAAAAGGATGGAGCCAAAGATATCTTCGATTTTAGACCCATAAGCCTTATCCATGCAATTGCCATGCTCATATAAAAATGATGGAACAAGATCGTCTCCAGGGCGCAAAGTGCATTCATCAAGACAAGAATCATCCATGACAACTTTCTCTATGTGATAAACCTTGCTAGGAAGCTCCATAAGGCCAAATCTTCATCGCTTCTTTTCATGCTCGAGATCAAGAAGGCCTTTGATTCGGCCCATTGGGACTATTTGATGGATTTGCTTCAATATTTGAGCTTTCTGAGCAATTTTAAATACTGGGTTTTACCGTCCTATCCAATTCTACCTCAAGGTTTCTTTTGAATTGTATCACCAGTGACCCAATAAAAGCATGGGAGAGGAATTCGTCAAGGGGATCCTCTTTCGCCACTTCTCTTCGTGACCCTCTTCATCATATTCTTTCTAAGGCCACCAACCAAGGTCTCTTGCATAATCTTATAGGAAGAAATCCCATGATCCATACATCTCTTTATGATGATGATGCCACAATTTTTATCACTCCCAAGAGCAATGTTAAGGACATCACTTATCGGTAATTTATCGGCCGACTGAAAATTGGCGATTTTCAGCGTATCGGCCGATTTATCGGGTGATAAATCGGAAAATTGGACGATAAATCCGAAAATCGACATATCGGCCACCCTCGAGTAGTGATAAATCAGACGAGTAATCGGCATATCGGCCGATTTTTTGAACAGTGCCCAAGAGAAATGACATCGATGTTTTGACTTCCATCTTGTATAACTTCGGAGACGTCACTAAGCTTGTCACAAACTATGCGAAAATTCAAGTGGTCCCTATTCAATGTGAGGGGATTGACCTTGAGAACATCCTCCAAGATTTTCTGGCAACTCAACCCAACTTCTCAATGAAATATCTTGGTCTCCCCTTCTTGGTTCATAGACTCAAGAGAATTCATTTTCAACCTTTGGAGGACATGGTGGCTGCTATGTTGATACCCTGGGTTGTAAAGCATGCCAACGTGGTCGAGCGGGCAACTCTTGTCAAAGCGGTCCTTACGAGCATTTCCATATACTACATAACCGATCTTGATGTGCCATTGGACGTCCGAATGAAGATTGATAGTATTCGACATGCTCGATGTGCTTTCCTTTGGGCAGCGTGCGCCAAGGTCATCGGGGGGAAGTGCAAGGTGGCTTGGGAAAAAAATTGCAAACCAAAAGAATACAATAGGCTTGGAGTCATCAACCTCACTAAGTTTTCTTTGGCTCTTCGCATGAGATGGCTATGGTATGAGTGGAGAGAAGATAAACCTTGGGTCGGCCTTGGCAGCCCTTGCACCTCTCATGATAGAGATCTTTTTGCGACAATAACAAGAGTTACTATTGGAAATGGCAACAAGGTGCTTTTTGGAGGCCTCTTGGTTAAATGGGTTGAGACCAAAAGATGTGGTTCCACTTGTTTTTGAGCTCAGAAATATATCATGGTGTACAAGGCCCCGTCAAATGATTTTTGGGTTACCCAAATTAACATGCATCACATTGTCCAATTCAACAATTTATTTGAGAGGCTTCAAGACGTCGCTCTTGAGCCTAATACTTCAGACTCTCTCTGCCAATGAAGTCTACTCGGCTAAGTCGGCATACACGTGCATTTCCTAGGCCAAGCCTCTTCTGTCACGGGATATGTTGTGTAGAAGTTGTGGGCTACTCCTAAGTGCAAGATATTTGTTGGTTAATTCTTTAAAACAGAGTTTGGGACGACAGATAGATTAGAGCATAGAGAGTGGAAAAATTGTAGCCTTTGTTATGCAATCAAGTTCGAGAGTCGGTTGCACATCTTCTTTTTAAGGACCGCCTCATCGTTAGAATTTGGACAAACTTGAAGGATTAGTTTGGGCTCATGTACTTTGAGCCTAGAAATTGGCAAGACTTACGAAACGTCAAGGATTAGTGGTCTAATGACATCAATAAGATGGATGAGTCAAGAAGAGCGTTGGAGTTTCTAGCTATGTCGATGTCTTGGGAGGTTTGAAAGAAGCACAATGGGCATGAGTTTAGGAACCAATATTCTACCGTCAACACGAGAGTTACAAAGATCAAGGATAAGGCGATTATGTAGAACCGTATGGGTGCTAAAGTGCTTTGTAATATTATATGTCATGAGATTAGACGCCTGGGCTTGTTTGTTTGGTGCTATTGTCCTTGGACCAAGAGTTGGTCCGTAAGAATTTTCTAGAACTCCTTCTCTATTAGTAATAAACATGACGAAATCTTTTGCCTTGTTAAAAAAGAATGCCGCGTCTTCGTGGTCGACCGGCTGTGTTTCACCAGCTTAGAAAATCGAACATCGACCAGGTGATACGATGACTTCACCAGTGTTGGCTGGCGGCCGCGGCGACACGCCGTTGGGGCCTTCGTATTGTCGTGCACCGCGAGGAGTCTTTGTTTGGCTCCAGGCGATGTGCACCGGAGAGTCACACACACGCATGAAGCTAGTTCGCAGTTCAGATCGGTTCTGTTGGGATATGAATGGCTGCTAGGGTGTCCTACGACAATTCTGACGTGCCGTCGCATGTGACGAGCCTCGTCCCATTTCTCTATAGCAGCAGCGAGCTTTAGAGCATCTCCATTCGCAGGGACGGAGCCAGGAACATAACTTAAGGGGCAAGATGTGTGTGTGATCTATTTGAGGGGGGCTGAACTAGCTAAAACGCCATGAGTTAGGAGTTTTCATGGTTATTACTCCCAACAAAATCATGAGCATAGGGGGGCGTAGCCCTTGCTCGTCCCCCTTGTCTTCGTCCCTGTCCATTCGGCCGACCCATCCAGTTAATTCAAATGGTCCTTTTCTGTTTGTTTAGGTCGGTCCGTGCTTGCTTCTGGGTCGGGGTCCGGCTTGTCCAGCCGACCCCGCCTAGAGGCGTAACCCATTTGTCCGCACTGGTGTTCGTTGGCGCTATCGCTGAGCAAGGGATGCCAATCAGTTGAAAATGTTAAATTAACATGCCAAAAACACACAGATTGACTATCATAACATGGCATACATGCGCCATCGCCCTTTGGGCATTGCCAACAAGTTGCTAGTGAAACTGAAATGTGCAAATGAGGCAATATCATACACAATGTCCAAAAATGGCAGCTTCTATGCCCAAACAGTTGCATCCGCCGTCGCCATTGTCGTTCAGGCATCATGAGCCCTAATGGTATGCTGCCTCTTCGCGATCCAAGCCATGCGATCGGGGTCGGCGATGCTATCCAGGTCGGTGAGCATGATGGCGTTCTCCTCGACCATGATCTTGGCTTCGGCCTCCTTGGCCTTTGCCTCGGCCTCCAGCACCCTAGACCTGGCTTCGGCCTCCTTGGCCTTGGCTTTGGCCTCCGTCGCCTTCGCCTTGGCCTCGATCTCCATTAGCCTAGCCTTAGCATTGGCCTTCTCCACCTTGATGGACCTCATCTACAGCTCGACAAAGGTCTTGGAGGCGGCCTCTTTCTTTTTGCGCCTCCTCTCCTTCCTCTGGACGATGGCATCTTCCTTCTTCTCCAAGATCTTCTTCAAGGTCTCCTGGAATGCCAAGGAACCAGCCTAGAAGGCGAGGTTGGCATTCGTGGCCTTGTGGCCACCAGGCCGGCAGGCACGGCCGACAGTCCCGTCGCTTGCAGAGTTGACGAAGCCTTTCAAATTGCCGTCGTCTAGGTTGATGACACCGCCCGTCGAAGCATTGCTCTTGCCCTTCTTCTTGTTGTTCATTTCTCTCCAAATGGCATAGCTAGTCTCCCATTTTTGGTGTCCTTGATCAATGTCCAACAATGGCCCAGCGATAAGGCCTTGTTATCATTCACCGCCTTGAAGTGCTCCATTGATTTCAAGACCTACACATATGGATGACAATAATGGTTCAACACAAATGCAAGACATCGACAAAGAGATGAAGAGGTTTTACCATGTCAACCGGCTGCATGCCGCTTATTTTCCTTTTCGTCACCGTCTCATATGAGCGTTGGAACTTGCTACACTCGGCATGGATGGTGCCCCACCACTTGGAGAGGGAGAGATCGTTTCGATCGCTAAATAAGGCGTCCTTCCCGAATTTCCTATGCTCATGGAAGAAACTGCTCACCTTTTTCCAATAGGCAAAATCCTTTTGCTCGGCCCCGCATAGTGGATCTTATGAATCTCCATCCATGCCTTGCATAGGTGATACGTCCAATTTGCATCACTATTCTATATCATAATTTGCTTCTATTCATTGATATATTCCTTATTAAGAGGTGATACTTATGTTATTTCATCTGTTTTTGCATGTTGGACAATTCTTGGAGGATGAAGTGACGGAGTCAGGATTCTAATGGAAAAAGCGATGTCTGGATGCAATTTTCACGAAGATCATAAAAACTACAGAAAATTATATTTTTTCAGAAGACGAAGGATGCTAGAAGGGGAGGCGGAGTTGGGCCACAGTGGGGCCACACCCCCCAGGCATGGGCTGTGGGCACCCTGGCCCACCTCTGGTTCCGCCCTCTTGCCTATATGTTCTCCTCAAAACCCTAAAGTAGGGGAGGGGGACCACATAAAGATTTTGCTGCCTTTGCGGGGAAGAAACTACAGAGAGAGAAAGAGTTCTCTAGCAGACAGATTTCTGCCAGGGAAATTCCTCCCCAGAGAGGGGAGATCATCGCCACCAACACCGTCATCAAGCTAGACTTCATCGGGATCATCATCATCATCACCACTTCATCCCGCTGTAACAATTGTGTTGAATCTTGCATAGTTCTTAGGGAAAACTTTCCCGGTGTTGAATACTAGTGTAGTTGATGCTTGTGAGTGGAACCATTGAATTATTGTTTATGTTCAGATTGTTATCCATCATCATATCATCTCTGATCTTGATCCATATGATGTCTCATGAGTAGTTCGTTTAGTTCTTGAGGACATGGGAGAAATCATGTTGTTAGTAGTGGAATTGTGTTGAGGTATTATTCAATGGTTTAATATTTAAGTTGTGGTGCTATTCTTCTAGTGGTGTCATGTGAATGTCGACTACATGATACTTCACCATTTATGGGCCTAGGGGAATGCATTGTGTATTTGGCTACTAATTGTGGGGTTGCCGGAGTGACAGAAACCCGAACTCCCGTTAGGAAACCTTTGCACAAGGGAGTGTAGGATCTCAGAGTTTAAGCATGTGGTTAGGTTTTTATCTTAATTACTTTCTTATAGTTACGAATGCTTACAAGGGGTTTAATCATAAGTATGTATTAGTCCAAGTAAGGTCGGTACATTAGGACAGGTTCACCCACACAACACTTATCAAATCAAACAAGATTAATCAACTATATGAAACGAAAGCACTTGACAATATTCCCATGTGTCCTCGAGAACGTTTGGTCCTCATAAGTATTATCACCGACTTGTCCTTTGCTAAGAAAGGATTGGGCCACTTGCTGCAATTACTTGCTGTCTTTATTTACTTGCACTTTATTTCCTTGCTTTATTAAAAAACCCTAAAAATCTGTTTGCTAAGTATTTATAGAGATTTCCTGCTCCATACCACTAGTCAACACGTTCTGCTCCTCATTGGGATCGACGCTCCTATTTATCGAAAGTACTACGATACACCCCCTATACTTGTGGGTCATCAATACTATTTTTTAGCGCCATCGCCGGGGAGTGAAGCGCTATTGAAGAGTGGAACCGGTAAAGGAAACTTCTACTATGAGTATTGCTTTTTATTTCTGTTTGTTAATTTATTTCCAATATGGATAACCCACTTGGTTTCCTGTTTGGGAAAGCTACTACCACTGTTAGGGTAGTAGATAAACCACCACCTGTCAAGATAGATCCTTTTAAGATACCTACAAGAATTGTTGATCGTGTTATGAATAATTATTATCTTGGGGATGTAACTGTCCATCCTGGTGATCATTTGCTTTTTATCCATGAATTATGCGGGTTGTTTAAGTGTGCATGTATCACAACTGAACAGGTGAAGAAGAAGTTACTCTCTATATCATTGAAAGGAAGAGCTGAAGAATGGTATAAGCTGTTGAAGAATGGACAATCTATGGAATGGGAGGAAATAGTACCTCTCCTTTACTCTAAATTATATCCTCCCAGTGAGATTCATAAGGATAGGGATAAAATATATAACTTTTGGCCTCATGATGGAGAGAGTACATCCCAAGATTTGGGGAGATTGAAGTTACTAATGCTTAAATGTCCTATTCATGAACTCCCTAACAATATTATTATTAATAAATTTATGCAAGGCTTTCTCTTCATGATAAAGATTTACTAGATGCTTCTTGCGCCGGATCATTCACACGTATGAAGGAAGAAGCTAACTAGGATATTCTAGACCGTATTCAAGAGAACACTAAAGCATGGGAGAATGACAAAGGAAGAAAGTCAGGTATAAATTATGATTATGAATGCATTAAATCTTTTATGGGCACTGATGACTTCCGTGATATTAGTAATAAGTATGGTCTTGATTCTCAAGTTCTTGCAAATTGCTTTAAGGCCTTTGCCTCTTATATTGAAATTCCCCAAAAGGAGTGAGACAAGTACCATGCACCTTATAAAGATATTGTTAATCATGTTCCTGTTAGACGTACTGAAGTTTGTACTATTGATCCTATTTTGCCTGAACCTTATATTGAGAAAATCCCTTTTCCTTCTAAGGTAAATGAACATTCTATCACAGCTAATGTGGTTAGCAAAAGTACAAAGAAAACTGTGGAACCTGATGAGCAAATAAATATTGAACCTGTAGTAGCCATTGTGAAAGATCTTGTCACTAAAATATAGAATATGAGCACTTTGTATTCTGTGAAGATGCTTCTAATATCGTCTCTCATCCTAGTAAAGCTAGGAAAACTAGTGTTCCTGTGCTTTCTGTGAGAATTGGTGATCATTACTATTATGGTTTATGTGATATTGGTGCTAGTTCTAGTAATATCTCTTATGAGCTTTACAAAGAAATTATGCATGAAATTGGTCCTTGTGATCTTGAGGACATTAATGTGGTTATTCACATTGCTAATAAGGAAACCATTTGTCCAATTGGCATTGTAAGAGATGTGGAAGTCCTTTGTGGTAAGATTAAATATCCTGCATATTTTCTAGTGTTTGGTTCAGCAGCTAGTAAAACTTGTCCTGTCGTTTTTGGTAGACCTTTCTTGAACACTTGTGGAGCTATTATAGATTGTAAAAAGGATAAAGTTTTAACTAAGTTTGATGGAGAGTCTTATGAGTTTAACTTTTCCAAATTTGATAAAGCTCCTTATGAAAATAATTTGCCTAATGAGGATTTTAGGGTTGAACAACTTGCTTCTATTGATCCAATTTATGACCTTAGACCTATTTTTGATGATTGTAAGTATGCTCATTTTGATAAAGTTGTTTCTTGTGACAATTATATTGTCAACTTTATTCAGAGTGCTACTGAAAGTTATTATGAGAGAGGGAAACATGGCTTTATGCATCTCAATAATATTAAGTTTCCCCGTTTTATGTTGAAAGCTTTGAAGTTGCACTTGTTTTGTCTTCCTATACTAGTGGCCTTTTGCTTCAATAATTTGTTTTCTCATGAGACTCCCTTGCATAGGAAGTGGGTTAGACTCAAATGTGTTGGATATTTGCTTCTTGATGCTCTATTTCACTTCAAATCCATATCTCCTATGTGAGCATCTTTGAAATTGTCAAGCCTAACTTAAAGGCATTAAAGAAAAGTACTTCTTAGGAGATAACCCAATAGTTTTATTGAGTATTGGAAGTTATTACTCGTAATAACCTCTCCTTATCCTTTTTGTTTGGTTTTTGTGTCAACATCAACCACTTTTGAGAAGTAGAGGAGTTGGGAGAGTTTCGGTCCTGAGACAGATTTTTGTGCTGCATTGTAAAAATTCATGAAGGAGCTCAGTATATCGGATGGAGCTGTAATTTTCTGTACTTGTTCCCCAAGTTGTTATCCAACTTTCATTAGTTTTTCACTTTTTGATTTGATCAACAGAAGTTTTTCGAAAAAAACAATCTTTACCTACTGGTCTGTTTTGACAGATTTCTGCCATCATTTGCATTTGCCTCTTATATTGATTCCCTTTTAGATTATTTTTGGGCTTTTGAAAGGAGTTGCTTCAGTAGCTTTTGTCTTGTTGGATTTTAGTTGAAGTTTGAACCTAAAGGTTTATTGTTTTTGCATACACTAATGTTGCTAATGAAGTTTGTGTGAGGCTTGGTATGAAAGGAACTTTCAAGTGTCGGAAAGAAGGAATCTGCAGAGTCCATCTTTGAATAGGTAAAAGTGCTGGAAATCAAAGGTTCGCGAAAACCTTATCTCTTTATATTTTTTATGTTTTTGTTCCATAAGGAAGGTTACGAGACGAAACAGAGGAGGAAACGGGGCCCGGGTGGGCCACACCCAACAGTGGAGCGGGCCCCAGCTGGCCGTGCCACCAGGGGGTGTGAGCCCCCTGGAGTCTGTCTCCGCCTCATTTTCGCACAGTACCTCCCTTATGTCGTAAAACTTTGTAATATATAACCCCTGGATCCCCGAGGTTCGTATATCATGTTCTCGTCAAGTTTTCGTTTAGATCTGTTTTTGTCCGGAAATATTCTCAAGGTTAGAGGCACCATGGTGATACGTCGGAAACGTATCTATAATTTTTGATGTTCCATGCTTGTTTAGTATCTACTTTGCTTTGCTTTGTCTACACTTTGAGGTGTTTTTATATGTTTTATGGTACTAACCTATTAACAAGATGCCACAATGTCAGTTGCATGTTTTCTTCTATTTTTGGTTACAGAAAGGCAGAAAATCAATATTCTCGGAAGTGGACGGGACAAAAGACAAAGTCAATACTTTACCGTGGGGAACACGAAGCCTAAATACGAGACGGAGGGGAGCCACCAGGGGGCACACCCCTGGCAGCGCGGCTAACCCTAGCCCGCGCCTGGGAGGGGTGCGGCCGCCCTAGCTGCCCCTGCCTTGCCTCTTTGCCTATAAAGACCCCCTGATGCAGAAACCCTAAACACCCGATCAATATTCCATGAAACCGTCTGTAGCTACCGCCACCATCGTCCCTAGATCGAGAGGGACCTGAAGCCCTTTCCGGCACCCTGCCGAAGGGGAGATCATCCCGGAGGCCTTCTTCTTCATCATGCCAGCCTCCGGTATGATGTGTGAGTAGTTCCACCTTGGACTATGGGTCCATGTAGTAGCTAGATGGTTGTATCTCCTCCTTTGTGCAACCATGTTTAGATCTTGTGAGCTGCGTTCATGATCAAGATCATCTATTTGTAATCAGGAATGTTGTGTTTGCGGGGGTCCGATGGATATTGAGATTACTATGTCAGATTGATTAATGGTTTTGTCTTATTGATTCTATCATGTCTATGTTGTTTGTGATCTTTCATGCTCTCCATTTCTAGTAGCTATCTTGGCCAAGTAGATGCTAGTGACTCCAAGAGGGGGTATTTATGCTTGATAGTAGGTTCATGCCTCTATTTAATCTAAGGGAAGTGACATAAATCTCTAAGGTTGTGGATGTGTTGTTGCCACTAGGGAGAAAACAACAGTCTCTTGTTCATGGAACAAGTGGATTGTTTACCTTACACACTTTGCTTAAAGCAGTTATCCGTTGCTTGCAAGTTAATACTGGAGGGGGTTCGGATGATAACCTGAAGGTGGATTACTATTCATAGATGCAGTTGGATGGCGGTCTATGTATCTTGTTGTATTGCCCAATCGAATCTCAAAGGATCATGAATGTCTAGTATTGCATTGTTATGCCTTGCTCAGTCCTATCAATTTCCCTGCTGTAATTTGTTTACCCAGCATGCCATGTTTTTTTATCTTAAGGAGAACACCTCTAGTAAACTATGGACCCCGGTCCAATATTTACCATTGATACATCTTCCACTGTTACTGTTTACTTTCTACAAACCACTATTACCTTCCACACCATACAGTTAATCCTTTGCTTTCAGCAAACCGGTGAGATTGACAACCTCATTGTTTGTTGGGGCAAAGTCTTGAGTTTGTGTTGTGCAGGTTTCCAAGTTGCTAGCAACACCTTTGAGTCGTTTCCTTCCTCCTACTGGTTCGATAACCTTGGTTTCTTACTGAGGAAAACTTGCTATTGTGCTCATCATACCTTCCTCTTGGGGTCTCCCAACAAAACTTCCACGCACCATCAAGACTTTTTCTGGTGCCATTGCCGGGGAGGCTAAGGACGTCTTCACAAGGGGAGTCCTTCACAACCTTTCTCTTTACTTTGTTTTTGTTTTGCTTAGTTTCTTTTGCTTGGTTTTGTTTGCCTCTTTTTACCAAAAACTCCAAAAAAAATAGTTTAGTTTGGTTTACTTTATCTTATAAAAAACACTAAAAAATAGTTCCTACTCTAGTTGCTGGTCTGTCATTGCCTTTTTTGTCATGCTTTCTATCAATGGATGGTTTCTTTGCAACTAGTTCTTATTGGCAAGGTGGGTTCATGAAATACCAAAAGAATTATTATAAGGAACACCATTTGTCACAAAAAGGGAAACACTTATGGGAACAAATTGATAAATTTAATACTATTGCTATAGAGGTGTGCTCTACTTATAATGTTACTTATTGCTTTGATAAATATTGTTGCTGTAGGAGGTATAAACACCTACCTTTTCAATGTGAGTATAATGATAATTGTTACCATATCTTCTTATGTTAAAGGAAATTATTACTTTTATGATATGGAACAAATTGAATAATTTATTTCCTTCAAGGGTGCATTTGAACTTGCCAGTTTGCTTGAAAATACTGATTATGCACCTTACGAATATGAGGTTTATGAGATACTTAAATTTTGCTTTGATAATTACAAGGAATAAAATGGCTATATTCTTGAATATTTTAATAGGTGCTTTCCACAAACGGAAGAGACTAATGCCTTGCAGGAGCCTATGGAAGACGAAATTGCTGAACCTGAAAGCTCATTAGATGAAAAAGAGGAACAGAGTGATGCTCAAGAGGAGGAAGAATGGATCTACCCATGCCTACCTTCTAATGAGAGTAACTCTTTATCCCTTACATTATATGATTGTCCCCCATGCTTAAAGGAAGATGAATGTTATGTTCCTGTGGATTCTTTTGAAATATATGCTATGGGTAAAACTTGTGATAAGAGTTATGCTCCTATTATCTATGATAATCCTATATTTGTGCCTAACTTCGAAATGCATGGTACTAAAGAGTTTTACTTAGAAAATGTTTATGATAAAGCTCTAGATGATGGTCCTATATTGAATGATCAGTCACCCTATTATAAAATTGTTAAAAGTGGGTTTGAAGGTTTTAATCCCACTATTTTTTAGCTTGATAGAAATTATGTGTTTGTAGATCATGAAAAGAATGCTTTATGTGATAGTTATATTGTTGAGTTTATTCATGAGGCTACTAAAAATTATTATGAGAGAGGAAAATATGGTTGTAAAAGTTTTCATGGTACCAAAACACTTCTCTATGTGCTAAAAGTTTTGAAGTTACTCTTGTTTTATCTTCCTATGCCTGTCACTTTGTTCTTTGTGAGTTTATTTGCATACAAGATTCCTATGCAGAGTAAGTGGGTTAGACTTAAATGTGTTTTGTATTTTCTTCTTGATGCTCTCTTTTACTTCAATTCATATTTCTTATGTGAGCATCTTCTCAAGCTATCAAGCCTAACTTAAAGGCGTTAAAGAAAAGTACTTATTGTGAGATAACCCAAAAGTTTTCTTGAGTCTTGGAAGTTATTAATTCAGTAATGACCTCTCATTATCCTTTTTATTTGCTTTTTGTGCCAAGAATGACCTCTAATGAGAGGGAAGTAAGATTTGGGGAGTTGCTGTCCCGAAACAGATTTTTGTGCTCCACCATAAAATTTCGTGAGGAATCTTTGTAAGTCGGATTGAGCTGATATTTTCTGAATAAATCCCCCCGGTATGTTAGATAACTTTCATTAGTTCAACACGTTTTGATTTGAGCAACAGAAGGTCTTCGAAAAATTCGGTTTCTACCTGTTGGTCTGTTTTGACAGATTTCTGCCATTATTTGCATTTGCTTCTTATTGATTCCTTTTTGGGTTATTTTAGGGAAATTGAGCTTTTTGAGGTAATTGCTACAGTAGCTTGTGTTTTTAGCGAAAGTTTTGTTGTTCTAAAGCTAAACCCAAGGGTCTATTATCTTTTGAATACACTAATGTTGCTACTGAAGATTGTATGAAGTTTTGTATGAAGGAAAAATTTTAGGTGTAGAGAGAGAATGATGTAATGAGATGAAGAATGGAAAAAAAGCTCAAGCTTGGAGATGCCACCCCGTGTCACCCCAAGAAATATTCAAGAGGTACAAGCGTCAAAGCTTGGGGATGCCCAAGGCATCCCCTTCTTCATCAATAAAAAGCTCAGGTCTTTCTAGACACTTCGTTTTTATTGTTTCATGCACTTTTGTGTTGTTCTTGGAGCGTCTTAGTTTTCGTTTGGTTTGCTTAGTTTGCTTGAATAAAGTAGTTTGGACCCCCGTTCTCGTCGAGTTGTTTCAAATAAGTTGATTGGTGTTGGAAAGGAGTAGAAAGTTCTTGCTTGAGTAGTACAAGAGGAGCTTGCTTTTACTGTGACTTAGACTTTAGCATGTCATGCTAGATGTTGTTTTGACCTTATGCTTAGTGATTATTTCTGTAGCATGACTTGTTCCAAACAATTGGGATTGCTTAGTGTGCCTTGAAGGAATCATGTGTTGTTTTAGCATACAAAAGCATAGTATTGTGGTATTCTCCTTTGATGCTTTGTTTGGGTTGAATTGGCACATGCTCACACCATGTTATGAATATTAACAAGTCACCATAGCCTCTATGATCATTTAGTCCTTGACTTGTAGTACCACTTTATGCTTTGATTATTAATGTTTTGTCGCTCTGCATGATTATGACCATTATTGCTCTCTTAGTTGGTCGCTCATAGTCTTTTGCTAGCCTCCACTTGTATGAGTAAGCTCTACTCATGCATCCAACTCCCAAGAAACCAAGTTGTTCCAAAGAGTCCACTATAAATTCCTATGCATGGTGTGTTACACCATTCCAAGTATATTCCTGTTTTCATCTATCTTCCAATTAAAAAATATTTTGTTATGTGAAAAATTAGTGATTAAATCTCTCACAAACTTGATGGCACACTTTATTTGTCTTGCCCCTAATAAACTTGAACCATTGTGTCATCTATGTTGTATATGCTTGCACTTATACGTTGGAATTAGCAAAACCGTGCTGTCATGGGGAACGCTTTCAACATTGCACTTGTACTTTGTACACAGTTGATATCATGCTCTTTTGTCTATGGATGTCGCCGGTGTGAAATAAAAGGAGATCTTGTAAGTCCATGGAGTTATGTATGTGTGTTATAGAAACTCCTGGGCCGCTAGGCTAAGCCATGCCTAATCATGGTGGAAACTTGCAGCATCACCATAATGACATTTATGAAGCTTTCTTCTTATATATAAAAAGAGACATATTGAAAAGAGGAAAGAGAGAAAAAAGCACCATTTTCCCATGGTAAATATGAATATTGTTGAGATGCTCATTGTCTGCTTGCCTTGTCATTTTGATTATGGGATAGCTCCTGTATCATGTGCAAGGGGTACCCCGTTGGCGGTTCTCTATGATACACATGTACTTACTATGACAAGAACCTACAGGTGACTAAAGTTGAGTAGCATGAGGAGGGACCCTCGTATTCAAGGGACATGAGATTGCCAACTTATACTTTGTCAAGCATATACTCCATAGTTGTTCACTTGAACCTTAATCACTTCAAGATGCTTATGATAGGGGCAATCAGGGCTGAAAGCTAACAAGTACCATAATTTTTGGAAGATCTTTTTGAAACTTGAAATCCCTGCTTCCTTTATGAGGGGCCTTTCTTCCACTATTATATTGAGTCTCCACCTTCTATCCTTAGGCACCAGTTAAGAGAGCATAGTTGCCATTCTTAGTTCTATGTGCATTGTCCCAAAACTTATTGATTAATGCATATTGTTGATATTACTTGTTCTTATGCTATTTGTATCTAGTCACTCTTATGAACTTTGAAGGTGTCTTGTGCATCTATTTTCTACTCCATGAGGGGCAAGCTGAATGCCACTATGTTATGTTTTCTGTATGTGAAACAAACAAATGTTTTTCAATGCATGTTATTCATGATCTTTGTTTGTAACCTTTCATGTTGCATGCATAGTTACTTTGTCTTACTGTTAGAACTCCTTCTTTCATGCTCATGTTTAGAGTTCTTTGATCCCAGCTTTCAATGCTTGCAAATGGTTTGATCTTGATTTTGATGGTGCATGTCACCTCAAAAATTATTCTTATTTTATCACTTACCTACTCGAGGACAAGAAGGAGTTAAGCTTGGGGATGCTTGATACGTCAGAAACGTATCTATAATTTTTGATGTTCCATGCTTGTTTAGTATCTACTTTTCTTTGCTTTGTCTACACTTTGAGGTGTTTTTATATGTTTTCTGGTACAACCCTATTAACAAGATGCCACAGTGCCAGTTGCCTGTTTTCTTCTGTTTTGGTTCCAGAAAGGCAGAAAATCAATATTCTCGAAATTGGACGGGACAAAAGCCAAAGTCAATATTACAGGGTGCGGCCGCCCTGGCTGCCCCCTGCCTCGCCTCTTCACCTATAAAGACCCCCCCTGATGCAAAAACCCTAAGCACCCGATCAATATTCCACGAAACCGTGTGAAGCTCTTCCCGGCACCCTGCCGGAGGGTAGATCATCCCGGAGGCCTTCTTCATCATGCCAGCCTACGGTATGAAGTGTGAGTAGTTCCACCTTGGACTACAGGTCCATATAGTATCTAGATGGTTGTATCTCCTCCTTTGTGCTACCATGTTTAGATCTTGTGAGCTCCGTTCATGATCAAGATCATCTATTTGTAATCATGCATGTTGTGTTTGCAGGGATCCGATGGATATTGAGATTACTATGTTAGATTGATTAATGGTTTTGTCTTATTGATTCTATCATGTCTGTGTTATTTGTGATCTTGCATGATCTCTGTTTCTAGTAGCTATCTTGGCCAAGTAGATGCTAGTGACTCCAAGAGGGGGTATTTATGCTCGATAGTGGGTTCATGCCTCTTTTTAATCTAAGGGAAGTGACAGAAATCTCTAAGGTTGTACATGTGTTGTTGCCACTAGGGAGAAAACAACGGTCTCTTGTTCATGGAACAAGTGGATTGTTTACCTTACACACTTTGCTTAAAGCAGTTATCCGTTGCTTGCAACTTAATCTTTGGAGGGTTCGGATGATAACACAAGGTGGATTACTAGTCATAGATGCAGTTGGATGGCGGTCTATGTATCTTGTTGTATTGCCCAATCGAATCTCATAGGATCATGAATGTCTAGTATTGCATTGTTATGCCTTGCTCAGTCCTGTCAATTGCCCTGCTATAATTTGTTTAGCCAGCATGCCATGTTTGTTTATCTTAAGGAGAACACCTCTAGTGAACTATGACTCCGGTCCAATCTTTACCATTGATACATCTTCCACTGTTACTGTTTACTTTCTGCAAACCACTATTACCTTCCACACCATACAGTTAATCCTTTGTTTGCAGCAAACCAGTGAGATTGACAACCTCACTGTTCATTGGGGCAAAGTCTTGAGTTTGTGTTGTGCAGGTTTCCAAGTTGCTAGCAACACCTTTGAGTCGTTTCCTTCCTCCTACTGTTTCGATAACCTTGGTTTCTTACTGAGGGAAAACTTGCTGCTGTGCTCATCATACCTTCCTCTTGGGGTCTCCCAATGAAGCTTCCACGCACCATCACATGGTCTCTGCCAACGACAAGGGCAAGGAGCCTGTGGAAGAAGAAAGGATCGCTGCTAGGCGCGAAGACATGGATTGGAGCATCGAGGAGGAAGTAAAGAACATGTTAGTAGGCATTAAGGAACAAACCGCCACAGGGTCAAGGGCAAGGAAACCTACTTTTGTAGGGGCAATTAACACTGTACGTGCTTTTTCTCATAATATGCAGGGGATGATGACCTCTGTTCCAGACTTTAGTTCCTTCCCTGAGGCAGTGGAAGCCCTTCGAACCACTGATGAGTTTTGTGATAAGTACCAAGCTCTAAGGAGGAAGCTAGATATACTTCAAGAGGAGAATAGCAGGCTTCATAAGATGCTGGAGGGTTTTCTGACCCTGAACAAGGGAACACCACCACCACCGAAGGAGTAATTCGTCAATAGGTTTTGGCATCCCCTTGGATTGTTTCAAGCTTGGGGGAGTGTCGCGGTATCACATCATTATCTTTCATCTTTTTACCTTTTTAGTAGAGTCATATCTTGAATAGAAAAGTTATCATATAGGTTGGTTTGCATTGTGGAAGTATCTCTCCTTTAGTTGGTTATCTATGTATCACTTGGTGTGAGTGCCTTTATGGAATATTAATGAGAAGTTTCATCTTTTACTTTTTGCACTTCTTATTTTAGTTTGCAATCTCTATTATATGATTGATCTTGTTGATTAGTATTGGTATCACTTTGGGAGCATCAAGTAAATTTAAATTGGTTTCGTCAAACAGAGCTCTGGTCAGTAGCAACACTTTTTGAGGTTTGAAAGGAAAAGAGAAAAGAACTTACAAGTATTTTATATCGTTTTCTTTCTTTCTTGATTGGATCATAAGCTTAGTAATCTTTATTTAAGATATTTTGTGTCTTAAAGGAAGATTGCATGTTTGGCTTTATCACTTGTATGTTTGCTTGTTTCTTTCAACTCTTTTGCTTGCTACCCAGCCTTGCTAGCCAAAAACCTATACTGAGAAAGAATACTTCTCATGCACCCAATCCTTTAAACCAAAACCTATGCCATTTGTGTCCACCATATCTACCTATTAGCGTTATTGCTATTCCAAGCAAATTCTCAAGCTTCATCTATATTTCAAATTAAAAATTCTTTTGTTATGTGAAAACTAGTTAGTAAAGCTCTCACGAACTTGATGGCACATCTTATTTTCTTGCCCCTAATAAACTTGAACCATTGTGTCATCAAAGTTGTATATGCTTGAACCTATACGTTGGAATTAGCAGAACCATTCTGTCATGGGGAACGCTTTCAACATTGCACTTGTACATTGTACACAGTTGATATCATGCTCTTTTGTTTGCGGATGTCGTCGGTGTGAAATAAAAGGGGAGCTTGTAAGTCCATGGAGTTATGTATATGTGTTAGAGAAACGCCTGGGCCGCTAGCCTAAGCCATGCCTAATTATGGTGGAAACTTGCAGCATCACCATAGTGAGCAATCTATGAAGCTTTCTTCTTATAAAAAAAGAGAGACTTTGAAAAGTGGAAAGAGAGAAAAATCACCATTTTCCCATGGTAAATAAGAGATTGTTGAGATGCTCATTGTCTTCTTGTCGTGTCATTTGATATGGGATAGCTCCTGTATCATGTGCAAGGGGTACCCCGTTGGCGGTTCTCTATGATACACATGTACTTACTATGACAAGAACTTACCGGTAACTAAAGTTGAGTAGCATGAGGAGCAGCCCTCGTACTCAAGGAACATGAGATTGCCAACTTATATTTCGTCAAGCATATACTCCATCTTTGTTCACTTTAACCTTAGTCACCTCAAGATGCTTATAATAGGGGCAATGAGAGCTCAAAGCTAGTAAGTACCATAATCTTTTGAAAGACCTTTATGAACTTGAAATCCCTGTTTCCTTCTGTGAAGGGCATTTCTTCTACTTCTAAGTTGAGTCAGTAAACCTATTACTCTCTATCTCCAACAAGCATTTGAGTTGTTGTGTTTCAATCATTCATATGATGATTTATTCAATCATGTTTCTTATCTTCCTTGTTTTGCACAAGACTCTTATATAAATGAGTATTACTTTGAAAACCATCATTGTGAAAAGACTTTTATGTTTGAGCAAAGATTACTCCTGTTATAAACTTCTTTACAAAAGCTTTGCTTGAAAACTGTTTGCCAACTGTTCTCTAACCAAGAACAAAGTTTGCCATTCCCAATTATGATTTATCTTTATGCATCTTTATTATGACTCCCATACTTGTTGCAAGTTAAGCTATATAATAGTGAGTTGCTTTCTACTTTGAGTTATGTATTGGTAAGTGTGATGCTTCTTGTCCGTATTCTTTTTTATCTACACTTCACTCCATAAACCTATGGACATGTTTAGTGAGCTCAGTTTTTGCTTGGGGACAAGCCAGGTCTAAGCTTGGGGGAGTTGATACGTCCAATTTGCATCACTATTTTATATCATAATTTACTTCTATGCATTGATATATTCCTTATTAAGAGGTGATACTTATGCTATTTCATCTGTTTTTGCATGTTGGATGATTCTTGGAGGATGAACTGCCGGAGTCAGGATTCTGATGGAAAAAGAGGTGTCTAGATGCAATTTTCGCGAAGATCAGAAAAATACCAGAAAAACTACAGAAAATTATATTTTTCCAAAAGACGAAGGATGCCAGAAGGAGAGGCAGAGTTGGGACACAGGGGGCCCACACACCCCCAGGCGCGGGCCACCTTGGGCCGCGCCTACAGGGGGTGTGGACACACTGGCCCACCTCTGACTCTGCCCTCTTGCCTATATCTTCTCCTCGAAACCCTAAAGTCGGAGAAGGGGGACCACAGAAAGATTCCACCGCCTCTACGGGGCGGAAACTACAGAGAGAGAAAGATCTCTCCGGCAGATAGATTTCTGCCAGGGAAATTCCTTCCCAGAGAGGGGAGATCGTCGCCATCAACACTGTCATCAAGCAAGACTTCATCGGGATCATCATCATCATCCACACCATCATATCCACCAGCACCATCATCACCACTTCATCCCGCTGTAACAATTGTGTTGAATCTTACATAGTTCTTAGGGGGAACTTTCCCGGTGTTGATTACCATTGTAGTTGATGCTTGTGAGTGGAACCATTGAATTATTGTTTATGTTCAAATTGTTATCCATCATCATATCATCTCTGATCTTGATCCATATGATGTATCTTGAGTAGTTCGTTTAGTTCTTGAGGACATGGGATAACTCATGTTGTTAGTAGTGGAATTGTGTTGAGGTATTATTCAATGGTTTAATATTTAAGTTGTGGTGCTATTCTTCTAGTGGTGTCATGTGAACGTCGACTACATGATACTTCACCATTTATGGGTCTAGGGGAATGCATTGTGTATTTGGCTACTAATTGTGGGGTTGCCGGAGTGACAGAAACCTGAACCCCCGTTAGGAAACCTTTGCACAAGGGAGTGTAGGATCTTAGAGTTTAAGGTTGTGGTTAGGTTTCATCTTAATAACTTTCTTATTGTTGCAGATGCTTGCAAGGGGTTTAATCACAAGTATGTATTAGTCCGAGTAAGATCGGTACATTAGCACAGGTTCACCCACACAACACTTATCAAACCAAAGAAGATTAATCAACTATATGAAACGAAAGCACTTGACAGTATTCTCATGTGTCCTCGAGAACGTTTGGTCCTCATAACTATTACTTGATGCAATTACTTGCTATCTTTATTTACTTGCACTTTATTTCCTTGCTTTATCAAAAACCCTTAAAAATCCGTTTGCTAAGTATTTATAGAGATTTCCTGCTCCATTCCACTAGTCAACACCTTCTGCTCCTCGTTGGGATTGACACTCCTATTTATCGAAAGTACTACGATACACCCCCTATACTTGTGGGTCATCAATAGGAGCTTGTCCTCAGCGGGGGTGTAGCCCGCGGTCCATTGGCTCACCTTCTTGCCGTCGACAAGTGAGGCCGGAATTGAAGCGGCCAACGACATGACCGTGACCCCCTCGCCCATGGAAGTGCCATCGTTTCCAAACAATGCCTCGTCGACAATGTTGTAGGCATCTTGCTAGGTCTCTTGCTGCGTCTTCGGCTCGACCTCGCCGTCGTCGGCATAGCCATGGCCACCCTCGTTGATCATGTCATGCAGGGCGTCCTCACCGTCATTGGCCAAGAACTCCTACACCAAATTTGGCGATCATAAAGCGGCAGGAGCGGTGTACTGGCAATGGCGAAGATATGTGGCGATCATACTGTGCCGTTGGCGGCCGGTGGCTCGACGAGCATTTCGCCGAACAGGTTGACATACATCGGCATGTTCGTGGCAGGGATGGACCGCCGCTTCGTCGACGCGTCTGGGGTTGCGTCCACAATGGTTGGAGTGCGGTTCAGGTCGATGGCGGGCTCTTCAGCCTCTGACAACGTCGTGCGGGGATGGTTGAACTGGGATAGCGAGGCCACGATCCTAGTGTGGCCTCTATGAAGGAAATATGCCCTAGAGGCTCTCATAGAGATGATTATATTTCATATGTATCCATGAGTTATTGTAATGTTTCTTGAATATCCATATCAGGCAACTTGTATTGATTGGCAATTATGTGAATTGTTTGTGAAACTCTTTACTTGTATGGTTATTTAATAGTTGTACCTAGTCAGAGTTCATGTGAGGACACACGTGAATATTAGACTAGCACATCTATTGGTTGATGACTATGTTTCGCAAGTCATAGACATGGACATGTCAAACCAATGATGTGGACACATGTTATGAACATGGGGTTTGACTGACCCAACTTGAGACTGGCAATTAGTTGCAGCTCTCTCTCTACACATCGTGTATGTTTTGTCCTTAGACCTGAGATTGTCGCATGTACTTGAGATGTGGATCGACCTACTTTGGGGCTATCAAACGCTGCACCGTAACTGGGTAGTTATAAAGGTAGCTTTCGGGTTTGTCCTGAAACATGCTGCAAGGCATGGTCAATCAAGATGGGATTTACCCCTCTCTATTTGAGAGAGATATCTCTGGGCCCCTCGAGTGATCGGATCCAGAAATGCATTGTCGTGCTACATATGGTTAAGAGTTAACCTAGTAAAGGGATTCCGAATCACGGTATCGAGAAAGGAAGGTCAGCTTGGAGCTAGACCAAATATCGTGAGGCAAAGGGAAAGACATGTACTAAACCTTGTGATGGTTCGTCCGATGTGACCATTGTATACGTTTAGGAGTTGGCACGTCTTGCTAGAGGCCACTACCAACTATTGACAGAATAAGTGTCTTCGTGTCATGTCTATACGTATATGAACCTATAGGGTCACACACTTAAGGGGCTGGAAGCCTAATGAGGATTGGATCCGAATTAGACCAGGCTTAGGCTACTAATGGGCTGCTAATGTAGAAGCCCACTAGGGACGCCTATATAAGAGATGGTGGGGCGAGCTGACCAGGGTTAGACCATTCCACCCAGCTGCCACTCCTCACGCATGTGTTGCACGCGCGGACCTAGCAGTCCGGCGTCTAACGCTTCCACCCTGTACGTGTGGATACCTCGGAGGCGCTGCATCTGTAGCGCTTGGACGAGCCGCGCAAGGGGAGTTGCTCGTGGGACGAGACGAGGAGGAGACGTAGATTGTCTGCACTGCCTCGACACGCTTCATCAAGTTCGGCAACTGCGCGTCTAGTGGTAATCCCGTGATCTATGACAACAGTAATCCTGGTTTACGCGGTAGAAAATTTTGATTTGCGCTAGTGTAGCCTACCCGTATCCCAACAGTCTAAGCGAGGCCGTGTGCGGCCCTGGCTTCCTGGACTGAGTTGGTGGCCGGCTGCTAGGAGTGGAAGTGATGGAGCTGGTAGAGGACATGCCGGCCGTGGCTAGGCCAGGAAGAGAGACGGCGCCGCCAAAAGCAGCGGTCATTGCCTCCTGCTTGATCATGTTGACGACGTGCTTGGTGGCACTCACTGCCAGCTCGTTGGCGTTGACCCTGTTCTGGGTGGCGAGGAAGCACTCATTTTCCTCCCGAGGCTCCTTCTTGAGCCTAGCAGCGATGAGTCGAGCTCTCGCCGCTACCCGCCGGCCAGCGCGCTTGTCAGATTTGACTTTCCACTCCTCCAGCGTCTGGTCCTTTGCGGGCTTTTTCGGCCGACCGCGCTTCTTGGCGACGGGAACGACAGAGGGCGCAACATCAACCATGGCGGCGAGATCCATCGCCTCCCCTCCCGCTTCCGCTATGAAAATTTGGAAGAGGTTTTTTAGAGAGAGAAGTGGTGTTGTTTCTGTGCCACTGACGGGAGAGACCGCTAAAGATAAAGGGAGTAAGCACGAGGACAAGCGTGCTATCAGGCTCGGCCCAACCGAGGCCTAGATTTGCTGCATGGATGGATCAGTCTGTCCAGATGGGTCACTACGTTGTGCCGCCGCGCACCTATCCGTCCATACGCTTGGACGAATTCAAGCAAGCACAGACGTATTTTTTGCCAAATCTGCCCAAATCTAAAACATTTAACCAAATCTGACCCTTCCCCAAAACTAATTCGGAATCTGACCCTGGGGTCGGCGCCATTTAAAATGGCGCCGAAGTTGTACAGGTCGGCGCCAAGACAAAGCAGCTGGAGACAAACTAGAGAGGTCTGCGCCGTTTAAACGGAGCCGACCTACTTCGATTGGGTTTCCTGATGTGTGCGTGCCGACATGTACAACTTCGGCGCTATTTTAAACGGCGTAGACCCCAGGGATCAGATTCCGAATTAGTTTTAAGAAGGGATCAGATTTGGTTGAATTTTTTAAATTTGGCAGATTTAGCAAAAAAAAATACTGCACTGACAGGTTGAGTCTGCCCGGCGAAGATGCCGTGACAGAGCGACGAAGCTGAACAAATTTCAGAACGGATTGACGCCGACGCACATAAGTAGCCGCCCGGGACTAGCGGACTGGACCCAACAATCGGGTGGATGGGCCAGGCCTACTCACTATGGCAGGTACACTATTCAGAGGCACTCTAAAGTGCCTCCAATAGTCAAAATAGTGCCTCAAATGAATTTTTAAGGCACTAAAAAAATTGCCGGGACGGTCATGTAGGTAAAAGTTTTTTGAGGCAGTTTTAAAAAGTGCCTCTAAATCATAGTCATTTGAGGCACTATGACTAATGCCTCTAAATCCTAGCCAATTGAGGCACTATGACTAGTGCCTAAAAACCAACTTAAGGCACAAAATAGAGTGCCCCTAAATCCTAGCCAATTGAGGCACTATCACTAGTGCCTCTAAAAACCAACTATTTGAGGCACTATGAATAGTGCCTCTAAAACCCAACCATGTGAGGCACTATGACTAGTGCCTCTAAAAACCAACTTTTTGAGGCACTATCACTAGTGCCTCTAAAAACCAACTTTTTGAGGCACTACCACTAGTGCCTCTAAAAATCGAACCAAAAGCAACTGTGTACTACAGTGACATCTATTACAAAATGGCTCACATCAATCGAATTACATTAGGTAATGCACTCATTACAAATCAAATCACAGTGACATATATTACAAACCACATTACAGTGACATATATTATATTACCATGAAATATATTACAAACCACATTACAGTGGTCCACAACCATTGTTCACAGCCATATCTTACAGTGACATATGTTCACAGCCATATCTTACAGTGACTTTAAATTAGTTGAGACCATGCAATATCATCTGCTGCTTGGCAATCCCTTGTCTGAGCTGTCTGGGTTTGAGACCATTCAATACCATCAATCTGCATTGTTAAGATTTGTCTGAGTACAACAGTTCAACAAAAGGAGCAGCTAGTTCAACAGAAGGAGCAGCTAGTTCAACAGTTCAACAGTCTGCATTGTGGAAAATGTAGTATTGCTCTGATTAAATTCAGGCATGAATGTAAACACTAGTAGTTTAGGAGTTGTGGATTACTAGTGTAAATTACTGTTAGTTAACTAACAGTAATTTAGGCATGAATGTAAACACTAGTAGTCTGAGCAATACTGCAGACTGAATGAGTTTGTCTACTAGTGTAAATTACTGTTAGTTAACGGAAGGAGCATCATGCGAGTTCGTACTAGTTTAGGAGTTTACTTACATTGTGTGGTACTAGTGTTGTAGCAGCTGGAGCAGCAGCTTGCTTCTGTACTCTTGATCTTGGTTTCTTTTCTCTAACTTTTGCCTGGCTGATGACTGGTTCATCCACAATCTGCACATTTTTTATTTTTTATTGTTCTCAGTGTAATATTCTGAGCATTTGTAATAGTTTACAACTGTAACTTGCCTTATCTGGTACTTGCGAATCTGTTGTAGCAGAGTGTATGAGCAAAGCAGTTTGCTTGTACTCTTGATCTTGGTTTCTTGATCTTGATCTTGGTTTCTGACTCATGACTGCTTCATCCACAAGCTGCACAATTTTCATGTATTAGTACATGAAACAGTTCAGATATTCTGGAGCAGATGCAAGACATGTAACATACCTTTAAATGCATTTGAGAATCAGTGTTAGCGAAGCATGTGACGATGCAGAAGCATAAGCAATGATTTGTTTCTGGTTTCTGGAATTTGGTTTCTTCACTCTACCTTTTGCCTGGATCATGACTGGTTCCTCCACAATTACTTTGCCCTGGCTCATAACTGGTTCATCCACAAGATGCACATTTTTTTATGTATTAGTACATGGAACAGTTCAGATAATGCTGGAGCAGAAGCAGTACATGTAACATACCTTTTCATGCATTTGAGACTCTTTGTTAGCAGAAGCAGTTGCAGAAGCATAAACAGCAGCAGCATTTGCTTCAAGAGTTGTTCCTTGTGCACCAGTACCCTGCTGAGTCAATATGTTAGTAGGAAGTGAAGCTGCACATTTTTTCATGTATTAGTACATGAAACAGTTCAGATAATGCTGGAGCAGAAGCAGTACATGTAACATACCTTTTCATGCATTTGAGACTCTTTGTTAGCAGAAGCAGTTGCAGAAGCATAAACAGCAGCAACATTTGCTTCAAGAGTTGTTCCTTGTGCACCAGTACCCTGCTGAGTCAATATGTTAGTAGGAAGTGCTGCTGCAAACAATACTGCTGAGTGACAACTGCTAAGTTCTATAATCATACTGCACATGCCTGTTCAGTAGGAGTAGATTTCTTATTAGCTCCTGGCTTTCCTGGCACCTTGACTGAGTTTTGTCTATTAATTTTGTTTTGCTGATTTTTTTCAAACATATCTCTTAATGTAACCTGCACATATTAGAATGCACTGTTCATCATAGACTGTTCATCATTTATATTTGAAAAGTTTAAGAAATACTAACATGATTCCTTGGCCATGGAATGCACTTAGCTTGCGCATTTCCCATCTTTGTCATTCTCCCAAGTGGTCTAGGCAGTACGGTTGTATCACGGTAGACAATGTTAACCATGACCTCCACATAATCACTTAGTGGATCTCCATCTAAACCAACTGCATTTATATCTGCAGTTTGAATTGTTCCAAGAGCTGCAAGGTTAGAAGAATTTGGTGAAGTCAAGACAACTTCCATTCCTCTACTTATTCTGGGCTTTGGGATGCTGCTGCAAATGTTTGACTTCTTCATCTCTTGAGCTTTCTCTAGTTTAATTTTCTTTATCATAGCAACCTGCATTTAGTTAAATTCCTAGTCAGCAAGAGGTACAACATACAAGAAACACACGTACAAGGATTTCTTATTGACACATGTACAAGCAGTAGTTATTTTACCTCAGCAGTTTCATTCTTCGCAAGATTAACTTCATTTCCAATATTTTATTCTACCCTTTGCCTTTTCCTTTTCTTGTCATCTACTGCTTGCTTCTCCTCCTGACCACTGTTCTTCATCTTGTCAAATCCTTCTGATTCTTCAACAACAGGTTCTTCAATATGTTCTTTCATTCTCTTCTGTGATGTTTGAAATAGCTCCATCATTTGACAATACTTCTCTTCTAGCTTATCACTTCTGGCTACCAAACTTGACTGAGTTTCTACAAGCTTCTCTACAACACCCCTGAGATTTTTGTTTTCCTGTGTAACATCATGTAGAGCAGATAGAGCCAGCGCCATCTTCTCACTGTTCTTTCCACCAACAGCGAGCCCTAATCCATGATTACTTGACTTCTTAGCCTTTGGGAACAATGTTGAATACAAATCTTCCTCATTTGCTTCCTCATGTATCAAGTTTGGGTTGTCCACAAACTTCACATTTATCTCTTCCTGTTTGAATGCATAAACAGTTTATTGATTTTTCAATATATAATATGTATGTGTAATTATACTACATTATTACTTACAATCTTTTTCTTGCAAAATTCATCAACTGGTTTCCCATCCTTATTTGTATATGTAATTCTATAAAGCTGAGCTCTGGATATTTTTCTCCCTTCTTTTATTTCCTGAAATTCATGGAAAACTATCATACTGTGATCTTTGAAAATTTTAGATATTCAAGTATGCAACAAATCCACAATTAACTTACTTCTTGTTCCTGTACTACTGCAAAACTTCTAGTACTAGCTGTATGAACTGCATTTGCTTGACAATTTCTCGTCTCTTTGTTCTTCATACTTAATGCCTACATTACAGCAAGAAATTATACATTAATGCCTATAGTATGAATTAGCAGGTTGAAAAAATAGTATATCCAGCATTGCTACTTTAGTATACCTTAGACTTTGGTGTTCTCCAAAATTTACATAGCCAAACCCACTGAGCAGGAGGTATCCTGGATTTGCATCCATTGGCAATGTTGCTTTTGAGTGACAACTCATCCTTGTAAAATTTTCTCTTCAAATAGCACTTGTAATCTTTCCACTTCTTTCTAGCAGATATCAACACCCAGCACTTGTAACAATCTGGTATTTCAAAGAAATACTGCAAAAGTGTTTACAGTTAAGCAACATTAGTAATTTGCAGGCAAAAAACATAGTTCAGAACTACAATCCAGTTTATTTAAGAGATTTTACCTTAACTGTCTTCCATAGCTTATCTTTTTCATATTCAGGAACTTTGCTCCAATTGGTAGCTGCCAAAGAAATTTCTTTTCCCTTAACTAAATAAGCAATGATATTTGTGAGCCTGCAAGTTTTGAACCCACAAGGTTGGCCTTTGCTGTTAAATTCCAAAGTGATCTTGTTTCTTGGATCATACTCTTTCCAGAATCTTTTCAACTTAGTGGGCCCTCTCACAGACTTCTCTGCTGATTTAAATTAACCAGTGTTGTCATCTATTTCACAATATTGAAATAAACTGCCTAAATTAACAAGAGGAGAAGGCAACCTAAAACTAACCTTCCAGTAACTGTTGATTGATATCACCTTCTTCATTTTCATCATGAGTAGTAGCATCACTATCATACTGTTCACTACCATCATCCTCATTTTCTACCACATCTATTTCTTCATATATCATGTTGTTCTAAATTAAGACAGGAACATAAATCACATATTAGAATGGCATAAATTATGTGGTTCTTATGCTTTCACATAAATCACATATTAGAATGGCATAAATTAGATTCTTACTTCTGCTGGTTCTTTGTATATTCCTTTTATCCTTGCTTCCTCAAGAAATCTTGTAAAAATTTCTCAACTCTTGATTTCTATCTGTGTTGGTGATACACCAAGTTTCATCAGTTGCATGTTAACCTCATTTAGCCTACTTCTCTGACTGTCCATGTTAGCAGTACCTGCAGAAGAAACAATAGAACTTTATTATCATGTTCAACAGAATCAAACCAGCAAACAAAAGAAATAATAGAACTATATCAAATTACCTAGACACAATAGCAAACCATTCATTATCAATTGGATCTTGCAAATAGTAGACCTGTTTTGCTTGACTAGCTAGTATAAATGGCATAGATGAAAGAATTTCCCCTTTGTCTACATGATTGAAGTTGACTTCAGTTATTCCAAATTCATCTACTCTAATTCCAGTATCTTTAACCCATTCACACTTGAATAATACTACACTAGCTATGTTTGAATAATTCAATTCAACTATTTCATGGATCCTGCCACAAATTTGACCATCTCCTAATGTGTGATCTACTGAATAACTTAATGTCTTTGCAGTAGTTGAAACTCCATCACACTGGGAAGATTTTCCAGCAGAATGGCTTCTTGTGTGGAATGTATAGCCATTAATCTTGTAGCTGTTGTATTTCTTCACCATCATGAAAGGCTTTTGTGCTAGTAGAACAACTTCTTGTGGTAGTTCAACTCCTTTATGCATTAAAGAATGCACATGTTTAATAAACCATTTCAGGAATTGTTGGTGGTGAGAAACTTCAACTTCTCTTCTACTTTTCCTTCTGTCTGCTTGTAGCATTGTGATATGCTCATTTGCAAACCTAGTAATTTCTGGATAACTAAGCAACACATGCCTTTGAGCTTGTGTCCATGAAATGTGATCTAGCTCATCTACTTGAAATGCAGAGAGCTGTCTTCCAATTGTTCTTAAATATATATTAGTGTCTGGACTGCTAGTTGTGCTATCATTAGTATGCATTGTCTCTTTGTTGGAATTTTCCAGATATCTTGCACAAAAATCCAAGCTCTCATCAAATATATATCCCTCAGCTATTGATGCTTCAGGATGTCCCATCCCTTTACACTTCCCAACAAACATCTCTGTAGACCACATGTTTCTGAATTGCACTGGTCCACCTATCAACACTTCACTTGCAAGATGGATGACAAGATGTTCCATTATATCAAAGAATGATGGTGGAAAAATCTGCTCTAGCTGACACATTGTTTCAGCAATTTCTTCTTCCAACTTTTGCATCTCAGTAGGATCTATGACTTTGGAGCAAACTTTCTTGAAGTACTTGCTAAGATTAATTAGTGGAAGAGCAACAGGGGCATGCATGGTTCTACTTATAGCTAAAGGAAATACATCTTCAAAAATTATGTGGCAGTCATGAGTTTTCAGCCCAACTAATTTTTTCTCATCTAACCTGACCTTCCCATCCATGTTTGAAGCATAGTCTACTGGAAACCTTGCATTTTTCACAACTGAGCAGAATACCTTCTTATTATCTGAATTCATGTAGTGCATTACTTCAGGCAAGTCTGGTTTCTCTTGAGTTTCATCAACATGGAGATGTGTTCTGATTTTAAATCTTTTCATATCCAGTCTTGCTTTCACATTATCTTTGGACCTGTTGTCCACTTGTAAAATTGTGTGAACAATATTATCAAACACATTCTTCTCTATATGCATTGAGTCCAAATTATGTCGAACCAGCAAATGTTCCCAATATTCAAGCTAGAAAAAGATGCTTCTCTTCTTGAATGTTGACTCTCTGATGTGCACATCCTCCAGACATATCTTCCTCCCCTTCATCTATTTGTCTCTTTTTCTTCTTAGACTTTTGTTGTTTCTGTGTTTTCCCATAGATGGTGTGAATGCCTTTTGTCATTTCTGAAATCTCATGACCTGATGGCTGAATTGGAGGTCCCCTGTCTTCAGTTGTGCCATCAAATGAGTCTTTATCATTCCTAAATGGGTGGTCTGCAGGTAGAAACATCCTAGTACCCAGGTAGCATGCTTTGTGTCCATGTTTTAAACGTTTGGAACATGTACCCAGCAGGCAGTGGGAGAAAACAACAATACTCTCTCCACTAAGAATTCCCTGGCCTAGCCAGTCACTAATTGTCCATAGCAGTGCAGCATACACCCTGAATTTCCTTCCTACATGAGCATCAAAAGTCCAAAGACCATCCTTCCATAACACTTTCAGTTCATCAACAACTAGCTGCAGGTAAATGTCTATGTCTTTCCCTGGTGCCTTCCTACCAGGAATAATAACTGACAAAATGAAGTTGTTTTCTTTCATGCAACTCTCTGCTGGCAGATTGTATGAAATCAGTACAATTGGCCAGATGCTGTAAGACAGGTTCATAGTTCTGAATGGATTGAAACCATCAGTTGCCAGTCCAAACCTAATATTTCTAGCTTCTTTACTGAACCACTCATATTTTGCATCAAAATGCTTCTAAGCTGGTGCATCAGCAGGATGCCTCATAAGACCATCCTTGATCCTACCATCAACATGCCAACTCATAAGTGGGGTTGTGTTGCTTGACATGAATAATCTTCTAATTCTCTTCTTCAATGGGAAATGCCTGACAACCTTTTGAGCAACCTTGCTATATCTTTTGCCACCACCAATTTCTTTCACAATCTTCCATCTGGATGCATTACATACTGGACAGACGGATGCATTGATATTGTCTCCTCTATATATGATGCAGTCATTAATGTATGCATCATATGTGTCATACCCCAGCCCTACAGATTTGATGTACTATTTGGATTCATGAAAATTCATAGGGAGAGTTGTATCCTCTGGTAGGACATCCCTAAATAGCTGCAGTACATCTTCAAATGTAGCTCTGGTTAATCCCCTGGTGTTCTTTATGTTCATCAGCTTCACAAGAAATTGCAGTTTTGTAAATTTTTTACATCCTGCATATAATTCTTGTCTGCCATCATTAACTAACTTTTTGAATGCCTCAGCTTCTTCATCAGCTTCTTCATCAGCTTCATCTGTTTCTTCAGAGTCATCATCAGTATCATCACTGTCAACTTGTGTATCTGATACTAAAGAGCTATTGTTGTACATATCATGAGAACCCAGCATCATCTCATCCATCTCATCACTTCCTAAAGGCAATTCTACTGATTCATTGGGTTGTACAGTAGGAATAGCACAATCTACTGATTCCCCATGGTATACCCATGTTGTATACCCAGGCATGAATCCTACAGATATTATATGGTCTTCAACATCTTCTAAACATTGCCTAGAGATGTTACAACAAAGTTTGCATGGGCAGAAAATCTTTTGGCTATAACCAGAATTTGTAGCTGCAAACTGAATAAAACCCCTAACCCCATCTGCAAACTGGGTATTGGATCTAGCAACACTCATCCAAGTTTTATCCATTGTACAAATAGATGAATAAACTTAGCAACTTGTTCCTGTGTAACCAATAGCAAGATACTAGTTACTGTACCAACATTCAAACAAACAAACTAGGTAACATCAGAGCACATCAGAGCAGAGCACAAGTAATAACAGGAACAGTTCAGAGTATAGCATAGCATATCAGAGCACAAGTAATAACAGGAACAGTTCAGAGTATAGCATAGCATATCAGAGCACAAGTAATAACATGAACAGAAGAGGAACAGAGCACAAGTAATAACAGGAACAGAACACAAGTATAGCATATCAGAGCAGAGCACAAGTAATAACAGGAACAGGAATAGGAGCAGATCAGAGTATCACATGAACAGGTGGTGAATTCCTAACCTGAAGAACCAGCCTCGGCATCATTGCGAGTTATTTGTCGATGAAGAATAGATCGACGTGGATCATCATTACGAGTTCCCATTGCACGACGTGGATCTCGACGTAGAGGTGGTGGACGAGCTCGAGTAGGAGGCGGTGGAGGATCTCGACAGAGAGGTGGTGGTGGACGAGCTCAAGTAGGAGGCGGTGGAGGATCTCGACGGAGAGGTGGTGGTGGACGAGCTCGAGTAGGAGGTGGTGGAGGATCTCGACGGAGAGGTGGTGGTGGACGAGATCGAGGAAGAGGCGGCGGCGGATCTCGACGGAGAGGTGGTGGTGGACGAGCTCGAGTAGGAGGCGGTGGAGGATCTCGACGGAGAGGTGGTGGTGGACGAGATCGACGGAGAGGCGGTGGATCTCGACGGAGAGGAGCGGACTCGTCGGAGAGGAGCGGATCGAGGAGGAGATGAGCTCGATCAAGGAGGAGGCGCGTTGTATCTGAAAAAAAAGAGAGCCAAGGTCAAAAAAGAGAAAGACAAGGGTCAGTAATATGACATGAAAAAATTAAAGGACTAAAATGAAAAAATAACACTAGTAGTGATATTTTATTTTAACAGTAATTGTAAAACTAGACTACTTTATTTTAACAGTAATTGTAAAACTAGACTACTTTGTAGTCTAGTTTACATTGTTGTCTAGCTAGTGATATTTTATTTTAAGACTACTTTGTAGTCTAGTTTAAATTGTTGCCTAGTTTACATTGTAGTCTAGTTTAACATTGAAATGCAAAACTAAACATTGAGATGCAAAACTAAACATTGATGTTAAACTAGAACATTGAGATGCAAAACTAAACATTGATGTAAAACTAGAACATTGAGATGCAAAACTAAATAGTGATGTAAAACTAGAACATTGAGATGTAAAACTAAACATTGAACAATCATAATCATAGTTGAATAATGAACATTGAGATGCAAAACTAAACATTGAACATTGTAGTCTAGTTGCCCATGTTCTGAATATTTATGAATTTAGAACAGTGAAGGCCTTCTAGACATTGCAAATTAAATGATCAACACTAGATAAACTGAAAATCATCAACACTTGAATAACAGAAAATCAAGAAACTGATCAACACTTGATAAACTGAAAATCATCAACACTTGAATAACAGAAAATGATCAACACTTGATAACCAACATTACAAACCAACATTACAAAACATTGTTCAACTTACAAACCAACATTACAGTAGATGCATTGTTCAGAACACTAGTCCACTAGAACACATTACAACTTAAAATGAAACACAATTTCTAATAAGCAACATAAAATCAAGGGTCTTCAATCATGTTCTTCAAGGGTTTTCAATCTCCACAAAATCAAGGCAGATGTGACCATGCCTTGGGTCTGCAACAATCAGCAACAGTGATCCCTCTACAATATTTGCCTCCTCCCTAAATTGCTGCCATCCTATTGTGAATTTAATTCTATCATCTTCATCTTACATGTGGTACCATCCTTCAAAGGGCACATCAAATTCCCTAGCCAACAGATTTGAATGTCCTTGCCATGGGCATCCAACTTCTCTGAATGTTTTTGCAGAAAGGTACTGGCATAGTAACAACTGTGTAAGAACTAAGTCTGAAACATTGCATCAAAAAAGTGAGAAATTAAGTAGTAGATAGTTACCAAAGCATCTAGTTCAACATTTTCCTGATTATACTTGTGCACCATAAACTGCATCTCATTGACACTTTCATAGAATTCTTCCTCAGCTAGTTCTTGCCCTGGTTTTAGAGCCAAAACCTTGTAGATACCATAATTAATGGTTGCCATGTTCTCCTCACTAATTTCTCTGATGTTTGAGAAAATAGTCTTCTGAAGTATAGCTCTAATTTCAGGCATCACACAGTAAAGACCTGCTCAAAGTAGTAAACAATGGCAAACAGTTAACATAGCAAGTCTGGTCACACTGAAATTTCTCTTTCAGCTAACATGACATAAAACAGTTAAAATTGTGAAACAGTTTACCTCCATATGCAACAATAGGCTTCTCAACCTTCATATTGTCCACAAATTCAGACACTGTGATATCAAAATTGTTGGCCTGTTCCACATACCTGAAAGAGACAACCTCACCTTGCTGGATATCATATTTCCTAACAAGGGAACACCAGTATGGTCCACATATGGTAGTTCTTGACACTTCTTTCTCCAGGTAGAAGTCATACACATGCCTGTTCCTGCATGTAGCCACCATCCAGTTCTTTGACATTGCAATTTTTTCAATTTGTTCCTTGAATTTGCAAGGTACTGCCTGAAAGAAAAACAAGAGGAATGTTTGTCATTATACACCTCCTTTCCAGATAAAAACAAGAGATCCATTGTACTGATGTTATAACTTACCACTCCATTTTCAAATCCCTGCATCATAATCAGATCAAAAGAAACTGCATGCCTGTCAGAATGGAGACCAAAGTTTTGCACTGGTTGCTGGCACAGAACACAACTCATCTCATCCATTCCTATGACAAAAAATGGAAGTATTAAGATATGGAACACAAATTCATTCATGAACGACAGGAAAAGAGGCAAGGGATCTGAATCACCTGTAGGATAACTTCTGCTCCCATAAGTACACAATCAGAGATCTGCCTCTTACAATCAGAGATCTGCATCACACATGAAACATTCAGATGTAAGTACACAAACAGAACAACAATATTCAGGTAAGAACAATATTCAGATGATTCAGATGAACTCACCAAGAAGAACTCGACATAGGCAGAAGAAATGACTCCATACTTGTTGGAGATATGCCCAAGAGGCAATAATAAAGTGGTTATTATCATATCTTCATACTTATGATAAAGGTTTGCATACCATGCTATAATTGTATTAACCGGAAACATTAATACTTGTGTGATTTGTAAACATAAAAGAGTCCCTAGTAAAGCCTCTTGTTAAGCTAGCTTGTTGGTTAATATATGATCATGGTTTCCTGATCATGAACATAGAGATGTTATTAACAACAGGGTCATATCATTAGGAGAATGATGTGATGGACATACTCCTATAGTTAAGCGTAGCATAAAGATCAAGTCATTTAATATAGTTCATTTGCTATAAGCTTTCTGATACATAGTAACCTAATTCCTTCGACCATGAGATCATGCATATCACCTTTACCGGAAGGATGCTTTGATGACATCAAACACCACACCGTAACAGGGTGGCTATAAATGTGGCATTGAGTGTTCGGAAAGTATGGGTTGAGACACATGGATCAAGAGTGGGATTTGTCCATCCATATGACGGATAGATATACTCTGGGCCCTCTCGGTGGAATGTCATCCAATTAGCTTGCAAGCATGTGACTGGCTCACAAGGGATCACATACCACGGAACGAGAAAAGAGTACTTATCGATGCGAGGTTGAACTAGGTATGCGAGATACGACGATCATAACCTCGGATAAGTAAAATATCGTGAGACAAAGGGAAATTGGTATCATATGTAAGTGGTTCATTCGATCGCAAAGTAATCGTAGAAATATGTGGGAGCCATATGAATTTCCAGATTCCTCTATTGGTTATTGATCGGAGAAGTGTCTCGGTCATGTCCGCATAATTCACGAACCGTAGGGAGACACACTTAAGGATTCGATGTTGTTGAGTAGTTATGGAATGATGATTAAGAGACCGAATGTTGTTCGGAGTCTCGGATGGGATCCGGGATATCACGAGGAGATCCGGATTGGTCCGGAGAATAAGATTCATATAAGGAAAGTCCTGTTTCGGAGTTGGGGAATGGTTCCGGTGTTTTCATCGGGAATGTTCTAGAAGGTTCCAGAATGTCCGGCACTCCGGAGGGGAAGGGTACATGAATGTGTTATATCAAGTTGGAATGATTACATCATGTACTAGGTGTCATCGCTGTGCAAAATAAAGGGTTTAATCAAATCCTAGTTTGAAAAGTCAAACGCCAATTTGAAAAGTCAAACGGCTATTTTGGAAAGTGGAAAAGAAGTGGGAAACCGAGTTGGGGAGGAGTTCCTCCTCCACCGCCGGCCCACTAGGGATTTCTCCCAAGCCGCCGAGTTAGAGCTTCTAATTGCCCTAGCCGCCGGTTTAGCCCCTTCTAATTGGTGTGTCTAAACCCTAGATCACCAAGGCTCTCTCATAGTCCACCATACTCGCTCCGGCTTAAGGTGAAGCCCTGCGAGATCTCCCCTCTACTTCCGGTACCACGCCGTCGTGCTGCCGGAATCGCGAGGAGAGTGCTACAACCTCCGCTGCCTGCTAGAACAAGGGAGAGGAAGGTCTTCGTCGAAAATTTAACGTGGTGTGACCCATGGAAGAAGCTGCAATAATGCGGAAGGATCGTCTACGCGATCTTGAGATCGGCAAGTGTATGACTACATCACCCATGAGAATCTTCTCTCGTTAACCGCTTTGGAATCTTCGAGGGTGAGTTCCTCTATCGACTCGTTGCTACAATCTAGTAGATAGATCTTGGCTTGATCATAGATTAGATCTTGATTGTGTGTTCATGCGGTAGAAATTTTTTGTTTTCCATGCTACGAACCCCTACAGTGGTATCAGAGCCGTGTCTATATGTAGATCTGTTGCACGAGTAGAACACAATGGTCATTGTGGGCGTTGATGCTTTTGTTGTCGATTGCTTCTTGTGTACTTTGCATCTTGCGGGATGGTGGGATGAAGCGGCCCGGGCTAACCTTACATGACATCGTTCATGAGACTTGCTCCACGCTTGACATGCAACTTGTATTGCATAAGTGGCTTCTTGGTGCCTGTTTCTCCCAACATAGTTAAGATTCAATTTACAACGGGTGATTGACAATACTAGTATCAATGTTGTGGTTCTTGTTCGTAAGTTAGGACGACACTTATTGAAAGCCCCAAACCACGTAAAACATGCAAAGAAAATTATAGGCGTCTAACTTTGTTTTGCAGGGGTGTGCTGTGATGTGATATGGCCATGATTGTGATTATATATGATGTATGCAATGTTCCTTATTGTAAGTTGGCAACCGGCAGGAGCCATATGGTTGTCTTTAAATTCTGTTAAGACCCGCTTGTCTGCTCAAAGTAGTTGTAATAGTTGAAGCTGGTGAACGACAACCATGGAGCAGCGTCATTGACCTTGATGCAATGCCGGTGATGATGGAGATCATGTTCGTGCTTGAAGATGGAGATCGGAAGCACAAAGAAGAAAGGCCATATCATATCACATATAATCAATTGCATGTGATGTTAATCCTTTTATGCATCTTGTATTGCTTAGTTTACGACGGTAGCATTATAAGATGATCCCTCAAGCACACAAGTTCAAGTTTTAAAGTGTTCATCCTTAGTAAGCACCGTTGCTAAAGCTCGTTGTTTCGAAGCACCACGTGATGATCGGGTGTGTTAGATTCTGCGAGTGTATACAACATGAGCAAGCCAGATTTGCACATGCAAAAGCTAAGGTTTGATCTTGACGAGCCTAGCATGTACAGACATGGTCTCGGAACACGGATCACCGAAAGGTAAAGCATGAGTCATATAGTAGATATGATGAACATGTTGATTGTTCGCCATTGAAGCTACATCAACTCTCGTGATGATCGGTTTTGATGTGGTGGATTTGGTTCGTGTGATCACTAAAACAATGTGAGGGATATTGTTTTGAGTGGGAGTTCAACAGCAATTTGATTAAAAGTTGAACACTATTTATCATAAATTAAATCAAAGTGAATTTGCATAGTTGTTGTAGTCATTGGCATCCGTTTACCACCTTGCGCTTAGTTTTAATTGAGATGATAGAACTATAGAATTCTGGTTAGTTACTTTACAAACTGGTATCGTATTGTTTTGAAGTGTTAATCTAAAGTTTAAAAGTCCTATTGCAAACTTTCAGTAAGTTCCGGTTACTCCATGAAGTTGAATAATTGGTATTAAAATCGAGAGTGACAATTCCAAGTGTTAGTATATGAGTATCATGTTTATCTCCATGATTCTTGATATTCAAAGGATTGTCTTAATATCAAGGTTATCTAGGATCTGAAAGAGTTGTTTCAGAAACCATGATGTGTGGAAGATATTGTGATATCCGAAACGAAGTTTTGGTTGCAACATGATAGAGTATAATATGGCAAAAGTCATGTTCTCATATTTGATGAGAATTTGCAAAAGGTTGGAGACACTAGTTGTCCTAATCCTCCAAAAGGCTTTGGAGAGCAACATTATACTCGCGATTCACCGTTACAAGCTAAAAGTAGCTTGATCATGGATAATTCCATGATAAGGGTGAATATTTTATGTAGGTAAATGTTTACTACACCAAGAGATTACTAAAAAAAGGAATTTGAAAGAACACCAAACATTTGATAATGGTGATCTACTTCAAAGTGCAAGTCCAAAGAAATTGGTATTTAACTATACACGCTTTGGACTATGTGTCATATGTATGACTCCACTATTGATGTTGATAGATTCTTTCAAGCGAGCGAAATCTTGAAAGAGAATCTCATAAGTATATGGCAGAAAAGAAAAGACTAGAATTGTTCAGCTTAAGTATATAGATGATATACATGTTATGGATATATTCTTTGCTTATTAAATAATGTGGTTCTTAAGTATTTGATACTGAATTTGTTGGTGTGAATCGTCATACGAAACAACAGAATTCATGAACTACAATGGCCTAAGTAACTAGCAACAGAATATGTGATGATGTTAATCGAGAACAAATAAAGGGTTATTGTGTTGCTCGTTAAACATCAAAGCTTGCCTTCAAGATTTGTTTTATCAGGTATTATGAGAACAAAAGGGTTGTTCAAATAATTGCCGTAATCCATAAAAGATGGATGATTCACAAATCTCGTTGGAGAAATCACATCCATAAAACTAGTGCTAAAAATGTCGAAAGACAAATTGATTGAAAGATCACTTAGGAAGTGACATCGCCGTTTAAATTATATTGGAAAGAAAACATGAAGAAACTCCATGTGGATGGAATTTTGGAGTCTTTTGATTTTTGATCACATGACGCTTGTGAAACTTTCCTAGAGATAATTAAAACTTCGTTCATAGGCCAAAAGGGAACGAATGACTAGCTTATTGGAACTTGTACATATTGTTGTACGAAATCCATTATGTGTAGTCAAGAGCGATGGATTTCAACTTCATATGCTTTCTCCGAAAATTTGAGTGAATATATGAATATTTACTTAATAAGGATGAAGTATGAAATATTTGAAAAAGTTCAAAGTCTTTCAAGATGAAGTGCAAAATCATTGTAATAAGAATATAAATAGTTTATGATAAAGATCATAAAGGAAAATATTTGAGTTACAAGTTTAGCATAATACCAAAGATTTAAGGAATCGTTCTGTGGATTTGCATTTCCCGAAACACCATAAGAGTATGGAGCGTTCGAGATATGTAATTAAAACCTTGTTTGACATGGTAAGATCAAAGGTGTAATTCATAGAACTGCCATTATATTTTAAAGATTAAAAGCTTTAGAGACTACCGTTTTCCACTGAAAAGAGCTCCATCATAATCCGCTGAAATGACACCATATAAAGTTATGGTTTGGGATAAAACCCAAGTAGTCCTTTCTTAAACATTGGTATGCTATGCATAAGAAAGATGTTTGCAACCAAAGTCGGATAAACCTGTCTTTGTATTACTGTTAAGTATTCCTCCATAAACACCGGAGACAAAAGTATTTGTCGCTTAGAACGTCAAGTTTCTTTGAGAAGGAATTTTTCGTGAAAAGATAAGTGGGAGGTCAATAGAACTTTGATAAGGTTAAAGGAACCTTAGCTATATGTGCAGAGTTGCGCAGCGCCGAAAAGTGTTCCGGAGGCAGCAATAATGCTCATGGCTCACGTACCTCAAAGGTTGCGGTCACGGAGGTCTAAGTTTCTATTGAACCAAGTAGGTCGAGTAAACAATCAAATACCAAGATTTGAGGGTTGAATCATTATTTGAGAATAATGAACGGACTACATGCAAAGAAGCGACGATGGGCCCTGACTCCGTCAAATGGCTTGAAGCCATAAAATCCGTGATAGTTCCATACACGAGAAATCAAGTTTTGAACTTGAAGGACCCTCGAGAAAGGTCTAAGACCTTACAGTTGTGTTTGGATCTATAAAGAAGTAGACATGGATGTTTCACATCTATGAAATAGTCGACATGTTGGGAAAGAGTTCACAAAAATGTTCAAAGGTTGACTATGACAAGATTTTGATCTTTCATAGCGATATTTAGTCTAGACGGATTAATGTAGCAACCACTACATATAATTTTTGTTATGTGGTAGTTGAATAAACAAAACAAGTTCTTCTAATAGAAGGGTTACCTAGGACGTGTGCATGACATGGTCCAAAGGGTTTTGTTAATTCAAAGGATGCTAAAAGCATATGCAAACTTCAATGGTTGAAGTAAGCATCGCGGAGTTGGAATCTTCACTATGATGAAACTGTTAAAAGAGTTTAATTTCATCGGAGACAATGAAGATACTTGCATTTGCAAGAAATTAAGTGGGAGCGCTAAGACATATTTCTAATACATTATGTGGAAGACATATTGTTGATTAAAAATGATGTATCTTTTATTAACACATATTAAGAATTTCATCCCGATGAAAGACTTAGGCAAAACCCAAATATTTGGCATCAATAGATGCTAATATGGTTGTGCCGAAAGTACATAGATGATATATTGAATAAGTTCAATATAGAAACTACAAGAAAGGTTCTTGTCGCACAGAAAGGATTGAATGAGTTCAATATTGATGATATATTCAAGTGTATTGACACTTGGTAAGTGAAACAAAGATTCAAGTATAGATTGATACTTGATGTATGAAATCACAAAGAGTATTTATATCAATCATGTTGTGATATGTACAAATCCAGATATGTCCTATGCTCTAAATGTTATGAGCATATACCAGAATGATTCATAAGATGATTATTGGACGATAGTAAACATATTCTTATGATCTTGTAAAAGAACTAAGAATATATTATTTTGTAGAAGTGACAAATAGATGGTTAAATCATTGTAAATGAATTACATTGATACTAGTTTTGTCATAAAGTACAAATTAAGTTTACCTCAATCTAAACTAAGGGTGGCACAATATAATGGAAAGTAAGTTCCATAATGGATTTGGATGAGTTCCAAAGTTAAGACATTGTGAGATACTACAACAAAAGGCTAAGTATATGTGCTATAATAGCAGCTAAAGAGGGCATTTGTGTCAAGTAGTTTGTTATCAAACTAGGTGTAGTTCACAGCGGGATAATACTATGAAGATATATTGTACGACAATATTATCAACATGTTTTAACCCCAAAGAACTAAAGGTCTCACCAAAGGACCAAAATTATACAAAGCCATCTCATTAGAGAATGAGTGATGCGTAGAGATGCAAAGACATGCAATTACACACGGACCTGGAAGTGTCAGATCCGGAGATCAGTTGACCACTAGCAATCGTGTACATACAACACCGGAAAGCCATAGGTGTTGAATACACAAAGGTTTGAAACTAGATTATTGACTCTAGTGCAAGTGGGAGATCATGGAGATATGCCCAAGAGGCAATAATAAAGTGGTTATTATCATATCTTCATACTTATGATAAAGGTTTGCATACCATGCTATAATTGTATTAACCGGAAACATTAATACTTGTGTGATTTGTAAACATAAAAGAGTCCCTAGTAAAGCCTCTTGTTAAGCTAGCTTGTTGGTTAATATATGATCATGGTTTCCTGATCATGAACATAGAGATGTTATTAACAAAAGGGTCATATCATTAGGAGAATGATGTGATGGACATACTCCTATAGTTAAGCGTAGCATAAAGATCAAGTCATTTAATATAGTTCATTTGCTATAAGCTTTCTGATACATAGTAACCTAATTCCTTCGACAATGAGATCATGCATATCACCTTTACGGAAGGATGCTTTGATGACATCAAACACCACACCGTAATAACAGGTGGCTATAAAGGTGGCATTGAGTGTTCGGAAAGTATGGGTTGAGACACATGGATCAAGAGTGGGATTTGTCCATCCATATGACGGATAGATATAATCTGGGCCCTCTCGGTGGAATGTCATCCAATTAGCTTGCAAGCATGTGACTGGCTCACAAGGGATCACATACCACGGGAACGAGAAAAGAGTACTTATCGATGAACGAGGTTGAACTAGGTATGCAGAGATACCGACGATCATAACCTCGGATAAGTAAAATATCGTGAGACAAAGGGAAATTGGTATCGTATGTAAGTGGTTCATTCGATCGCAAAGTAATCGTAGAAATATGTGGGAGCCATATGAATTTCCAGATTCCTCTATTGGTTATTGATCGGAGAAGTGTCTCGGTCATGTCCGCATAATTCACGAACCGTAGGGAGACACACTTAAGGATTCGATGTTGTTGAGTAGTTATGGAATGATGAATAAGAGACCGAATGTTGTTCGGAGTCTCGGATGGGATCCGGGATATCACGAGGAGATCCGGAATGGTCCGGAGAATAAGATTCATATAAGGAAAGTCCTGTTTTGGAGTTGGGGAATGGTTCCGGTGTTTTCATCGGGAATGTTCTAGAAGGTTCCGGAATGTCTGGCACTCCGGAGGGGAAGGGTACATGGATGTGTTATATCAAGTTGGAATGATTACATCATGTACTAGGTGTCATCGCTGTGCAAAATAAAGGGTTTAATCAAATCCTAGTTTGAAAAGTCAAACGCCAATTTGAAAAGTCAAACGGCTATTTTGGAAAGTGGAAAAGAAGTGGGAAACCGAGTTGGGGAGGAGTTCCTCCTCCACCGCCGGCCCACTAGGGATTTCTCCCAAGCCGCCGAGTTAGAGCTTCTAATTGCCCTAGCCGCCAGTTTAGCCCCTTCTAATTGGTGTGTCTAAACCCTAGATCACCAAGGCTCTCTCATAGTCCACCATACTCGCTCCGCTTAGGTGAAGCCTCGAGATCTCCCTCTACTTAGGTACTGCCTTGCTCACGGGAATCGCGAGGAGAGTGCTACAACCTCCGCTTCTTTGGAACAAGGAGAGGAAGGTCTTCGTCGAGTACCGAACGTGACCGATCATGAAGCCGCTTTAACGCAGCGCCGGAAGGATCGTCTACGCGATCTTGAGATCGGCAAGTGTACGACTACATCATCCATGAGAATCTGCTCTCGTTAACCGTTTTGGAATCTTCGAGGGTGAGTTCCTCTATCGACTCGTTGCTACAATCTAGTAGATAGATCTTGGCTTGATCATAGATTAGATCTTGATTGTGTGTTCATGCGGTAGAAATTTTTTGTTTTCCATGCTACGAACCCCTACAATACTACCACCATGTTAAATAGGAAAGCACCTGGACGTGGGGGCAAGCACCTGGCGCAACACTTACCCCACTTACCCCACTTCCCCCACTTCCAAGGACGTGTGTGCAGTGCATAAATGTAATAAATGTACAAAATGGTCTGAATAAATGTACAAAATGCTCTGATTAAATTCAGGCATGAATGTTGTGGATATGAATAAACACTAGTAGTTAACTAACAGTAATTTACACTAGTAGTTAAATTCAGGCACAAAATGCTCTGATTTTTTCATAATTTACACTAGTAGTAATTTACACTAGTAGTTGACTAGTAGTAGAACTAATGTAGTCTATTATGGAACTAATGTAGTCTAGTAGCCCATGGTCTGAATATTTATGAATTCAGAACAATGAAGGCCTTCTAGACACCAACAATACAAGAATATGAAACAAGTAATAAAACAAGAACAACCATAGTTGACAACATTAAAACAAGCACAACCATAGAATTTCAGGCACAATACACGTGATACAAACACTAGTAGTTAACTTACAGGATAAGGACATAATAACTAAAACTTAAAACAACATTGATGACATTGTTACTTAAACAACTACAGCACAACATAAACAAGCATTTGTTAACTAACTGATTCCTCATTAGCCTTGTCACTAACTGATTCCTTAGTTGACAATGTCAACAAAGTTCATCCCAAGGTGATCACTCATATGTTCTATCTTGATCACAAGCATTGAAGCCCATCCAACATCAGCAGCAAATGTGAAGTCATTCCACCCTGCGGTGAAAATGACTTCTCCATGTTCCTTGCTAATGGAGTAGGCACATGCAATGAAGTTCTCTTCGTCTCCTTCTATGTATTGCCCTTCCCTGGAAAGATGTGCTATGCCATGTCTTGGGTACCTGTAGCCTTGTACAGCCTCAATAGGCATGAACTGCAATAATCATGTATTTCACAGTTAGTATTTTTTTACACATTAGGCATGCATAGAATGAAACAACAGAATAGTGATTTAGCTCTAAGCCTTACCAGTGCATCCCATGCTTGGTTTTCCTCATTCATCTTGTGTACCCAGAAATTCTTCTCATCATTACTTTCAATGATCTCATGGTCTGTCACATGAACATCTTTGTAGATGGCAAATAAGATGGTGGCCATGTTACGCTCATGATTGATTGAATGTTTGAGAAGATTGTCCTATACAGAATGCTTCTTATTCCAGAAGGGACATCTCCAATCACTAAGCAAATAGAAGAAATAAAATAATTAGTACTAGTACATGTAAAGAAATTAGTAGTATTGAGGAAATAGTTAGTATTAGTTGTTAGCAAGAACTTACATGGAGCTTCATGGATGTACTTTTCAACACCATTTGAGGAAATGGTGACATGGAATAAATTGTCCAAACCCTCAATCGGATCTGGATCATATTCAAATTCCAGTACATCACCAAGACCAATGTCGTAGACTCTCCACAATGACATCCAATAAGGATCACAAATCAATGTCTTTTCATCAGTCTTCTTCAAGTACAGATCATAGTTTCTAATTGCACTGCTGTTGGCAACCAGCCAATTCTTAGGAGTGAAATCATTCAGGATGAATATAACATAATGTAGTTAACTTACCAACCTACAGGATGCATATAACATAAAGTAAACTATAATCTGAAAACTCACCACACCATAAAATGGAAACTCATCAACAATGACAATCTGGAAGCTGGTTGCCCTCCTCTGTGTCCTACCACAGTTGTGAGCAGGTTGTCCACACACAGCACAGTCCATTGCTAAAAATTAAACAAGTAATTAGTAACAGACCCTAATCATTGCAGCCATATTACAGTACTGAAGAACATTCTACACATTTTAGTCACTTATAATCTGATGAAGAACAATCTTATAATCTGATGAATAACAATCTTATATTTCAGGAACATAATCAGGACAGAATACCCTAATTTGAAACCCTAATCAAGCAGAGGATGAACAGTTAGAAGAAAGAGGGATTTACCGGAGAAGAAACCCTAATGAAGCAGTGGTTCTTCTTCTTTGGGTATCTTGCGGTCACTGCAATATTACAAGAAGAAAGAGGGATTAGGACAGAACCGCAAAATAAATATTAAAGCAACAGAAGTGAAGATGATTGGAAGAATCAAGCAACAGAAGTGAAGAAGGTTGGAAGAATCAAGAAATAGAAGAAAAGATTAGAGAGAGAACTAAAGAAATCTGAAGAACTGCAAAGGAACTAGAACTCACCGTACAAACTGCCGAGTCTGCAGATGGATGGAAAGAAAAGGAAAAGATTAGAGAGAGAACTCTGATGAAATCTGAAGAACTGCAAAGGAACTGAAGAACTCACCGTACAATCTGCCGAGTCTGCGGATGGATGGAAAGAAAAAGAAGAGATTAGAGAGAGAACTCTGAAGAAAAGAAAAGAAAACAAGTCTGAAGAACTGCAGATGAACTCACCGTAGTACTGTCGAGTGGGAGAGAGGGAACTGCCGAATGGGAGAGAGAGGGGAGGTTGTCCCTTCGGTTCCCTCCTTATAATATTCCAACGCTCTACGTGATCTCTGTCTCCTCGGTTCCAGATATTTTGGCCCATATTTTGGCCGAGTGGGCCTTTGCCTAGTACTTTCTCCTAAGGTTGGGCCTTTGTGTTTTTGAAAAAAATCAATTTGTTGCAGCAACTTATCCTTAGTATGGATTTGTTGCATACAACTGTAAGAAGTATACAGAGAAGTTTCTTTTTTGAATCCATTTTAAAAAACAGCAGTGGCAAGTAGAAAAAAATTCAATTTGTTGCAACAACTTATCCTTGCTATTGTGAAAAATTAACACAATAGCAGTATGGATTTGTTGCATCTATATTTTCAGAAAAGCCAGAAAGCAAACACAACTGGATCAGAAAACACAAACTTGATATATAATATAAGTTCAATAATAGCTGGATACAAACACAACTGGGTACACAACCACAACTAGATACAAACACACTGGATACAAACACACCACAACTAGATACAAATACAAATTCATGGGCACTACTTAGATGATCTCTAGTAGATGATCCCTAGTTGATGATCTCAACAAAGTTAAGACCAATAAACTCTTGCATGTGCTCTACTTTCATCAAAAGAAGTGCTTCATTGCCAATGTTAGCAGCATTGGTGAAATCAGTCCATCCATTCTAAAAACACACATGCCTCATGTCCCAGGCAATGGAGTAGGTGCAGTCAATGAACTCTTCTTCTTCTTCTTCTCCTAGCAGCTGTCCATCCTTGGAAAGATGAGCAGTGCCAAAACCTGGGTACCTGTACCCATCTATAGCCTCAGTAGGCATGTACTGCAAAACAGATAAAGATCCACAATTTATTTAGTTGCATGCAAATAAAATAATTTCAGATGTCAAACATATGAACTGTGGGAAATTACCAGTGCATTGAAGTGAACATTATCATCATCCATCTTGTTCACCCAAAAATGTTTCTGATCCTTTGGTTCATAAAATTCCTTCTCCACAAAAACATCTTTGTAAATGCCAAACAGGATTGCAGCCATGTCCTGTTCACTAATGGAGTGGATGTCTGAGAAGATTGTCCTATAGAGGATACTTCTTATTGGGCTAGGAAAATCTCCTACAACTAATCAGACAGGATGTGTTAGCCTTAATTATTTCGAAAATGCATTGTGAAAAAAAAGATGAGTTATTGTTGTGATACCAGTTTCTTCAACTGCATCCTTCTCAACATTGTTGGAATGAACAGTTATGTCAAATGAGTTCTCTAATGGTTCAAAGGGATCATCAGTACATTGGAAATGTACAACATCACCCAGAGCAATGTCATAAACTCTAACTAATGATCTCCAGTAAGGGCCACAGATTAGTGTAACTGACTCATCCTTCTGTAAGAACAAATCGAATCTTCTGAATCTTGGGCTCTTGGCAACTAACCATTTCCCAGGAACTAAATTGTTCAACCTCTGTTTGAATGAGCAGGGAATGTACTGCAGTTTAACAACATAATTTAGATCCCATTGCCAAAAACTGTTTGAATGAGCAGGGAATGTACTGCCAAAAAAGATCACTACTCCCATGGCCAAAAAAGAATAGAGCAAAGAAGAACTATCAGAAAAACATACCACACCACGTCTAAAACCATGGCCAATGACAATGTCAAATCCATTAGCTCTCCTGTTAGATCTGCCACAATTGTCACCAGGCTGATCACAGATAGCACACGTCATGTCATCCATCACCTACAAAATAACATCCAGGTTAATTCACCTACAAAAATTCACCCAGGTTGATCACAGATAGCAGGTTGAAATTCAGAACCTGAGAGCTGAAAAGTCGAAGGAGGAAATTCAGAACATGCGACCTGAAAATGTAGTAAAAGGATTAGATTGCATCAGATTAAATGAAATAGAATAAGAAGATCTGTGTACAGAATTGAACTCACCCAGAAAGTCGAAGGGATAGAAGAAAAGCTCTACGCACAAGAATTGTTAACCGGCTAGGTTTCTCCTCCTATTTAAAGGTAAAGGGATGTAAATCTGCTCCCCACGTCCACCACTACCCCACGTCCACCACTTCCCCCACGATGTGGCCCATTTAATCAGACACTATCCACTGTTTTCCCCCACGATGTGGCCCATTTAATCAGACACTATCCAGGCCCATTAATCCAGGCAGGCCCATTAAGTACATATGAAGTACTAATCTAGCTTTATTATCACCAACTGGATCCACGCAACTGGATCCCTAATTTTGACTGGAATAATCCTAGTGTCCCTGAAACTGAACAAGCAGACATCTCCCTCTTTTAGACTGAATGTTTTGACAACATCTTTTCATCCAAAACAGATAACTGCTTGTCCAGATTCAGTTAGCATCATTCTACAGTACTGAGTCTTGGAAACTATTGGCTTGTTCACAGCAAGAAGAATAACTTCAGATCCTTTAGGAACCCCATGCCTGGGTGCTCTTGAGCATAAGACAGGCCTTAGAAACTTCAAAAGATAAGTATTTGTGAATTCTTTTGAAAAAACCTGGAAAACAGAAATTTCAATTATGATCAAATCATACTATACAGTAACCATTAGTAGTGAACATGATCAAACATTACTAACCATTTCTCCCTCTCCAGGTCTCCAGTGAACATGATCAAAGGAAGCTATGATGTTTTCTTCTGTCAATTTCCACACATACTCCTTAATATCAGGTCTTGGTAGCACTTCAACATAGCTTCTCAGTTGGATAACTTGATTGAATGTCAAATCAACCTTGTTTGCAAAAATGCATTCATTATCAAAGGATTCTTCACCAGCAAAACCAGGTCCTACATGACAAATAAAGCATTATTCATCACCCAAAAAAACTCTAGTAAAACAAGTATAACAGTAAGCATCTGCAGGTGAAAATCACACCTCTAGTAGTAATCAGACTCCTTTCATGAATCTCGGTGAAATGTACCTACGAGATGTGCATAAATATGTTATAAGAGATACTCAGATAAATGGTAAGAATGGGTTTAATAAGACAGGGTAGTACTCTTCAATTTTAAGTATCTCAAGCTTAAGGTAGAACCACTGATGTCTGAGTCTTGGTGGTAGTTTTCTTTCATCTGTAAAACTGAACATGCAAACATCCCCTTCCTTCAGATTAAATGCCTCTACCACCTTTGCCCATCCAGGAGGGATGATCTGGGCTTTTCCATCAGCCTGAAGATTCATCCTACAGTACTTTATTGGAGATCCTAACTTGAGCTTCACACCTACACTAACCAATTGAGATCTGGCTTGAATACAATGTCTCATGAGGTGTTCATCCATGAGGAACTGCATCAGGAACTTTCTTGTAAACTCTTGACTGAATTCCTGGAATTTGTTAGATAAAAATGTGAGTAATGTGCAGAACTTACAGATAAAAATATGAATAATGTGCAGAACATATATACATACAATTAAACCCTCCAAAGGAATGACATTTGTTGATGTAATTGTGCTACTCCCTCCGGCCCGTATTAATTGACTTTGATTTGTCAAATTTTGGATGAACCTATATACTAAATAGTGTCTAGATTCATTCAAATTTTGACAAATCCAAGTCAATTAATATGGGTCGGAGGGAGTAACATAATTCTTAATTGCAGGCCTTGGTAGCACTTCCACATTGCTTCTTAGCTGCATTAATTGGTGGTAATTCATTTGAACCAAATTTCCAAAAATGCAGTTTGTATCAATTGAATCAAATCACGAATGTCGGTCCTAACAAATGCCAAACAATGTATCATCGATTTTGAAAATATAGATCAATGACAAGAGCATAGCTTACAAAGTAAATGGTGCTAAACAAACCTCTAATTGTGATCATTATCCTATCATCCCTCTCATCATCTTGGTCTCTGTAGTAATCATATTCATCAGTGAACCAATTACAGAACTATTTTCATATCTATTTCTAGCATTAGTAAAAATCAGATTTTTTGTTTAGAATTACAGATGAATTAGATGAACCATTTCAGATATACAAAGAAGACTAGATGTACCATTTCAGATATACAAAGCACACTAGATGGATGAAAAGACATAGAATCGAACCTGCAATTATCTGATTGCTCTTGAGAAATCGCTAGGTGACGCGAGGGAGGAGGGGATGTGGCTGCTGCAGTCGGTTAGTGCGCCAAGAGATCCATTGAGAAGCTGCTATGGAAGCGACCCTAAGCGGCGGCTTAGCGGTGGCGCTAGGATCTGCAGCTCTCCGTGAGTGGTCTTGTGGCGGTGAACGGAGAAGGACCGAGGATAGGATATGCAGCTCTCCGGCGGGCGGCGTATGATGGATGGAGATGATCTGCACTCGGGCTCAGGCGGTGTTGTCTGGCCAGGTGGTCTGGCTGGCAGTGGAGAGAGGATCTATAGCTCGGGCTCGGGCGGTGGTTGTCTGGCGGTGGTGGTGCAGCTGACGGAGAGGATCTGCAACTCTGTTGTCTGGCGGAGTGGTCTTGTGTGTGGACGGAGAGGATCTGCAGCTCTCCGTGGCCAAGTGGTCTGCGGAGGACACGCGCGAGAAATGGAGGCCAAACCCTAGCGCTGGTGGCGGGGTGCCTCTCTTATACATTAGAAAACAGAGGGGAGGGGGGTTTGTGCAAGGTGGCGCGGGTGGAGGGACGAATATGAAACTAAAATATTAACTGAGGGGCGTCCCAGCTAATCGCTATAACTACGGAGCCGAGGTGGAAGGACACAGAAAAGTTAAGAACAACCTAAGGTACTAATGTGCAAAATGACCACAGTATATACGCACACACCCACCCACCGCGGCCGTCACTTTCTCCACTCCCTCACTCCCTCACTTTCCACTCCCTCACTCTCTCCCTTTCCTCGTGTTAGGGTTCCACCGTCGCCGCCGCCCCACATGAAACTCCTCCAGCGAATCCCATCGCTGCCGCCTCCTGAGGAGCTCGTCTGTTTTTTTCTCGTGTTCTTCTTCTATTCTTCTTTCTTCTTCTGTTCTTCTTGATTAGGAACCGTTGTTCTTATTCTCCTCGTTAGATCTTTTCTATTCTTATGTTGCTATGTTTAGATCTGATCTAGTGTTCTTAGATTAGTGTACTCTGATGTTCTTAGATTAGTGTATAGATCTTTTCTTGTGTTCTTAGATTACTGTACTAGATCTGGTGCTATTCTTAGATCTAATCTGGTGTTGTTATTAGATTAGTGTTCTTAGTTTAGTGTGAAAATGTGTGCTGTCATTAGATTTGTTCTGTTCTTAGATTTGTTCGAGATCTAATCTGGTGTTCTTGCTCTGAAATGTTTGGTCTTGTTTGATCTAACCTGCTATCTGATCTTTGGGTGCTTAGATTTGTTCTTTGATTTATGTTCTTTGTCTAGATCTATGTTCTTATTTCTGTTTATTTTCTTAGATTTTATTTTGTTTAGGGTTCTGCTAGGCTTAATTCTGTTGATGTCAAGAGTTGTTGATTATTTACGGTTAGGAGTGCATTAATCCATGTTATGTTGATTGTATTGTTCTAATTGCTATAGTTCTGATTACATTGATGAAGAAATGTTCGAATTTTCAGAAATTTCATAATGTTCAGAAAGTTCAGATTGTTCGTAATGTCACTGAACTTTTGAATGTTCGATCTTTCTGAATGTTCAATATTACGAACTTTCGAATGTAATTATAGACTTCTGAATGTTTTGCTATGTTCGAAAATTCAGAAATTACAGAATGTTCAGCATGATCGAATATGCGAATGTTCTGTACTTTCTGAACTTTCGAATGTTAGGAATATTTAGAATGTAATTATTGACTTTCGAATGTTTTGCTATTTGATCATGTCAACATGTTTTAGCATTCTTGATTACATTGCTTTAGCATTGATTACATGCTGTTTTATACTAGATGGGAACTCAGGAGAAGCTGTGCCATTGACATCTCGGATGACGGTGGCGACTTGATCCCAAGCCACGGCACTAGTGGCGATGATACCTGGCGGTGACACCTCGCAAAGTGACACCTCTACGGAGTGGTTCGTGCCAGATGGTTATGTGCTAATTATGCCAGCACAAGATGATGACTTTGTTTTAAGGGGTATGTATCTATACAAACTTTGAACTATCTAGTCAGTTACAGCAGTTGAGAAATGGTACTAATATGAATAAAATTTGTTCTATTTGTGTATCATGTCGGGACCAAAAACAAGGGAATATATGAGTGAGACAACCAGTGTATGTTTGGAAATGACATACTACTGTGTCCATGTCAAGTTGAGTTTCTGGACGAGTGGTGCAATGACAGAAGGCCAGCAATAAAGTACTATGTCTACAAGATGACAGAGTCAGCTGTCATTGAGAAGAAATGCAAAATGATGAGATTCTATTTACTTTATCATGCATAACAGTATAGTAGATACAGAGTCCAAAATAATGCTAACAATTGTGTAAACTTGATACTTACACAGGAATTTAATGCTGAGTTCACAACCAAGTACCTGAAGGAATTTCTGGATGAACCACTTACTGTACAAGTTGAATCCATGGCTGAAGATGATCGTGTGGATGTGAGGATGAAGATGGGAGTTAACAATAGAGCAATGATAACCATTGGATGGTGGACAACTGTGCAGGCCTTCAACATGAAGAAGGATGATGCTATGTTGTTCAGTTTCTGGTACAAGTCAGACGGTAAGTTGCGCCTGATGCTCGCGGCACTCCCATAAGTGCATAAGTGGTAGATCTAACAGTACTGATTGGGTGGAAGTATGTAGAACTTCTGTTATGAGTTCTACTTCTTTTGGATGTAATTATCTGATGGGCTGCTTAAGTTAGACTGCCTAGTACTATGCTGGACTACTAAGTACTACTTTTGTAGTTGTAAGTATGGAGCAGTAAGTACTATGTTGGATTATCAGTATGGAATCAGTAGTATATAATTATGTGCTGTGTGGTATCTGTTTTCTGATTATTTGATTATGCTGGTTATTCTTTTGGAGACACAGCACAAAGTACCTCAAATGGATGACCATTTTGAGGCACACCTGACATTGCCTCAAATGGATGACCATTTAGAGGCATGTTACCTGATAGTGCCTCAAATGGATGACCATTTAGAGGCATGTTACCTGATAGTGCCTCAAATGGATGACCATTTAGAGGCATGTTTGACAGTGCCTCCAATGATCATCCATTTGAGGCAATGTCAGGTGCCTCAGCTGGTTGGACATTGGAGGCAGCAACATAGTGCCTCAGATGGATGATCATTGGAGGCACGCATAATTTAGTGTCTCTAAATGGTAACCAATTGTGGCACTTCTAATTGTGCCTCAGTTGATATACTTTTAGTGGCATTATCACAGAAAATGTCTCTAAAAGTTATGTCTTTTTGAGGCACAGGTCAAAGTGCCACTGATAGTTTAGCATGGAGGCGCTGGACTGTGCCTCTATTTTTCCAAATATTAGAGGCACTAACAATAGTGCCTCAAAAAGATAAACTATTAGTGACACTTTTAAAACTGCTTATAAAAACTCATATTTTAAGACACTATTTTTCGAAGTGCCTCAAATAGATACAATTAGAGGCAGTTTGAAAAAATGCCTCTAAGAAAAATGCCTCTGATTTCTGGACGTGCCATAGTGACTGTGCCTGAGTAGCCACCACTAAAAGCGACGTGTTTTCTAGCAAACCGGCGCCGAGCATAGTTGAGAATCCTCATCTTGCCGCTGGGATCTGAACGACAGCTACGAGCTACTGCTACGGCGAGTGCCGGCCTTTTTCGCCGATGAGGATTCACAACTCTGGACCTCAAGACTCGGGAGGGACACGTTGGAGTCATATAGGACCCCCTATGTGCCGGTGGAAGAGACCGGTAGAATCATCACCTTTGATGCTGTCACATTTGTGTTTCAGGCTATCCTTTTACCGCTGAATCCTTCAGATTAATCATTGATGTTTTGAAGCAGTCCAGTATTGGTTCACATCCACGGCCGCTGATTCTGTAAGTGACGACTGTCGATGCAAGTTGCAGCACTCTAGCCTGCAGCAAGAAGCCAAAATCACGCGCTCGATCGATGTCACAGTTCCGAATGAAATAAGAACCACAGCGTCGGCCCTGCGAGGCTACGCTATCTGCGTTTTTTTAGGTTTCGCTATGTCTGATCGTGAAACCTTTACGCATGCGCTCTCTCGGGATTACATTTTTTTATCTTCCCTTTTTAGTTCCTCGACGCAGTAAGGAAAACAATTGGGCTAAAAGCGGCGTCAAGAAGGCCCAGAGCGTACAGGTAGATGCCAAGCCTATCGGCCGCTGCACCTAATGAGTATAGCCCATAGAATTTATGAAGAACTAAATTGGGCCATGAATGTACCATGAACCGTTTTTATATTAGAAAAATGTACCGTCATCCTACGATGAAGTGGTTGCAAGTCAAGCCCGAAATCGGCTGATATTTATAAAGGTGTGCTCCCATTCTCTGTAGGCGTCAAAGTGTCGTCCTCTCCCCTCGTGTTAACTCTTCTTTTTGTAGGAATTTTGCGAGGTATCTGTATGTGTAACAAGGGTCGAAACAAGAAAGTTTTGCCGAGATTTCTCTTTTCAACACGCGAGATGCGGGAGGTCGTATTCTTATTCTTTTGTAGATACGATTTTAAAAATGAAATATCTTTTTAAACTGTCCGTCCAAATTACGAGCGGCTTTTATTATTACGCTTCTCGCGGCAACATTTTCAAAACTATATCTCATGTTCGCCCCTCGTGAGGTGATGGGAGGGGAAACCCTAGCCGCCAGCCACCAGCCATCGCCCATCCCCACATCTTTCACTCCTTCCTCGCAACCCTAGGGCGCAACCAGGCAGAGCCTGGCCGTCGCTGACAGTGGGGGAGGCCTCCTCGTCCCCTTGCGTGAAGGATCATCATTGGCCGTCTTCTCCGTGTTGAGGTATGGTATGGTTGGGTACCATGGCGTGGCGGGTCCTCTTGCGTGTCTAGAGAAGCTGCGGTGGGACGGATCGACGCGGTGATCTGCGCTATGGAGGGGCGACGACTTCGGCCCCAATCTCTAGGCAGCAAGGAGGTGGCCGACGCGGAATGCGGGAGGGCTAGTCGCTTTGGAGGTGGCGGTGGTGTCTGCGGCTGCATCAAGTCCCGATCAACCGGGTACGGATTTGTGTGGTTGTCGATGAAAGCCGCCCGATCAACCGGGTACGGATTTGTGTGGTTGTCGATGAAAGCCGAGATTGACAATGACAGCGCCACTTAGCGTTATTTTCCATGTAGGGTGGAGGAGCTATTTGGCGTCATGGTGGCATCCAGGACAGGCCTGTCGAGGGCTTTACAGATCTCAGCCCGGAAGAGGCCCAGTGGTTTACGGCGGTGACAACTTTTGTAGTGTGTGCACGAGGTGCTCGCTAACATTCTGCTAGCTCGGATGAGCGCTCCCGTTTTTCCTAGAGGGTGTCTCAGGGAATGCAATATTCCAGGTTACTTGTTGATGGGGGTTCTACTTTTTCAGGTTACAAGGCCCTGCTGACATGATCTTCACCCATTGTTGAGTTTATAGGTGTTGAATAGTGATTTTAGTTTTTTTATGTAAACTTTGCCAATCATTTATTAAATAATTAATTAAGAAGGTAGTATGCATCTTTCGAAAAAAAAGGGTCTCGAGAAAACTTTTTTTACTTCCATAATTGTATAGTTGTACTCGGGTTGTAGTGTAAGTGTATTCAGTTTTTCTTTAAGTTGTACTTTGGATTTTCGTGTACTTTTGTATTTTGGTTTCTTTTGTTTTTTGCACTTTGGTGTTATTAAATGTGTGCTTGTACTTCGTTTAATGTACTTTATATTGTCTACTACTATTTTAGCATACTTTCTACTTCTGTTTTAGTGGAGTATGTTTGTACTTAGAGTGCACTTGTACTTTATACTGTGTTAGTGTACTTTTGTACTTTATATTTTGATTTTAGTATATGTGTATGTGTGGTACACTTGTACTTCATACTTCGACTAGTGCACTTATATATTATGTATTTCGGTTTAGTAGACTTGTGGATCATGATGTAGTTATACTTTTGTATTTGGTAGGTGTATTTCCTGCCATGTATTTTCATGTACTTTGTACTATACTTTTAGGCTTGGAAGTACCAGACCTAAAATTATATGCACAATTATTTACATAGTACATGAGTAGAAAATAAATCTAAAATTTGTTCCTAAAAGCAAACAATAGTAGGAAAGGAGGAAATAATCGGAGCTAATCCCGTCATGCAAAATCCGTCCTGGTTCGGTCGCTCGCTCGGGAGGAGGTGAACTTCGGTAAGGTTGGTCTTTTCCTACACATAGCCACTATTAGGAATATACAACTTGTATTCCTCTGGGGCCAAAGGCCACAACATATAGTACATGTAGAGGTGGAAATATGCAGAAAAACCCCCTAACAAGTGGGGACATACAATATACAAATATACATCTAACACCCCCCTCAAACTCATGGTGGCTCCACAACACTGAGTTTGGAGAGAAAGAAAGTATGCTGCGCAATGGTCTGTGCCTTCGTAAAGAAATCCGCCAACTGTAACTCTGAAGGCACATACTGAAGCGCAACAACCTGAGCCTGCACCTGAGCACGTGTATAGAAAGCATCAACACCAATATGCTTGGTAAGCTCGTGCTTGACCGGATCACGTGCAATACTAATAGCACCTGTACTGTCAGACAAAACCAGAGTGGGTGTGGTAATAGAGACCCCCAAATCCGCAAGCAACCACCGTAACCAGGTCACCTCAGCAGTCAACAAGGCCATAGCACGCAACTCAGCCTCAACACTCGAACGGAAAACCGCTGTCTGTTTCTTCGTCTTCCAAGCAATAAGCGAACCACCAAGAAACACACAGTAAGAATAAAGTGAACGGCGATCCGAAGGATCACTCGCCCACGTAGCGTCCGAATAGCACTGGAGCTGGAGGAAGCTGGAACGAGGAAAGAAAAGGCGACGAGTGATCATGCCACGAAGATAACGAAGAACACGGAGAAGATGACTATAGTGAACAGTGGTAGGGGCGGAAACAAACTGACTCAGAATATGAACATGATAAGATATGTCAGGACGAGTGACAGCAAGATAAACAAGACTCCCAACAAGATGGTGATAACGCGTCGGATCAGGAAGAGGATCACCATCAGTATGGGGGTCTCAACAGTGTGCTCATCCCTAAGAGCAGCACGAGCAAGAAGATCCTGGATATACTTTTCCTGGGAGATGAAAAAGCCATCAAAAGTGGAGGAAACCTCAATCCCAAGAAAATATCGAAGAGGACCAAGATCAGTCATAAGAAACTGATCACGAAGACGAGCCTTAACAAAGGCAATATACTCAGGATCATCACCAGTAATGATCATATCATCAACATAGAGAAGAAGAAGAGTGTGTCCACGAGGAGAAGTGTGAACAAACAGCGCTGGATCATGAGCACTAGGAGAGAAACCAGCAGCAGTCACCACTGAGGCAAAGCGCTCAAACCAGGCACGAGGGGTCTGTTTCAGGCCATAAAGAGAACGCCGAAGACGATAAACCATCCTAGCGGGAACAAAATACCCAGCAGGAGGCTGCATATAAACCTCCTCACTCAACTCACCATTGAGGAATGCGTTCTGAACATCAATCTGGGACACAGACCAGTGACAAACAGAAGCGACAACAAGAAGAGTACGCACAGTGGTCATATGAGCCACAGGAGCAAAGGTCTCATCATAGTCACGACCGTGCTCCTGCTGAAAACCACGAGCCACAAGACGTGCTTTATAGCGCTCAAGAGATCCATGAGAGCGGGTCTTAATTTTATAGACCCACTTGCACGTGATAGGACGAACACCGGGAGGGGGAGAAACAAGATCCCAGGTGCCAGTGCGCTCAAGCGTAGCAATCTCCTCATCCATGGCCAGCTGCCATTCAGGATGATGCTCAGCATCCCGATAAGAATTCGGCTCGGAGGCAACAGAAAGATCGTACTGACTAGGAGAGTAACGGTTGGGGGCACGACGATGACGAACAGGACGAGTAGAGGGAAGCTCATTAGAGGAAGACGACTCATGAGACGACGATGAAGAAGAAGGAATAGCAGAGGAAGGCTCCAGAGAACGAGGAGAACTAGGGGAACTAGATGAAGCAGAGGAGGATGGTGTCAAAGAAGAGACATCAGGGTCAGGGAGAGTGGGTCCTGAAAAAGACACAATAGGAGTAGAAGGAGGTGTGTCAGGAAAAAGAAGAAAAGAGATATCTTCCACCGGGTAGGTACTAGCAGTGAGACGAGGATAGAAAGGGCGTGTCTCATCAAAGGTAACGTCACGAGAGATACGCATCCGACGACCAACGAGGTCCCAACAACGATAGCCATTATGCTCATCACTGTATCCAAGAAGGACACACTCAACAGACTGAGCGGTCAGTTTGGTGCGTTCGTGAGGGGCAAGGAGAACATAGCAAACACAACCAAACAAGCGAAGCATGGGGTAGTATGAAGAATGACCAGATAGGCGCTCAAGAGGGATACCACCCTGCAGAGCAGCAGAGGGCTGAATATTAATGAGGTAAGCCGACGTAGCGACAGCCTCACCCCATAAATGTGGCGGAAGGGAAGAAGCAATCATCATGGCACGGGTGGTCTCAAGAAGATGGCAGTGCTTACTCTCAGCAACGCCATTCTGGGCATGTGCACTGGGATAGGAGAACTGAGCAAGGGTACCTTGCTCAGCAAGAACACCTCGCAACATCTAGGAGATATACTCACCGGCAGAATCAGCACGAAACACACGAATGTGTGTAGAATATTGATTAAGGACCATGGCCACAAAACGCTGATATATGGAGAGCACTTCACTGCGAGAGCGCATAAAATACAACCAAGTGTACCGAGAAAAATCATCTATGAATAAAATATAGTAGCGATGGCCCCCTTTCGAAGCGAAAGGAGTCGGACCCCAAACATCGGAATGAACTAAATCAAAAGGTCGCTGAGATACAGACGCGCTAGTAGTATAGGGAAGCTGAATCTGTTTGCCCAACCTACAGCCCTGACAATGTAAAGACCCATCTCCTGAGACAGACCCCAGAAGACCACGATGAACTAATGACGACAGGCGAGAGTCACAAAGGTGACCAAGACAATGATGCCACTGCTGAAAAGAGCTGGTAGCAGAGGTGACGACCGGAGAAGAACTGGCAGATGGAGTGGTAGCGGAAGGAACACAAAGCCAGTCTAACTCCCAAAGTCCTGAAGAGTCATGGCTGCAAGGGCCAGCTCCAACCAGGGCCTGTGTGCGACGGTCCTGGACAACACAATAATCAGCATCAAGAATGACACGACAACCAGAGTCAGTAAGCTGGCTAGCAGAGAACAGATTCATCTTAAGACGAGGAACATGAGAAATATCAGGGACAAAAAAAGAAGAAGTAGAAAGGGTGCCCCTACTAGAAACAGGAAGAGAGGTACCATCGGCTGTGAGAACACGGACAGGAGAAGGGAGAGAACGAATAGCGGACAGAAGAGAAGACTCAGAGGTCATGTGAAAAGAAGCTCCAGAATCCAGATACCGCGGGGACGTACCTGACTGTGTAGAAGGTGGTGGTCGCGCGATGCTGAAGTACCGATCCGCAGAACCAGCGGTGCCGTCGAAGAAGAGCTCAGGCAAAGAAGAAGACCACGAAGCCTCCTAATAATGTCCAGATCAGAGAGAGCAACTACTGATGAGCCGGAGGAGCCCGCACACGAGCACTGGTGTCTTGGCGTGGCGGGATCCTGTGTATAACAGGTGGCCCAAGTATGGCCATCCATGCTACAGTAAGTGCAGTGACGAAGAGATCCACGGCGACCCTGACCACGAGACTGCTGGTGCTGACTCTGACCCTGGTGCTGACCCTGAGCTGGAGGAGTGGGTAGTATCGGCAGCGGCACAGAGGACCGCGGCTGAATCGAGGGAGCAGACGGCAGAGGAGGACCACAAGTAGCAAGAACAGACGGAACCTCAAGAATACCATCACCACGGAGACGAGTCTCCTCAGCCCGAAGCTCAAACAACACCTCAGAGAGCGGAACACGACCACGAGCATTTTAACTGAGCACGGCGGGGCTCGAACTCCTTGCGGAGCCGAGACAGAAACTCATAGATGCGGTGGAACTCCAAATCCGAGCGCACAATCTGGCAGCACGGACATGTGTCACAAACAGCAGTACAGAGAGAATCAAGCTGACGCCAGATAGCAGCACTCTGAGTATAGAACTCATCAATAGTGGAATCACCCTGCTGAAGAGCGTGCTCCTGGCGAACCACATATAGGTAAAGAGCATCCCCAAACGGCTGGTAGCACTGACGGAGATGTGCCCACTAAGCAGCAACGATAGGAAGACTCATGAACTCAGCGGCAAACTGGGGCAGAACACTGGAGGTGAGAACGATAGCAGCACGAGCATCCTCATCAACCCACTGAGTGTAGGCGGTCAGATCGACGCGATAGGTCTCGAGATCAGCAGAGTACTGTTTGAGCTTCAGCTCATATGCAGCAACAACACTATCATCAGCACTCGAGAAGCATCCTTGGCCTCCTGAGAAGCATCAGCGCCGAGAACAATCGACTGCGGCGGAAGAGGAGCCAGAGGAGCAGCGGGGCACGGTGGACAGGAGACCTCGCCGGAGAGCACACCCCATAAACGGAGACCGCGCATGTGAACATGCATGAAGGCAGCGAAATCAGGATAATTCGCGCCATCGAAGATCACCGGGCAGCGAGGAATCACAACATAGCCTGATGCAGAAGACACCGCTCTCTCACTTTTTTTGAGTCAACGCTTGCTCGATCTCAGATCAGAGACGATCGAGGATGCGGCCCGACGAGCCAATCTGGCGAAGTGCCGACTGAAGGAAGGCGGAGGCGTGGATCGGTGCCGAGGTGGGGCTGATGCGGCGGGTGGAGGCGGCGCTAACCGGAGCCGAGATTTAATGGCAGCAGCGGTGGCGGGACGAAGATCTGGCGGCGATGGCGTCCGTCCGGCAGCGATCGATGGAGAGGCGGGGCGGACGACGACAGCGACGAAGTGAGCCGTGCGTGGAGGAGTTCGATCTGGAGAGAGCCCGCGCGCAGCACCACGGGATCGGAGGAGATCGATCTGGAGTCGAGGCAGAACTGGCAGCGACGGCAGGCGGCCAGGAACGAGACGGAGACAGGCGGCGACGATGGCAAGGCCATCTAACATGGTTATACCTTACGGGTACGTGGCCTCAGCATACCTGGTCCAGCCCAAGGAAGGCCCACAGTAGATGTACGCTGGCCCATGAAGATTTTCGGGTGGCCAAGGCCCATGACGCCTTCGGATCCTTGGAGAGCAAGACTAGCGTAGATAGGAAATTCAAAGGGGTAAAACCCTAGAACTTGTAACCGACTAGAACTATGCCCGGGACCTGCCTAAGTCTATATAAAGGCCAGGAGGGCACGACCTAGATCTCTCGACTCATACTTTCGCATACGCACCACCACGCCAGATCGAATCTGCGCACCCCTGTAACCTTCGGTTCCGCCATAATCAAGAGCGCATAGCGGGAGTAGGGTTTTCCCTCGGGGCTGAACACAGGTAAATCTCGTGTCCTCTGGTTGCTTGTCTGTTAACCGTTTCACGATCTCCAGCATCCCCATCTTCTCCAAAACCCAAGTCCATAACAATGGGCATTGATGAGATCAAACCTCATCAATTGGCGCCGTCTGTGGGAATCAGGGCTGCTGATTGTGCGATCGTGACGGTCCCGACCCGATCGATCTACAACTCTGCGGCGACGGAGAGTCACCTCCTCTTCAGTGCTTTCGACTTCACCGCCCACTCGCTGGCCACCATGAAGGACTTCGAGCCCGTAGGCGACGGACTCGAAATCCTGTTCGGGAGCTTCTGCTTCCAGGTGGGGCGAACTGGCACCCTCCGTCTCCCCGAGCGGGTGCCCCTACCATCAGTCAGGCCCGCTTCATGGGCCCCACACCCCGTGCTACGCACAACATCATCAGCAGATGATTCCTACGATAGCAGCTGCTGCAACTCCGATCTGTGCGATCCGCCATCGGATGCAGGGACCTACGGTTCCGGATCTGAGAGCTGCGGCAGCAGCAGACCGATCAACAAGCGCTACCAATGCGCTGCAGTCATCCAGGAGCAGCAAACGCCTAACCCGCCGCCCAACACGAACCCCAACCTGCAGGATGAAGCGGAAGAAACGGGAATGTATAGCCAGCCCGAAGGGGAAAACAACGGCCATGTCATCCGACTTAGCAAAGAAGGATGAGTCCAGGCACGCCGCGCCGTAGCAGGCGACATAGTCCTGCCTGTAGACTCCCCACGTGAACTGCTGATGGCATACCACTACCTCCTCATCGAGGAGCATAAGAAGCAAGTCAAGATGCAGGAAACACTTGACAAACACAAGCAAGCAGCCTCTGAGTCCAGCGCGCGAAGAGCTGCGCTCTCCGCCATGGCCTCCGGCTCTAGCACGAACGGAAACCAGGGAAACAAGCACCGCTCACGGGTGGAGAACATGGATCCCAAGGAGCGCCGTGATGTGACCTGAACTCTCCACACATCGTTCATGGAGATGGATGCCGACGGCAACATCATCCCGAAGACACCGCAAGCTGCGATCATGGCAGCCACTGCGTATCTCGCGGCCCACCAACCTCCGGAAGGGGACCCAAAAAGAGGCATGCATAAGTCCGCACTCACTGGACTCGGACTTGTCGGAGCTGTGCTCCACGAAGACGCTCCTACGGAGCCGAAGAAGAAAGCTCTGGCCAGGCGCGACCGGAGCCCCACCCCTTCATCCGAAGAGGAAGAGGAACACGCCCTTCCTCGAAGGAAGAAGAGCTCGCGTCGCCATAAACGCGACTACGACGCCAGAGATGCGCTCACACAGCGCAAAATCGACAAAGCACGAGCCAAACGTGCATGCTCGTCTGAATCCGAGATGGACGAAGACGAAGGAGAACTCTGTGGAGCTCGATGCTTCAGCAGATCTGTTCGGCGAACACAGATGCCACGCAATTTCAAGCTTCCTTCGGATACTCCGAAGTTCAATGGCACGCAAGATTCAAAAGCCTGGCTCAGTGACCATCTATCATCCGTCAAGCTGCACGGCGGTAGCAAAGAAACCGCCATGCAATGCCTTCAGCTGCAGCTGACGGGCGTGGCGCGGGTCTGGCTCAGCAGCCTATCATCAGGGTCCATCCGAAGCTGGGAGGAGCTAGCTTACAGCTTCATCCGAAATTTCAAGGGCACCAGCAAGAGGCCCGCCTCAATCGAAGAGTTGCGAGCATGCACTCAGAAAACGGGCGAAACTATTCGCTCGTACATACTACGCTGGTCTAACACCAAGAACTCCGCAGCACACATCTCCGAAGAGAGGGCCATCGACGCCTTCAGGGATGGCGTCAAACGCCCAGACTTCTACATCGACTTCTACATCGATAAGCAAGATGGCAAAAAGAAGGCGAGCCACATGCTCAAGGACTACCGCGAGTTCCAAAAGCTCAGCGAAAGCATGGTGCAAATGAGGCAACAAGCCCCAATCCCTGCATTCGAAAATGCACCTGCACAAGGTGAAATAGCACATGGAGCCCCTCCACCGCCACCTATCGGAGGCCCAAACAAACCAGTCGCACCCGCACAGAACAACGCTGGGAACGGGTACCCCCCACTGAAAGGAGCACTGATGATGATCCAGAAGGGACACCCCACGAATAGGGTGCAGAAGAAAATCACCCGACAAATCAACCTAGCCGTGGGAACCCCACCTGCCATCCCTGAGTACCTCAGCGGATCGGAGTCCTGCATCACATTCACTCGTGCGGATCACCCTTGCCAGATCCCTCGCCCAGGTCATGCTGCCCTGGTGCTGGAGGCGCAGATTGGAGGTTTCGAGATGAGTCGCGTCTTCATGGACGGCGGCAGCGGCATCAACCTAATGTTCGCAAGCACTCTAGCGGCAATGCGGGTAATGCAGCCTGGAACAGTCAGACACAACGTTCCACGCATCATTCTAGGGAAGGGCACATTCCCCCTGGGCAAAATAGGGCTCGACGTCATCTTCGGGAAGCCGGACAACTTCCGGCAGGAGCGACTCGAATTTGAAGTGGTGGACTGGCCGTCACAATACCACGCCATACTTGGGCGTGTAGCATTCGCAAGGTTCCTGGCTGTCCCACACTACGCATACCTGCTACTCAAGATGCCAGGGCCGAAGGGCGTCATCACAGTCCACGGGAGCTTCACCCGATCAGACTAGTGTGATAGGGATTTCAACAAAATCTCCCAGTCTTTCGGCATGCAAGACGAGCTCGTAAGGCTCCGTGAGGTGACGGACAATGGGGCACCCCCAGTCACAAGGCAAAACGCACCCGACATGTCTTTCGACTCCACCGTCAACACAAAGAAGGTGCAGGTCCATCCGATGGATGCCTCCAAGACGGTGCTGATCGCCAACGACCTCAGCCCCGCATAGGAAGGCACGCTCGTCGAATTCCTTCGTGAGCGCTGGGAAATCTTCGCCTGGTGTCCTGCGGACATGCCAGGAGTTCCCAGGGAGTTCGCCGAGCATGCACTCAATGTATTTCCAGACACCAAGCCAGTCAAGCAGTCCATCTGGAGACTGTCCGAGCCGCGAGCCGAAGCCATCGGCAAGGAAATCAATAGACTACTCGCTGCAGACTTCATCAGGGAAATCAAGGAAAGCGAGTGGCTTGCGAAAACAGTTATGGTCCCAAAGAAGGACACGGACATCCTGCGTATGTGCGTGGACTTCACGTCACTAAACAAGCATTGCCCAAAGGACCACTTCCCTCTTCCTCGGATCGATCAGAGCATCGATTCGACTGCAGGATGTGATAAACTCTCCTTCCTCGATGACTACTCAGGCTATAACCAGATTCGACTCAAGGTCGAAGATCAGGAGAAAATGGCGTTTATCACACCGTTCGGAGTATTCTGCTACAACACAATGCCTTTCGGGCTAAAGAACGCAGGTGCCACGTACCAGCGATGCATGGAGGCCTGCCTCAAGGACCAGATCGGTTGCAACGTCCAAGTTTACGTTGACGACATAGTCATAAAAACCAGGGAGGCAAGGACACTTATCGACGACCTCCATGAGACGTTCGACAACCTTGATCGCTACATGACCAAGCTCAACCCCGAAAAATGCGCCTTCGGCGTCCCATCGGGTCAGCTGCTTGGGTACTTCATCTCTCAGCGAGGGATCGAGGCGAACCCGAAGAAAATCAGAGCCATCATGGCGATGGAGAAGCCGAAAAACCTCAAAGGCGTCCAGCAGCTCGCAGGACGAATAGCGGCGCTAAGCAGATTCATCAGCCGCATGGGCGAGAAGGCCCTACCATTCTACCAGCTACTATGCAAGGCAGACAAGTTTGAGTGGACGCCAGAAGCCAACAATGCATTCGAAAGCCTCAAGCAGCTCCTCTCCACCTCGCCCGTCTTGGTCACGCCAAAGGAGCGCGAGCCTCTGATGTTGTACATAGCATCCACACACCAAGTAGTCAGCACCGTGCTCGTGGTCGAACGACCCGAAGAAGGCAAGACCCACGGGGTCCAGCGCCCAATCTACTACCTCAGCGAGGTACTGACACCAACAAAGCAGAGGTACCCTCACTACCATAAGCTCGCCTACGGCGTGTTTATGACGGCTCGATGGCTGAGCCATTACTTCCAGGAGCACCAAGTGATGGTCGTCAACGAAGCACCCCTGAACAGCATCCTGAATAATCCAGAGGCCACAGGACGCGTGGCCCTGTGGGGCATCGAGCTGTCACCCTTGGACATCGTCTACGAGAAGCGACTCGCAATCAAATCTCAAGTCCTTCCGGACTTCCTGGTACATTGGATGGATCTGCAGCTGCCAGACACCCCAGATATGTCACAGTCATGGACGATGCACTTCGACGGCTCCAAGCGAGAAGCTGGAGCAGGAGCGGGGGTCATACTGACCTCCCCGCAAGGCGACACGATGAAGTACGTCCTTCGGATGAAATTCCGAGCTTCTAATAATGAGGCCAAATACGAAGCCCTCATCCACGGCATGAGGATGGCAAAGATATGTGGTGCAACGCGCCTGGTCATCTACGGTGACTCCAACCTCGTCGTCCAGCAGACGATGAATGAGTGCGACGCACACGCCGAAAACATGATCGCGTACCGCGCGCTCTACAATGCACTCGAAGGAGAATTCGACGGCTGCGAGCTTCGACACGTTGGAAGAGAAAGCAACGAGGAAGCCGAAAGACTCGCCAACATCGGCTCCACCTGCGCAAAGGTGCCACCAGGTGTGTTCCTCGAACAGATCTGTGTGCCATCCATCAAGCGGAAATTCCCCAAGGGATCACCCGAAGAAGCAGAACATTCGGGGGCTACACTGCCCGAAGGACATGAAGGACCCGAGAAACTGGACACAGAAGTCGCCATGGTAAACCTAATGCAGGTCATGGCAGTCGAAGAAACTTGGACGCGACCATACCTCCAGTTCTTGTTAAATGAAGAACTGCGTGACAGCCCGACAGATGCCCGACGCATATCTCGTCGGTCAAAAGCCTTCACCACCATCAATGGCGAGCTGTACAAGCGCAGTATTACGGGTGTACTACAAAGGTGTGTCACCATCGGTGATGGGAAAGCCATCCTCCAAGACATCCACGAGGGCATCTGCGGCCATCATGCAGGCAGCCGCTCCCTAGTCGCCAAAGCTCTACGGGCCGGATTCTACTGGCCAACGAACATGAGCGACGCAAAGGACATCGTCCGAAGATGCAATGGATGCCAACGGTTCGTCGACAAACCGCACGCACCCGGGTCAGAGCTCAGACCCATACCTATAGCTTGGCCTTTTTCTCAATGGGGCCTCGACATGATCGGCAAACTGCCAAAGTCCTCGAAAGGGAAACACGTTTACCTCCTGGTCGCAGTCGACAAATTCACCAAGTGGATCGAGGCCATGCCTGTCACCAACTAAAAGGGCAAAATTGCCTTCAAGTTCTTCGAGTCCATTGTCTACAGGTTCGGCGTACCGCATAGCATCATCACCGACAACGGATCGAACTTTATCTCCAAGGAATTCCAGGACTTCTGCGAAGGCCTTGGGATCAACATCACGTACGCCTCAGTGGCACACCCCCAAACGAAAGGGCAAGTGGAAAAGGCCAACGGCCTAATCGGCGCTGGCATCAAGAAGCGCCTCATGAGTCCACTCGAACGGAAAGCAGGAGCCTGGACGAAAGAGCTACCATCCGTCCTATGGAGCTTACGGACCACGCCAAATAGCTACACAGGCTACACACCGTTCTTCATGGTGCACGGAGCTGAAGCCGTGCTACCAGCCGAAGTACGCCACCAGGCTCCCCGGGTCGTCGCTTATAGTGAAGCCGAATCCACGGCTGCACTCGAAGATGCCGTCGACACACTCGACGAAGCAAGAGACATAGAAGCAGCTCGATCAGCGGTGTACCAGCAGAGTCTCCGCAACTACCACAGCCGGTTGCCAAGGTCCTTCGTCAAGGAGACCTCGTCTTCGACTCAAGCAAGAGCGACCGACGAAATTCAGTCACCATGGGAAGGACCCTACGTCATCATCACGAAGTCATCCTGTGGCGCCTACCGCCTCAAGCACGTGGAGTGGAGTCGCATACTCCAACCCATGGAACATCTCGCACTTGCATTTATTCTACCCCTAGCTACCTACCCCCTTTACTTTCAATAAGGCTTTCAGCCAAGGCTATTCAGCCGAACAATGTACTCCCTCCATTACGATATAAATAAAGCTAAGTGTCTCGCCCCAAACTCCAGTTCATTATTTGCAACTCTACTTTACGTTGCAAACGCACTCGGGGGCTCCCCCACCTCACGATTTCGTCGACTGAGGATCACACGTGTACACCTGAGTAGCTGACAACGTCAGGCAAACGAAAAGGACACGTACTCAAACAAAGCACTGCGTGCTTACAGCAAAAAAAACCTTTACAACAAAGGGCACAACACGCCCAGTCAAAATATACAAATTTTACTCTATCTATTTTACAGGTACTATCTATTCTGAAGAATAACCTGAGCACGCTGCTCAAACAAATCTACGACCTGTTCGGCATACTGCCTTACAGCTGCGTAATGTGGACGCATGTCCCACTCATCACCGTCCGGCCGAGAAGGTGGCCCAGCTGCCACAGCAGCCAAATCCACATCAGGCCGGTGCAGCCTCACAAGAGACAAACCAGCCTTCACTCCTGTGACAAGCTGTTGCCGCACCAACTCCTTGACATTGCTCACGTTCCGAAACTTCGACAGAAGACCCGCAAGGCTCGTCGGTACGGCATCCAAAGGAAACATGACGTGCAACACCGAGGCAAGCAACGTCTGCACTTGGCGAAGCACTCGCGAAACCTGGTGCACACGATCCTGCACCGTCGCCAGAACCATGGCACGGTCACGATCCATCCAGAAGAAGCCACCAGCTTCCATGTCCTGTTGAGTCAAGCAATTGACCCGAACAGCGACACGCTCCTTCTCTTCCCTCGGAGCAAGGTTCGCACCTGCGAAAATTGCACAAAGTAAGAGCAAGGCCAGCAGGCTCATCCGAAAAACTGAGCTACAGCTCGAAACAAAGAACAACTTACATTGAAGCTGCTCGGACAGCCGAACAAGTTCCGCCATCAAGTACTCCTCCCTGGCTGCACCACGATCCGCCTTGGACTTCCAAACATCGGCATGACCTCGCAACCCGAGCAACTCCCTCTCCAGACTACGCACACGATCCCGAAGAAAAGCGAGTTGCGAGGAATCATCCAAAGATGGCCGCGGCTGACACTGCGGACGAGGTGTCAACGAGTCGACACCGAAGGAACCTAGAGCAGCAGACAAAGAAAGGACACAAACATTCAGACAATGGTAGAGCACAACTCAGGCGAATTCATTCAACACATAAAAGGCCACTACGTGGCACAAGAATTGTGTTCATCAAAATATTTACAGCAAAAGAAGACTACAAATTATCCTACGTCTACAACACCTAAGACGCGGCACCCTGAGTCGCCTCGGAGCCGGACTGCCTAGCTTTGGCCCCGCCCTGCTGCCGCAGCGCATACTCAGACAGCAAATCAATGAGCTTTGGCCCATATCGCTTGCAGCGAGCAGAGTAGGCAGCAAAAGCTACCTCGGATCCATCTGCGGTCGTCGGCATCCGGGAGGTGATCTGAGGCAGGTCGAGCTCCGCTCCAGCCGCCAAAGCCGCCATGACCCGATGGGCCGCCGATGCCCTTACGCTTGCGCTTATGCGCGGTACCGGTGACAAAGCCTCCGCCAGAGCATCCACATCATCCAGAGCCGCGCCCTTAGGGACAAGCTCCTTGTAGAAGCGGCCAAGGACCTCCTTCGCCTTGGCAAGGGAACCGACGACGGTGCTGCAACGATCTTCGACCGCTGCAGTAGCATCATCTAGAGCACTCCCGTGCTCCAGAGCGCCCTGGTCAAACTCGATGCCTGCGGCATCTGAGACAAAAAGAAAGGGACATGACGAAAAGCAACACAGCAGAAGACAGGAAACACGAAGAAATAAGCACAAATACAACACTTACCCGAAACAGCCTTGGCAGCAGCCATGAGCTTGCCCGCCACCTCTTTCTCACGAAAGCGGCAGCATAGCGGTGGCGATTGCTCCTCACGGTCCGCGGCCTCCTGCTGCAGACGCTCGCTCGCTTGGCTGCCTTAGTCGGCTCTAGCTCGGCGTTCCGCCGCTTGCATGACCTCGGCCTTCTTCTCTGACTGACCAAGGCTCTTCTTGAGAGCGTCGACTTCACGGAGAGAAGTATTATGCTCCGCTGCATTCAAAACAAGCAAACGTCAGAGAGAAGGACCAGAATAAATGAAAGAAGCACCAACAGCAAACATGTACCTTGAAGCTGCCGAAGGTTCGCCTCCAGACCGGCGCTCTGCATCGATCGCAGCTTCCTGCACAAAAGGTTGCGAGAAAAAAACAGCGATGAAAAAGGACTTGGGGGCTACGCCCAACACAAAGGAATAAAAACAAAATTCGCACACGAAGACACTCGGGGGCTCCCCCCGTGGCACGAAGCAAAGGTACTACATGCTCGGATAGCGACTCCGAAGACCCGCTGGCGAAATTCTGAGGCGCAACCACCTGCACCTCCTGCACAGGAGGAGCCGGAGCAGCGCCCCCCGAAGTCGCCACCGTCTGAGGAGGAGGAGACGCAATTTTCGACTCCCCCATCATCTCCCGCGCACCATCCTTTGGGAGGTCGCGGGAGGAATGCTATCAGCAATCAGCACAAGTGCAAAATCAAAAAGGAAAAAGGATAGTAGTATAACAAGAAACTTACGAGCCCAGCGAGCTCAGGTCGAAGACAGGAGGAGTCCTTCGGGCTCTCTTCTCTTCCTTCTTCTCCTCTTTCTTCTCTTCCTTCTTTTTTTCCTTCTTCCGCTTCGCTAGCGGGTGCGGTGCCACAGCCCGCACAGGAATGGCGGGAATGGGAGAGGAAGAATCTCCATGACCATCGCTATGACGCTCAAGGCCCAGAGGATTTCTGGGAGTCGGAGGAGTCGATGCATCCGAAGACTTGCTGGAGCTCCGTGATCGTTTGTGTGTATGGTCCTCACTCGACTCGTCGGCATCTTCGGCCGGAGATCGCGCTGAAGGAAGTTCGGACACGGACTCCACCACTTCATTATCCGGGGCATTCGGATACTTTTCAGGCAATGGCGGTACCATGCCCGGTACCTTGAAGCTCTGCCACAACAGAAGGAACTTTGTTAGCAAACAAAGGAAATAAATCTGTGATCGACAAAAAGCGCTCGCACACAAATCTACACACTGTGGAACAGCCCGAAGAAAAGCGGTAGTCGTGACTTCCCCGGGATTTTCTCTCCGGCCTTGAACTTCAGCAGCGCGCGAAGGGTCTTGTCAAGATCCTCCTCGTAGACTTTCTCAGCCGAAACCCTCGTCGGATCACGGCGCCCAGAATAAAGAAACATCGGGTGCGCCCTCGCTTGGAGAGGCACCCAGCTCAAACGTCCGGATGATGTCCACGCCGTTCACTTCCTTCTCCGGAATTAGCTGGAGATCCTCCACCCGACGGTAAAGGGCCTCTATTTCCGCCACCTCGCCATCCAAGATTTTGTTTTTCCAAGACCTTTTCGGCTCAATCATTTGGGAAGGATCAAAAGGAACAAGACCAAAATCTTGCCGTGCACTCTGGTCGCGGATGTAAAACCATCGCCTCTGCCGATCTTGGGCCAGTTCGGACATGGAAAAAGAAAAGAAAAGAAGATTGGGACTAAGAGAGATGATGCAACCCCCAACGGGATAAACACCATCCGAACCAGACTGCCTCTTCACCGAATAAAGTTTCCGGAAGAGGCCAAAGTGTGGCTCAATGCCGAGCCAGCACTCGCAAAAAGTGATGAAGCAAGCAATGTGGATAAGAGAGTTGGGCGAAAGATGATGAAGTTGGATGCCATAGAGAAAGAGCAGCCCACGGAGAAAGTTGTGGACTGGAAAGGAAAACGCACGCATAACGAAGGCAAGAAACATAACCCGATACCCAGCTGGGGGACGGGGGATTACCTCGTTGTCGGGGAGTCTGACGGCCTCCCTATCTTGTGGGATCAGACCTCGCTCGCGAAGCTTGCGGAGATCGCTCTCCCGCGTCTCTGATCGCCGCCAGCCGCTGTCGGTGACACGGGTAGCGGTGACGCCTTTCTTTCCTCCGGCGGCGCTGGTACCAACGGCGGATGACGATTTCTTCGGCTTCCCCATTGCGCTACGGCGGCACCGGCGGTGAAAGCGCAAAAAGGAAGATGGAAATGTGGAAGGAAATCCCAGTGCGCAGCAAGAATCGCTAGAGCACAAGGAGGCAGTGAAAACAAGATCTGATGCGGTGAAAACAAACTGTGATTTTCCCCAATGATTATAACGACGAAGACGACGCACGGCAGCCGTCCATCCAGAAGACCTAACGCCAACGGCAGATCTGACCATACACGTGTCAGCATCACAACGAACCGTCGTTACCACGCCGTCCACTATGCGCGGAAATTGAGGATACGCCGTAATTATCCCCACACCACGCGTGACCGATCAATTCAAGGTCAGCAAGTGGGACCCACATTCGTCCAGTCAAGTCATCTCTGGCGTAGCAGATGCTTGAGGTCATTGATCGTCAGCACTGATATCATCAAAAGCTAGACTAGCACCAACTACAATTCTTCGGCTCCACAGCTAAGAGTACTCACTCGAATCTTCGATTCGACTAAATACTCGGGGGCTACTCCTATCAGGAGCGCTGGCCGCGCACCCGAAAGACGAATAAAGACAAAATAATTCTTCGAGTCCTACGTCGAGTCTACGACTCCACTACGGACTCAGGGGCTACTCCCATAGGGAGGATGGATTTAAGCATCCGAATTTTTTTGTGTCCTACGGACTTAACAACTGTACAATGTTTTGAGCTAAAGTCTCCGCTCGAGTCTACGACTCGAACAGACACTCGGGGGCTACTCCCATAGGGAGCGGTGGTCGCGCACCCTATGAAATCTTCGACTGCGATCTTTCGGATCAGCATGCAAAAACTTTTCGGCAACTCTGCCCCAACAAAACGCCTAGTGAGCAACGGTCTCCTTGGCCACCCGAAACACCTCCGAGGTGACAAACATTCGGATGTTGTGTCTACGACACAAAGATAAGACCTACAAATATCATCTGATGGCCTGGCAACGCACACGACTGCGCTCTGCTGGTAAAAACCCGTGCTAACAGGTGCGATGAAAAATCCCTACGGACGCGTTGGGTACATCAATTAAATTCACTGGAATTCCACTCCTGTAAGTCCTCCACGGCCTGAGTCGAATTACGCCAGCATATGTTCCAGTTTCGAGTTGAGGGACTCGAATCTGAGGAAGATCGTGTTGTTTCGTCCTAAGACAGTTAACTGACCCTGATCCGTCGGGTGAGTCAGGCACACGCATCAACAATCCCTACACACATACTGTTGAAACATATAGTCACACCCGAAAGATTGAAGAGTCCTCAGCCGAATCTGCGATTGACCGATCACTCGAGAACTCTTGACATGGTTATACCTTACGGGTACGTGGCCTCAGCATACCTGGTCCAGCCCAAGGAAGGCCCACAGCAGATGTACGCTGGCCCATGAAGATTTTCGGGTGTCCAAGGCCCATGACGCCTTCAGATCCTTGGAGAGCAAGACTAGCGTAGATAGGAAATTCAAAGGGGTAAAACCCTAGAACTTGTAACCGACTAGAACTATGCCCGGGACCTGCCTAAGTCTATATAAAGGCCAGGAGGGCACAACCTAGATCTCTCGACTCATAATTTCGCATACGCACCACCACGCCAGATCGAATCTGCGCACCCCTGTAACCTTCGGTTCCTAGTAATCAAGAGCGTATAGCAGAGTAGGGTTTTCCCTCCGGGGGCCTGAACCTGGGTAAATCTCGTGTCCCCTGGTTGCTTGTCTGTTAACCATTCCATGATCTCCAGCATCCCCATCTTCTCCAAAACCCAAGTCCATAACAATGGGTATTGATGAGATCAAACCTCGTCACCATCGGCGACAGGGACGGTGGCGGCTGCAGCGACGAAGTTGCGAAAAAAAGGCTAACCTAGGTCTGATACCATGTTAGGAATAGACAACTTGTATTCCTCTGGGGCCAAAGTCCACAACATATAGTACATATATAGGTGGAAATATGCAGGAAAACCCCCTAACAAGTGGGAACATACAATATACAAATATACAACTAACGGCCACATAACATAAAACAGCAAAAACAAGTAGATGACAAAGGGCCTAGTTTTTTAAATGTAGGCTTGAATGTCCTTTTCTTTTTGACAAACAATCCAATTGTTTTGTTTTCACCAAAACGAAACAATAAACATTGTGTTTTAGTGCATTGATAGAAAAGAAGGTTTATTTACACGTCCAAGAAATGATGAACACTGCGCCATGCAACTCAACGCAAAGAAGCTATCCTAGTGGAGCAGCTAGCGAATCCTCGAGCCCCTGTGTATTCCCACGAATGTTCCTCAACCTTGATTTGGTTAAAGCATGTAGGCCATGTATGCCTGAGAGTTATCAAAGATAGTCGCATTGCGATGCTTCCATATCCAACATGCCGTGAGCATGATCACCAGCGAAGTCCTCTTGCACAACAACCAAGGGGTGAATTGTAGTGTCATGTCCCACTAGTCCATGAAGTCATCCTCGACAACGAGGGGGTGGATGTGTATTATATCCAAGATTGTACCTCATAACAGATTGTCCTTGCGAAGGGGAAACCACTAAGGATGTGTCCCATCATCTCCTCAAATTGGTCGCATGGTGTGCTTCTCACGAGGTGAGGAAGACCGTGTTGAGCAAGCCATTCATCGTCCAACATCGGTCTTGGCATATGAGCAAGGTAAAGAAATCAGCCTGGGGGAGCCCAGAAGTTCCAGTTAAGATTCTAAGATCTTGAAAAGTTCTCTCTAGAAAAGGAAGCTATATATATAAAGATCGAGAGGAAATAGGGCATCAATCGTCCACCACCAAACGAGTGTATGTGTCACCATTGTGAGCTGAATGTCATGAATACGGATCCATACCTTGACATGTTGCCTAAGGGCTAAAGGGCTCAAGAAAACAATCAATCATATTGATAATCTAATTACTAAATATTCAATAAAAAATATTTTGGCAAAAATAAGTTGGGCCTTTTAGTCCCTATTTTCACAAACTACATTAGTGCGCCAAACTAGATATAAAATAAAGTAAAATGCCAATTTTCAGTCATGAACTATAGCGCTATATATATCTAAAAGAAGGCCAAATGATTGTTTTTTCTTAAGGGGAAAACTTTCACAGATTAGTGTTTTATATTTCGGCGGTCGTGAGGTAGACCCATATGACTCTGTCATCATCTCCCAAATATGCAAGATGAGAGGCGATGAGCATGAACAACTCTTAGATATCCCAGCGGCAGCCCATTCCTTCGTTGGGGTCCCATTCGTGACCCGTTTGACAAATACAAATCTTGTCAAACACAACATGGTATGTTCTATCAATTTACTTCTATTTCTTCATGTGTTATGTGCATAACCTGTGGCAGTCGTCTAACATTTTTACTCTTTTGGTTTTCATCCATGGAGGTATCCTAAAAATTACCCAAGAAGATGGTTTTATGCCTTAACATTTCTGGTGAAGCTTTGTCGGACTTAGAGTTGGAGATTCCAAAGTCAGCGAGTGGCATACAAAACGGACGAGGATGAACGCCTGATCTTCAGCAAAGAGGGAATGAGGGGATTTAATAGGGACGAAGATGACCTAGAAGTTGGACAAGCTTTGATCCTCACTGCTAGGACCACCCTGCCTAGGAACGTAAGGATGGTGTTTGCCATTGACATCATCTAGTAGTTGGGTGGTGTGTGCTAGCTACTTATTTCTTTAAATGCCTTGGTCATGTGTTGTTTGTTGGTCGAACAAATTAGGTTTTCCTTTGTTGTGTTGAACTAAATTTTTATAAATGTTAAGTGATCGAGATGGCGAATCAATATTAGTTTTTTCTGGTGTTAATATTCTATTTCAGCTGAGATTTTAGTATTTCATTGTCTTGTCAATTTCAATTATAAAGATTATTTAGTATTCTATAAATTATGTTAGTTGTGTGTCATAATAGAAACACACAACTAGTGTGCGAACTACCAGTACTAGTGGCGTGTCACAAGTGTCAAATACCAATGGTGTAACACCGTCCACGTGTCGAATACACATCATAGTGGGGTATTTTGACACGCTACTACTATCTTATTATATACTAGTGATGCAATAAGAGAAAAGAGTAAGAGATCGATAGAGAGACCCAATGTTAGAGCTAGGGGCGTTGTGGTCCACAAAGACATCCCTTGAGAGGTGGCCACGGTGTCAAACGTATAGGGTCGAGCAAATGTATGCTCCCCAAAGATGCTCGCCCTGCTCATACATTTGCGGTATTGGCCCACCAACTTGCCAAAACAACTAGAAAAATCAACTTGAGGCAAGATAATATACACATCTTGGGAAAACAACTAGGAAAAAGATAGCACCAATCAATCACTTGTTTACTTATACAAAGGCAGCAGTGAAGACTAATCTTCAAAGTAGTAGCTACACTTCAGCACAAGAAATTAGGTGTAGCTGACTGCATGCGCTGGTAGCATAGCTTCTATAGTACTAGGAAACTTAAAAACTAATTAACTCCAGGTTGTGTAGACAAACGAAGGATACTAGTTCCTTTACCAATACCTTGTTTAACTAATGCTCGGGTCTAAATCTGAATTGTTCATAAACAGACATGATGCTTTGTTTGCTTATTTGTTAACTGAACATGCAAAGATGAGGAGCACATGAACCTAGTCAACTTTATCCTCCCACCAAATAATCTCGAGTGGATCCAACAATATGGAATTGCAGAAATAATGTTGTGTTTCATAGAAAAGTGTCAACACCCGGATTTTTAATCCCAGATGCCTATTATGCCATACATCGCAATCCTAGGATTACCATTTTTGCGAGACATAACAGATTTGGATATCACAGTACATCATCCATTGCAAACCATACATAAGGTCTTACACAGATAAGGATCTCATGATCCAGTTCTTAATACAACTCAAACAGCGGAATAACGTAATAGTAACGATAGCGTAGGACGAGCTCCATCTTCGGGGTCACAGGCAATGCTGACGATGGGAGATGATCCTAGTTGTCGAAACCTTTCTGTGGTCCATCATCCTGGTACTCCTCTTCATAGTCTGGCCACGGGAATAGCTAGGGACAAAGCCATGAGTACTCTTTAAGTACTCGCAAACTAATACTAACAAGTTAAGGGGGTTTTTGTAGTAGGACACTAAGCTCTAGGGTTGTTTTGCAAAAAGCCAGATTTACCTCTACTAAGTTCAGAAGCAAATAAAACTAGTTGAAAGTTTTATAACACCCAAGTAGAAACTTGAATTTCATATCACAACCCTGTTGTGGTCAAGTCAAAGTCATAATTCCTTTCACTAGCCATTTTGAAAACATCTGACGGGGGAATAGTATGGTCACTCCAACTGTCCATAATCACGGACGCGGCTATTCGAATAGTTTGACACTCTGCAGAGATTGTACACTTTCACCACAACATTCGATACATCCATCAGGAACAATCCTGAATTTACCATACTCAGTATGCGGATAATCAATCCTAACCTTTCAATTACACGCCCTAGTATAGGCACCTCTCCTATGAGTTTGGCTTCCCAACCATGACCAACTATCATCTTGGGTACTGCACAGGTGGACAATCTTCACAAGGTAGCCTCAGCTCAGACCTTGGCCGCGAGGACACCCATACTAAAGTATATAAATTTTCAGTCAAGCCCTACCCAATTTTCGGGTATTGTGGTTGTACGGTAAAATTGGAATGGTATCGCATCCAGACAACCATCAGTTTTATCAAGGGCTAAGGCTCATGCCTCAACATTTTTATCACCAAAATCATCTGGTGTTCGAGAACACATGTCAAAACATTTCAGTAGAATGACTCATCATTCTAAGGTTTTCATAACCCTTTTCACCAAGTATTCCCATCTAAGGTTGATCATGTTTTATGCTTAGCACTAGCATCTACAAGTGGGGGTAAGTACTAATGAGGGGTGGTAAACAAGTGGAGATTTGCTAAGTTCAATCTCATGCCTTAGGATGACATCAAGATTATCTAACTTAGGCCAAATTTAATGCTCTTTATGCTACCTTCAATTATCTTTTTAGAATCTACAAGTCAATTAAGTAAACTCTAAAAGAAAGTTTTGATAAAGAAATAAGTATAAAGCTTGTAAGTAAAACTAGGATTGGGTATCATCAAATGTGTCTAACCAAGCATGCTTAATGCATTGCATAGGTCATCTAACTTTCATAGCTGCAAGTGTTAACTTGCACGGTTTCAAGTATTGGCTTGCATAGATATCAGTATAAGCTTGCATATGTCAACATGGGTAGTAAGTCTTGCATAGGTAAAGTATCTTGCAAGTGTTAGCTTGCCTTGAGCAGAGCAGTGGTTGAAGTTCTCCTCGGCTTCTTCCTCGTAGTATCCTCCTTCCTCCTCGTATCCTTGGTCGGTACTAGCATCTATAAATAAATACGAGGTACACAATCACCAAACAATACTTAACTATTTTCAATCATCACACAAAGGTGTACTATAGATGATCTAGCATCATCACTAACATTACAAGATTAAAGCATTTGTCTTGTTTATTTTAATTTGAGAAAAGTAATTTCTACTCATTGAAAAACTACTTAAGATTTAATATTCTCCAACTCAAACATGGGATCATGTTGACACATGTCATCACCACATATTTCAGTCCATGGGAATGTGATTTAAAGTGGTGTCACAATTTAATAAGGTTTAACTTTTATTTTAAATAAATAAAGTGACTAGAAATGCCTATGTGGCATTCTTTTATTACTTGAACATTATTCCTCTAAGTAAACCCATATGTTTTTATATATTCTGAAAGGTATGAACAAATATGATTTTTGAGAGTTGGAATCAACTCAAAATCTCTTATGGTTGAATTTTGAAAAATGTTTGAATGCAGAAAAGCTTCCGACTTGTTATTTTTACCAAGGTTGATCTACAGATCCAAATTATTTGAATCCAATAGGCTTGGATTAAGCATTTCAGTACCTTTCTAACAAAATTGGTTTGATGCAATTTGGTTCATTCAATCGAGCTAGGTTGATTTTTGAATCTATGTACAGAACTGTGTTTGAATTAAAATGGACAAATCTAAATTCAAACTGCTGGGTTGCACGGGAGATGCTAATGGGCTGGCCCAGTGTGACTCATGGCTGGGCTCAATAACTGGGGGTCTACCAAGAAGTGGCTCATAAGCAATGCCAAGCGTGCAGCTGTGTGGGACGTTGGATTAGAGTGGAGATCAACGGCTGGGGATCGTCGTCGAGGACGGACCTGTCGCCGACGAGCTCTAACCCTAGAGGCTCGGTGGGGGTTCATAGGGGGCGTACCAGGGCTCCAGCAACGACGGCGAGGTAGGCAAACGAATGGGTGGTCGACGGCAAGCTCAAAGACGGTCGAGGTAGCTCCAGGGGTGGTCACAATCAGTGGCGCCCTTCTCCTCCAGAGGCGGCATGCTCCGGTACAATTCCGGCGAGCTGCTGCTCCCCGTGCTCCAGCTAGAGGTGTGGGACGATCAGTGAGGTAAGGGAGTGGAATGGTGTGCTGCAAATGGCTGGGAGTGGCCTCCTTTTATAGGCTCGATGGCGAGACCGAGAGGGATGGGCAGGCGTCGGTGGCAACAGGGCTACGGGCTGCTAGAGGCATGGCTGAGGGTGGCGATCGACGCGCGATCTCCTGGCGGTGCTCTAGGACTTCAATGCGGGCTTAGGGGCGGTGGTATTTGGTCTAGAAAGTGCGGTGCTCTGCGACGTACGAAGTCCAGCCGACTGGGCGAAGTACTGATCGAGGAATCGAGCATGTCTAGTGGTCTCCTAGGACGGTGGGGTTCATGCTGGCGGGCGACAAGGGATCGAGGTGGTCGGGTTGAGTGGGAACGGCGAGTGCACGATGGTGCGCATCGGCATGGTCGACAGCGGCACGGGCACGACGTTTCTTGCGGTTCCTGTCTCTGTCTTCGAGCTAGGGTTGGTCAAGAGGGGGCGGTGAGGCATGGGAAGCATGCCAGACAAGGTGGGCGCAGCTAGTTCTTCCTCTAGCTTGCTGTCCACATTGGGGTGGCAAGGTGAGGCTCAGCCTGCTCACCATTAATGGCAAGGCAAGCTCACAGTGGTGCTAGAGGTTGCTAACTAAGCTAGATGATCTACTAAATGTTGGTTGTGAGCTAGATAAGGAACAAGTTAGGCCAATTCACTGCTCACAATAGTGTTTGATTTGAATCTGCGAGGTGTTTGATGAAATGGCCACAAGAACTTGAATTTTGAATTTTGAAAAGATTTTTGGTGAGTGTGCTAGGCATGAGCTTGAGATTCTGTGGGTGCTTGGGTTTTGAAAATTGAGCTTGTTTGAGTGGTTTTTGAAATAGTGGGATCTTCCCATATGAGATAGATTCAATTTTAAACTGTCATTTAAACTTAGCATTTGAATGTTTTTGGAAGATCACAAAGTGGTCCTTGGTACCTTATTATGTGTACTAACAAGGGGTGCAAAGATCCACAATTTTTTATGTTAAGTTTTGAGTGCTAGGAATAGCCAAAGTAGGCATGATAGTTAATTTGGCAAAAATGACCATTCACTTCATTTATTCATTTTGAGTTGTTTTTCTTTGGGAAAAGTTTGGGCATGATTTAGATAATGTTTATTTCACCTAAGAATCATTTCACAAGCAATGAATCACATAACCATGGCAATTCAAAAGAACTCCCAATTTAAATACACATACATATGAATGATTTCATATTTTGAGATGGGAAAGTTTTTTGTTAACCCTAAATTTGATGATTAGAGTTTGTTGATCCATGTTTAATATTTTTGGTATGTTACAAACTTTCCCCCTTAAACAAAATCTCGTCCCGAGATTTGAAAAAGGACAAAAAACATTACCTAGGATTTAAAGAGATCTAGGAACTCCGTCCTGATGTGATCTTCTCACTCCCAGGTAGCTTCTTCTTCCGTGTGGTTGCTCCATTGAATCTTGAGAAACTTGATGCTTCGGGTTTTGGTGGTTCTGAAAGCTTCTTTCAAAATATGGATGGGTACTTCGTGATAGGTCAGGTCATCATTGATCTCTATGGTCCGATGATCAATATTCTTGAACACTTCAGTCTTCTCCGGAACTTCGAGGCATTTACGAAGTAATGAGATATGGAACACATTGTGCACGGCTGACATTTCTTCTGGCAGTTCCAATTGATATGATACTTCTCCTCGATGATTCAGAATCTTGAAGGGTCCGATATATCTGGGGGCTAACTTTCCTTTTAGCTGGAAATGCTGCATTCCTTTCAATGGCGACACTTTTAGATAAGCGAACTCTCCGATGTTGAAAGCGAGGTCTCGACGTCTCTTGTCGGCGTAACTCTTCTGTCTGGACTGGGCTGTCTTGAGGTGCTCACGAATCTTGTGAACTTTCTCTTCTGCTTCTCGTAGGATGTCGGGTCCAAAAATCTGACTCTCTCCTACTTCCGAGCAATTCAAAGGGGTTGGACACTTCCTTCCATACATGAATTCAAATGGGGCCATTTGCAAACTTGTTTGATAACTGTTGTTGTAAGAAAATTCTGCGAACGGTAGACAGTCTTCCCATTTAGATCCATACTCTAACACACATGCTCTCAACATATCTTTGAGTGTTTGATTTACTCACTCTGTTTGTCCGTCGGTCTGAGGGTGATAAGCTGTGCTGAAATCTAGTCGGGTTCCTAAACCTTCTTGGACTTTCTTCCAGAATCTCGAGGTGAACTGAGTTCCTCGATCCGATACGATGTTCTTGGGGACTCCGTGCAAACTGACGATTCTAGTGATGTATAACTCAGCTAGTTTTGAACTCTGATAGGTGGTCTTGACTGGTAAGAAATGGGCGACTTTGGACAATCTGTCAACTATGACCCAAATAGAGTCATTTCCCCTACTAGAAGTAGGCAATCCGGTGATAAAGTCCATTCCAACAGAATCCCATTTCTATTCCGGAATCTGTAGAGGTTGCAACAATCCAGCGGGTCTTTGATGTCCCGCCTTGACTCTTTGACATATATCACACTTGGAGATATAGCTTTCGATTTCTCTCTTCATCTTATGCCACCAAAATTGTTCCTTCAAATCCTGATACATCTTCGTTCCTCCGAGGTGGATACAATAAAGAGTATCATGAGCTTTCTTCAGAATAACTTCTTTCAACTCTGAATCTGCTGGTACACAAAGACGTCCTTTGTACCACAGAACTCCTTCGACTTCGGTAAATCCGGGTACTTTGCCTGTACCGATACGACGCTTGATTCTGTCGATACTAGCATTTCCTTTCTGCGCCTCTTTGATCTGGCTGATCAAAGTGGGTTGAAGCTCTATGCTAGCCAAAAATCCTTCACTCACTAATTCCATTCGGAAATCTTCCATCTCCTTGTGCAAACTTGGTTGCTCCTTCAAAATCATGGAGTTCAAGCGGCACGACAATCTGCTAAGAGCATCCGCTACCTTATTGGCTTTACCGGGGTGATAGTGAATGTCCAGGTCGTAATCCTTGATTAGCTCAATCCATCTTATCTGCCTCATATTCAGCTCCTTCTGATTGAATATATACTTCAGGCTCTTGTGCTCCGAATAAATCTCACAATGGTTTCCCATCAGGTAATGCCTCCATGTCTTCAGGGCTAGAACTACGGCTGCGAGCTCGAGGTCATGGGTTGGGTAGTTTCGTTCATGCTGTTTCAGTTGTCGAGATAGATAAGATATAACTTTTCCTTCTTGCATTAGCACACATCCGAGACCGATCTTGGATGCGTCACAATACACGTCAAAGGGCTTCGTGATATCCGGCATGATCAAGATTGGGGCTGAAATCAGTCTTCTCTTGAGTTCTTGAAAACTCGCTTCACATTTGTTCGTCCATTCAAACTTCTTGTCCTTCTTTAGCAATTGGGTCATGGGTCTGGCGATACTCGAGAATCCTTCTACGAACTTGCGATAATATCCCGCCAATCTGAGAAACGCACGAACTTGGGTTTGAGTGGTTGGGGATTGCTAATCTTCGACATCTTTCACCTTTGCAGGGTCAACGGCAATTCCTCCAGCTGATACGATATGTCCGAGAAATCCTACCTTCTGTAACCAGAATTCACATTTGCTAAACTTGGCATACAACTGATGCTCTCTAAGGGTTCCAAGAATGGTCCTTAGGTGTAGCTCATGTTCTTCTTCCGACTTGGAATAAATCAGAATGTCATCGATGAAAACAATGACAAACTTATCCAGGAATTCCATAAAAATCTTATTCATGAGATTCATGAAATAAGCGGGGCATTGGTTAATCCAAAAGACATGACAGTATACTCGTATAATCCATATCTGGTAAAGGCGCCTTTGGAATATCCTCTTACGAATCTTGAGTTGATGATAGCCGCCTAAGATCAATCTTAGAAAACACCTTGGCACCAATCGGGTCAAACAGATCTTATATCTTGGGCAATGGGTACTTGTTCTTGATAGTGACATCATTCAACTTCCGATAATCCGTACACAAACGGTTACCTCCATCTTTCTTGTCCACGAACAAAACAGGTGATCTCCATGGTGACACACTTGGTTGAATCAATCCAATTTCCAGCATGGCGTCCAGTTGCTTCTTCAGTTCTGCTAGTTCAGACGGGTTCATACTATATGGTCTCTAGGCTATGGGTCCTGTTCCAGGGATTAGTTCAATGATAAACTCGATATCCCGATCTGGGGGCATACCGGGCAAAACATCTAGAAATACATCAGGGTATTCACAGACTATCCGGACTTGGTCAATGGTAGGTTGGGCTATACTCTTGTTGCACTTGAATTGACGAGGTAAGGTTTCAGGTACATGTTCGACTGATACTCCAGTTTTACTGGTCATGGTTATGGCTTTCTTGGCACAGTCAATTAATCCTTTATGTTTGGACATCCAATCCATTCCTAGTACTACTTCCAAACCTTTAGTTCCGAGTACTATCAGATTAGCATAAAAATCTATGCCATGAATTCGGATAGGGACGGATTTGCAAATTTGCCTAGCTTTGGTGGTTGAACCGGGGATTTGAACAATCATAACATGCTTCATTTTGGTTGGTTAAATCTTACTAGTGCATGCAAATTCTTCGGTGACAAATAAGTGCGATGCTCTAGAATCAAACAACACTCTTGCAAGTACTGAGTTAACAGAAAACATACCTAGTACGACATCTGGCGCTTCCTGGGCTTCTTCAGCATGCATGAGAAAGAGACGGCCGTTGCGGTTGAGCGAATTCCCTGGGGCAAACCTTCTTTCGGGCTGAACACGACGCTGCTGCTAAGCTGGGGCATTTGCATTGGGGGCTACGACATTCTTCTTGGGTCACTCATTGGAGTAGTGACCCTTGGTTCCACAGTCATAACAAGTCACTTGCGACTTGTCCTTCGCTGCAACAGGCACAACATTGCTCCTAGTCCTTGGGGCAGTGTTGGTGTTGGTGGCGGCATTGTTGTTGTTGAACTTGGGTGGTGCACGGTTGAAATTTCTAGAGTTGTCGGGGTTGTTGTGGTTTCCTCCAGGCCTTGGATTTCCACGGTTGGGATAGGTCGGATGGTTCATCGGGGTCTGTGGGCTCTCGGGGCAAATCCTGGAGATGGGTTGGGGCGATACTTTGGGGTATGGTGGGTTCCTGGTTGATGCATCATGCGACGCTTGCGGTTCTCATTGGCTTGGTTGATCTTTCCTTCCATCTGAATGGCAGAGTCGACAAGGGCTTCAATATCAGCAAAGGGTATATTGACCAACACTGTCTGCATCTCATCATGCAAAGCATTCAATAATCTTTCATTCTTCTTGGCTTCAGTGTCGATCTCATCCGGGGAATACCTAGCTAATGACAAGAATTTGTCACGGTATTCCACTACAGTCATCCTTCCTTGCTTCAGTTCTCTGAATTCATCTCTCATCCTCTTGATCAAACCCGGTGGCACATGGGTTCTGCTGAACTTGACCTTGAATTCATCCCAGGTCATCATCTGACCTCCGGTCATTGCACGAACGTTATTCCACCATGCTATTGCATCTCCGTCTAGATAGTGGGTGGCGAACAGAACTTTCTCGTTAGCTTCCATTCCGGCGACTTCCAGATTGTTCTCCATTGTTTGCAGCCAATCATCTGCATCTAGGGGTTCCTCTGACTTAGTGAAAATGGGTGGGTTGGTGTTCTGGAAATTCTTGAGCTTAGATCCATGGTTGTCCTGATTTCTTTGGACTTGATTGTTGTTGGCCATCTGAGCTATGTGCTGAAGGGTGGCTAAGTTGGCTTGACGTTCTGCTCTTTCAGCTTCGTGGTCAAAAACCAACATTTGCAGGATCTGCAACATCGGGTCCGGGGATGAACCACTTCCTCCGTGAGGCATCTGAAGATTGAGATAGATCATGAGAAAAGAGGGAAATTTCTAAGGTTCCGGGACTTTGAAAAGTTTTTAAAGTTTGACTCAGATTTTCTAGCAACTTGCTTTTCATTCATTCATAGCACACGATACAACACACACCACAACAAAGGAAAACAGATGGTTTTAAGAACCATTCTGGAAACTACGATACAGTGGGACCGAATACAGCTCACTAACGCTAGTTCTCAAGTGCTACTACTCCTTGGAGTCGGTGTACTCATCATCCTCATCATCATCATCGTCATCGATGAAGGCAAAATACTCCTCATCAGTGAAGAAGTCCATGGCTTGATCCTCCAGAAAGTCATCATCATCGCTGAGATAGGAGTAGGGTTCTCCACGAAGGTCTTCTCCGGCATTCTCCCTTTCCTCCAACTGCATGTCTCTCTCGTGGATGGTCTCTTCCAAATCCGTGATACGGTGGCGAAGACGGGCAATGATGCGCTCCTTCTTGCCGAGCTGATGGCGACGAGACTTGCGATCCTTCACTAGCATGGCGAGGGTCTGATCCTTCTTCTAGGCGATGGCGGACTTGTGGTTGGAGTAGTCACGGGCATTGTCCAACTCCTGCTGACAATCATACATCATGAAGCTAAGGTGGTCCAACTGAGTCTTCAGCTCGGGGTGATGTGGGGCTTCCAGTGGTTGTACCATAGCATCACGCCTTGGATAGAACTCAAAGCGGGTACCCTTGATCTGATTGATACTCTGCCCACATAGACGGGCAAGAGCTTCCTGCATGGCCCTGGCAAGTCCATGGAGCTAGTTGTTCTCTCTTAAGGTGAATTGAACTCCCTCTACAGTGGGAGGTTCAATCTTTCCTCGGAGACTTGCAACAACTAGCCATTGCAGATCTTCTCCTTCCTGATCATTGAGCTGAGCTCCGAAGAACTCGGGATGCGGATGCTCCAGAAGTTCCGACAGCTGGTCCAGGTCACGCTCAAAGATGAGTTCTCCTCCATTCCCCAACTGATAAAACTTGATGTACTTCACGTCCATCTATAAGAATATAGGATGAGTAAGTTAGTAAAGTGATCAAGTGTGTCAAATTTTATGTATTTTGCAAGAGTTTTTGAGGAACATGAATTTTCATGAAAGAATCCAAGTGATAAGAATGAGAATAATTTTTATAAATACTCGCTTCCTTTGGTTTTGAAACTAAGTTTTTGATGCAGGCGTCCATTCTAACTAGGGTCTCCTATGGTCAGGATGACTCTGATACCAACTTGTCAACACCCGGATTTTTAATTCCAGATGCCTGTTATGCCATACATCGCAATCCCAGGATTGCCATTTTTGCGAGACATAACAGGTTTGGATATCACAGTACATCATCCATTACAAACCATACATAAGGTCTTACACAAATAAGGATCTCATGATCCAGTTCTTAATACAACTCAAACAGCGAAATAACGTAATAGTAACGATAGCGTAGGACAAGCTCCATCTTCGGGGTCACAGGCAATGCTGACGATGGGAGATGATCCTAGTTGTCGAAACCTTTCTGTGGTCCATCATCCTGGTACTCCTCTTCATAGTCTGGCCACGGGAATAGCTAGGGACAAAGCCATGAGTACTCTTTAAGTACTCGAAACTAATACTAACAAGTTAAGGGGGTTTTTGTAGTAGGACACTAAGCTCTAGGGTTGTTTTGCAAAAAGCCAGATTTACCTCTACTAAGTTCAGAAGCAAATAAAACTAGTTGAAAGTTTTATAACACCTAAGTAGAAACTTGAATTTCATATCACAACCCTGTTGTGGTCAAGTCAAAGTCATAATTCCTTTCACCAGCCATTTTGAAAACATCTGACGGGGGAACAGTATGGTCACTCCAACTGTCCATAATCACGGACGCGGCTATTCGAATAGTTTGACACTCTGCAGAGATTGTACACTTTCACCACAACATTCGATACATCCATCAGGAACAATCCTGAATTTACCATACTCAGTATGTGGATAATCAATCCTAACCTTTCAATTACACGCCCTAGTATAGGCACCTCTCCTGTGAGTTTGGCTTCCCAACCATGACCAACTATCATCTTGGGTACTGCACAGGTGGACAATCTTCACAAGGTAGCCTCAGCTCAGACCTTGGCCGCGAGGAAACCCATACTAAAGTATATAAATTTTCAGTCAAGCCCTACCCAATTTTCGGGTATTGTGGTTGTACGGTAAAATTGGAATGGTATCGCATCCAGACAACCATCAGTTTTATCAAGGGCTAAGGCTCATGCCTCAACATTTTTATCACCAAAATCATCTGGTGTTCGAGAACACATGTCAAAACATTTCAGTAGAATGACTCATCATTCTAAGGTTTTCATAACCCTTTTCACCAAGTATTCCCATCTAAGGTATTGTGGTTGTACGGTAAAATTGGAATGGTATCGCATCCAGACAACAATCAGTTTTATCAAGGGCTAAGGCTCATGCCTCAACATTTTCATCACCAAAATCATCTGGTGTTCGAGAACACATGTCAAAACATTTCAGTAGAATGACTCATCATTCTAAGGTTTTCATAACCCTTTTCACCAAGTATTCCCATCTAAGGTTGATCAAGTTTTATGCTTAGCACTAGCATATACAAGTCGGGGTAAGTACTAATAAGGGGTGGTAAAAAAGTGGAGATTTGCTAAGTTCAATCTCATGCCTTAGGATGACATCAAGATTATCTAACTTAGGCCAAATTTAATGCTCTTTATGCTACCTTCAATTATCTTTTTAGAATCTACAAGTCAATTAAGTAAACTCTAAAAGAAAGTTTTGATAAAGAAATAAGTATAAATCTTGTAAGTAAAACTAGGATTGGGTATCATCAAATGTGTCTAACCAAGCATGCTTAATGCATTGCATATGTCATCTAACTTTCATAGTTGCAAGTGTTAACTTGCACGGTTTCAAGTGTTGGCTTACATAGATATCAGTATAAGCTTGCATAGGTCAACATGGGTAATAAGTCTTGCATAGGTAAAGTATCTTGCAAGTGTTAGCTTGCCTTGATCAGAGCAGTGGTTGAAGTTCTCCTCGCCTTCTTCCTCGTAGTATCCTCCTTCCTCCTCGTATCCTTGGTAGGTACTAGCGTCTATAAATAAATACGAGGTACACAATCACCAAACAATACTTAACTATTTTCAATCATCACACAAAGGTGTACTATGGATGATCTAGCATCATCACTAACATTACAAGATTAAAGCATTTGTCTTGTTTATTTTAATTTGAGAAAAGTAATTTCTACTCATTGAAAAACTACTTAAGATTTAATATTCTCCAACTCAAACATGGGATCATGTTGACACATGTCATCACCACATATTTCAGTCCATGGGAATGTGATTTAAAGTGGTGTCACAATTTAATAAGGTTTAACCTTTTATTTTAAATAAATAAAGTGACTAGAAATGCCTATGTGGCATTCTTTTATTACTTGAACATTATTACTGTAAGTAAACCCATATGTTTTTATTTATTCTGAAAGGTATGAACAAATATGATTTTTGGGAGCTGGAATCAACTCAAAAGCTCTTATGGTTGAATTTTGAAAAATGTTTGAATGCAGAAAATCTTCTGACTTGTTATTTTTACCAAGGTTGATCTACAGATCCAAATGATTTGAATCCAACAGGATTGGATTAAGCATTTCAGTACCTTTCTAACAAAATTGGTATCATGCAATTTGGTTCATTCAATCGAGCTGGGTTGATTTTTGAATCTATGTACAGAACTGTGTTTGAATTAAAATGGAAAAATCTAAATTCAAACTGTTGGGTTGCGCGGGAGACGCTAATGGGCCGGCCCAGTGTCACTCCACAGCAGGGCTCAGATGACAGGGAGGGTCTACCAGTCAGCGGCTCATAACGCGCGAAGCGGTACGGGGCTATGTGGGACGTTGGATTAGAGTGGAGATCAACGGCTGGGGATCGTCGTCGACGACGGACCTGTCGCCGGTGAGATCTAACCCTAGCGGCTCGGTGGGGGTGCATAGGGGACGTACCAGGGCTCCAGCGACGACGGCAAGGCGGGCAAACGAATGGGTGGTCGACGGCGAGCTCAGGGACGGTCGAGGCAGCTCCGAGGGTGGTCGCAATCAGCGGCGCCCTTCTCCTCTAGAGGCGGCCTGCTCCGGTACAATTCCGGCGAGCTGCTTCTCCCCGTGCTCCGGCTAGAGGTGTGGGACGATCAGTGAGGTGAGGAGAGTGGAATGGTGTGCTGCAAACGACTGGGAGTGGCCTCCTTTTATAGGCTTGACGGCGAGACCGAGAGGGATGGGCAGGCAATGGTGGCGACAGGGTACGGGCTGCTAGAGTCATGGCTGAGGGTAGCGATCAACGCGCGGTCTCCTGGCGGTTCTCTAGGACTTCAATTCGGGCTTAGGGGCGGTGGTATTTGGTCTGGAACATGCGGTGCTCTGCGAGGTACCGACGGCGAACTTCACGGCGTGCGGCGGCTACGGGGTACGGTCGAGGAATCGAGCATGTCTAGTGGTCTCCTGGGATGGTGGGGTTCATGCTGGCGGGCGGCAAGGGCTCGAGGTGGTCGGGTTGAGCGGGAACGGCGAGTGCATGGTGGTGCGCGTTGGCATGGTCGACAACGTCGCGGGCACGGCGTTCCTGGCGGTTCCTATCTTTGTCTTCGAGCTAGGGCTGGTCAAGAGGGGCGGTGAGGCATGGGAAGCATGCCAGACAAGGTGGGTGCAGCTAGTTCTTCCTCTAGCTTGTTGTCCACATTGGGGTGGCAAGGTGAGGCTCGGCCTGCTCACTATTGATGGCAAGGCAAGCTCACAGTGGTGCTAGAGGTTGCTAACTAAGCTAGATGATCTAATAAATGTTTGTTGTGAGCTAGAGAGGGAACAAGTTTGGCCAATTCACTGCTCACAATAGTATTTGATGTTTGTTTGATTTGAATCTGCGAGGTGTTTGATGAAATGGCCACAAGAACTTGAATTTTGAATTTTGCAAAGATTTTTGGTGGGTGTGCTAGGCATGAACTTGAGATTCTGTGGGTGCTTGGGTTTTGAAAATTGAGCTTGTTTGAGTGTTTTTGAAATAGTGGGATCTTCCCATATGAGATAGATTCAATTTTAAACTGTCATTTAAACTTAGCATTTGAATGTTTTTGGAAGATCACAAAGTGGGCCTTGGTACCTTATTATGTGTGCTAACAAGGGGTGAAAAGATCCACAATTGTTTCTATTAAGTTTTGAGTGCTAGGAATAGCCAAAGTAGGCATGATAGTTAATTTGGCAAAAATGACCATTCACTTCATTTATTCATTTTGAGTTGTTTTTCTTTGGAAAAAGTTTGGGCATGATTTAGATGATGTTTATTTCACCTAAGAATCATTTTACAAGCAATGAATCACAGAACCATGGCAATTTAAAAGAACTCCCAATTTAAATACACATACATATGAATGCTTTCATATTTTGAGATGAGAAAGTTTTTTGTTAACCCTAAATTTGATGATTAGAGTTGTTGATCCATGTTTAATATTTTTGGGATGTTACAAAAAGACTCCTGATTTCTTGCAGGTTATCCATATATGACTGTTTACTGGATTCAGTTACGGTGTTTCCTTCTCCCGGTGGACCAAGATGAGTGCATGGTTACTAGATGCAATTGACATCTGATGGTTGCACAAGATATCTTCTACCGGGCTACTTGGCAGCCTATTAATATTTTACATGATGTTTAGTATTAGCACTTAGCTATTTTTCGATGGTTAATATTTGTATTGACCCTCTCTGATCCATGAGTTGTAAATTTTGGAATTCTGAATTTTTTTAATAAAAGGATGTGTACATCAATTGATGCAAAGCCTGGGGTAATAATTCCCCATTTCAAGAATAACTGATTGAGAACACTAACAAAGAAGGTATAGCTAGCAAACACATTGATATACAATAACACAATGGTGATTATATAGAGTAAGAGAAAACAGGTACAACAAAATAAAAATTGCACTTGAAGTTAGTTGGCTGGAAGCAGATTGTCGTGGAAAACCACGCCGATACCATCGTGAGAGCGATATTTAGGGCAGAGGGCAGCGACATAGGCTGAATCAGGGACAAGATTGTTACACATGAGTTACCTAGGTTTGGCCCCTCACGCTGGAGGTAAAAACCTACTCCTGCTTTGTTGTATTGCTTGTATATAGAATTACAAGATTCCGACGCTAAGGCAATTGTGCTTAGCCGGCAGATTCTAGTTCTATGCGATCTTTTCATTAGCTATTTATTCTCTCTATGGTCTTTCCTAGGCCAGCTTTATATACATAGCCATCCTAGGGTTTAGAAGTCTTCATGTGGACACAGAAGTTGGAGTCCTAATAGAAACTGACTAAGTTCTACTTCAAGATTCTAGTCTCTAATTCATCTGTGACTCCCCTGAACCGATCTATCATTGGGCCTTAGACGGATCAGGTCTTGTTGTCCGCATAAGCCCATCAGGGGGCAACCATGAGCCTTCCACACCTACTGGCTAACTTTTAGATGAGCATAACCAAGTTGTCATATCTCCGACACAGCTGTAGTACCCAATGAGAATACCTCTATGAATCCAAAGCAAAATCCAGAGAAACCAAGTACCATGCTGACTATGCCCATCTCTAATTAGTTGTGAAGACCTAAAAATCTAGTCCAAAATTAAACGCATGAAGAAGTAAATGAAGGATTACTATGGCTTATAACTCTCTTTTACAAATATCCTATTCAATGTGGATGTCATGGACATATCCCCTATGTGTATTGCATTATAAAATTGCAGTATCATGGTGTGACTGACAATTCATCTTCGTATTGATCACTTGAATACCACTTAATTACCGTTCATAGGAGCCTATTTTGTTCGCATATACTAGTGCATTTAGTTAATTGGTTGATGGATGTTCACTTAGTGGAAGACCATGATCTGTTTCGATGGGATCTAACTTATTCCCATATTTTCTCTGTCAAATCAATGTAATTAGACTTAATGAATGGACACACAAGGCTCCTGCATAAGTAATACCACGAAAAATTAGAATTTTCATGTGGTTCCTAAACCGCAAAGTTCATTTAACAAAAGATAACTTAGAAAAAAGAAATTGGCATGGATACAAAAAGTTGTTGTTTTTGTGATAAAGAGGAAACGATTCACTCATTTATTTATTGATTATCCCCCTACAAAATTGTGTGGTGCATTGTTAACATGGCTTATAATCTTGCACCCCCAAAGAACATTAATAATTCCTTTGGAAATTGGCTTCATGGGGTGGATAAGAGAGAGAAAGTTCAAATACAAGTGGATGTTTGCGCTTTTTTGTGGGCTATATGGAATATTCAGAATGATTTAACTTTTAACCGAGCTTCAAACTCATATTTTATGCAGGTTATTCTATTAACCACATAGCGTATCTGTATGTGGTCTTTCCTTCAGCCGGCGGAGCACAGACTTGCCATGAATATTGGGTGCAACCGTTTGGAAATGATCGCACATAAATTATTTAGCCGATGCAGTTGGCATTTTGATATTAGGATCTCATGCTGACGCGTATGTTTTTAATTCTTGCTTTCTTTAGATGGTTGGTGCATGTATCAACTCTCTGCGACCCATGAGCTGAGATTTTTTTGAACTTGTTGTAATAAATTCAAGAAGTTAATAAAGGCTATATGCATCAGTCAATGCAGAGGCCGGGCCTTTTTCCCCTTTTCGAAAAAAGCGGTCGGACCCTACTAACCTTGTGATCACAAGTCGAGGTTGTTGAGGAGGATGAATGTGGATTCATCGCCAGCGGGAGTGGATGCCGAGGCAGGAGGCAAGGATGCGGCCCCGTGGAGGAGGCAAGGATGCAGTTAGTGATGATCGCAACAACTAGATGGGGAGGCGGCGCCCCTGACATTGGTGGAAGAGCAGTGCATGGCATTATAAGTTTGTAGGATGGCCAAGGGCGTCCGCGAGTGTTCCTCAGAAAGAGCCGTCGTTTTATCTCGCCGATATCCTTAGGGAGCTCCTCCTCGTCCCTGGAGGCGACCGACAAGCAACAACCTAGGTGAGAGGATGGGAGGGGAAGGGATTAGGTCCGGGCGGCTATGTATGGGGGTGGTGGGGGGAAGTGATAGAGGGCTAGGGCTTCAGACTATATATGCATCGGTAAGTAGGTCTTTTGGACTAGTTCAATTTGCATACAGGTACAAATTTTACTCATGTCCGAAGTTACTGGCAGCGTTTTTTATTGTTGATTGTTGCCGATATGGGTGAAGCCGACTTTTTTGCTGCGCTGTTTAGCTCCTGCCGCTCGTCCAAGCTGTTCATGCAGAAAAAAAAAGTCTTAGCACCCGATGGTAGATGTTGCGTCGATGCATACCATAATTATGGGCTCGACAGGAAATAGAGGATAACGGCTGGGAAATCGACCCTAGCATCTCTTCTTAGCGTGTGCATTGTATATGCCCTTAGTCCCCCAATCAGTGTCAAGTTTCATGAATCTTCAAAAGAAAAATAATTTCAAGCACTCACATAAAAAGGTTCAAATAATCACCGAAGATGCGTCTCTATTGATAAAGATATCGTCCCGAGATGGAAGATTCCTTCTAGCTTGGTGAAACACATACCGGGTAAATGCCACGAGCCATTTAAACTGGTGTTTACATTAGAGACGTTCAATTTAGGTGCTAATGACACTTTAAAGCATCATTACAGCAATGTAGAGTCGCCTCTATAGAGCGTCCTAGAAGCGTCTTCTTATGCACCGTCTCAAAATCTGTATGGACGCATTAGAAACGTGTTTAGAGGGCATGAGACGTTTATAAAGCGTGGATATCCTTCTAAAGACGTTTTGTTGGATGCCAGACCATGTCGTCCCTATGGTGCATTTTGACGTCCTTAAGAATCTTAAAGACGTTTTTTTTTGTTTACCTAAATCATTTTTTATGGTTCTTATCAAAATGTTGCTTCCCATCAAGGATAATCATATCTACATGCTATCACAGACCATTACATTGCAGAAAAATACAGTGTATTATGTGGAGAAACTTAAGTTTATTTCTTCAAAACAACACTACTTTACAGTGAGATGTACATTTGTGGAAGAGTTACAGCCTTGACCAGATGAAATACTCGAAACCTTTATATATTCTACAACAGTACCTTTACAGTGAACTGTACATTTCTGAAAGAATTACAAACTTGACCAGACAAAACCCTCCACGTCTCTCTATATTTTTCTAACTAGCAGCCTGAACACAGTCTATAAGCTTGTGAAGGAGAAAATGGTACATCAGCTCCCCACCGCCATTACTGTAGAGCATCCTTACAGTCTTCTGCTGTGTTCGCTTGAAAAATCTACACACAAAATGACGCTACAGAAAAAGTCAACAGAAAGATATATAAATTAAATTTCGCTAGAAAGTTCCACAGTTGTCATACTATGAGGGCAGTATCCATATAAATATATAATGTAGCACCATGTCCCATATTTCGATTTTAGCATCTGGTTTGCATAAAGGTGCAGACCTACGGCATGAAAAAATTGCCGTAGACGTGCGCAGAAAAATATCATTGCTAACAACTCAGGCTTTAACATCACAAATAGAAATGTTGCAGAATATGTGACAATATAAGAGATGAGAGCTAAAAATGCACTTAACAACTAGTAGTCCTTTTGAACAGCAATCTAGTGCCACGCTCATTCACAAGTGTAGAAAACTGAATAAAAGTATTTCTTACTGAATATACCAAACTAAGGATTCAACTTGTGAAGCACGAGTCAAATCTCTATTGAAGGCTAGGGGCAGAGAGCAATACTTGATTTTCTACTTTATAAATAAACCTTCCGAAGATTACATATGTTCCTGCACTGCTAGATAAATCAGATTTTGAAAGAATAGATAACTACCCGCGGTGTCAGAAGAAAACAAAATGGATTACCTTGAAAATGGTTTGCAAGAGTGCAGCATGTTGAAGTACTAATTCTTGATGCCATAATACTTTGATTATATTAGTCACTCGCGACAAAATCTAAGTGAAATTGTCCTGAAAAAATTGAAAAGCAGCAATATATGTAAATTTTACTCAAATCTAACCTAGTTATATATACCAGCAAAATAAAATAAACACAATACATGTGTGTATTCTCATTCAGTTTGGAGAAATAGCTATCTGAACCAAAATCATGCATTCTTACAGAAGAGCAGGCAAACTCATACTACAAGAATTAGCTCTACACATCCGATACAAAACATTTACCATGCAGTCCATCAATGCAAGCCAGGCGTACGAATGCCATACACCACAATTGCAAATTCATACACCACGCAGATCTGACAACAAGAAAACCACATATTAGAGAGCTGGTAGGAAGGATGCTGCTCGGGTCTCCCTCAGAATCGCGCAACAACTAGGGGATCTTGGGGAAACTTTGTGCCTTTAGGGGAATGAACATGGTTAATAGAGGAGGACGCCGGGAAGATTTCGCCAGCCAAGAGCGCTGGGATGGCTGGCGGCGGCGGCAACCTTACCAGCGAAGACCGCCGGGATCCTCTCCTAGGGGCAACAACCTTGACAGCTCGAAGATTTATCTTTCTTCCACCAGCGAAGACCGCCGGGAGGAAGGGACGGCAACCGGCGGCGGCAACATCCCTTAATAATCTTCTAGGGATGGAGGATTTCCGTTTCTTTCTTTCTAGGGGACTCGGCCTTGTTTTTTCTTTGAGGGCTGTTGGGATCGAGGGAAGGAGATTAGGGTGGGCAAGAGGCCCAGATTAATGGGTACGTGAGGAGATTAGAGACGATGCGTGTAACGTGTCAAGGAACGTCTCTACGTGCCGCACTCGATTCCATCTAAAGACGAACTTTAAAGCGTCGAACTTTGAATGTCTTTATGTGATGTTTTTGTTGTAGTGGATGGGGATTGACTAAAGAAATAAAGTAATGGTGCCAATCTCAAGGAGGGTCTCTATATGTCTCCACAGACCAAGAGAATCTTGTTGATGAGTTGACTTTCAAAAAAGTACCTCTATGATAATAAGTTTGGTTATAGTGAGGATAACTTTACTAGTAGTAACTAAGAATCCAAATCAGCATTTCTGCTTATATGACAATGATTTAATGAAGAGAGAGATTGATTGAGTAACTAGCTATGTTGTTGTAACATCACACATACCGAGAAGAAGTGTGTCTATAATCTAATTAATGTGCCATTGTATGTTACCACCTCTAAGTTATTTTTTACTATGAAGGTACTACCTCTATCCCAGTTTATAAGACTTACGCGTATATCTAGATTGTCCGCATGAACTATATAATATGAATTACATAATATAAAAATTATATCATTAGAAAATATAACATTTGAAGTTTCTAATAATATAGTTTTTATCTTATGTACCTCATGCTAAGTTGGTTAATTTGTCAACCTAGAAATACGCGTAAGTCTTATAAACTGAGACGGAGGGAGTAATAACTTAGATTAGTAACATATATTGATTTATTTTATTGATTTCTTCATACATTTATTTTCATACTATATAGATATGCCATTATAGGTATTGACACATTTTTGTATAAATTCGATCAAACATGGAAAAGTTTGACTTAGAACAAACATATAACTTCAATTATCTTGAAGAGAAAGTATTAAACAAGAAAAAATAGAGTGCTATCAGATTTAGTGCCAACCTCCTCATTATATATAACATTTAGCGTGGTTTAGCGTGGTTCAGCACCGCTATAGCACTCTATTTCTTGATTAGCGATGTACTCCTTCCGTCCTAAAATAAATGACTTGAGTTTGGCTAAATTCGTATTATCTAGACATGTTTTAGTATATAGGTACATCTGAATTTAGATAAATTGAAGTCACTTATTTTGGGACGGAGGGAGTAGTTTTGAGCTCCACATTCACAATAGTGACATGCTATAGCAGTACTATTTTTTCGTTCATATTAAGAGCTTAGTGTTTTGCTTGAAGCGATCCCATAGCTCATGGTCTAAAAGAGACTTTTTATTTCCCTATTTTAGAGCATGCTAGGATTAGATTTCTTCCTCCTCTCGTAAGCATAACATCATGATGTTTGGTTGGGTTTATTTGTGGTTTTTAGCTTTCGGCTTATAAGTCATAAAAGTACCTATATATATGTATTTTTAATTTTGGCTTTTGGCTTATTCTACATATAATACAGTTAAAAGCTAGAAGCTAAAACCAAGTATTTTTGTGGCTTATAAGACAGAAATACAAAAGTTAGATTTAATCCCAACCAAACAACCCTAAGCGCATCACCGGTTCCTTTTGTTACAAATACTAGCAAAAAGTGTTCACCAGAAAGACTTGATCCAATTCGCATGGAAAATTTTCTATTTTGCCTCGTGAGATTGGTCTCTAGCTGACCATTTTTCTTATCTTGGCCAAACCTATCCACACCGGTTACATAGCTACGCCACAACTTAAATATTATTTTAACTATCTATATTACATGATAATTATATTCTAAAATATAATATTCTGACAGTAGTAGTGACTTTTGCATCTCCCTCCTCAAGACTACTCCCTCCGTCCATAAATAAGTGGACGTTTAGAAATTTTAAGACAAATTATGGGATGGAGTAGAAAGTGCATTAGGATTGTGTTAGCCATGTTCTCTTTCATCTTTAATTCTTTCACCTCTAATGAGGTAAATATATACTATATTAAATAAAGAGACCATTTGCTAAATGTTATTGGATTTGATTTTTGTGAAGCAATTATTTCTACTTTAAAGTGCATTGGAAGGGTAGAAATACACTCTTTTGTGGATAATTTTTGAACCCACACATACACTTATTTGTGGACAGAGGGAGTAGAGGGCAGAGCCTCGTCATGTCTATAACCCTCCTGCGCTTCCTCGCTTTTTTATTTTCCGTTCACCTTCCGACGCCTCCACCACAAGCCCATCACCATGTCAACCGTTGCGCTTGCTCGTCACAAGCATTGCCGTTTCCATTGTATCTTATTGAGATCCTGTTGTTTGTCTTGTTAATAATCAATCTGTCAAAATATATAAACTGGTCTATTTTTGTGTAAGGAAGCAAGCTGATACTATTAAATTTACACCCCTCAGCAGGGGCTGGGCTCGAGCCAGCAACGAGACAACGACGCCGGTCAAACGATCTATTTCTACGTTTGACGTTTTTTTGGTTTTAAGGTTATGGCTGGCAGAAGCTGTGAACCACGTGGCTCGTACTAAGCTTGACCAGACCAATGGATCAAACTGAGTCCAAGTCCAAGTGACGGCGATGCGTGCAGGCGAATGAACATACAAACAAGTAAACTTTTTTTTACCAATCATATCTACAGGTTGCGTTGATAGGCAATTTGGTGTTTGATGAGAGGGTAAAAAAGCGCAAAAAAAACGACAAGATACAATCCATTCTTAAATATAGATATAGACTAGTATAACCATTCAGCTGGAGAAAATTAGAATAGTCTCAAAACAAAACAAAGCTTCAGAACTCTGTTTTGATTTCGTCATGGAGCCCAACCAACCAAGAAATTAACAATTCAATTGAAACAACAAAAGGTGTGACATCTCAAATACTATAACTTGCTAAACCAACAGCAAAACCTCTGAAAATTCGTTATTTGGGACGAACGAGGATAGACACTCAAGTTTTGATCTTGGCGTCCATCCTGAGAGCTGCCACCTTGGCCTTGAGCGGGCTCACCGATGCCGAAAGCCGTACAGCCTGAGCACCTGGTTGGTCTTTTAGTATCGGGAGAAATATTTGTCGGTTTTCTGGCACCAACGGGGTGACGCCTGAGCGTGCGGTCATGTCCTTTTGAGAGGCGTTGGATGTACCCCTTCTCCACTCAGCGTATCGAGGGAAACCCTAGGACCTGTCCGGCTAACAACATCATCAACGTTGCATTCCTTCTTAAAGGTATTGCTTGGTATGCGGCGTTCCGGAGTTCTAGGAGCATTGTGGGACTTCGTCAGAGGGTGCAGCGATTCCGAACCATCTTTGTTTCATCGAGCGGCTGTTGTTGGCATTTTTCTCTCTTTTATTTCTTATTTTTTATTTGATTGTGCTGAGGCCCCGGTAGATATATCAGGTGATTGCTGTGCGGGGCGAAAGCCTATTATAAGGAAACTATTTGAACATTGACCAAGTTTGTACTACACCGATTTATTTCATTGAATGCTTCGTGCATATATTTTCGTACTATATAGATATTGACACACTTTTGTACAAACCCGATCAAACACAGAGATGACTTAGGCCTATAACTTCAATTATTTTAGAATAGGGAGTATTAAACAAGGGAAAATAGCATGCGTTCAGATTTAGTGCCGACCTCCTCCAGATGTTATATATGCTATTTAACGTGGTTTAGCGTGGTTCCGCGATGCTATAGCACTCTATTTTGTGATTAGCCAGAGCTCCAGATTCGCAATAGTGACGATAAACCAATGCTATAACACGCTATTTTTTGATTGATATTCCACTCGGATTTCCACGACGGTGTTTTCAAACCTCCCCGGTGACCACAAGCACCCATCCGACCCCCAACTTAAGCCTACCCATGGCATCTGCCGTGACACCACCACGACAGTTGGCGCCCACCGTGGGGCTGAAGCAGGTGCTTGATGGAGTCTTCATCCGGACGGGCAACATCATCGCCAAGACCGGCGAGCGCGTCTACTCCGGCATCATCTAGAGGTTTGGAGCACTCAACTTCGTCAGCGACAACGCGGGATGTTTCGGAACCAAGCCGTTCCCTAGGGACGGTCGTTTCGTCAAGTTCGGCGAGCACCATGTCTACGTCGCGGTGCGCGTGGAACGCGCGTACCCCGAGCGCGTCGTCCTAGCGCCAGATCCACCAGCGATTCCTGTCGCTAGGAAACTTCACCAACTCGTCCCCATGGAGGTAATGATGACAGCCCCAAACCCCGCAGCTCCCCCAATAGTTCCAGTAGTGAATGAGAACGCAAAGGAAGGAAATCATGAGGAAACGCCAAGGGCTGCGAGGACAGCAAAGGCACCACTGGAAAAATCAGAGAACGTAGCCTGGAGTAAGAGGGCTAAGGAACTGCAGGAAACGATAGACAAGTTGGCAGAACCAGTGGCAAAAGCAACTGACCCGACACGAGTGCAAGCCGAGTTGGAGGAAGCCAGGATAAAGGTCCTGGAGAAAGCAAAGGAATTAGCACAGTTACAGCAGGACGTGGATATCACCATCCGAGAGCTTAACTCGACAAATCGAGTCAAGGGCGCAAAGACCCGGCTTGATGCAACGAGATTGAGAGGAAGGAACCTCAACGAGGAGATGGCAGATGCGACGTCAAAAAATAACGCCAGAGAACAGCAATGAAACAGCCATGCGGCCAACATATAACACAGCAGCAGAAGCAGCAATGGCAGAATTACCCCACTTGGAGGGAGATGCAAAGAAAAGGCAACAAGAACGAGTCAATGAACTGGTGAAAGCAGCTAGCATGCTGAATGAAGCGTATTACAGAGCAAATCCGGGTATAGCAGGAAGGTCACACCTGGTTCACTCGGCGACTCCTGTCCCGGCAAGATCGGCAGGGCACACAACATCATCACCCAGAGCGGCGCCTAGGCCAAGGAAGGAAAAAAGTGTAGATTCTGGAAGAAACAAGCAGATGGTCGCCTATGATCCGGCAGTGGTTCAAGGAAACCCGGCACATGCACAGGGGGCAAGAAGGAATAATGCCCAAGGAAATGAAAACCAGGAGAATGCAGGCCAAGAAAGGCAAGAAGGGCAAAGAAATGACAACAGAGGGCAGAATTTTGCGCCTCATGCTAGGCGCGGAACTCACTCGGCAGGAGGTGGAAATCCAGCGCCGAATAACGCACTTCGACTGAAAAGGAGACAACAAAGCGCGGAAAGGCATTTCGTACCTGCCAACGACGCAAATAAGTATAATGATGGTTACTCGGCCATGGTGAATGACGGATATGAACTGTTGGATCACGCATATCAGGTAATGGGAGCAAGACTCGGAGGCAGGAACCTTCAGCCGGATGATGCAAGGCTGAAGCTTGACCAAATAAAAATGGCAGAGATAATTGAATTGCAAGGCCCGCATGGTTCACCGTGCTTTGGCCCAAGGATCATGAAGGATCCACCGGTGCCAAATTTCCAGCTGGCCAGAGGGACAAAAACGTATGATGGAAGCACTAAACCAGAGGACTGGCTCATAGATTATGGAACAACTATGAAGATCGCGCAGGGAAATTTGAGATGGGCAGTACGGTTATGTGCCGTAGATGCTGGAAGGACCAGCTTGGGTGTGGTTGAATAATTTGCCACCCGGAAGCATTAACAGTTGGATCGATTTTCACGACGCTTTTGTGAGCAATTTCACGAGCACTTACAATAGGCCGAATCGCCCGCAACAAATAGCGATGTGCAAGCGAAGACCGAATGAAACAGACAGGAAATTCCTCACAAGGTGGTGTACGATGCGCAACTCTTGTGAAGGGGTAATCGAGTCACAGGCCATCGCATGGTTTGCACAAGGATGTAGACATGGAAGTGTGATGTGGCAAAGGTTACAAAGAGATATGCCGGCAAGCCTGGCAGAAACGATAAGAATCGCTGATTCGTATGCGCTAGGAGATCCGACTCAGCCGCTGCTCATGTCGGCAGACGGGATGACTGAGACTCAGATCTATGACGCTGCCGGGTCGCAAAGGCGTCAGGAAAGATCCGAATACAGAAGCAAGAGAAGAGACGAAAGGCCGGATTATAGGTATGGTTCGACTCAGGTCGCGGCCGTGAGTCAGGATCATCCAGATGCTGGAAGCAGTCAGCGACAAAGGACAAGTGAACAACAACAATGGGTGCCAAAGAATGACGGCAAAAAGCCATACGACCAGAGGAAGCAATATCAGGACCGACAGAAATATACCTATGAGATGATGTTGGACCAACCGTGTAAGTTTCACACGCCTAGTCCGAGTAAACCATCCAATCACACAACAAGGCAATGCACTTGGTTTCAGAAAGGAGATAGAGTGGATTCGCCGAATAAGCAGCTCCCACCACCTCCCCCTCCACCACTTACAAGAGGGAATGCTCAGACAATGGGAGCGGACAACAGATATGAAAACAGGCAGCCGAGGTATTAGAATCAAGAAAGAAGAGAAGCTGTGCACCAGGTGCACAATCCAAGAGGTGACGACGCTCATGTCGGTCACGAAACTAGAAATGAGTACAGAGAGCATCACCAGAGCTATGTTGTCTTTGTCATGGAGCCAAATGACAAGAAGAGCCAACAGCGACGAGTGATGGAGGTGAATGCCACGATGCCTGCAATCCCCAAGTATATGCATTGGTCTGAGCAAGAGATAACTTGGAGTATAAAAGATCACTCCAAGATCATGCCAACCCTAGGAGGATATGCTCTAGTTTTGGATCCAACATTCATGGGCCCAGATATCAACGTCAAGTTTTCAAAAGTGCTGATTGATGGTGGCAGTAGCATCAACATCATGTACAAGGACACAATGCTCAAGTTAGGCATTACCATGAACATGCTGGAGCCGACTAAGACCACCTTCCACGGTATTGTGCTGGGATTGTCCTGTGAGCCAATTGGCAAGATCTGGGTCGATGTCCTATTCGGCAACAGAGAGAACTGTCGCACTGAGGCCATAGAGTTTGAGGTAGTAGATTTGGTCAGCTCATATCACGCCTTACTCGGCAGGCCGGCTATAGCAAGATTCATGGCTACTACCCACATTGATTACTTAAAGATGAAGCTGCCAGGCCCATGTGGGGTGATTACAGTTGAAGGGGATTACAAAAGATCTATTGCTTGTGCCTCAGTCGGATCTTCACTGGCCGAGTCACTCATCATAGCACAAGAAAAAAATCAAATGTTGGAGGTGGCAGCATTGGCAAAAGCAGCACAAATGTCCATGCCGACACTCACCAACCTGCATGGCAGTGTGTCATTTCAAGCTACCAAAGAAACCAAGAAGGTACAGGTGGATAAGACTTTCCTAGAGCACACAGTTACCATTGGGGCTGGCCTCACAGACAAATAGGAAAGCGAGCTCACCAGCTTCCTCTGTGAGAATCAAGATATCTTTGCATGGTCCACTCAAGATCTGCAAGGAGTTCCGAGGGAGATGGCTGAGCACTCCCTTCATGTCAGACTAGATGCCAAGCCGGTGAAGCAACCCCTCCGCCGCTTCGCCGAAGATAGGAGGAAAGTGATAGCTACCGAGATTGCCAGACTTTTAGCTGCTGGATTCATCATGGAAGTACTGCACCCGGACTGGTTGTCAAATCCAGTCTTAGTCGAGAAGAAAAAAGATGACCCGAACGTAGCAGTGGTATGGCGCATGTGTATTGATTACACGAACCTCAATAAGGCGTGTCCAAAAGATCCATTTCCCCTGCCACGGATCGATCAAGTCATAGATTCTACTGCTGGGTGTGAGTTTTTGTCGTTTGTGGATGTGTATTCAGGATTTCATCAGATACCACTGATCCAGATGATCAAATAAAGACAGATTTTATCACCCCGTACGGTGCCATTCGGATTGAGAAATGCAGGCGCAACGTATCAAAGATGCATGCAAAAATGCTTGCAAGATCAATTGGACAAAAACGTTCAAGTATACGTCAATGACGTGGTAATAAAAACCAAACAAAGTCATACTCTAATTGAGGACTTGCGTCAAACATTCGCAAACCTGAGAAGATTCCGGATGAAGCTTAACCCGAAAAAATGTACATTTGGTGTCCCGGCTGGCAAGTTACTCGGATTCCTTGTATCTAGCCGATGAATTGAAGTCAATCCGACAAAGATCAGGGCCATCGAAAGAATGGAATTGCCAAAAACCCTTAACGATGTCCAGAAGTTTACTGGATGTCTGGCCTAGTTGAGCAGGTTTGTTAGTCGGCTAGGCGAAAAAGCCCTACCACTATATCAACTAATGAAGAAATCAAACAAATTCACGTAGACACAGCAAGCTGATAGTGCTTTCCACGAATTAAAGAAAATGTTGGCAATAGCACCAATATTAGCATCACCGCTATCCAAAGAGCCAATGTTGCTCTATGTCGCTGCAGCCAACAGAGTTGTAAGTGCAGTAATAGTGGTTGAACGTGAAGAAGGGGGCAAATCAGTCCAAAGACCGATGTATTACTTGAGCGAAGTGCTCTCTGTCTCGAAATAGAATTACCCGCATTATCATAATATGACATATGGGGTATATATGGCAGCAAAGAAGCTGAAACATTATTTTCAAGAACACCCAATCCGGATAATATGCGAGGCACCTATCTCGGATATATTGGGTAGAAAAGATGCCAGCGGCCGAGTCGCAAAATGGGCCATAGAACTGGCGCCATATACTCTACAATATGATAGGCGAGATGCAATAAAGTCTTAGGCTGTTGCAGATTTCTTTGTAGAATGGATGGAAATGTAGTACGAACCACCACTGCCAGATCCGAATTACTGGAAAATGCATTTTGACGGGTCCAAGACGAAAATGGGTCTGGGCGCCGGGATAGTACTCACATCTCCAAAGAGGGATCAACTGAGGTACGTGTTACAGATTCATTTTGCTGCTTCTAACAACGTTGCCGAATATGAAGCACTTGTCCATGGCATCAAAGTAGCCAAGGAGATTGGTATCAAAAGGATCATGTGTTTTGGCGATTCAGATTTGGTGATTCAGCAAGTTTCTGGACATTGGGATGCGCTGGACGCAAATATGGCATTATATCGTTTCCATGTGCAACAAATTTCGGGATATTTCGATGGCTGTGAATTCCATCACGTTCCTAGAGCAGAAAATGAGGCAGCAGAGGTACTATCCAAACTAGGATCATCTCGGCAAGCAATACCACCAGGGGTAGCACTGGAGCACCTCAAGAAACCATCGATCAAGCCGTCACCGGAGTCTGACTCAATCAGGATCACCCCAACGAGTCAGGAGTCAGATGTGGTACCAATGGACATCGACTCAGGGGTAGGTTCGAGTCACTCAGGGACTGACCCGCTTGATTCAGGGGTCGCCGAATCACACTCGGGGACTCCTCGGGTCATGTCGGTAGAGCATATGTTGGTGGAGCCAATGCACATTAATGTTGAAGCAGACCCGGAACCACCGATACCAATATGGGCGCAGCCCATATTCGACTATCTAAAAGATGGGACCTTGCCGAGTGATGAAACGTTGGCAAGGCAAACAGCACGAAGAGCAAAAGCGTACACCATAATCAACAAGGAACTATACAAATGAAGTGTGACGAGTGTACTGCAGCGTTGTATCAGTCCAGAGAAAGGTCAGGAGATCTTATTGGATATTCATCAAGGAGAATGCGGACACCATGCGTCATCAAGAGCATTGGTGGCCAAGGCATTCCGACATGGATTCTATTGGCCAAGCGCATTGGCACAAGCGCAAGAGTTAGTCGGAAGATGCAGTGGTTGTCAACATTATGCATCCAAGTCGCATTTACCAGCGTCTGAATTAAAAACTATACCAATCACTTGGCCTTTTGCGGTGTGGTGCCTAGATATGATAGGACCATTCAAACCAGCAAGAGGAGGCATGCCTCATATTTTGGTCAAGATTGATAAGTTCACCAAGTGGATATAAGTGAAACCAATCAAAAAACTGGACGGCAAAACAACTGTCACATTCTTAAGGGATATAATTCTCAGATACGGTTATCCACACAGTGTGATCACTGATAATGGCACGAACTTTGCCGAAGGAGCTTTTGATCGCTTTTGTGGGAAACACCGAATAAGACTCGATGTAGCATCAATCGCCCATCCAGAATCAAATGGACAAGTTGAATGGGCTAATGGCTTAGTTCTGTCAGGGATAAAACCCCGCTTAATGGAACCACTCCAGAGGTCACCTGGTTGTTGGATAGAGGAATTACCCTCAGTGCTATGGAGTCTAAGAACAACTCTGAATCGATCAACTGGTTATACGCCATTCTTTCTCGTGTATGGGGCAGAAGCAGTTTTGCATGCCGACATAGAATATGACTCGCCAAGAATAATGTAACACCCTCAGGATCGGCCCTATGCAAGTTTCAGCGATCCCCGCCAAACCCGCATAGAAACGATTCAAAGGTGCCCACCAGGCACTTTCGTGCGGGTGGAAAACGAAGTAATATCATTACACAATAGACCGCGATGGAACCCATAGAACAGATATATACAACAGCGACTCAAAGAGTCAAGAATACAGATATACAATACAAAGATCCAAATCACCTTCAAAACGTCTGAAATGCGGACAAGATGCAAATTGAGCTAAGAGCCTCGAAGAATAACCAATGGCGTCCATAACCCCCGCCAAAGCGTTTAAGGGTAACCTCGCTAACGACGTCGATCTCAAAACCGCTTAAACAAAAGGGTGCCGACAAAGGACAAAAAAAAAGAGCTACAAGATCGAGGCCAAGACACAGCGAGACTAGAATTCGGTCCTCGCCTACATAGGTATGGATCAAGCGGCGTACAAGATGCACTAAACAACCTATAGAGACTCAATACGGTTGGCTATCGATAGGGATAAGAAAGACCTATTCGATCCAACCGATGCTAACACCAAACATACCCATCCTGGTGTCTCCCTCAAAACCATTCGAGGAAGTCAACCGAGAACTCACACTGGCGCTTTAATTATTCCGTTATAGTTGCGGCAATTACTAGTCGATATAGATAGCATGAGTCATCCCGATATAATAAGCAGCGGCTTTAGTTAACCATTCGTTATAGTTGTGGTACTTACTAGTCGATACATATAGCATGAGGCATCCCAAAATCCAGCAGTTGTTGGTACTTTTATTTAGCCATTCCGTTGTAGTTGCAATACTTACTAGTCAGATACAATGGTAACAGGTGACAATCCAAAACTATCAGTTGTTGGCACTTTTATTTAGCCATTCCATTATAGTAAAGCTGATTACTAGTCATTATAAAGTCAAATTTATAGCACTACTTTAGTTATAGTTGTCTATGATCGAGATATCGTGCTCCAAGTCGTCATAATCGGACACGGCTTTGAGAAAGTTTCATCCTGCAGGGGGCACAAATAGCAACACGCATTTATCAACCTCGGAAAAACCAAATAAAACCCAACGAGGCATCACGACAAAGAAATCGCAAGATTCATATAATATTTCAGGGCCACCCACCAAGCTACCCACTTCTGAAGTTGGCCGACTCGAGACGGACCAGGAGGTTTGTGACGACAGAAACGATCGGGAACCCGAAAGTGTGACGAGCTTGTCGATCTGCAAACGTGTACCTGGTTCCAAAAGCAGATCTGAGCGCTCCACGCCAATCATAAATAAAGCATAAAGCATGGCATAAGTACATGATAGTAATAAAGCCCCAAACTACTTTGTGGCCCCAAGAAATAAGATATGACTCGGCTCATGCTAAGGGATTCATGGTCCCACATGCGGATAGTGCGAATATTCAAAGAATGTATCAAGTACTCTCGGGGTCCCACGGACACAAGGATGATTAAAAACCAAATAACATCTATTGCCCAATTGCCTCTGCATTATTTACCTACTTCAATTTTAGTTATTAAACTGTAATTAAAGTTATAATCATCTCCAACATAAAGCATATGGCGCCTTCCAACAACTGGTGGTGACGATTACACGCAACAACACTTGAGCAAGCGACTACGATACGCAAGTCCAACTATCTACCAAGCAACAGGTAATAGGATGTGTCCAAGGCAATATAAGGCTGCAAGGGATATCACGGGTACGAAAACTAGAGCATCGCAACACAGATAGAAATAGATCAACAGGAGGAAATAAAGACTAGAAATGTAAAATAGGTAGAAAGGAGAGAATGCTCGCCTGAAAACATTGCCGAAGATTCATCCGAAGATCGGGTTGACTCTCGCATCAACTCATCGGCCTAATCCGCGAGGAAGCAAAGCACTAGGAGAAACACCGGATGCACTATTTAATGCTACGGCAAAAGATCGAGCATGATGCATGTATGATGTATGACATGGCAAAGATGCGATGCAATTAGACAATATTAGGTGGAATCAGGATCCCGGCAAATAAATATTATGGTTCAAGTTGTTTTTCTAACCATCAATATTAAATGTGGATTAGCATGGCAACATGACATAGATGATCTACTTCATAGAGCGGGGGAAACCCTAGACAGGAATCCGAAATACTCTGAGGTTCTATTAGGTGGAAATGAAAAACTATCCATATTCGATATGATGCGAGATGCAAACGGATGTATATAAGGCATATTTAGGTTCAGTGCATTTTCCTGATAAATTTCCATATAAAACACTCAATAAAAGGAGCTATAGATTAAAAGATATGAAAACAAAGGGATTTATAAAACAAAGAAAAGAAAAGACAGGGAACTGGGGTGTAGCGGTGCTTGTTGACAAAGATGAGCTTGTCGGATCAAGAACTAAATCTAGGCTGCAGTGTTTAGTGTTAACACTAACGAAGGCAATAGCACAACAGCAAGACAGAGGAGAAAAGGGGTGTACCGGCGACGGTTTTTGAACTAGGCCCGGCCGGGAAGTGGACCAAGCTACTGACCACCGAAGCTTCCCCTGATCGTTGAACAAGAATTGGTGGGAAACATCTTGACTAAGAAAGAATCTGTTAGGTAGCCAACCTAACACACAAGCTCCTGGATCAAAAGAAGTGCAAAACGAGCTACTCCAGCTCATACTAGGCTGATTAATTCTTAGCATCGGACGTACAAGCTAGCTGTAGATAGGACAAAGAAGAACAGCTGCGCATAAAAAGATCTATCGGAACAACACAATGGATGACGCCAACTTGCTAGGAACATAAAGCACAAGAATCGTCTGAACTGAAGTTTTTGGACAGAAGTAACATGCGAGATGTTGCAAACTTACGGAGATGATTCCAAGAGCGATACGGGTTCGTTTAGAGCAAGGTTTGAAGCATTGTAGAGAGGGATATTCCGAGACGGAATAGGAACGAAGAAATATGCCGTTGATGTATTGCGGTGTCCAGGAGATCGACGGGAAAAGCCTGCACGATTCCAACATGAACTGTCGGACGAACTGCATAGATGACAATTTTTCAGAGAAAATGTTCCAACTTTGCTAGACGATTCCGACTCGCTCCTAGCTCGGTTTGGGGTGATTCTTTTTGCGGAAGAACAAGGGGATCACAGAGATTGTCATAGTTTAAAGATAAGCGCTGGAAGGGGTCTGCCAAGGCCGTGATATTGCTAGGAACAGGTGTGTTACACGCTATTGCTGCTACCGACAACTACTCCAAACACGCCTGCTGGTGCGCGCACGGGCGCGGCGCGTGGTGAGCAACGCAGAGAGCGGGGCAAGCATTGCGGTTAGGGAGTAGGTGGCAATGGCTTTCTCACCTTGGGCCTGGTGGCACGGGGATGCAGCTCGGGGACGGTCGACGGTGCCGGGAGAGGCAGAAGATGCGTACGGTGACCGTGGCGTGCGCGTGTCCTTGGTGTCGAAGGTTACATCGCTGTACTGGCTCCGGGCTCGATTCCTTTCTCCAGGATGTAAGCTCGTCAAGGCGAAGTGCACGATGGCCTAGATTGGACTCGGGGCTGCTCATGTCGACGACGCGATTGAGGCCGGCAGCGGTGTCCTTCTCCGCCACTTGTAGCAGGAAAAGAAGAAGGAGTGGAGGGGGAACTAGCGGCAGAAGGATGCAGAGGGAAAGCAAGGGTTCGGGTGGTCTCGATCCGATCCAGAGGAAGGATGGGGAAAGGGAAAAAGTGGAGGGAGGGCGTAAGGTTGGTGGTGACGCGAGCAGAGCATGCCAAGCTCGTGCTCGTCTCTGTTGGATGAAGACAAACAGGAAAAGGATTTTCTCTCGGGCCATGTGGGCTGGACGTGGAGGGGAAGGGAGCATACGGTTGGGCTGCCCCAGAAATAAAAACAACTTTATTTTTACTAGCAAAATGCCCGCGCGTTACAGCGGAAGAAGTTAGTCACGTCGCAGAATATACGAGTTTTTTAACTTGCTCGGTGACATCCGCTCCTTGATCGATCAATTAATTGTTTTAATTCGCAAGCAATATTTCTTTTCTCTAAACCCCTTCTTCCTTTTCTTTAGCGTGCTTTCTTTTCATCTTCTCGTGAAGTGCGCACTACTGTCTGGCTAGCACCATTTTGTTTAATTAGCTCACTCATTTAATTTATGGTATGTAGGAAACATGTTCATGCGTTGCAACGGTAGACGAAAAAATCAACTCGATCTGCAAAGATGTATAACAAAAAATATTGTTTGTACAGCCACAGTATATTACAGAAACCAACCATTTTCGGTGTGTCGGTCTAGGCGCGGAGATCTCTCATTATTCCGACATATTGTTAAGAAACTAAAATGACTATAACCTACATAATAGCTTGCTCTATCAATAAAAAAGTAACACGTTCAGAAATTTGAAGTGGTTGATTGGCTTAATCAGGTCGTATAAGCCATCTAAGCTAGCAAAGGCACACGTGCATTATTACATCATCAGAGGATAATTACGGTTCATAGACAGGATATTTTAGCTGCTCATAATATAGCACGGCCAACTATTGTCACGTAAGAACTTCCTTGCACACCATGCGCAGCAGGGTGGCCACTATTGTCACATCATAAGAACTTCCTGGTCTCTCTCGTTTAATTATGCTCAAATCCCACAAATAATTCTTTCATCTTAATCATGCACCATGGCTGGTGGCAGTGGCACCTGGTATAGGTCCACCAATCCCTCCCGTTTAATTAGCTCACAGGTTTTGCAAGTTGTCCGTTATATCTCTAGCTCACAAGTTTTCCGTTAGCATCCGTGTCTGTGCCTTGGCTCTAGACGATTTGCTTGTCTGCAGTGAGATAAAAGTTCTATTTAAGCCGGTAGATGGAGTACTAAATTTTCAAGGTGGGACTAAAAGCTGAAGATGTTGTATAACAACTGCCTCTGAATAATATGCACGATTGTGTATAGATTTGTTAGGCTGGCCCAAATCGTACAACCCTGCTGAAGTACTCCGCTCCATGCCCACGGGCGACGCCGGATAAAGCTGTGATGCCGAGAACCCGCCGCGTTCGTCCCCACGCAGCCGCACCGCCCAATCCTTCCCGAGGCGCCCAGCCACTCGCCCGAGCTCGTCTGGCCGCCAAGGACCAAAGCGCACCCGCCTCGAGGGCCGCCCACCACGCCCTCGCCTTCTTGCCCTTCTCACCGGCATATTATATGCTCGAAGTTCACCCATGGCCACAAGCCACCCTTGCGCTGCGCGCACCGCCAGACGTCGGCCTCCCGCATCACCGACGCCAAGCGCGCCGCCGCTGGTCCTTCTCCGATCGCCCTCACCGCAGCATATACGCCTTTGGGCCCCATCTTCTGCGGCCTACGCCTGCCGAGCTCCTCTCATCCCCGCCATGCCTCCTGCTCTACCCAGCGCCCATCCCCACCTCGCCGGGCCCTTCCGGTGCCTCGCCTCTCGGACGCCATGGGGTGCTCCCGCTTCCTCATGCTGCCATTATATTTCATTGAGATAATGTCGCTCGGCTTGTTGACAGTCAATCTGTCTAAGTATATAAACTGGTATATTTTCGTTTAGGAGAGCGAGGTGGTACTATATTGAATATACGTCCTAGCAAGACAAGAAATCGAGCCAGCAGCGAGAGCATGATTGGGCCTCTGAACCACGTGGATCATATGGATCCTAACAAAGGATGAGTCCAAGTCCAGGTGACGCGGGGGAGAGAAAATCATCCGGGGGAGAGAAAATCATCCAAAAAAACTTACCGCTGGCGCTAGGGGTAATAAGTGATTTTGTGGAAGGGTAAATCGGTCCAAAAAAGTGTTGGACCGGAAGAAACACTTCGTACTTTATTATTAGGTATAGATTAGTTCCTCGTTTTAATTTAATTTTTTCTTAAAAAGCATTTTGTAAGGTAGTTTTAGACAGATAAAATATTCAGAAAGACCGGGTGTTATAATTTAAAACAAAAGGGAGGGGATTAATATATAAAAAAAATAGGGATTTTAGTAAAATAGTTTTAGGCAAATATATGCATGATGATGTCATGATGATGCACAAAGTAGTAATTAGCAAGCGATTTTCTGGTAGTGGTTTTACCGGGGTGCTACAAATAAGGCAATACTCGGAAGCCGAGGTAAAATAGGCTCGAGAAGATGGAGTAGACTTACTCGAAGAAGCAAGGGAACTGGCATTATCCAGATCCACAATATATCAACGGAATCTCCGACGCTACCATAGCCAGAAAGTGCAACCTCGTGTTTTTTGAGAAGGAGATATGGTGCTAAGGCTGGTGCAGCGCACAGCCGGAATGCACAAATTATCACCCCCATGGGAAGGACCATTCATTGTAAGCAAAGCATTGCACAATGATTCCTACTATCTCATAGACGCTCGTGAAGCGCAAAAGAACAAGGCGGACAGGTCAGGAGATGAAACCAAAAGGCCATGGAATGTGGCACTACTTCGTCCCTTCTATACTTAGGAGAAGCAATGCATGTATCACTCGAACTCTCATATGTCAGACGTGTTTGCCGGCTATGTGCTGATAATAAAATGGTATGATTCGAAAAACTGACTCAGGGACTACCCCTTAAGTTTTCCATCTCAATTATTTTATGTCGGATGGCGTGATACCCGAAATTTATCTCGGAACAAGTATTGTTTACTCGAAAAAATCAACTATTCGACTATGCTGTTGTCCGAAAACACGGCTTCATGGCAAGCAAGAGAAAATGATGTATGACGGTTAAACATGAACGCCAGATAAGTACAAAGGAGAAACGCGAGTCGGCTTTAGTTTTTGCCTAACTCTTTGCAGTTCGCGTTATACTACGTGTCAAGTAATCTCGGCCAAGTGATCCAAGTTTCATATCTGCTAACTATATCCTTAGTACTTTGAGACCTTAATGTCGAACACCGAAAAAGGTAGACAGGGGCCAAAGGCAAGGAAAGGTGACACGACAAAATGAAACTCGGGGACTTGCCCTTGAATGATTCACACTTAGAACATACCACGAATATATAAAGCTTATCAAAAGGCGCATAATCAAACTTAAAGTGCAATGTATGTTACATCTGTACCCGGCATACCGGGGATCTAATCAAAGTTAGAGTATTTGTTATCCTAAGAAGTAGACGAGCTCGAAAGAGCACTCTTGGAGCCAGGGGCACTACTTGGAGCATCAGCCGAGTGAGGGGCATCGGTGGCCGGGTCATCCGGACCATCTGACTCGATCGCTTCACTATCGCCACCCTTGTAATCAGCAACTTCGGCGAGCGGGTCGCCAAGGTCGAGGAAGTTGGGCCCGTCGCACCAAGCGTGCACCATGGTGTACTCGATCATGGCATAAGCTCGCTTCTAGCGCTTCTTGATCAGCTCCAGATCATTCAGCCATTTGCCATCCCCCCTTATGCGAGCAAGAACATCAAGGTTGATGTCCTCGTACCATGAAAGCACGAAGGAGAGAGCCTTGTCCGCTGCAGATCGGTCGGCTGACTCACGCCATTGATCCAGCCGGTCTTCAGTAAGGAGCAATCTCTCGGCAAGTGGATCGATGAGTTCAGGTGGGTCTTCATCTGGCCAGAGCATGCAAAACGCATGGATAGCCGACTTGAGCAAGTCCACACCGCCAGACTTGAGGGTCCTGACCCGTTCGGACACCGCTTCGAGAAGCTCCTCCATGGACACCTCGCCATCGGCAGGAGCACCACCTTCGGCCCTCATTTTCTTCATGGCTCGGATGGCAAACATGTTGGCCTCAGGAAAATTCTTTGCAAGCAAAAGGAGAAAGTTAGCAGAATAACAAAAGTAGATGGAAGAAGTCCAGAATGACTTATACAGTGTGCAAAGAGTAAGAACTCACTACCGAGAAAGAAGTTGATGGTGGCGAGCTTGCTATGCCAAGTTTTGGCCTTGGCTTGGAGGTTATCAAAGTTCAGATTTGCCGACTCGACCGATGACTCGGCCTTGTCGAGCAGCCTCTTGGTCTTCTTGGTGATGGCAGCCTGTTGCTCGTTCTTCTCGGCAAGCTCCTCCCTCAGCCCCTTCACCTCGGCCAAGTGCTTCTGCTCCGTCTCGGCCATCAGCTTCTTCAACTGAGTCACCTCATCTCGCTCCTTCTGGAGTTCAGCTTGGTGCTTCTCTACTTATTCGGAACAAATTATTTGTCAGCACCAACAGAAACTTTCAGTTATCACATCAATGAGACAAGGGACTTACTATCGGCCTCGCTAATCTGCGAGTGAAGAACCTCGATGGTGGATTGAGCGGAGGCTGTGAGAAAAGAGCAAGAGAAGATTGAGGATACGTACCAAAGAAAAATACACCGAATAAGGAAAGAATGACTAAGGTTGGCACCTTGGCCTTGGGTATGAGTCTGCAGCTTTTCATACGCAAGTTCGAGCTTGCGATATGCCAGAAAAAGAGCTTGGTGCACCTTGGTGTGCTTGTTATGCGTGAGCTGATCAAAGAAGACACACAGTAAGGAAGGGTTAAATCAAGCAGCCTGCTGAATAAAAAAGCTTAAGAGCTTACTAACGAGTAAGTCCCTTACTCAACAGTAACCTCGAGGGCTAGGGATTGAATCTCTAACATATGAGTTTAGCATAAGGAAATCAAAAAGCTTAAGAGCTTACAGCCGAGTAAGTTCCTTACTCAACAGTAACCTCGAGGGCTAGGGATCGAAGCTCTAACATGCAAGCTTGGGATGAAGGATTTAAAGACTAAGTGACTATTAAAGAGCTTACAGCCGAGTAAGTTCCTTACTCAGCTGCAACCTCGGGGACTAGGTGATATGTATAAAGAAAATACTCAATAATACAGAAGAGTAAGAAGTTACTTTACCTCATTCACCTCGTCGGCGCGGGCCATCAAAGTAATGGCCTGTTGGGTCATGTCAGAGATGGCCTTGGGGCCCAGCTTCAGCTTCTTGCCGGCACGAGTGCTGACCTCCTGATCACCGGCTGCATTCCATGCCACGGCATAAGGCTCAGCCGAACCAAGGCTTTTCCACTGAGCATCCGAGTGAGAACGTCACCCGTTTTCAGGGAGGTTCCCACATTGGCATGGGTCGCAGCAGTAGAAGTATGGAGGGTAACAGCCTTAGAGCCATCACCTGACCCGGCAGCCGCGAATTTGACCCCCTTACCCGTTGAAGCGATCATTGTCGCCAACGTCGGAGGCCGGATTTGAGGAGCAGAACTCGGAGCGCAGACTAGCGTTGTTTGCTTGGAGGAGGTGGATTTGCCAGATGAAGGGCGAGTAGAGCCAGAAGCCTTGGGATGGGTCTGGCCCTTTGACAGAATTGGAGAGCGAGCAGGGGGATTTGGATAAGAACGTGGAGCCGCCTGTCTGGGCTCAGCAGTTTTGCTGGCTCCAAGATCAGGAAGTTGTTCATTCACATAAGCCTGAGGGTCGATGCCAGAGGAACTGGTGGCGGAATGTTTCTCGGTGCTAGAATCACGGGCACCAAGATCAGGAAGTTTTTCCTGGCCAGCGCCAGGGGCGCTAGCCGAGTGACCCACCGGGTCTGACTGACACTGAGAAGCGTGAGCCTCAACAGTGGGAGCCTCAACCCGGACGGGACTCGGCACCGCCGAGTCAGCTGGAGGAGGCGCAGGCCTAAGCGGCGAGGCAATGCTAGAAGCAGCCTGGTTCGCCGTCAAGGGCGCAGCACTGAAAACAACGAGACATGTATAAGAGAACACCAACGATTAAAAGAAAGAACGAAGAAAAAAGAGTACAAAAGCTTACGCAGTGACAACCGGGTCACGGACGACTCGGCGCGTGACTCGACGCCCAGCGGCTTGGCGAGTCTCAGCCAGGCTGACAGCAGCAGAGGCAGCAGGAGCTGCTGGAGTGGGCTTGCTCTTCTTGGCCGGCTGAGTGCTGGAGGAGGCTCCACGTCGCTTCAGCTTCGCGACGGGGATCTTGCCGACTCCGCCCACGGCAAGAGGAGGAGCATCATGTACCTGGCCAGCTGCATAAGTAAATAACGGGCTAACTCGGATAAGTTGGGAGACTAAGGTCACAAGGCATATACCTCCAAAAGCGTACAATCATCATCCTCATCATCGTCAGACCAATCTTGTAAGGGATTGCGATTGACTCTTACCCGAAGCTGAAGCAGCCGCAGCGTGCGGGATGGGCATGAAGAGCTCCAGGTCGTACTCGACTTCATCCGAGTCGGAACGATCCCCGTTATAACCAGGAGGAGGGACAGTACTGTCATCAACCTGGTGAAGGAGATTCTGCGAAAGACAAACAGAATGAGTAACCAAAAAACTAAACTGAAAGTGGCAAAAGAGCTAAAGCCTACTCGGCAAGGAAAACAACTCGGAAAACTTACCCAGGGGGCAGGCCTGACCCAGCTAAACAGAGGGAAACTCCAAGCCCAATCATCCGCCAAGTTCAATTTAAAGATTGAGCTTACTCGGCGGGCAATGGAGTCATGGGTGAGCTCCATAGTGGAGTGCCGAGTGGGATCGTGGGAGCCACTCATAAAGCACATCTTCTGGCTCCTCGCTTGGACGGGGATTACCCGGCGTGATATGAAGGCGCACATGAGGACAGTATCGGCGAGATGAAAGTTTTCATCCGGTGATAGCAACCTTTCCAGGATTGCGTTAGCCTCGTTTATCGCAGTGTCTTGGTCGCGCGGGTCAAGCTGCATGTGCTTCTTGTTGGGGACCTCGTCTGAGAAAGGGGGGAGCCGGATGTTATCAGTGGACCCGCTGTTTTTGACATATAAAAAGGTTCTATGCCACTTCTTGCAAGAATCAAGCCCAGCAACCCGAGGGAAGATGGAGTCTCTCCTGGGCGTGATGCTAGCAGCACCGCACCGAGTCGGTTTCTTCTCGGCACGGGGAGCACCAGGCTGGGGAACAACTTGAACCCTAAATCTAAAATATTTGGCCCACAGAAGAACTATAGGCCAAATTCCGAGGTAAGCCTCGCAAGCAGAGATGAAACAAGAAAGAGAGCCAATGGCATTGGCAGGGAGATGATGGGCTTGCAGATGAAAGGTGGAGAGAAACGAAGAGAAAAAGGTGCTCACGGGAAGAGCGAAACCGCGCTCAAAGTAAGAAAGGAAAACCACCCGCTCGTTAGCTTGGGGTTTGGGAGAAATATCACCGGTGGGGATACGACAGTCCACTTGCAGCGGAATGCGCCTGGTGGAGCGGAGCCACTCTACCTCTTCGGTGGAGACCTCCGAGCCTTCCCAGCCGCCGCGCTCGCCGGCGGGAATCTCCTGCTCCTCAACACCATCAGCGGTGTCGTGAACATCCATGAGTTCCGCAGATTCAATCTCCTCCGTAGTTGGAAGAGGCTTGGAACAACGTGGACCCGTAGTGGAATGGAAAGAAAAGAGGGGCGATTGCGAGACAAGAACTAGAGGAAGAAGAAACTGCAAAGAGGCGGTTCAATTTTGCAGGCGCAAGGAAGAAGAAAGGGCAAGGGAAAACTAAACGGGCGTGGGGGAAGTGGAAACCCCCAGCCCCTACTTAAGGACAGTAAAAACCCTGGTAGTGGGATCCATCTGTGCCGTGCGTCCAACGTGTGGCCGTGTACCTAGCCGGATAGGCCAATCAGCAAGCGCCACGTAGCCTGAGATACACGAAAAATCCCATGCCACGTCATAGATGGAAGGACAAGAGGCGCATGCCGATGGGACTGCCATAGTGACAGGGAATAACTGCGCAGCCGTCACTGTGCCGCCAGAGCTTGGAACAAAAATTGAGGCAAGTAATCATGATTACCAGCTGTCAGTGACCGAAGCGCGCGGAAAATGACTCGGAATTGGTCAAAATGATTCGGCTCGAGGCGAAAATGAGCCAAGAAGTCAAAGAGTTGATCCTAAACCGTCGATGCATCTAAAAGTGCAAAATTGCGACAGATAGAGACAAAAACTAAGTTCCACTCACACAAAAGGAACCTGGAGACGCCTAACAGCTTGAACTGCTAGACCTCACCAGCTTCGGGGACTAATGTTGGGGGGATAACCCCCGGTAGGGTTACAAGAGGTGAAACATAGCGTAGCTTGGATAGCTCCGAGTAAAGGAAGAACCAGGACGGGTAAGAACGGCCGGGTAAGAGAAGCATAAGCGGCCTACATATAAACTATGTCGGCCCGCATAAGACAAAGTTGCTATTCTTGCAGGTACTGAAGAGCTGAGTCTACCGAGGAAGGGCCGAGTCATGTAGGACGCATGACACCTTTCCGAGTAAGGTTTAGGAGGGACCATGGTAAAGCATGGTCAATAGAGAAGGGTGACGTCGGGTGACACAAAAGGAGCCGGGTGACGCCCAAAGCATACGCTGACGTACAAAGTAACAGCATGACACCAAAAGGAACAGGAGGCAGCATACCAGAAGACCGTTAGCTGTCAAGCTTTATGGACTGGGCCAGTGGGCTTAGGGCAAGCCCATGACCCGGCCCACATCGTAGGGACCAAGATCCAAACAGTAAACCCTAGAACCCAAAAGGGTATTAGCTAGCTAGCACTGCCTATATAAGGGAGGGCATAGCGGTAGTAGAAACAGGTTGGACCAAGTAGTGAACTAGTGCACCGCACCCTAGCATATACAGCTCAAGGAGCACTTGTAATCTTGAGGGATCGATCAAATCGCTAAGTCTGGAGAGTTCTTCTTGTTCTTCGTGCATGGCTCGACCGTGCACTCCCTCCCCGGTGACCACAAGCACCCATCCGGCCCCCAACTTAAGCCTACCCATGGCATCTGTCGTGACACCACCACGATAGTGCAACAACTGCCTGCAACGTAGCCTTCCAGCTAACAGCACAACCACCAACATTAAACACATAACCTGTGAGGGATCTTCTCTTATCCAAATCGGTAGAAAAATCTAAATACACATAGCCAACGAGTCCCTCACCGGTCCTGCCAAACTTCAAACAAGCATTGGAAATGCCAAGAAGGTACTTGAAAACCCACTAAGCAACCTTCCATTGTTCTTTACCAGGATTAGCCATGTATCTACTTATCAAACTCATAGAATATGATAAATCAGGACGAGAATAAACCATGGCATACATCAAAGGACCAACATCACTAGAATATAGCACCTTTAACATGTACTCAAACTCTTCAGCAGTAGTAGGACATTGAGAAACTGACAATTTAAAATGAGGAGCAAAAGGAGTACTAACTGACTTGGCACCATCCATATTAAAACAATGAAGAACTTTCTTAATGTAACTTTGCTGACTAAGAAATAACAAACCGGATTTTCTATCTCGGGTAATCTCCATACCTAAGATCTTCTTAGCAGCACCAAGATCCTTCATCTCAAACTCACTACTCGGCCCAAGCCTCCAGTGACGGGCTTCGCTCCACTCGTCAGAAGTTGGCCTATACTTTGTAGAATTTGGATCAACATATAACATCTGGGAACGTCGGACGAAGCGAAAAAGCTGGTGGGCCAACCCTGTCGGCGACTAGAGGCCGAGCTCCCGTCCATTTCATATTCCCCTCCCGCCTTTCCTCTCCATTCCCCCACATCTCCCGCCATTTCGCCGAGCTCCCGACCACCATGCCACCTAAGGGTTTCGTCAAACCCCGATCCGCTGCCGGCGAAACAAAGGAGAAAAAGGAGAGGAAGCCGACGCCGAGGCTAGAGGGCTTGACCAACGCCGAGTGGCTGGCCCTTGTCCAAAAGAGAAAGTTCGAAACGGACAGCCGTAGGGACAGGGTCACAAGATCGAAGGAGGTGAATGCACTCACCGAGGCGCGGGCCATGAGGGAAACATAGGCGCGTACGGCGATGTCGCGCTCGATGCCGATAGCCCCTCCCTCCCTCCCCAAAGATGGCATGCACTAGAGGAGCCAATAGCGGACCACTGGCCCGGGTTGTCGCCTGAAAGAACATGTGGGCCCCCATGTGTGGTTTTGGTAATTAGTGACAATCTTTATGGACTAATGTATGTATTAAGTTATACTTGTAGGATTAGTCCATTGGCATTGCTTGGAGCATGTGTTGGCTTCAAGGTCGATGAAATTAGAAGAAGATGTTGTGCAAGCTCAAAATACGCCATCTATAGAAGATCTCATGTTTGATGCTTGCCATCCTCGGTGATCATGGATCGATGATGAGGAATTAAGAAAGGCATTCCATCTTGAGAAGGTCAAGATCGTCTATATCGAGCTCAAGTGGAATGCTCAAGGCAAAGGTATAATCTTGATAGGTTTTCCCTTTTGCTGGACTCATGTTGTGTGTGGGAGACCGGGTTTAGGTTAGATAGCCATACTATCAAGAGGGGCTCTCGAATAAGTAACTCGATCACATCGTTCGGAGAGATCTCAAACCTTTGCATACTTGCATCATCGTATTTGGTTGCTATTTGGTCTTATCCATGTGAGGATATAGAGCTTGTGTTAATCTCCATAACAAGCTCTTGTTCATCAAAATCGGATCTTCCGTTTGTATCTTATTGCGATTTTGATCTTGGCGGCTTTTCGGTTTCTCACCAAGTGAGGTATCTCACATTATTCTACTTGATACTTTCTCACTTGGTGATAACCAATATTTTCACTTGTTATTAGGAAACTCTTGTCGTCCTCTTTCCAACGCAATTGGATCGGGTCAATCGGAGTCTCCTAGCCAAAGTTATGAATGTTTGAATATCTGCCGGCCTTATTTATAAAAGAAAAAAAAGGAAAGTTGTTTGCTGGGTCGTCCGGTACTACCGGGACCAGTAGTTCTGGCCGGCACTACCGCCCATGCGGCACAACCGCCCCGGGCGGCCGGTAGTACCGAGCCGCCTCCAGGCCCAGCTCATCTGCGTCCGCAGCCACAACTCGCCTTGGGACGTTCTTGCGCTGGCTGCTTTCGCTCGGCTCCAGCATCGCCGCGCCGATGACAGATCCGCTCCCGCCTCGTCGTGCGCCTCGCCGGATCGCCCGTATTGCTACTGGCGCTGCTAGCCTTTTCTGCTGCTGCCTCGCGTCAGCGTGCGAACTCTGCTGCCGCTATGCGGCTCGCTCAGCGTTGACTTGCGCCGCGCAAAGATGCAAAGACTCGACCTCACAACCGCTTGCATCTGTGCGAAGATGCATGCAAAGACTTGCTCTCGCTGCTGGCCCCATACGCATGCGCTGCTGCTTCGCTTTTTGCTGGAGCATGCGGTACTACCGGTTAATTTCGGTAGTACCGGACCGTTCCGAAAAAGAGCCCAACGGGCAGATTTTTGGGGCCTCTATTTAAGGTTTTGCCGTTTTTAGTTTAGTAAGATTCTTCCTCTTCTATTAGGCTAAGCTTTGTACACACTTGCTCTAGATCTTGAAACTTGCCTAATCTTTTCCCTTCGATGATTCTTGCCCATATTTGAGTGGAAGAGAGAGGAGATCTAGATCCACGTTTTAACCTAACCGATTCATCTCTTTGTGAGTGCATCTTTGGGGATCTATATTTTGGGGGATTTTGTGTCTCTCTTTGATTCCTCCTCTCTTGTTCCCCCAATAGCTTTAGTAGCTTTGTTGGAACTTGAGAGTGAGGGATTTGAGCACCTTTGTGGTGTTCTTGCCATTTGTATTTGGTGCATCGGTTTGAGTTCTCCTCGGAGGATTTGGTTCGTGTGTCTCATTGGAGCTTGTCCCTCTTGGGTTCTTGGAACCCTAGACGGTTTTGTGGCCTTGGTGGCGTTTGTTGGGAGCCACTAATTAAGTTGTGGAGAAGTGCCCCAACCTCGTGAGAGGTTCTGGTTGCCACCGACAAGTGCACCGATAGTGGAAGCGTGGATCGATCCCATTGGGGTGAGATTCACCAGAGAATAAGGGAGGCATTTTGTGGCATAGGTGGTTAGATACCACCCCCTCTCCAAACGAGACGTACTCCATGTTGGCAGGAACTCGGTAAAATATCATCGTCCCCGCGTGCCTCGGTTATCTCTATACCCGAGCTCTTTACTTATGCACTTTACATTGTGATAGCCTTCGTGCTTGAAGTAATATATATCTTGCTATCACATTGTTGCTTGTATTGCTTAGCATAAGTTGTTGGTGCACATAGGTGAACCATAGTTGTTCTAGGTTGTGCTTGACAAAGTAAACGCTAGTTTAATTCCGCCTTTGTTGAGCCACTCTCGGAAAAATTTAATCGCCTATTCACCCCCCTCTAGGCGACATCCGTATCCTTTCATCGCCGATCTCGCCGGCCATGTTCCAGGAGAGACAGCCGAACCCGCGGCAGAGGTAATTCTCCTCCCCTGAGTTTGATGGCGGTTTCAACCCAAACGTGCTCTTTGATGACCCACAAGTATAGGGGGTGTATCGCAGTACTTTCGATAAATAGGAGTGTCGATCCCAACGAGGATCAGAAGGTGTTGACTAGTGGTATGGAGCAGGAACTCTCTGTAAATACTTAGCAAATGGATTTTTAGGGGTTTTCTGATAAAGCAACAAAACAAAGTGCAAGTAATAATGACAAAGAACAAACGCAGCAAGTGACCCAATCCTTTCTTAGCAAAGTACAAGCCGGTGGAAATACTTATAAGGACCAAACGTTCTTGAGGACACATGAGAATTCTGTCAAGTGCTTTCGCTTCAAATAGCTAAGTACTCTTCTTTGGTGTTGTAAGTGTTGTGTGGGTGAACCTGTGCTAATGTACCGACCTTACTTGGACTAATACATACTTGTGATTAAACCCCCTAATAGCATCCACAACTATAGGAAAGTAATTAAGATATAAACCTAACCACAGCCTTCAACTCTGAGATTCTACGCTCCCTTACGCAATGGTGTCCTAACGGGGGTTCAGGTTTCTGTCACTCCGGCAACCCCACAATTAGTATCCAAATACACAATGCATTTCCCTAGGCCCATAAATGGTGAAGTATCATGTAGTCGACGTTCACATGACACCACTAGAATAATAGCACCACAACTTAAATACTAAACCATTGAATAATAACTCAACACAAATCCACTACTAACAACATGACTTCTCCCATGTCCTCAAGAACTAGATGAACTACTCACAAGACATCATATGGATCAAGATCAAAGATGATATGGTGATGGATAACAATCTGAACATAAACAATAATCCAATGGTTCCACTCACAAGCATCAACTACAATAGTAATTAACACCGGAAAAGTTTCCCCTAAGAACTAAAGCAATATCCAACACAATTGTTACAGCGGGATGGAGTGGTGATGATGGTGCTGATGGAGATGATGGTGTGGATGATGATGATCCTGATGAAGCCTAGCTTGATGACGGTGTTGATGGCAACGATCTTCCCTCTCCGGGAAGGAATTCCCCCAGCAAAAATCTGTCTGCCGGAGAGATCTTTCTCTCTCAGTGTTTTCCGCCCCGCAGAGGTGGCGTAAATATTTCTGTGGTCGCTCCCCTGGTGTTAGGGTTCCATGAGGAAGATATAGGAGAGAGGGAGGAGTCGGAGGCCGAGCAGGTGGGCCACACCTGCCCTAGGCCCGGCCCAGGAGGACCCGCACCTAGGGGGTGTGGGCCTCCTGTGGCCCTTCTACGCCTCCTCTTCTGGCTTCCTTCGTCTTTCGGGAAAATATAATTTTCCCATATTTTTCTGGTATTTTTCTGATCTTCGCAAAATTGCATCAAAAGACCTCTTTTTCCATCAGAATCCAGACTCCGGCAGTCCATCCTCCAAGAATCATCCAACATGTAAAAACCGTGGAAAAGACATAAGTAATACCTCATAATAAGACACATATCAATGAATAGAGGCAAATTATGATATAGAATGGTGATGCAAATTGGACGTATCACTCTTCCCCGCACCTCGCCCTCCTCCGGCCTTCAACGTCGGCATCAACATCCCATACACCAGCTCTCCTGCATACGCCGACACTTCGTCGTCCATGCGCCACGACCCTCTTCCGTTCGGCGGCGCCTGCAACCTTCGATGAAGCGGACACCCACAACATGTTTGGCGAAATGTTGACCGAAGCGTACATGCAGGACCTGATCGCCTCAGGGTCGGCGGTGGCCGGCAACGCCTCCTTCTTCACTCAAGAACAGTCACGGGCCAACGCCGAACATGGCATCGAGTCCTAGGATTTCACCCAAGGCCAGGTCGAGGACACAGAAGAGGATGCCTTGGCTCCGGCGATGGCCAAAGCCAAAGGAAAGAGGAAGGCGGGGACGTCAGCGCCGGAGCCCCGGGTCAAGTGGACGACGCTTGAGGACCTTTGCCTCGTCGACACCTGTAAAGCAGTGAGCATGGATCCCATCACCCGCGCCAACCAAAACTCGGACAATTACTGGAAGCGCGTGAAACTAGCGTTCGACGAGCGTAACCTTTGTGACCCAACGTACAACAAGGTTCACATGGAGTGCAGCGAGAAAGCCATGATCAACCACTAGGAACTCATCCAACATGCGTGTAGAAAGTGGCACATCATTCTCGAGCAGGTGGACCGCACACCCGTCAGCGGTGAAAGCATGAATAGTAAGGTACTTCGTCAAACACTAGACGAACGTATTCTGAGTTTTACCTGTTCTGACACACTTCGCATTGTCTTTGCAGCTCATCCATGCACTCGGCATGTACCAGGAAGACACCAAGACCGAGTTTAAGTTTCACCACATGTTTGCTGTGATAGAAAAATATCAGAAATAGGTGGATACTCGCGTGAGCCTCGCCAAGACCAAGGACGGCGTATACAACCCGGAGGCTCCTCCCCATGTTGTCGGCGAAGGAAGGCCGGAGGTCGGCCAGAAGAAGGCGAAGATGCTCAAATCCACACGACCTCCCACCGAGCACCTCGACGCTTCCATTGAGAAGTGTATCACCGACACCAAGGCCCATGCCGAGAAGAGGGAGGAGAAGGCCGACGAGAGGTGGGCGCAGCTGCTCCAAAACCAAGACCACAAGCTCAACCTCCTCAAGGCGAACTACGCCGCCAAGAAGAGGAACACGGATCTGAGGAACAGTTCCTCATGAGCGCGAAGACAGCTCGGCGATGAGCACGCCGGTCAAGGCCTAGTACATGGTGCGATGCAACGTCATCCTCCAGGAGGACATCGCCGTCAGCATGCCAAGCTCTGCGACGACCGCCTCCACCCCTACGGTTTCGCCGAGCTCTGCCTCCACCTCCTTCAACCAGTCAGCTGGCCACGCTGCCGATATTGCCCATCCGTCGCACCGGACACGCCGGAGGAGGCCATCCCATTGACGACTGCTCTCCGAACTATTTTATCTTGTTCTGTAATAATTTGATCGCCAAACATTTTGGACGTACTTCTGTCGAACACCTTGGGCCGATATTTTGCCGGCGGGAACGAAATATATTCAAATATGTCACCCTTTTTTGTGGTCTAAAAACTCGTTCTAAAAATGCGAGTGAGAAACTAGGCGTTCCCAGACAAAAACTACATCCGTCCGGCGCTAAATAGCGCCGGATTTCGGCCTGGAAACGACCAACGCGTGGAGATGCTCTAAAGCTTAGAGTTTGGCTTGAAGCGATCCCATAGCTCATGGTCTAAAACAGACATTTTATTTCCCTAGTGCAGGCTAGGATTGGAAGATTTCTTCCTCCTCTCGTAAGCACAAGCGCATCACCATTTCGTTTTTTCACAGATACTACAACAACCATTCAACTGGAGGGGTCGCAAAATAAAACAAAACAAAACAAAGCAGGAGGATCCTGGAGCCTAACCAAGAAAGAAATTAACAATCCGCAGCAGGTTCACTTGCCGCAGCAACTCTATTTGTCCTGTCATGTATTCAATTGAAACAACAAAAGGCGTGACATCTCAAATGCTATAACTTCCTGAACCTAGCATGGAATTCCAACAGCAAAACCTCTGAAAATTCGTTCTTTGGGACGAACGACGATAGGCACTCAAGTTTCGATCTTGGCGTCCATCTTGAGAGCCGCCTCCTTGGCCTCGAGCGGGCTCACCGCCGTCCTGTTAGCTACCGGCTTCACCTTGGGGCTGCCCAGCGACCGATGCCGGAACCCGTAGAGCCTGAGCACCTGGTTGTCAGCGAAGTTGAAGGCGCGCTCCATTCCGGCGAGGCACTGTTCCACCGGGTAGTCTCCGTAGCTGCCGCAGGGCTTGCATCCGACGAAGTGCGTGACGAAGGGCCACCGCTCGTCGCCGAGCCCCGGGTGGTGCTTCTCCATCATCTCCTCGTACCTGTCCACCAGTCCTGCCCAGAAACCGTGCAGGAAGTACTGGTTCTCCACGTATACCTTCTCCCACCAGCGGTCCGTCTGCGTGAGCAACAGGTGGATCAGCGCCGACTGGTCGTCAGCTTCGAACGCCGGCCGGCCCGTCAGGCTGGCAGTCAGAACCTTTCCCGCCGCCTCGCGGACGCGGCCCTTGGGCCCCATGGGTGCCCAGGCGTCGAGCAGGTCCATGGACCACTGGCAGTTGCGGAGCAGGAAGCTGCCGGTGTTGAGGGCGATCCAGGAGCGCTGCTTCCAGAGGAGGTCCTGGTAGCCGTGGATGACGAGGTTGCTGGCCTCGTAGCGTTCGAGCGGGAGCTCGAAGGCCATGTCGGTGAAGAGCGCGTCGCTGTCCATCCACCACACCCACTCCACCTCCGGGTGGGACAGCATGAGGCGGCGCAGCAGAGGGAGCTTGGACCAGTACCCGGAGAGCTCGCGGTCGAGGTGTGCCATGTTGTGCACGATCTCGATGCCGTGGATGCGGCAGTAGTCGATCTTGTTCTTGGTGGACTTGAGCAGGTAGTGGTCTCCCGCCGGGTTGTCGCACGGCCCAGGCGCCGACCCGGTGACCAGCAGGATCTTCGGGTTGCCCCGCGCGTCGTGGGACGGGAACCCCGGGTTCTGGGACATCCACTTCCGGCGCTTGGAGTTCCAACGCGTGACGCTGGGGCCGAGGGTGTAGTTCTTCATCTCCCCGACGCGCATGGTCGTCGTCGAGTTGCCCGACGACACGTCGAAGAGCTGGTCTTCCTCGTCGGGCTCGGAGTCGGAGCGGATCTCGCGGAGGATGCGCTCGATGTCCTCGAAGACCTTGGCGTCAGCTGCTGCCTCGATACCGCCGCCGCCGGGGAAGGAGATGAAGTCGACGCCGACGGTGCCGCGGAGGACGAGGATGGTGATGAAGCCGCAGATGACCGTGATCTTGATGTTGCTGATGGTCTTCTGCGTCTGCTTGCTCATTCCGCGCGTCGGCCGCCCCGGGCGACCCAACCCGCCGGGCACCGCCATACCAGCAGACGGGAAAGCCTACGACCGGGCCGGGAGCTACTCTCTCGGTCCTCGAGCAATGGCTTGGTGCCTCGAGCTCTCCCAGATGTATAGTCTCTAGTCCTGTGTGGAGACGAGAAGAGGAGGAGGGTTTTGGTGGGGATCGCGACGTGCCGGCCAGTGGGCGGCGACGCTGCCGTTTTGATCGATCGGGGTGCGGGTGAAGTCAGCGGGCGCGCGAGTTCCGGGGAATATGAAATTGCGAGATCGGCAGACTATGGCAGGCCAGCTGCGATTCCTGCCCCGCATTAGAATATGCTGATTATGATGATCGCGGGTAGTAGATGGCACGGTAATCAGCAAAGATTTGCGAGAAATCGGATGGTATGGTACATGGAACCGTCGGTGATGCGTGTGCGTGCGTGTGAAACGTTTCGTTTCGCGTTTGGCTGAATCTGAGATTTGGTTGACATTTGGCGGCAAGCCAGGAATTGAGCGGGAGGAGTTGTTGTTGCTTTCTGGCTAGAAGGTTCCGTTGACTCCCATCCTCGTCTTGTTCTCTCACTAGTCACCACTAAGTACTACTGGTACATGAAGCTTAGGATTCCAATTCCTGGTAACATAAGCTAAGAAATGTCATCACAGGTTTCCAAATATTCCACTCAAAAATAATCACTAAGAAAGCGTGAACCGCTCGAAAGGTATTAATCTCGCCGTACCCAGCCACCCAATTCCAATGTTAGGAAGAAAGTGTGTTGTGTCTATAGGGTCGAAATTTCTACATTTATTTTTGAGTACCTGCACGAGATCTGCACGATTTGTCTTAAACTCGAAGGGGAAAACACATTACAAGGAGGATCCACCGTAGACCTGCGACATGCCAAAGTATAATCGGATGTATCTAACACTAAAATATGTCTAGAAGCATCCGATTCAGCGACATTTAATAAGAATCATAGATATTATTGTTTCTCGTAGCCCTGTTGAAAATATAAGAAAAAATCCATATAGTTTAATACGAATAATAAATTGATATATCATGATGAAGGAAACAATAATTAAAGTAATCATGCATACTAACAGGGTACATGAAAAAATTGTATCTATACCGGATAAACCGATCACATAAAAGGTTTGTATGGTGCAGCCTGATCAACAACTATAGACACCGGTAGGAGCATTGTTGAGGTTGTCGCCCATATTGAGGTTGCTCAAGAGATCGCTGACATCCAGGAAGAAGTCATCGTTGGGAAAATAGTCGTCGGACGGTATCGCGGTTGCAAGTAGTCACGCTAGAGCGCTTTTCAAAAACTTGATTGCCCCATCACCCGTACAGGTTCACCAGAGGCGAGGTTTCATACGCCTACTTCCCCGATATGCGGTGCATGCCGCAAGCCGGGATGAAGATGACGAAGACGACGACACAATGTTCTGAAATTAGATGCATGTGATGGATCTTGACTAGGGTTCGCGGATGCGTTTATATAGTGCAATTCAAGGAGGTCGTGGATAGGGATGAAAACGGAGCAGAAGGCGATGGAACTGAATGTATCACATTTGTTTTCATATTGTTTTGCGAAAGTGGAAACGAATATAGAAAACCTGAAAACAAAACAGAAGTTGATATTTTCGAAAATAGATACAGACCGAATACGGTGCAGACGCGGAATGATGCAAATTTTATCCGAAAACAAGAGAACCCTAGAATCATGCAGCAAATCTCAAGCATTCAAGAAAACAAACAAAATTGTTCCGTGGTTATAGCATGGTATTAGGTTTATAATGGAATAATGGAAAGATCAAATCGTGGAAGCCACCTTGAATGCATGAAGAGATTACATGGTTGCCAATTTTGGGATGAGCAGCTTTGCAAGTTTGGCTTGACAAGGTCATGTGTCAGTTGAATTTGTCCATGCACATCCAAAAAATGGAATTCCATATTAGGCAAAAACATAAATTCTGTTTTCACATCTATTCTACTGGAAAATGTTGTTCTATTTTTGTTTTTGTTTTTGCCAAAAAAAAGTTTTTGTTTTTGTTTTGCAAAATTCTGTTTTCGTTTCCATATTTTCATTTTGTTTCCACTTATCTATGAAAAGGACTAGAAACGAATGATTAACGCGTCCGTTAACGACTCATATAATTAATTTTACAAATAGCAAATATAAACATAATGCAAAACACGAGTTCAACTCGTTTCATTCCGGTAACGTGCGTGCGCGTCATGACGAGATGAGGTGTGGCGAGGCGGTGCGTCTCATGACTCCCAAGTACAGGATATTCAATTGTAGTACCTTTCAATTGTAAAAGATTATTGAACCCACAATGAACTAAAGGTATTGGTTAGAAAATTCAACAAGTGAAACACTAAAAGATGCAACAGTTTTGGATTTTTAGTTTATGGTTTGCGGTAAATTAAATTATTGGTAATGTAAATAACAAGTAAATTACAAAATTGTAAATGCTCTTTTGGAAGAAAGTCTAATCCTCTAATTGTGCAGGAGGACAAGCTCGGCTGTGTACTTATATATGACAAATATTTTTAAGGGCGGCATGAATTCATTTAGTATATAGGTTTCTAAAACAGCATGATAAGCATCGTGTCAAGTTTTATTTACGTCGGACAGAGCCTAAAATAGGTGCAGCCATATACATGCACATGTGCACCTATAATAATGGGTCCTAAGGCCATTTACATATGTAAACAAAGAATTAATTAAGACATAAATGTCCAACCATCTCATAAAGTTCTGTTAGCACTTGTTTTGGGCTCGTAGCTAATCAAGATAAATGGTGAGAGACACTCGGAAAGATCCACTTTAAGGATTATTAATCATCATTAAAAAGGCACCGTATCAAGTCAAGCCATGATAAAGCTTAATGGCCGATTATGCTAGTGTTCAGACAAGATTCGGAGGCTGATATATGGAGGCTTCCACTATGACTCCTTTAAGATGACCTCAAATGAAAACGTGCCGAACATGAAAGTTGTGCGCTTCGTCGAAACAAGCAAGTTTGGTTTTTGAATCTTTTCAATCCTAGTTAGTATACAAATTTTGGAGCCAAAATACTGTCTTAAGTTTTTCATCAAACACTGTCTTGTGTTTTTCATCAAACATAGATGATGCCAATGATCAAGTGCGTAGATAAATTTGCTAAAAGATCTCCCGCGAGCTGGATATACCTAACTCAGTGCGACTAGTAAAAGATAACCAAGATCATCTTGGACAAAAAAGTGCTAAACATGAAAATTCTTGTTTTTTGCGAGGTGGATAACTTTGATTTTGGAGATACCTTCATTTGGGCAAGTATAAGGTCTCCAGAGTTAAAATATGACCGAAGAGAACTAAAATCAATCGATCAAAATTCGAGCTTGATACAAAAATAAGGGAAAACGACTACCAAAATCTAGTAAGATGGAAAAGTGGCCAACATAGAAGTTGTTAGTTGTTTCGAGACAAACAACTTTTCTTTTTACGAGATTTTGATACGAGCTCGTTTACTATCTCAAAAGTGATCTGAAAGGTACATACACGTTTTTTACCGAACAGTTACGCAAATTTTGGGTTTGCATGTTCGAGTCAGACCCCAACTAGGGTTTTGGACATGAATCCAACCATCTTTCTTGCATGGAAAGTCCAGCCACTCCTTATATACATGATGGGTGAAGGCCGATAAAACCAACACCAATCGAACAAACAAATCTACTATTTTTCTGTGTTCATCTACTTTTATCTCTCTCTCTCTCCCTTTGTATCTTGCTTCTCGTTCTTCGTTGTTCTTCAAGATTGGAGGCTGCGAATCCACGAGGCTCTAGGGGCGGTTAGACTGACCTAGGGAAGCCCATAGCCGCTGCGCTGCCCTGACGGGGTCACTCTTGGGCGAGCGGGGTTTCGGATCCTTAAAAGCGCCCGTCGGACTGTCTTGCGTACTGTGCTTCAGGCGAACCTCCCTCGACATGTGCTGCCACGCATCATGCTCGGCAGCGAGGGTACACGGTGACGTGTTCGTGTGCGAACACACTATTTGGCGACTCCGCTCGGGACGAAGCTTCAAACGGTCTCTAGCCCGTTCTTGGTACGAAAAGAGCGTCATCAAGATGCTGCAATCTATAATGGTATCATGAATCCTCAATCTTCCTACGTAGATGCATATTACTCTTATATTGATGTTGCTGGATCTTTTGATATGTGTATTGTATCGGCTGGCCCTAGTTTTTACTATGTGAAAAGCCGATGCAAAATAATCTACATTCTTCGACTTATCTTAATAACTTACAACATATAAATTCGAATAATCATGTATCAGCAACCCCAAAAATTCATATGCCGATGAACAATATGATGAATTCTGGTAATCCATATGAAACACCTGATTTTAGAAATTTCGATGGCATGCAACGAAGTATTTCACCTTTATATTCATCGGCAAGTAACTTGCAATCTCTAGGTTCACCTTCAAACATGCCGATGGGTAGGGAAATTGGACATGCTACATGTAGTTATTTGTCCAATTACTCTCAGTCATCATATGCTACACCTTATATTACTAATATTTCAGCACCGTATGCAACTAGTGATATTCATAATTCGGCTCCACACCTTTACAATGGTTATAGACAAATAAGTGGAAAGTCAGTAGGATCTAATGTGCCTTCATCTAATAATATAGCGTATGATACGTCCCCCGCATAATTGCAAAGTTTCGGTGACACCTCATTGCGGAAAGATATAAAAATCATCGGGGGCATTCTTAAGAAGGAGTAAATGATTGGAAGCAAAAACTTGTAGCTGAGTTTAAGAAGCTTAATTCTCTTCACCGAGAACTAGAAGAGAGGTCCCATGATCTTGCTACAATACAAGATTATGAGACATACAACAAGAAGCGTGAAGAGGAGCGTAAGGCAAACAATATCAGGTTTTCCCCTTCTCAATTGCTAAGTTTTGGCAACACTACATTGCCTAAAGAAATTAAAAGTCTTGGGGGCAATCATGTGTTGCTGAGGTTAACGCCAATAATGCCATTACACTTGATGATTTATCAGAGGAACATCTCCAGTTTTTCAAGGCACTCAAGAAGAAGCATGATGAGGAGTTTGATGCGCTTGAAAAGAAGCTCAAAGCATATCATGAAGCGTATAAGTAAAAACTTGAAGAGGAAGAACTGCAACATTTTATTGCAAGTCTTGAAAAGGACCATCAAGACAATACTACTCAAGTTGAAGGAATCAATTCATCTCCTCCGCACAACAATTAAGTTGAACCCTCTACTACAATGAGGCAAAAAGAAGAAGCTTTGCGATATGATGAAACCCATGAGGGTACAAATGATTCGTCTAGGATGGTTAATTCAGTTATTGAAAAAGCTAAATTAGAAAATACACATGCTGAATCTACCAAATCGGAAGAAGCGGGCTTCATTGAGCAAGAGCATGGTAAATGGAGTGATTCAACCGTGCTTGATTTTTATAGATGTAAGGGAGCTTACATGCTGCCCTATGAATTTCCTGATTACCAAGGACAAGAAAATATAGCCAAACAATGTTTGGTTGACGAAGAGCATCAAAATTAAGAGGCACACAATCCAGAAAAGAAAGAAGACAAGGCATTGGAGAATTATCTAGAGTCCGAACAAGATATTGTTTAGTACATCCGACCATCATACGCTTCCAACGTTTTCAAAAGAGGTATATCCAGCTGATAATTTATTTATATTCCGATTTGGTCAAAACTATATTGTTGATGCATTTAATTGCAAGATTATTATCAAAAACTTTGAAAGACCAATCGTGAACTGTAAATTATTTGTAAGCAATATAATTGTCACAAAACATATCGGTCAACATATTGGGCCATTTAGAGAGATCGATAGTAACAAATTATCTTGATCTTTTGAGGAGTGAGAGAGGTGACCTAGTGATGACCACCAAGTATAGGGGTGTATCGTAGTACTTTCGATAAATAGGAGTGTCGATCCCAACGAGAAACAGAAGGTGTTGACTAGTGGTTTGGAGCAGGAAATCTCTGTAAATACTTAGCAAACAGATTTTTAGGGTCTTTTGATAATGCAAGGAAATAAAGTGCAAGTAAATAAAGACAACAAATAATTTCAGAAAGTGGACCAATCCTTTCTTCGCAAAGGACAAGCCGGTTGTATTACTTATGAGGACAAAATGTTCTCCAGGACACATGGGAATACTGTCAAGTGCTTTCATTTCATATAGTTGATTAATCTTCTTTGGTTTGATAAGTGTTGTGTGGGTGAACCTGTGCTAATATACTGACCTTACTAGGACTAATATAAACTTGTGATTAAACCCCTTGCAAGCATCCGCAACTACAAAAAATTAATTAAGATAAAAACCTAACCACAGCCTTAAACTCTGAGATCCTACACTCCCTTGTGCAAAGTTTCCTAACGGGGGTTCGGGTTTCTGTCACTCCGGCAACCCCACAATTAGTAGCCAAATACCCAATGCATTCCCCTAGGCCCATAAATGGTGAATTATCATGTAGTCAACGTTCACATGACACCACTAGAAGAATAACACCACAACTTAAATGTCAAACCATTGAATAATACCTCAACATAATTCCACTACTAACAACATGACTTCTCCCATGTCCTCAAGAACTAAACGAACTACTCACAAGACATCATATGGATTAAGACCAGAGATGATGATGACGAATAACAATCTGAACATAAACAATAATTCAATGGTTCCACTCACAAGCATCAACTACAAAAGTAATTAACACCGGGAAAGTTTCCCCTAAGAACTATGCAAGATTCAACACAATTGTTATAGCGGGATGGAGTGTTAATGATGGTGCTGGTGGAGATGATGGTGTGGATGATGATGATCCCGATGAAGTCTAGCTTGATGATGGTGTTGATGGCGACGATCTCACCTCTCCGGGAAGGAATTTCCCCGGTAGAAATCTGTTTGCCGGAGAGCTCTTTCTCTCTCTGTAGTTTCCGCGAATCTTTCTGTGGTTGCTTCCCGTGTATTAGGGTTTCGTGGAGATTAAATAGGCGAAAGGGCGGAGAAGGAGGTGGGCCAGGGTGGCCACACCCCCTGGTGGTGCGGCCAAGGGTGGCCCATGCATGGGGGTGTGGGCCCCCTATGGCCCATCTCAGCATCCCCTTCTGGCATCCTTCGTCTTCTGGAAAAATATAATTTTCCATATATTTTCTGTTATTTTCTGATCTTCGCAAAAATTGCATCAAACACCATTTTTTCCATCAGAATCCTGACTCCGGCAGTTCATCCTCCAAGAATCATCCAACATGCAAAAGTAGATGAAACAACATAAGTAACACCTCTTAATATGAAATATATCAATGAATAGCAGTAAATTATGATATAGAATAGTGATGCAAAATGGACGTATCAACTCCCCCCAAGCTTAGACCTCGCTTGTCCCCAAGCGAAAACTGAGCTCAGTAAACATGTCCACAAGTTTATGGAGTGAAATGTCGATAAAAGGAATACGGATAGGAAGCATCACACTTACCAATACACAACTCATAATAGAAAGCAACTCACCATTATATAACTTAACTTGCAACGAGTATGGGAGGAACAATAAAGATGCATCAAGACAAATCGTAATTGGTAATGGCAACCTTTGTTCTTGGTCAGAGAATAGACGACAAATCATACTTTTTCAAGCAAAGCTTTTGTAAATAAGTTTATAACAAGAGTCCTTTTTGCTCAAACATAAAAGGCCTTTCAAAATGATGGATTTCAAAGTAATACTTATTCAGATAAGAACAATGTGCAAAACAAGGAATATAAGAAACATGATTGAATAAATCATCATATGAATGATTGAAACACAACAACTCAAATGCTTGCTGGAGATAGAGAGGAATAGGTTTTACTGACTCAACTTAGAAGTAAAAGAAAGGCCCTTCGCAGAGGGAAGCAGGGATTTCAAGTTCATAAAGAGCTTTCAAAAGATTATGGTACTTACTAGCTTTGAGCTCTCATTGCCCCTATCATAAGCATCTTGAGGTGATTAAGGTTAAAGTGAACAAATATGGAGGATATGATTGACGAAATATAAGTTGGCAATCTCATGTCCCTTGAGTACGAGGGCCGCTCCTCATGCTACTCAACTTTAGTTACCGGTAAGTTCTTGTCATAGTAAGTACATGTGTATCATAGAGAACCGCCAACAGGGTACCCCTTGCCCCATGATACAGGAGCTATCCCATATCAAAATGACAAGGCAACAGACAATGAGCATCCCAACAATCTTCTTATTTACCATGTGAAAATGGTGCTTTTTTCTCTTCTTTCCTCTTTTTCTCTCTCTCTTTTTTTATAACAAGAATGCTTCATAGATTGCCCACTATGGTTTTGCTGCAAGTTTCCACCATGATTAGGTATGGCTTAGGCTAGCGGCCTAGGCGTTTCTCTAACGCATATACATAACTCCATGGACTTACAAGCTCCCCTTTTATTTCACACCGATGACATCCATAAACAAAAGAGCATGATATCAACTGGGTAGATATTTACATGTGTTGAAAGCGTTCCCCATGACATCACGGTTCTGCTAATCCCAACTTATAAGTGCAAGCTGATACGTCCAAAACATATTTACTTTCCCGAATACTTTTCCTATTGTTTCTCCTCTAAACTTGTGTGATTTGGATACAACTAACACAGACTGACGCCGTTTTCAGCAGAATTACCTTGGTGTCTAGTTTTTGTGCAGAAAATCAACTATCAGGCAAAATCCCGGAAAATATGCCAAAAATCCTATTTCACCAGAAGATCCACGGAGCCAGAGTACGAGACGGAGTGGAGGCCTAGGGGGCCCACACCCCTTCCAGGAGCGGGCCAAGCCTAGCCACGACCCTAGGCACCCCCTCAGCCTCCCTCTTCGCCTATAAGAAGCGTCTTGACCTAAAAAAACGAGGGGGGTTCGTCGTTTTTCCAGAAAGAGTTCCACTACGCCGTCACCACCAGAAGCCACGATTCGTATCCAAAAACTCCGTTCTGGAACCCTACCGGAACGGGGAATTTGGGGAGGATCATCGTCATCACCAACGCCTCTCCATCAACCATCAATGTTTCCCTCATCCATGAGTGAGTAATCCCCCGCTGTAGGCTATGGGGATGGTAGGGATTGGATGAGTTCTATCATGTAATCGAATAAGATTGTTAGGGCATGGTGCCTAGTATCTCTATTAGTTCTATTTGACTTTGTTGCAACTTGTTGTGCTTAATGCTTGTCACTAGGGCCCGAGTGCCATGATCTCAGATCTGAACTTATTATTGAATCATTATGATAGTATTGTTTGTGATCTTATCTGCAAGTTGTGTACACATATCATTGTCCGGATCCAAAGGCCCCGAAGTGACAAAAGTTGGGACAACCGGAGGGGATGGCTGTGATGTGAGGATCACATGTGTTCACGGGTGTTAATGCTTTGCTCCGGTGCTCTATTAAAAGGAGCACCTTAATTGCCAGTAGTTCCCTAGAGGCCCCGCTGTCATGGGCTGGCAGGACAAAAGATGTTGTGCAAGTTCTCATTGCGAGCACGCATGACTATATATGGAGCACATGCGTAGGATTCTTTAGTACTTGGATGCTTATTCTTATTTACCTGCAATGCCCTAGATCTTGAAGTTACATGTTTAGACTTGTCCATACAACACCCGTCCATCCATCCCTATGCCTACCGCGCTCATATCCTACTATTTGCTGCTGCTGTTACTATTGCTCTTGTTTTACTGTTGTTGTTGCTTTGCTGTTGCTACTACAAAACTGTTGCTACTGATAAACTTCTATGAGCAAGAACTATTCCAGGTGCAGCTGAATTGACAACTCAGTTGTTAAGGCTTGCAAGTATTCTTTGGCTCCCCTTGTGTCGAATCAATAAATTTGGTAATGCTACCCGCGAATACTGTTGCTATCCCCTATACTTGTGGGTCATCAAGACTATTTTCTGGCGCCATTGCTGGGGAGCATAGCTTTATTTGTAAGTTCACTTGGATCTATTATTGTTCACTGCTACTCCTCTCATCATGGGGAAGTCTCGTGATGGAAAGTTTCCTATTTTACCATCCACTACAAGAAGAGGTACGGTCCTAAACACCTCTGTTGTTCTTGATTCACCGTCTGTTATAAGTAAGCTTGTTACTCCACCATCACATACTCATGCTACATACACTGCTACCACTGTTGAGTCTGAAACTGCTTTTGATACTCATGATTTTACTTCTACTATGCTTGATGCGAGTGGTTCATTAGGTCCTTTCCTAGATGCTACTATGGCTAGTATAGGGAATACTGAAACTCCTAGTGAAGACACTCTTACACCTGTTAGCTCACCTGAGTCTAGAGAGAGTTATGATATTAATGATGGCTACATTGAGTTTACCGATGAATTTGTTGAAGAGTGCCGAAACACACATGGTACTAGTGCTATTAAGAGTCTCCTTGCAAGACGTACCATTATTCCTAAATTGTCCTCTGATCCTAAGTTTGCCACCTCTCCCATAGATATTAAAGATAAATATTGTGATTTCTCTCTTGATCTATCCTATTTAGACATTGTTGAGAAATAACCTTTTTGTGGGACTGAGAGTGAGAGTGTTGTAGCACATATGAATGAGCCTTCCACTATGAGTGCTTTATTCTCTGATGATTTTAAAATGCGCAAGTACTTTGTTACTAAGATCTTCCCTTTTTCACTACAAGGAGAAGCTAGGGCTTGGTTCAATAGATTACCTCCTGGTTCCATTGATAGCCTTGATTGCTTGATTGCTTCTTTCTTCTAGAAATATTTTCCTCCCAGTGCTAGACATGCTGCTTTGCAGAGACTTTTTGATTTTAAATAGGGAGAAGGAGAGAAATTGCCTGAGTCATGGACAAGGTTCTGTTCCTTGATTCATGCACATATCCTGGATGTCCATTGCCTAAAAATGAGCTTCTTGATATTTATTATAATGGACTAACTGATGATTCTAGGACATACCTAGATAGCATTGCCGATTGTGTTTTTAGGAAAAGGACTCCTACAGATGCTGAAGAATTAATGACTAAAATAAGCAAGAATTATGATGATTGGACTTCAACTGAGCTAAATACACCTGAGCCTATTACTCCTGAACCAGTTGTGCCTAAACCATTTCCAACACCAACACCAAAGAAGAGAGGAGTTATTGCATTAAATGATGAAGTGATGAAAGAAGCTAAGAAATGTCTTAAGGAGAAAGGTATTAGAGCTGAAGATGTGAAGAATCCACCTCCTATAGAAGAATTATGTAAGCCAATTCCCCACTCATCCACTATTGAGATACACTCTCTCCAACACTTTGATGAAGGTGATATTCCTTATGGTAAGGCTCTTGATCAATGTTTAGAGGAACTTGACATTTTTATTGTTAAGCAAGGTAATTTTAATAAACAAGTTTAGAATCATTTATTGGAAAACTCTAGAGCTATTAAAGCGTTGAAAGATATTGTGGAAAGAACTTCTAATGATATTAAAATGCTTTGTAAACATTTTCAAATGGTTCAAACCCAACTTGATCAACTTGCTAAGGTACAAAAGGATATGCTAGTTAATGCCTCAAGAGATAAACATACTTATGCAATTAGAACTAGGAGTGGTATAGCTACTCAAGATCCTTTATATCCTGAAGGACACCCTAAAAGAATTGAGCAGGATTCTCAACAAGGTGAAATTAGTGGAAGTCCTCGTAAGAGAAAGAAAAAGAAACACAAAATAGTTGAGGAACCACTTGAACCTACTGTAGATCCTAATAGTATATTTGTCTCTGATGCTGAAACTGAGAGTGGTAATGATAAAAATGATGCTCCTGATAAGGAGGAAGTTGAGGAAGAACCTGAGAAGCACACTAAGAACACCATGTACACTAAGGAAGATTTTATTGCTAAGAAACATGGTAGTGAGAGAGAACCTTGGGTGTAGAAACCTATGCCTTTTCTAGGTAAGAAACACAAGTCAAAGGAGGAAGAAAACTACAACAAGTTTTGTGAGTGGATGAAACCTTTATTTTTGCAAATTCCTTTTACTTGTGCTATTAAGTTGCCTCCTTATTCAAAGTATATGAAGGATATTGTCTCTAATAAAAGGAAGATTCCTAACGAGGAGATTTATACTTTGATTGCTAATTATTCCTTCAATGGTAAGGTTCCAAAGAAACTTGGTGATCCAGGTATACCAACTATTCCTTGCTCTATTAAGAATAATTATGTTAGAACTGCTTTATGTGATTTGGGAGCTGGAGTTGGTATTATGCCTTTTTCTCTCTACAAGAGACTCCAGCTAGAAAAGTTGGTAGCAACTGATATATCTTTGCAAATGGCTGATAAGTCAACTACTATTCATGTTGGTATATGTGAGGATGTTCCTATTCAAGTGGCTCATAATTGCTTGGTTTTAACTGATTTTGTTGTGCTTGAAATGCCTGGAGATGATAATATGTCTATTATTCTTGGGAGACCTTTTCTTAATACTGCAGGTGTTGTCATCAATTGTAATCAAGGAAAAGTAACTTTTAATATTAATGAAAAAGAGCATATTGTTTATTTCCACAAGAAGGTTTCTATGAGCTATTGCCTGAATTCCATTGAAAATATTGAGAGCATCAAGGTTGGAGAAATATATTGTCCCATTCCACAAGAAAGTTTTGAAACTATTATGATTGGGACCATTGCTATCAAGTTTGAGGTAACATAATCACCTTGTGGAATGCAAAGTTTTGCTTCATATAAGATTTTTTTGGTAACAAGACTTGATCAACCTTCTTAACAAAAGTATTTTAATGAACAAAATAATGTTTTCACTATGGTTATACTTGTTTTCTTTTACTTTTCTCCTTCCTAGTCTTTGCCTTTTCTTTTGCTAGCTTTGGTTTTGTTAGTTATTTGCTTGTTAGAGTGTCTTAGAACTTCTATAGTTTGTTTTTGTTTGCTTTTTCTTCTTCTAAAAAAAGGTCTTTTCTGCGAGCAAATCAATTTTCATACCCTGAAAATTGGCCAAAAATAAAGTTTCCCGAAAAATTCCAGAAAATTCAAAATAAATCTTTCCTCGAAAAAAGGGGCAGAGGGACACCTGGAGTGACCCAGGGGGCCACCCCAGGCCAGCACACCCCTGGGCGACGCGGCCAGCCCCCAGGTGGCGCCTGGCTGGGGTGTGGCCCACCTAGGTCCCTCCAAGATGCCTACTCCTAGCCATCTTCTTTCTCTTTCCCGAAAAACACCGGAAAACTTTCTCAATCTCGAGTTCCTGCTGTTCTTGCTCGCAAATTTTGATCTCCTTGCTCAGCCCATCTTTGCTACTGATTTTTGGAGGGATTTCTCCTTGGTATGTGCCTCCTCCGCTTGTCCAATTAGATTTGTGGTTGTTAGATTGTCTCTTGAGTATTTTGCTGCTATAGGTGTCAGGTTGTGTGAGCTTGCATGCTTGTTCTATGCTTAGAGATTTCATTTTGATGCATGTGTATCCCTCTAGCAAGTTCCTATAGTAGTTTCTTATCTTTATCAACTTGGAAATCACTTGGTTTGATGTTTGTCTAAAAATTTCAGAAAGGAAGATGAGTGCATATCCACTGAATCAATATGATTTGATGGTACCTGAGACAATGAAAGTTCATCGTGAGGAAGGAGTCTTCCCTTCCATATATCCATGCCAAGAATTTATGAGAGCCGCGGGAATCATCCAGGATTTCCAAACTATGATTACCAATGCAGGGTTCGAACACTTTGTTAAAGGTGAACCTTTTCAGTATGTCAAGATAACCATGGTTGTGGTGCAGGACTTCCGATTTACTTGGTCTTCATCTAATCCCATGGTCCATTATAAAATATACAATCTAGTTGTCGACCTGCCTTTTGCTGATTTCTGTGCAGCAATTAGAGTACCTCATTGGGGATCTTGTGAGAAGATCAAGGAGAGGCCTAACTCACTTATGGATTTATATGCTGAAATTTTCCAAGGTTTCGACTTTTCAAAGGAAAGTGGTAAAATTCGGAACATTCAGTTCCCAGCCATTAGATATTTTGCCTATTTCATACCAAGTGTGTTCTTGCTAGAAAGATTGCTAGAAAGTTATCTTCTTTTGATCTAGCTCTTATCTCAGCTGCTTTGAATAGGGATAGATCTTATAACCTGGGTGCTTTGATAGCTTACCATCTTACCACCAACCGCAAGAAGGGTGGAATTTGTGGAGGTCTCATCGCCTCTAGGTTGCTAGCTTTCCATGGTTTAGAGCCTCACCATTCAGATTATATGTTCCCCATAGAGAGGCTTGATCTTGAATCCATGGTTCAGCATAACTTTGTTCCTCTAGGGGATACTGTGAGAAGTTTACCGTATGAATTATCTTTTGCCAAGCATGGTTGGAGAGGGGGTAGGACTGAGAAAGTAGTTTATTTGCATGCACCTGCTTTGTTTAATTTTGATAACAGACAAGGATGGTTGCTCACGGAGGAGGAGTTTGACACATACGCGGCGGGGCTCTCCCAGCAAGAGGATAATGTTGGAGAGGATGTCGAAGATGATTCGGTTCAGCCCTCCAACTTGGGAGAGTCTTCATACCAGCAGCCCTCCTATGATTGGGACGCGTCTTCTTCTTCATCGCAAGCGCCTGACTATGATCATTCCTATGATGACCCACCATCTTGGGGTTACTACCCGCGCTATTGAGACCCACTTAGGCCAAAAGCCTAAGCTTGGGGGGAGGTATACCGACATCACACTCATCTATATATCATGTTCGGTCGGTTCTTTGTATATCCATTGTTTCGCTTTCTTTTTGGTTCTTGCTGCTACTTTCTCAAAAACACAAAAATACCAAAAATATTTTTGTTGTTTCTCTTGGTTTGTTTATTTGCTTTTTATCTTTGGTTTTCCTTAAAGAAAAAAATCCAAAAAGATTTTTGCTTTGTTTGCTTTTGCTTTGCTTTGTTTGCTTGTTTTAAAAAACCGAAAACACCAAAAATATTTGTTCTTCTTCTTTGGTTTTGTGAGTTCTTTGCACAAGTGAAGGGCAATAATGAAGATTAATACAACTTGAGGTGTGGTAAGAGGCTGGTAAAGAACTCTATTTGTTTTCATTTTTGTACATATACTCATCATGGTGAGCATGCTTAGTCTGTTCATGTAGGGTGTATGTTATTATGGATGCTTAGTAGTTCCTGCTTTCTTGTGATTAGCTCCAGCTTGCTAATAGTTTGTAACATGTCATTTGAATGTTTGCTTGCATTGTTTTATTCATAATTTGGTATGATATTGTGGTATCCTCCTCTGAATGTTTCATGTGAATCGACTTGGCACATGCTCACGCATGCATATGACTAAACAATAGTCAGTAAGCCTCGATGATTTATTTTGCCTCAGAGTTCTTGTATCACTTTCATGCCATAATTAGTTATGTTTTGTTACAAGCATGATTATGACAGTTGTTGCTCTCTTGTTTTTCGCTCCCTCTCTATTGCTAGCCTTCACTTGCACTGAATTTGATCTCTACTTGTGCATCCAACTCCCCAAAACCAATATTGCCAACAGTGTCCAGCATACCTACCTATTAGCATCATTTGCTATTTCAGTGCATATTCTTGATACGTCGGAAACGTATCTATAATTTTTGATGTTCCATGTTCATTAGTATCTACTTTGCTTTGCTTTGTCTACACTTTGAGGCACTTTTTACATGTTTTCTAGAACTAACCTATTAACAAGTTTCCACAGTGCCAGTTGCCTGTTTTCTGCTGTTTTTGGTTTTAGAAAAACTAGTAAAGAAATATTTTCGGAATTGGAAGGGACAAACGCCAAAGTCAATTACTTTCCGTGGGGAACAAGAAGTCCAGAGGGGAGACGAGGAAGCATGCCAGGGTGGCCAACCCCCTAGGCGCGGCCAGGGGTGGGCCCGCGCCTACGTAGGGTTTGACCCCCCCTGGTCGCCTCCTCGGCCTTCCCCTTCGCCTATAAGAAGCCCCCGATGCAGAAACCCGAGGCACCCGATCAAATCTCCATGAAACCATTTGTATCCGCCGCCACCATCGTCCCTAGATCGGGGGGATCTGAAGTTCTTCCCGACACCCTATCGGAGGGGAGATCATCCCGGAGGCCTTCTCACCGGTATGTTGCATGAGTAGTTCCACCTTGTACTATGGGTCCATGTAGTAGGTAAATGGTTGTATCTCCTCCTTTATGCTTTCATGTATAGATCTTGGGAGCTCTGTTCATGATTAAGATCTAATCTATTTGTAACCATGCATGTTGTGTTTGCGGGGATCCGATGGATATTGAGATTATTATGTTGGTTTGATTAATGGTTTTGTCTTTATGGTTCTATCATGTCTGTATTGTTTGTGATCTTGCATGCTCTCCGTTGTTAGTGGCTATCTTGGCCAAGTAGTTGCTAGTGACTCCAAGAGGGGGTATTTATGCTCGATAGTGGGTTCATGCCTCTAGTTTCCAAGGGAAGTGACAATAATCTCTTCGGTTATAGATGTGATGTTGCTACTAGGGAGAAAATAACGGTCTCTTGTTCATGGAACATGTGGACTGTTTACCTTACACACTTTGCTTAAAGTAGTTGTCTATTGCTTTCAACTTAATACTGGAGGGGGTTCGGATGATAACCTAAAGGTGGACTTCTAGTCATAGATGAAGTTGGATGGCGGTCTATGTATATTGTTGTATTGCCCAATCGAATCTCATAGGATCTTTCTGACTAGTAATTGCATTGTTATGCCTTGCTCAGTTCATGTCAATTGTCCTGCTGTAATTTGTTTACCCTTCATGCCATGTTGTTTATCTAAGGAAAGCACCTCTAGTGAACTATGGACCCCGGTCCAATCTTTACCATTGATACATCCTCCACTGTTACTTGTTTACTTGCTGCAAACCATTACCTTTCACACCATACGTTTAATCCTTTGTTACAGCAAACCGGTGAGCTTGACAACCTCACTGATTCGTTGGGGCAAATTCTTGAGTTTGTGTTGTGCAGGTTTCCGCGTTGCTAGCAACACCTGTGTGACGTTTCCTTCCTCCTCCTGGTTCGATAACCTCAGTTTCTTACTGAGGGAAGACTTGTTGTTGTGCTGCTTCACACCATGCTCTTGGGGTTCCCAACAGACTCCACATCAAGCACCAAGTTCTCTGGCGCCATCAAGGAGTCATCAACAAGTTTTCTGGCGTCATTGCCGGGGAATCTACACGATAGCTTCAACCTTTTCCTCCCCGTCAAGTTTTCCGGCGCCGTTGCCGGGGAGGCTAAGGACGTCTTCACAAGGGGAGTCCTTCACTTCCTTTCACTTTACTTTATTTTTAGTTTGCTTTGTTTCTTTTGCTTGGTTTTGTTTGCCTCTTTTCAAAAAACCCAAAAAAATTAGTCTAGTTTGGTTTGCTTGCTTTATTCAAAAACACAAAAAATAGTTCCTGCTCTAGTTGCTGCTGTTGTTTTTGGCTTGCCCACCTTTGCCAAAATGAACTCTGCTGAGAACACCAAGTTGTGTGACTTCACTAGCACCAACAACAATGATTTACTTAGCACACCTATTGCTCCACCTGCTCCTGATGCTACCTTTTATGAAATTAAGCCTGCTTTGTTAAATCTTGTGATGAGAGAGCAATTTTCTGGTGTTGGTTCTGATGATCCTGCTGCCCATCTCAATAGCTTTGTTGAACTTTGTGAGATGCAAAAGTATAAGGATGTGGATGGAGATATTATTAAGCTCAAGCTTTTTCCCATCTCCTTGAGAGGAAAAGCTAAAGAATGGTTGCTATCCTTGCCTAAAAATAGTATTGATTCTTGGACTAAGTGCAAAGATGCTTTTATTGAAAAATACTATCCTCCTGCTAAGATTATATCTATGAGAAGTGACATTATGAAATTTAAACAACTTGATAGTGAACATGTTGCTCCAGCTTGGGAAAGAATGATATCTTTGGTTAAGAATTTTCCCACTCATGGACTCACTGCTTGGATGATTATCCAGACTTTTTATGCAGGCTTGAACTTCTCCTCAAGAAATCTGTTGGATTCAGCTGCTGGAGTTACCTTCATGGGCCTCACCCTGGGTGTTACAACAAGGCTCCTTGATAGTATGATGGTTAAATACTCTAAATGGCATGTTGAGAGAGCTCCACATGGTAAGAAGGTAAATTCTATTGAGTAAACTTCTTCTTTGAGTGAAAAGATTGATGTTATTATGGCTATGCTTATTAATGGGAAAGCTCCTCTAGATCCTAATAGTGTTCCCTTAGCCTTTTTGGTTTCTCAAGAAGATCAAGTTGATGTTAACTTCATTAGAAACAACAATTTTGGCAATAATACTTATGGTAATTATAGGCCTTATCCTCCTAGTGGAAGTGCTTATCATGGTAGATCTGGAATGCCTAGTGAAGAAAGGATTCTAGAAGTAGAGAGATCCACTAAGAATTTTATGCAGATGCAATATGAGCAAAATAATATTTTCACTAAAACTATGGAGGAACAATCTATTATCTTGAAAAACATTAGTCATCAGCTTGAGAATCTGAATAGAGAAATTCCTAGTTTACAGTCAAAAAATTTGAGTGCTGAGAAAAATATATCCTCTTTGTCTGAAGCTCGGTCCTCTTTGATTAATAAAATGGCTGCTAAACCTGAAACCATGGAAAACACCTTTGCTACTACTCATGCCATACAAGTTACTATTGATGAAAATGTTAGGCTGTTAGCTCAACTCCATGCTAAGTGGGAAAGGGAAGCTGAAATTGATAGAAACAATAGTGTGTGCACCAACACCACTAAACCACAAGTAGTCCCTATTTTTCCTCCTACTATGCCTAAGCCTATTGAGCCTACTACTAGTGATGCTAAGTTTGACTTTGATATTGATGGTTGCAATATTTCTGAAGTGATTATGTTCCTACAAAATCTTGCTAGAAGTCCTGATGCTAGTGATATGCATGTTGCTTTCACTAAACACATTACAGATGCTCTTGTGAAGATTAAGGAAGAGAAGCTAAAACACAAAGCTTCTATTCCTAGGAAACTAGAAGATAGTTGGGAACCCATTATTAATATGCAAGTGAATGACTTTGATCTCAAAGCTTCATGTGATCTTGGTTCTAGTGTCTCTATTATGCCTAGGAAGATTTATGAAATGCTTGATTTGCCACCTTTGGAAGATTGTTATTTAGATGTCCCACTTAATGATAATGCCAAAAATAAACTCATGGGGAGTATTAATGATGTTCTCATTATGGTTAATAATGCTTATGTCCCTGTTTATTTCTATGTTTTGGATGTTGAATACAATGCTTCTTGTCCTATTACTTTGGGAAGACCTTTTCTTAGAACAGTTGGTGCTATCATTGGTATGAAAGAAGGCACCATCAAATATCATTTTCCATTCAAGAAAGGTATTGAACACTTCCCTATGAGGAGAGGGAAGTTGCTTTTTGCTCCTCCTTTGAAAGCAAGGTTTGATGTTAATGCTTTTTCATTTGAAAATACTTGATTCTTCTTGCTTCTTGTGCCTAACTTAAAGGCGTTAAAGAAAAGTATTTGTTGGGAGATAACCCAATAGTTTCCTTGAGTCTTGGAAGTTATTACTTCAGTAATGACCTCTCCTTATCCTTTTAGTTTGCTTTTTGTGCCAAGAATGACCTCTAATGAGAGGGAAGTAAGATTTGGGGAGTTGTTGTCCCAAAACAGATTTCTGTCCTTCACCAAAATAATTCGTGAGGAGTCTCTGTAACTCGGATTGAGCTCAAAATTTACGAATAAATCCCCGCGTATGTTATCTAACTTTATTTAGTTCAACACTTTTTGATTTGAGCAACATAAGATGTTCGAAAAAATAGGTTTCTACATGCTGGTCTGTTTTGACAGATTTCTGCCATTATTTGCATTTGCTTCTTATTGATTCCTTTTTGAGTTCTCTTTTGGGGAATTGAGCTTTTTGAAGGAGTTACTACAGTATCTTGTGTTTTTAGTGAAAAGAATTGCTGTTCCAAAGCTTTGCCAGGGGTATAATATCTTTTGAATACACTAATGTTGCAAATGAAGATTGTGTAGTATGAAGGAAAATTTTCAGGTGTAGAGAGAGAATGATGCAATGAGATGAAGAATGGACAAAAGATAAAGCTTGGGGATGCCACCATGGTGTCACCCCAAGAAATATTCAAGAGGTACAAGCGTCAAAGCTTGGGGGTGTCCAAGGCATCCCCTTCTTTATCAATAAAAAGCTCAGGTCTGTCTAGACACTTCGCTTTAATTGTTTCATGCACAGTTGTGTTGTTCTCGGAGCGTCTTAGTTTTTGTTTGCTTTGCTTAGGTTATCTAGTTTGCTTGAATAAATTAGTTTGGAACCCCGTTCTCGCTGTGTTGTTTTGCAAATAAGTTGCTTGGTGTTGGAAAGGAGTAGTAAGTTCTTGCTTGAAGTGCAAGAGGAGCTTGCATTGACTGTGACTTAGACTTCAGCATGACATGATAGGTGTTGTTTTGACCTTATGCTTAGTGATTATTGCTGTAGCATGTATTGTTCCAAACAATTGGTATTGCTTAGTGTGACTTGAAGAAATTATGCGTTGTTTTAGCATGCAAAAGCATAGTATTGTGGTATTCTCCTTTGATGCTTTGCTTGGGTTGACTTGGCACATGCCACACCATGTTATGACTATGACAAGTCACTATTAGCCTCTATGATCATTCAGTCCTTGATTTGTAGTACCACTCTATGCTTTGATTAGTAATGCTTTGTTGCTCTGCATGATTATGGCCATTATCCTCTCTTAGTTGGTTGCTCTCAGTCTTTTGCTAGCCTCCACTTGTATGAGTAAGTTCTACTCATGCTTCCAGCTCCCAAGAAACCAAGTTATTCTAATGTTTCCAGTATAAAATTCTATGCATGGTGTGTTACACCATTCCAAGTATATTCTTGTTTTCAGCTATCTTCCAACTAAAAACTATTTTGTTATGTGAAAACTTAGTGATTAAAGCCCTCACGAACTTGATGGCGCACTTTATATCCTTTGCCCCTAATAAACTTGAACCATTGTGACATCTATGTTGTATATGCTTGCACTTATACGTTGGAATTAACAGAACTGTGCTGTCACGGGTAACATTTTCAACATTGCACTTGTACTTTGTACACACTTGATATCATGGTATTTTGTCTATGGATGTCACCGGTGTGAAATAAAGAGGGAACTTTTAAGTCCATGGAGTTTGTATCCTGTGTTAGAGAAACGCCTGGACCGCTACACTACAAGGAATGTGTTATTCTATGACCTTCTCATAGTGACCGTGTTCAAAATCCTCATAGAGTTATGACGATTTCGCACCAGATGGTCAAAAGCCGTTCGGAAGGTTCAAAACCTTACAAAATTATGACCATTTTGCTCAGGATCGTCATATTTTCATTAGCTCAAATCGTCATAATCTGACGAATATAGCCTACGACGTTATTTGAACCTCACTACGACGATTTAAAATCGTCATGAGGTCCAAATTAAGATAGGTTAAAATTGATAGTTGGCCACGTCATCAATTACGCCTATGTGTCGTGTCTATGTGTCAGTTTTTACTACATGTAATATCTGTGTGTTAATATCTATTTGTCTATGTGTGAATACGTGTCATATCCAATTTAAATCTGCTTACATGGTGCTGCTTCCATGTCATATATGTTAAACTCTAACAAGGATGAGTTATTTGCAAAAAAAAGCCACACAAGGACTTGAAGCTATGACCTCCCAACCAAACCAGTGACCCAAACCACTATACCAACGAATTTTTCTTGTCATATATGTTAAACACTAACACATATACGATTAAACTCTAAAAAGGATGAGTTATTTGCAAAAAAAGGCCACACAGGGACTTGAACCTGCAACCTCCCAACCAAACCCGGTGACCCATACCACTACACCAACGAATCTTGCTTGCCATATATGTTAAACTTTAACACATATACGTTAAACTCTAAGAAGCAGGAATTATTTGCAAAAAAATTCCACCAGGGGACTTGAACCCGCGACCTCCCAACAAAACCCAGCGACCCATACCACTACACCAACCAATCTTTCTTGTCATAATATTACGACGACCCTTTATATCTATTGAATTGTTGCGCCTGGGGTGATTTCTCTACCACGATGGGCCTCAGTGGGACGGGAGTGGGCCGCGATGGGCCTCTGTGAGGGAGTGGAATGCGGCAGATTAGGGCCCGGCCAGCTCTCCTTGTTCAGTTTTTTTTTGTTTTCTTAATTCTTTTGTAGCTTTTTCATATTAAGTCTAAAATAATTTGGTTTTTGTTTCTAATTTTTTTATAAAATTCAGTAGAACATCTTAGGGTATTAACTAAAAATACTCTGATTACTTAAAAATAATGGATGTACTAATCCCACATTAGTCCATAGTAGGGACAATATCATAATTTAAAATATGAGTTTGGAACTTGGGAGTGACTATTCTCGTCTAGGGGTTGACTCGTACTAAAAACTTTCGGTGGATCCATGAAGAAACACCATATTGCGAGTCTAAAAATAATTTTTTCAAAAAATTATGGACATCATATAATATACCTGTAGTTTAAATCGGACTCACTTCCTGCCGATTCGGCAGGAATTTGTCATTTTCACCGAGGGTGGACGGAAAGGTCTGAGATACCCCTACCGGGACATTGTCCATGTATGATGGTCTAGTATTTTTGAAAAATGGGGTGGTAGCATCATGCAACTTTAATTTGGTGGTTGCTGCACAAAACACCTCGTTTTTTGCGCTCAGAAAATGGAAAATGGATTTTTCGTGCGTCAAAAAGGAAAACTTTCTCCTGCAACATTGTTCGCCATCACAAGATGCACACGCATGCACAATATGGGCATATTATCACAAAATATGTCGTGATTATGGCCATAACACTGGTCATTTGGCCCGAAAGTCATGAAACCTCAGACATGATAGGTCATTTCTGAGAAGGTTTTTTCGAGAGGCGATCAATTAATCAAGTTTGTTATTTTTCCTTGCAACTATGTCACATAGCATGATGTAACGCGAAGGATTCACATAGTTCGAACCGTTTTTGAATTTTTTATGCCCGTTTCAAACAATGGTCAAAACTGCGGGCATGAAGGTTCTTAGCTAGGGGTCGAGTCTCACTAAACCTGCATTGGATATCTGAAGAAACAACATATTGCGAGTCTAAAATGATTTTTGCAAAAAATCATGGGCATCATATAATGTACCTGTAGTTCAAATCGGACTCACTTCCTACCGATTCGGCAGGAATATGTCATTTTCAGCGAGGGTGGACGGAAATGTTTGAGATACCCCTACCGCGACATTGTCCATGTATGATGGTCTAGTATTTTTGAAAAATGGGGTGGTAGCATCATGCAACTTTCATTTGGTGGTTGCTGCACAAAACGCCTCGTTTTTTACGCTCGGAAAATGGATTTTCCGTGCGTCAAAAAGGAAAACTTTCTCCTGCAGCATTGTTCGCCATCCCAAGATGCACACGCATGCACAATATGGGCATATTATCACAAACTATGTCGTGATTATGGCCATAACACTGGTCGTTTGGCCCGAAAGTCATGAAACCTCACACATGATAGGTCATTTCTGAGAAGGTTTTTTCGAGAGGCGATCAATTAATCAAGTTTTTTATTTTTCCTTGCAACTATGTCACATAACATGATGTCATGCGAAGGATTCACATAGTTCGAACCGTTTTTGAATTTTTTATGCCCGTTTCAAACAATGGTCAAAACGGCGGGCATGAAGGTTCTTAGCTAGGGGCCGAGTCTCACTAAACTTGCATTGGATATCTGAAGAAACAACATATTGCGAGTCTAAAAATGATTTTTGCAAAAAATCATGGGCATCATATAATGTACCTGTAGTTCAAATCGGACTCACTTCCTACCGATTCGGCAGGAATTTGTTATTTTCACCGAGGGTGGACGGAAAGGTTTGAGATACCCCTACCCGGACATTGTCCATGTATGATGGTCTAGTATTTTTTGAAAAATGGGGTGGTAGCATCATGCAACTTTCATTTGGTGGTTGCTGCACAAAACGCCTCGTTTTTTACGCTCGTAAAATGGAAAATGGAATTTCCGTGTGTCAAAAAGGAAAACTTTCTCCTGCAACATTGTTCGCCATCCCAAGATGCACACGCATCCACAATATGGGCATATTATCACAAACTATGTCGTGATTATGGCCATAACACTGGTCGTTTGGCCCGAAAGTCATGAAACCTCACACATGATAGGTCATTTCTGAGAAGGTTTTTTCGAGAGGCATGATACCTCACACGCATCCACAATATGTTATTTTTTCTGAGAATTCCAATGAGAATCTTCAAACCTATTTTGAACAATTAAATCCTAAAGGGATTTAAAAAGTTAAAACATTTATTAAAGGAAATTAAAATATTTTGGTGTTACTATTTTGGATCTTTTAATAAAAGACTTTGTTTTCAAATGAAAAGGTGGATTTAAATATCCAATTCTATTAAAGTAAAGGCTTTTTTTTAAATAAACACTAAAACTTATTATTTTATTTTAATAAGTTTTCCAAAGGTTTTGGTTCTCAAAATAAAAAGAATATTTTAAATAAAGATTATTTTATAAAGCCAAATTAAACCTTGGCCAAGACTTTGAAACAAAAGGTTTTGCTTTGATTAAAATAGTAGAGGTTTATTTAAAATAAAATAAAAAGGATTTAAATATCCAAGTTTTATTAATAAAGGTTTTACTATTTCTAAAACATCAAAACTTATTTATTTATTTTAAATAAGTTTTCCAAATGTTTTATATTCTCAAATAAAACCTACTGAACTGTTTTGGTTTTATTCTAGATTTTCAAAATAAAGATTTAATAAAACAATCCTATATGGATTATTAACTAAGGTCCATTTTATTTAATTATTAATGGAACCTAAAATAAAATGTTATTTTGTTTTAAACAAGATTTCCAAATATCTTTTATTTTCCAATAAAACCTACAAATTTGGTTTTGAAAATATTTGGTTTTCAAATGGAGATTTTAATAATTAAATCAAACCCTATTTTATTAATAAACTAAAGGTCTATTTTATTTAATTATTAATAGATCTTAAAAGAATAAAAAATTATTTTGTTTTGAGATTTGGTTTATGTTGATAAACAGAACCAAGTTCAAAGTTGTGAAGTTTGGTGATTGTTTGAATCAATTTGATTGTTGTTTGAATGTTTGAATAATTGATTGAAATTCAAAACAGAAAAATAGAAATAGAAAAGGAAAAATGTTTCAGACAGAAAAAAAATAGAACAGCCAACCCTCTGGCCCAACTAGCCCAACAAAGCTTTCACCTAGCCCACTTCTCTTCCCTCAAGCATTCTTTTCTCACTCAGAAACTTACCCTTAGAGTGATAACTGGACCCCACCCCCACTCCCTTTCTTTCACTGCCAAGCGGACCCACTCGCCTGTTCATCGTTTCACCCCCACCCGAGCGAACCGTTTTTCTTCACCGCGAAAGAAACCCACACAGAGTATGACCAGTGGACTCCTCCCTCTCCTTTCATTTCTTGCTGACGACTGGACCCACCCTTCTCTGCTCATCGTCCACACCCGCGCGACCCCTTCTTCCTCCTTCGACGCCGTTACCTGCCTTTGAATGCCGCGATCAATTCGCATTGATGCCGCGCGTTAATCTCGCCATGACCGCACGCTTTAAAACGCCAGTGACTCTTCTTCACTTCCCCTCTGTCTCCTCCCCCAAGCATGCCCCCGGGCTGCAGTATTTCGCCAGACACTCCACTGTCTCCGACGAGCTCCCATCTCCGATTCCGGCCAAGCCTGACCGCCCCGTGCCTCCCCGAGCATGCTAGGAGAATCCCCACTCCCAGACGCTTCTCCTCGTATCCTCAGCTCGACCGCGGGCGCCCCAGAGCATCGGCTTTGACAAGCTCCGTCCGCGCCGCCGTCTGCCTCGTCTCCGGCAAGCACCCAGGTAGTTTCTGACCGCCCCGCGCCTCCTTGTTCACACTCCCACACTCGCCACATCCTTCTGCATCTAACCGCATCGTTGTTTGGCCTTAGGGCGATCTGCAGCACCGTCCACGACGACCACCTGAAGCACCCGACGCCGTCCTCCACTCCGGCGAGCAATCCTGCCAAGACCAGAGCGCCCCTCGCCCGACCAACACCTCCTCGAGCATCATCGTGACCTCCTGAACCCGGTGAGCCTCTTCTCCTCCTCTCTCGCTTCCTAGACCACCGGCACCATCCACACCTGATCACAGCTTGCCGTCGTGCCGCCAGCCACCACTTTAGGTCAAACTCGCCAGCACCGTTCGATCTAGATCTGGCGCTCACGATTAGTTCACTTAACACCGAAGGGGTATGTCCTCTGGACCGCGCGATTTGAGTAGATCCAACGCACTGCAGCATGATCCGGCCGAACCGTTACCAGCGAATGACGACATGACGCGTGTCGCCTGTTCTGTTTAAAACAGATTTGAAAACAGAATATTTTGTGAATTTCAAACCCTTGTATCTTTGGATCCACACGTCCAAAAATTACAAATTTTAGTTCGTTGAAATCAGGAGAACAAGCCCTAACCAACCCTGCCCTTAGTTTAGCAAATAGTATCTATTAGCTTGTTTAATTTTGCAGATTCTTTTGTGTGCTTGTTTAGAGTATAAAAATTGTTTAAAAATGATTTTAGGGTTAAAACCTTTGCAAAATGGTTTGTGAAGAACTTACTGACCCTAAGAACCAACCCATGGTTTGGAAAATGAATTTGGAAAAGTTTAGGATGGAAAACTTGATTTAGCCCATTTCTAGCCAAATGAAAATAAAGATTTTTGTTATGAAAATACTTTTATAAAGAAAACTTTGGGAAAATATTTTGGACCAAACCTACTGACCATAGGAAACACTTTGTGAACTCAAAAATGTTTTTGGAGAAACAAAATAATGATTCTTTGATTTAAAATCATTTCTAGTCAAATAGAAATGTGGTTTATTTATTAAAAATGGTTTTGAAGGAAACTTTTTGGGAAAGTGTTTTGTCTTAAAACCTCTGACCCTAAACACCAAGTTTTGTGATTTGAAAGCATATTGAGTGAACCCTATAGGTTAATGCCTTAGTAAAAATATTTTCTACACCACATAAAATGATACTTTGTTTTGAAAATGGTTTAGGAGGTGAAACCTTTTGCAAATGACTTTGCCACTTTACAAAATGACCAAATAGTTGTTTTCAAATGTCTATGACCCATTAGGAACCTCTTTTTCAAACAAAACAAAGCTTGGCATGTTTGCATGCATTACTTTGACTTTGTTATTTTATGTGTGTTGTTTTGCTTGATTGGTAGATTGAGTTTGTGCCTTGTTTGATTGGATTGTAGTGACTTGAAGAGTGTGTTTGTTGCAAGGACAAGGAGTGAACCCATACTCTACCAAAAAGGCAAGTGATGCTTCATACTTTGTCCCATTATTTTCACTATGCATTAGTGATATTTCTAAAGTAGGACTTGCATGGAATTTTTGCTAAGTATAAACTATGCTATGGGAAATCCTAGTAGATAAAGCCTTAGTAGAAATTTCCTAAGTTAAGAATCCTATTACTATCAAGCTTAGCCTAGCTAATAGAAAACATGGGTGGAATATATATTCACACTATGGAAAAATATACTAAGTCTGAGGACTTATGTTTTTGTTTAATAAAACAACTAAGTTAATGAATCACCTGGGTGGAATGGGACTTGCTTGGTGGTTTTTGGTTGAGTGGTTCACAAGGCCCATTTTTATGGTTTACCTTAGTGTATCTCACTTGTGGATGGCCACCCAGGAACAAAGAGATTTGAGATGTCAAATGTTGAGAAGCTTCAAGTGCAACCACTTGGCAATATGGGCTCTGCCATGATCATATAGGTTGCAAGAACTTAGCCATATGGACAGTTGGTGGTAGTGATTGATAGGTTGGAACGCGTCCATGTTGGTCTAAGGGAAGGCTTCTGAAAGATCTTGTCTTGGGAAACCAAGTCTTGTGGGGAAAGTGCACCACCTCTGCAGAGTGTAAAATCTAAGTACTTAGCCCTGTCCCTGGTAAAGGACAATTTGAGCATCAAGACATGGAAGCTATCAAGAATCTCCTCATCCCAATTTCTAAGTTAAAATCTCGTGGGTGAACAAGGGTTGTTTGAAATCTTAAATCTTTGATTGAGAGATGCCTTGTAAAGGATCTCCAATCTTTGATTGAGAAAAATGATTTTGCCAAGCAAAACTTAGTATTTTCAAATGTTAAGGAAAAATCTATTTTGAGCAATGCAAGCCTCAACTCCACTTAGCCAAATGCATATAGATGATAGACTCCACTATACTACCATAGTATCACTTGCCAATACAATTCAAATGTATTGACCCTTGTGGCTGTAACTTGTAATGTTGCAGGTTTGATTGATTTTAGTGAAGATTGATTGTTTAGGATTACAAAGTCTACAACCAACATCTGCCTGTGGCACTTTGAAGATGAAGGACCCCATGCTTATAGTTATTCCGCTGCAATGTAATGTAATAGCCATATGAGCTATGTATGATGTAATAAAATTATGTTATTCCTGGTTATAAAGTTGTATTATGACCTTTGTTTCTTGATATTACATCTTAACTGTGGATGCTAGCTATTGATCCAGGGACTAGCATTGTAAACACAGGGGATTCTACATTACCTTATACTTATTAAAGGTTGGGAACCCTACAGCATGAAGGTTCTTAGCCAGGGGCCGAGTCTCACTAAACTTGCATTGGATATCTGAAGAAACAACATATTGCGAGTCTAAAAATGATTTTTGCAAAAAATCATGGGCATCATATAATGTACCTGTAGTTCAAATCGGACTCACTTCGTGCCGATTCGGCAGGAATTTGTCATTTTCACCGAGGGTGGACGGAAAGGTTTGAGATACCCCTACCAGGACATTGTCCATGTATGATGGTCTAGTATTTTTGAAAAATGGGGTGGTAGCATCATGCAACTTTCATTTGGTGGTTGCTGCACAAAACGACTCGTTTTTTGCGCTCGGAAAATGGATTTTTCGTGCGTCAAAAAGGAAAACTTTCTCCTGCAACATTGTTCGCCATCCCAAGATGCACACGCATGCACAATATGGGCATATTATCACAAACTATGTCGTGATTATGGCCATAACACTGGTCGTTTGACCCGAAAGTCATGAAACCTCACACATGATAGGTCATTTCTGAGAAGGTTTTTTCGAGAGGCGATCAATTAATCAAGTTTTTTATTTTTCCTTGCAACTATGTCACATAACATGATGTCATGCGAAGGATTCACATAGTTCGAACCGTTTTTGAATTTTTTATGCCCGTTTCAAACAATGGTCAAAACGGCGGGCATGAAGGTTCTTAGCTAGGGGCCGAGTCTCACTAAATTTGCATTGGATATCTGAAGAAACAACATATTGCGAGTCTAAAAATGATTTTTTCAAAAAATCATGGGCATCATATAATGTACCTGTAGTTCAAATCGGACTCACTTCCTACCGATTCGACAGGAATTTGTTATTTTCACCGAGGGTGGACGGAAAGGTTTGAGATACCCCTACCCGGACATTGTCCATGTATGATGGTCTAGTATTTTTGAAAAATGGGGTGGTAGCATCATGCAACTTTCATTTGGTGGTTGCTGCACAAAACGCCTCGTTTTTTACGCTCGGAAAATGGAAAATGGATTTTCCGTGTGTCAAAAAGGAAAACTTCCTCCTGCAACATTGTTCGACATCCCAAGATGCACACGCATCCACAATATGGGCATATTATCACAAACTATGTCGTGATTATGGCCATAACACTGGTCGTTTGGTCCGAAAGTCATGAAACCTCACACATGATAGGTCATTTCTGAGAAGGTTTTTTCGAGAGGCGATCAATTAATCAAGTTTGTTATTTTTCCTTGCAACTATGTCACATAACATGTTGTCACGCGAAGGATTCACATAGTTCGAACCGTTTTTGAATTTTTTATGCCCGTTTCAAACAATGGTCAAAACGGCGGGCATGAAGGTTCTTAGCTAGCGGCCGAGTCTCACTAAACTTGCATTGGATATCTGAAGAAACAACATATTGCGAGTCTAAAAATGATTTTTGCAAAAAATCATGGGCATCATATAATGTACCTGTAGTTCAAATCGGACTCACTTCGTGCCGATTCGGCAGGAATTTGTCATTTTCACCAAGGGTGGACGGAAAGGTTTGAGATACCCCTACCGGGACATTGTCCATGTATGATGGTCTAGTATTTTTGAAAAATGGGGTGGTAGCATCATGCAACTTTCATTTGGTGGTTGCTACACAAAACGACTCGTTTTTTGCGCTCGGAAAATGGATTTTTCGTGCGTCAAAAAGGAAAACTTTCTCCTGCAACATTGTTCGCCATCCCAAGATGCACACGCATGCACAATATGGGCATATTATCACAAACTATGTCGTGATTATGGCCATAACACTGGTCGTTTGGCCCGAAAGTCATGAAACCTCACACATGATAGGTCATTTCTGAGAAGGTTTTTTCGAGAGGCGATCAATTAATTGTTGGAGATATGCCCTAGAGGCAATAATAAATGTAGTTATTATTATATCTTTGTGTTTATGATAAATGTTTACATTCATGCTATAATAGTATTAACAAGGAAACATTAATACTTGTGTGATTTGTAAACTTAATTTGAAGTCCCTAGTAAAGCCTCTATATAATACTAGCTTGTTGGTTAATAGATGATTGTGGTTTCCCAATCATGAACATTGAGATGTTGTTAACAACAAGATCATATCGTTAGGAGAATGATATGGTGGACATACTCCTATAGATAAGCGTAGCATATAGATCAAGTCATTTTAATAGTTCAATTGCTATATGCTTTCTGATACATAGTAATCTAATTCCTTCGACCATGAGATCATGCATATCACCTTTTACCGGATGGATGCTTTGATGACATCAAACACCACACCGTAACTGGGTGGCTATAAAGGTGGCATTGAGTGTTCGGAAAGTATTGGTTGAAACACATGGATCAAGAGTGGGATTTGTCCATCCATATGACGGATAGATATACTCTGGGCCCTCTCGGTGAAATGTCATCCAATTAGCTTGCAAGCTTGTGACTGGCTCACAAGGGATCACATATCACGGGAATGAGAAAAGAGTACTTATCAGTAACGAGGTTGAACTAGGTATGCAGAGATACCGACGATCATAACCTCGGATAAGTAAACTATCGTGAGACAAAGGGAAATTGATATCGTATGTAAGTGGTTCATTCGATCTCAAAGTAATCGTAGAAATATGTGGGAGCCATATGAATTTCCAGATTCCTCTATTGGTTATTGTTCGAAGAAGTGTCTCGATCATGTCCGCATAATTCACGAACCGTAGGGAGACACACTTAAGGATTCGACGTTGTTTGAGTAGTTATGGAATGATGAGAAAGAGACCGAATGTTGTTCGGAGTCCCGGATGGAATCCGGGATATCACGAGGAGATCCGGAATGGTCCGGAGAATAAGATTCATATAAGGAAAGTCCCGTTTCGGAGTTGGAGAATGGTTCCGGTGTTTTCATCGGGAATGTTCTAGAATGTTCCGGAATGTCCCAAGACCGGAGGAAGGGTACATGAATGTGTTGTATCAAGTTGGTATGATTGCATCATGTACTAAGTGTCATCGCTGAACCAAATAAAGGATTAATCCAAATCCTAGTTTGAAAAGTCAAACAGCTAGTTTGAAAAGTCAAACGGCTAAATTTGGAAAGAGGAAAAGAGGAGGAGTGGGAAACCGAGTTGGGGAGGAGTTCCCTCCTCCAACCGGCGGCGCCCACCCAAGCCGAGTTGGGGAGGGACTCCCCTCCCCTTGGTCGTGCCTCCCACCTATAAAGGGAGGGGCAGGGCTGCCCCTCCAAGGACACAAGTCCCTTGCCCCGAAAACCCTAACCCTAGCCGCCGCCGCCCTCCAAGCCGCCGCCTAGGGATCTCCTTGCCACCGACTTGGGCACCACCAAACCCTAGCCACCGGCCCTAGCACCTCTTCCTCAGCGTGTCTAAACCCTAGATCGTCGAGGGATTTCTCATAGCCCACCATACTCGCTCCGGCTTAAGGCGAAGCCCTACGAGATCTCCCCTCTACTTCCGGTACCACGCCGTTTTGCTGCCGGAATCACGAGGAGAGTGCTACAACCTCCGCTGCCTGCTGGAACAAGGGAGAGGAAGGTCTTCGTCGAGTACCGAACGTGTGACCGACTACGGGAGCGCTGCTGGAACGCAGCGCCGGAAGGATCGTCTACGCGATCTTGAGATCGGAAAGAGTACGACTACATCACCCACGAGAATCCGCTCTCGTTAAACACTTTGGAATCTTCGAGGGTGACTTATTCTATCGACTCGTTGCTACAATCTAGTAGATAGATCTTGGCTTGTTTGTTTGTATGCGGTAGAATTTTTTTGTTTTCCATGCTACGAAACCCTACAGTGGTATCAGAGCCGTGTCTATATGTAGATCTGTTGCACGAGTAGAACACAATGGTCATTGTGGGCGTTGATGCTTTTATTGTCGATTGCTTCTTGTGTACTTTGCATCTTATGTATGTTTGGATGAAGCGGCCGGGCTAACCTTACATGACATCGTTCATGAGACTTGCTCCACGCTTGACATGCAACTTGTATTGCATAAGTGGCTTTATGGTGCCTGCTTTCTCCTAGCATAGTTAAGATCCAATTTACAACGGGTGATTAACAATACTAGTATCAATGTTGTGGTTCATGTTCGTAAGTTAGAACGACACTTATTGAAAGCCCCAAACCACGTAAAACATGCAAATAAAGTAGAGGCGTCTAACTTTGTTTTGCAGGGGTGTGCTGTGATGTGATATGGCCATGATTATGATTATATTTGATGTATGCAATGTTCCTTATCGTAAGTTGGCAACCGGCAGGAGCCATATGGTTGTCTTTAATTTCTGTTACGACCTGCGTGTCTATTCAAAGTAGTTGTAATAGTTGAAGCCGGTGGACGACAACCATGGAGAAGCGTCATTGACCTTGATGCAATGCCGGTGATGATGGAGATCATGTTCGTGCTAGAAGATGGAGATCGGAAGCACAAAGAAGAAAGGCCATATCATATCACATATTATGAATTGCATGTGATGTTAATCCTTTATGCATCTTGTATTGCTTAGTAGACAACGGTAGCATTATAAGATGATCCCTCATGCACATGAATTTCAAGTCATAAAGTGTTCACCCTTAGTTAGCACCGTTGCTAAAACTTGTTGTTTCGAAGCACCACGTGATGATCGGGTGTGTTAGATTCTGCAAGTGCATACAACGTGAGCAAGCCAGATTTGCTCATGCGGAAACTAAGGTTTGATCTTGACGAGCCTAGCATGTACGTACATGGTCTCGAACACGGATCACCGAAGGTAAAGCATGAATCATATAGTAGATATGATGAACATGTCGATTGTTCGCCATTGAAACTATATCAACTCTCGTGATGATCGGTGTTGATCTGGTGGATTTGGTTCGTGTGATCACTAAAACAATGTGAGGGATATTGTTTTGAGTGGGAGTTCACCTAGATTAATTTTATTATTAATTTGAACTCAATTTGTCATAAACTTAGTCTAAACTATCGCAAATATGTTGTAGATCAATGGCAGCCCCTACCATCAATTTTAATGCGTTCCTAGAGAAAGAAAAGTTGAAAAACAATGGAAGCAACTTCGCGGATTGGTTCCGCAATTTGAGGATTGTCCTCACAGCTGGTAATTTGACCTATGTTTGGATGCACATTGGGTGACCCACTGCAGATGCTGCCGATGAAGTAAAGAATGTTTACCTCACTCGAAGACTCGTACTCCATAGTTCAAAGGTGCTATCTTGTATGGTTTAGAATCGGAGCTTCAGAAAAGGTTTGAGAATTCAGACCCATATGATATTGTCGAGGATCTCAAATTGATCTTTGAGACTCATGCGGCAATTGAAAGCTATGAGGCTTCTGAAAAATTCTTTAACTGCAAGATGGAAGAGGGCAGCTCCGTCAGCGAGCATGTCCTTAAGATGTCTGGGCACGCAAACAAACTTCAAAGCTTGGGTATTGTGATTCCTAATGCTTTGGGGATTTACCGTGTCCTCCAATCACTACCACCAAGTTACAAGAACTTTGTGATGAACTACAACATGCAAAACATGAACAAGACGCGTTGCGAACTCTTTGCCATGTTGAAGTCTGCAGTGGAGATCAAGAAAGAGCACCAAGTGTTGTTGGTCAATAAGACCACCAAATTCAAGAAAGGCAAGTCTAAGCGAAGGACACTTCAAGAAGGGTTGTAATAAAGTTGCCACGCCTACGAAGAAGACCAAGGCTGGACCTAAGCCTGATACTGAGTGCTTTTACTGCAAGGGAGAAGGTCACTGGAAGCGGAATTGCCCAAAGTACTTGGCGGATTTGAAGAACGGTATATCTGATATACATGTTATTGATGTGTATCTCACTAGTACTCGTAGTAGTGCCTGGGTATTTGATACTAGTTCGGTTGCTCATATTTGTAACTCAAACAAAATGCAGAATAAACGGAATCTAGCGAAGAACGAGGTGACGATGCGGCGTGGGAAACGGATCAAAGGTTGATGTGATCGCGTCGCACGCTACCCCTTCATCTACCATCGGGATTAGTTTTATACTTAAATAATTGTTATTTGGTGCCTGCGTTAAGCATGAACATTATATCGGGATCTTGTTTATTAAGTAGACGGTTACTTGTTTAAGTCGAGAATAATGGTTGTTCGATTTATATGAGTAATATGTTTTATGCACATGCACCTTTGATAGATGGTCTATTCTTGTTGAATCTCTATAGTGGAAATACACATATTAATAACATTGAGGCTAAACGTTTGAAATTGAGCGATAACTCGACCTATATGTGGCACTGTCGTCTTGGTCACATTGGAGTGAAGCGTATCAAGAAACTCCATTCCGATGGACTTCTTGAATCACTTGATTTCGAATCACTTGATAGATGCGAAGCATGTCTGATGGGTAAAATGACTAAGACTCCATTTTCTGGTATGATGGAGCGAGCTACGGACTTGTTGGAAATCATACACACCGATGTGTGGTCCAATGAGTGTAGCATCGCGTTGTGGTTATCGTTATGTTCTTACCTTCACGGATGACTTGAGTAGATATGGGTATATCTATTTCATGAAACATAAGTCCGAAACTTTCGAGAAGTTTAAGGAATTTCAAAGTGAGGTAGAGAATCAACATAACAAGAAGATTAAATTTCTACGTTCTGATCGTGGAGGTGAATATCTAAGTTACGAGTTTGGCGAGCATTTGAAGAAATGCGGAATACTTTCACAATTGACACCGCCGGGAACACCACAACGTAATGGTGTGTCCGAACGTCGTAATCGAACTCTCTTAGATATGGTTCGTTCTATGATGTCACTTACAGATTTACCGCTATCATTTTGGGGTTATGCATTAGAAACAACCGCATTCACTTTAAATAGGGCACCATCTAAATCCGTTGAAACGACACCGTATGAATTATGGTTTGGGAAGAAACCTAGATTGTCGTTCCTTAAAGTTTGGGGTGCGGTATGTAAAGAAGTTACAGGACAAGCTTGAACCCAAAGCGGAAAATGCGTCTTCATAGGATACCCGAAGGAAACTATTGGGTATACCTTCTATCATAGATCCGAAGGCAAAATCTTCGTTGCCAAGAATGGATCCTTTCTAGAGAAGGAATTTCTCTCGAAAGAAGTGACTGGAAGGAAAGTAGAACTTGACGAGGTTGTTGAACCTTCTCTCGAAATTGCGAGTAGCGTAGCACCGGAAGAAGTTCCTTTGGTGCCTGCACCAATAAGAGAGGAAGCTAATGATGATGATCATGAAACTTCGGTTGAAGTTGCTACAGAGCCTCGCAGGTCAACGAGAACTCGTACCACTCCAGTTGGTATGATCCGTTATGAGTGTCATGTTGGTGGACAACACCGATGACCCTGAGACATATGAGGAAGCAATGATGAGCCCAGATTCCAATAAATGGCAAGAAGCCATGAAATCCGAGATTGGATCCATGTACGAAAACCAAGTATGGACTTTGGTGGACTTACCGGATGGCCGGAAGGCTGTTGAGAACAAATGGATCTTCAAGAAGAAAACAGATGCTGATGGTAATGTTACTGTCTATAAAGCTCGACTTGTCGCAAAAGGGTTTCGACAAATTCAAGGAGTTGACTACGATGAGACTTTCTCACCAGTAGCAAAGTTAAAGTCTGTGAGGATTATGTTAGCAATCGCTGCATATTATGATTATGAGATATGGCAGATGGATGTCAAAACAGCATTTCTCAATGGAGACATTGATGAAGAGTTGTATATGATGAAACCCAAAGGTTTTGTCGATCCTAAAGATGCTAACAATGTATGCAAACTTCAACGGTCCATCTATGGATTGAAGCAAGCATACCGAAGTTGGAATCAACGTTTTGATAAGGTGATCAAAAGTTTTGGTTTTATACAAACTTATGGAGAAGCTTGTATTTACAAGAAAGTGAGTGGGAGCTCTGTAGCATTCTTAATACTATATGTAGATGACATATTGTTGATTGGGAATGATGTAGACCTTCTTAATAGTGTCAAGGAATATTTGAATAATAGTTTTTCAATGAAAGATCTTGGCGAAGCAGCTTACATATTAGGCATAAAGATTTATAGAGATAGATCGAAACGCCAAATATCATTGTCACAAAGTACATATTTGGACAAAGTTCTAAAGAGGTTTGGAATGGAAGATAGCAAGAAAGGGTTCTTGCCCATGTTGCCCAATATGACCTTGAGTAAAACTCAAAGTCCGACATCGGCAGAAGATAGAGAAAGGATGAGTAAGACTCCCTATGCCTCAGCCATAGGATCTCTAATGTATGCCATGCTATGTACTAGACCCGACATTGCATATGCTGTTAGTTTAACTAGCAGATATCAAAGTGATCCAGGAGTGGATCATTGGACAGCGGTCAAAAACATCCTTAAGTACTTGAGAAGAACTAAGGATATGGTTCTTTCTTATGGAGGTGATGAACAGCTCGTTGTTAATGGTTACACCGATGCTAGTTGGAACACCGATCTGGATGATTCTAAATCACAACTGGATAATGATTTATTTTGAATGGTGCAGCGATTAGTGGAGGAGTGCAAAGCAAAGCGTTGTGGCGAGATCTTCAACTGAATCGGAATACATGGTCGCTTCCGGAGGCTTCACAAGAAGCGATATGGATGAAAGAGTTCATTACAGAGCTGGGTGTGGTTCCTAGTGCTACTGGACCCAATGTCTATCTCAGTGATAACATGGGCGCCATAGCCAATGCGCAAGAACCAAGGTCACACAAGAGGTGAAGCACATCAAGCTACGTTTTCCACGCTATTCGAGAACATATCCAAGATGGGGATATAAAGATTTGCAAAGTACACACAGATCTGAATGTGGCGGATCCGTTGACTAAACCTCTCCGAGGGCAAAACATGACCAGCACCAAACTGCCATGGGTGTTCGGTATATTACCATGTAATCTAGATTAGATGACTCTAGTGCAAGTGGGAGACTGGAGATATGCCCTAGAGGCAATAATAAATGTAGTTATTATTATATCTTTGTGTTTATGATAAATGTTAACATTCATGCTATAATAGTATTAACAAGGAAACATTAATACTTGTGTGATTTGTAAACTTAATTTGAAGTCCCTAGTAAAGCCTCTATATAATACTAGCTTGTTGGTTAATAGATGATTGTGGTTCCCTATCATGAACATTGAGATGTTGTTAACAACAAGATCATATCGTTAGGAGAATGATATGGTGGACATACTCCTATAGATAAGCGTAGCATATAGATCAAGTCATTTTAATAGTTCAATTGCTATATGCTTTCTGATACATAGTAATCTAATTCCTTCGACCATGAGATCATGCATATCACCTTTACCGGATGGATGCTTTGATGACATCAAACACCACACCGAATGGCGGGTGGCTATAAAGGTGGCATTGAGTGTTGGAAAGTATTGGTTGAAACACATGGATCAAGAGGGATTTGTCCATCCATATGACGGATAGATATACTGGGCCCTCTCGGTGAAATGTCATCCAATTAGCTTGCAAGCATGTGACTGCTCACAAGGGATCACATATCATGGGAACGAGAAAAGAGTACTTATCGATAACGAGGTTGAACTAGGTATGCGGAGATACCAAGCGATCATAACCTCGGATAAGTAAACTATCGTGAGACAAAGGGAAATTGGTATCGTATGTAAGTGGTTCATTCGATCGCAAAGTAATCGTAGAAATATGTGGGAGCCATATGAATTTCCAGATTCCTCTATTGGTTATTGCTCGGAGAAGTGTCTCGATCATGTCCGCATAATTCACGAACCGTAGGGAGACACACTTAAGGATTCGACGTTGTTTGAGTAGTTATGGAATGATGAGAAAGAGACCGAATGTTGTTCGAAGTCCCGGATGGAATCCAGGATATCACGAGGAGATCCGGGATGGTCCGGAGAATAAGATTCATATAAGGAAAGTCCCGTTTCGGAGTTGGAGAATGGTTTCGGTGTTTTCATCGGGAATGTTCTAGAATGTTCCGGAATGTCCGGCACTCCGGAGGGGAAGGGTACATGAATGTGTTGTATCAAGTTGGTATGATTGCATCATTTACTAAGTGTCATCGCTGAACCAAATAAAGGATTAATTCAAATCCTAGTTTGAAAAGTCAAACAGCTAGTTTGAAAAGTCAAACGGCTAAATTTGGAAAGAGGAAAAGAGGAGGAGTGGGAAACCGAGTTGGGGAGGAGTTCCCTCCTCCAACCGGCGGCGCCCACCCAAGCCGAGTTGGGGAAGGACTCCCCTCCCCTTGGCCGCGCCTCCCACCTATAAAGGGAGGGGCAGGGCTGCCCCTCCAAGGACACAAGTCCCTTGCCCCGAAAACCCTAACCCTAGCCGCCGCCCTCCAAGCCGCCGCCGCCTAGGGATCTCCTTGCCACCGACTTGGGCACCACCAAACCCTAGCCGCTAGCCCTAGCACCTCTTCCTCGGCGTGTCTAAACCCTAAATCGTCGAGGGATTTCTCATAGCCCACCATACTCGCTCCGGCTTAAGGCGAAGCCCTGCGAGATCTCCCCTCTACTTCCGGTACCACGCCGTTGTGCTGCCAGAATCGCGAGGAGAGTGATACAACCTTCGCTGCCTGCTGGAACAAGGGAGAGGAAGGTCTTCGTCGAGTACCGAACGTGTGACCGACTACGGGAGCGCTGCTGGAACGCAGCGCCGGAAGGATCGTCTACGCGATCTTGAGATCGAAAAGAGTACGACTACATCACCCACGAGAATCCGCTCTCGTTAAACACTTTGGAATCTTCGAGGGTGAGTTATTCTATCGACTCGTTGCTACAATCTAGTAGATAGATCTTGGCTTGTTTGTTTGTATGCGGTAGAAATTTTTTGTTTTCCATGCTACGAAACCCTACATTAATCATGTTTGTTATTTTTCCTTGCAACTATGTCACATAACATGATGCCACGTGAAGGATTCACATAGTTCGAACCGTTTTTGAATTTTTTATGCCCGTTTCAAACAATGGTTAAAACGGCGGGCATGAAGGTTCTTAGATAGGGGCCGAGTCTCACTAAACTTGTATTGGATATCTGAAGAAACAACATATTGCGAGTCTAAAAATGATTTTTGCAAAAAATCATGGGCATCATATAATGTACCTGTAGTTCAAATCGGACTCACTTCCTACCGATTCGGCAGGAATTTGTCATTTTCACCGAGGGTGGACGGAAAGGTTTGAGATACCCCTACCGGGACATTGTGCATGTATGATGGTCTAGTATTTTTGAAAAATGGGGTGGTAGCATCGTGCACCTTTCATTTGGTGGTTGCTGCACAAAACGCCCCAGTTTTACATTGTTTGGACCATTTTGAAGGGATTATTCATTTTCCAAGTGCAAAAAAGAGCTGTTTTGTGAATCGACCAATCAGGACACAGCAAACCGTCTCCCACGGATCGTCCTCAGGGGCATGATCTAGACCGTCCAGTTTCAATCCAACGGTTGTCAGCTCACCCAAAGAAGCACACCTACTCCCCAGTGTCCATCGCATCCCAACCTGCCCCTTTCCCTGTGCTACCAAACTAACCCTAACTCATATCTCCTCGTCCCTCGCCGCCAGCCGCCACCCACCCTCCTCTCTCCGATCCAATCCTCCACCGCATCCCCACCATCCCACCCCCGATCCATGGCGGCGCATCTTAACCTCCTCGAAACCCTAACCCTCTCCACTCGCCGTTGCCTGCCCTTTGTCTCCTAGCACCACACGATCTGCCCCATCTGCACCATCCACCCCGAGCCCCGATGCTCCTATCCCCTCGTCGATATTCTGACCCTCGTCGGCGGTGCCTCCCCCAACATCCGATCCTCCTCCTTCCCGGGTGCCACACCGGTGGCCACCCCAGACCTCCAGTGCCCTCCTCCCCGCTGGCTCACCCGCGACCCATCTCCCCTCACGTGATTTATCCCCTGCGCCCGAACCCATCTAGATCGAGGGAGCGCTCACGCCATGCTTCCCTTCCTCGCCAGTGACCAGGCTTCGACCATCTCTCTGGAATCCCCCTCCTCCCCCTCTCCATGCCACCTCATGAAACCCTAGCCCAGATCATGTCTGTCCAGTGAAGGAGCAGGACGTGGGCATCGCTCGGTGTCTGTGAAGGTACGAGGTAGGGCACATCGTTGCCTCCATCATCCACGCCTTCAGGAGGCTGCTGCACCTTGTTTGCAAGAACGGCTCTATGCAGGAGCTCAGGCTCTGGTTCCACAATCTCTACCAGGTACTTCCACAATCTCGACATCTTTTGAAGACTATAGTTATGCAACTGCAGAACTTTTGTTGTGTTTCTGGCCAGTGGTTCTTTGAGCATGAATATCTCATATTTTGCAGTCGCGGGATTGCAGGTCAGAGGCGACGAGGCATGGTCTAGCAACAGGATGATCCATTGCCCTCTCTACGTCACCCTCCCGTCCTACAAACAATCCGGTAAGATCCACTACAGATGCCACCATCGTTAACTGAAATTGGCAGAGTGGTTTTCAGGTCGAGTAACAGGTTTATTGCCTCCCATTTTCCTGCTAGACCAACCACTAGGTATTTACCAATTGGGCATTTCAGGTTGAATGCTGATTGCTAGTAGAATGCTGATTGTTGAACCCTTATCTGAATGTCTAGTAGAATTTGCATGCTGAACCCTTGTATGCACATCTCAAGTAATTTCTGTAGTTACTAATCTTAGTTTCCCCTAAAAGTAAATGACACCAAAAGAGTCACTGTTATGCTTCTTTTTTATCTACTAATCCTTTTTAGTGCAAAGTAGATGTAACAACTGATGGTGTTTTCTCCCTTTTTAGCAAATATAAAGTACCATGAACATACTACAGAAAAATGGAGTGTCTTCTCCTGTAGGATCACCTACTTTGGAGTGTCATGTAGGTTATATGTTTTACTTGGTGTTTTCTCCTTTTTAGCAAACAGATAGTACCATTACTGTTGTAGAAAGATGTTTCTTGCATCTTGTAGAAATTTATGAAAGTAATTAGAAAATAGTTGCTATTAGTACACAATTTTTTTCATCCGCCTTGTTATTTATTTGTGCAACTTGCGCCTACAGTTTTAAAGTTCTGTAGCTTTATATCATGATGTGTAGAAATTATATGTACACATGTAGCTTTATATCCTGATATGCTTCATTCCATGAATCTGAGTATTAGTTGCTGAAGTAGATTCACATGGTGTGTTTTGACATGACAAAAGAATGTTTGGCTTGGATTCTCATGTTCTGTAGTGAAATATGTAGCTTATGCTGAATTTTGGTTCGCCGATTTGGGTGAAATTTTCTGATTTTCTGGACGACTTTCTGTTCAATAGGGGCTTGGGTCATACTCGGACACCATCAAGAAGGTCGAGAAGGAGATAAAAGAGAAGGCAAGGATTATCAATGACCTTTGTGGTACGTGCACATTGATGTGTTTTGAGTGTACCTAAATCTAGGTTAGTTGTTCTCTTTATCTAATCCTTGGAGATAAAATCTGCATTCCTGTAATTTTAGCGGTTCTGGTTGTTTTGTACTGCTAGTTTATAGTTCCAGTTGTCACTGTAATTCCACCTCCTTGCATTTAGCTCAGCGGAATTATGCTTTTACTGAATTACAGGGATAAAGGAGTTTGACACTGGATTAGCTCCACCAAGCCAGTGGGATCTTGTATCAGATAAACAGATGATGCCGGAGGAGCAACAATTGCAGGTGAATTTTCTTCATTCCCATCATCAGCATTAGACATTGGGATGCTTATGGATGCTAGTTGTTTTACACCATTATGCTTTCATGTCGCCCCTAATAATAAGTTTCATCCTTTTGTGAAGGTTGGTAGATACACCAAGATCATTAGTACTAACACCGATGATGCCAAATTCGTCATCAACGTCAAACAAATCGCAAAGGTGCTTCAGCATAGTACTATCTTATGTCAATTACATATCCCTGGAGGTTCAAAATTCAATTATTTTCATGTTCATTTTGGGGTTTGATTGTAGTTTGTGGTAGGTTTAGGAGACAAAGTTTCGCCCACTGATATTGAGGAAGGAATGCGAGTTGGGTAAGTTCCATGTTCTCTCCATGAATATTCTCTGGTATCCCCCTCTCATTTGGTTGTTTCCAGAATGCTTCTTGCATGTGATTATGCTTTCTATCGACACTATCAGTAAAAGAATAGGTCTAAGAGCAAACTATTTTTTCATAGAAGACTAGAATAAATAAACATGATAGTTACAGTAACTTGTAGATCTAAGCTACTTCACTGATATGCAACAAACAATAGGATTTGCTAAGAAGCATATTAAGATTAAGGAAATCATTTTAGTAAGATGACATGACAGTATTTGGACTCGTTGGAGAATTTATCAACAAATCTCATGTCGCGTTGTTACTCTACTATTGTTGACTATTTCATGATTCTACTGTTTTATAATAGTTGCCAATTATTTGCTATATCCTGACTCTAAAAACATGGCTTTTCCTCTCTTTTCCAGGAATTCCATCCAAAGAAATTTGATAAAAGCTTGAAGACCCTATAATTTTAGAGCTAGTTGTATTCTAACAGTCAAAACATCTGGCTGTTTGGAAAGAACCATGTAATGACTGTAATAGACTAATAGACTATTATTGCCTGTTGTTTGAAATTTTCCATATCTTTCATGTTTCGGTTAAATAAATGTTATGTGATGATGAATAGAAATTTGATTAGCGGAATCATCTTATGAAATTTTGTACTGTGATTTTTGCATAGAAGAAATATGAAAAAGATCTAAAAATTGTTCTGGACCAAATATTAATTGGGCTCTAAATAGGCCCTGGTCCAAATTATATTGACACAAATGTTTCAAAAAACATAAAAATCTAAGAACTAATTGGACAGTAAAAAGGCCAAGGCCCAAAACTGAAATATGAAACACAATGGCCAGAGCCCATAACAGTAACGAATAATGGCAGAGGAAGTAAAAGGCCAGAATTATTGGGCTCAGCCCAAGTAAGAAACTGAAATGGACTGGGCTGATTTTGATTTAAGACAATTTAGTTTCGTCACAATTTTGCCACGTAGGATCTGACTTGGCCAGGCTAGATGGCTCATGACGATATGGGATCGTCATAGACGTTATGACAATCCAATATCGTCATAGACGGTTATGACGATTTTACCAAAATCGTCGTTATAGTTCATTTGCGACGCCCAGCTTTTGACGATCTCAAAATCGTCATAGAATCGTCATAAACAGAGTACTATGACGATTTTGTGACGAAAATGGAGGGTCATATATAGACAAATTCCTTGTAGTACTAGCCTAAGCCATGCCTAATCATGGTGGAAACTTGCAGAATCACCATAGTGAGCTATCTAGGAAGCATCCTCAATAAAAAGCTATGCATATAGTACATAAAAAGATCGCTGAGATGCTCATTGTCTGCTTGCCTTGTCATTTTGGTTATGGGAAAGCTCTTGTACCATGTGCAAGGGGTACCCATTGGCGGTTCTCAATGATATGCAAATACTTACAATGACAAGAACTTACCTGTGACTGAAGTTGAGTATGCATGAGGTGTGGCCCTCGTATTCAAGGGACTTGAGATTGCCAACTTATACTTCGTCAAGCATATATTCCATCTTTGTCACTTTAACCTTAATCACTTCAAGATGCTTATGATAGGGGCAATGAGGGATGAAAGGTAACAAGTACCATAATTTTTGGAAGCTCTTCTTGAAACTTGTAATCCCTGCTTCCTTTACAAAAAGGCCTTTCTTCCATCACTATTGAGTCTCCACCTTCTACTTTTAGGCACCATTAAGAGAGCATAGTTGTCATTCTATGTGTACTGTTCCAAAGCTTATTGATTGATGCATATTGTGATATTAATTGTTCTTGTACTATATGTTTATAGTCACCCTTGTGAACTTTGAAGGTGTCCTATGGATCTATATTGCTACTCTATGAGGGACAAGCTGATTGCCACTATGCTATGTTTTCTGTATGTGAAACAAACAAACGTTTTTCAATGCATGTTATTCATGATCTTTGTTTTTAGCTTGTCATGTTGCATGCACAGTTACTTTGTCCTATTGTTAGAAATCCATCTTTCATGCACATGTTTAGAGTTCTTTGATCCCAGCTTTCAATGCTTGCAAATGGTTGGATCTTTATTGTGAGGGTGCATGTCACCTCAAAAAATATTCATTTTATCACTTACCTACTCGAGGACGAGCAGGAGTTAAGCTTGGGGATGCTTGATACATCGGAAACGTATCTATAATTTTTTGATGTTCCATGCTTCTTAGTATCTACTTTTCTTTGCTTTGTCTACACTTTGAGGTGCTTTTTACATGTTTTCTGGTACTAACCTATTAACAAGTTGCCATAGTGCCAGTTTCCTGTTTTCTGCTGTTTTTGGTTTCAGAAAAGCTAGTAAAGAAATATTCTCCGAATTGGACGGGACAAACGCCAAAGTCAATTACTTTCCATAGGGAACAAGAAGTCCAGAGGGGAGACGAGGAAGCATGCTAGGGCGGCCACCCCCCCTAGGCGCGGCCAGGGGTGGGCCCTCGCCTGGGTAGGGTTTGACCTCCCCGGTCGCCTCCTCGGCCTCCCCCTTCGCCTGTAAGAAGTCCCCGATGCAGAAACCCTAGGCACCAGATCAAATCTCCACGAAACCGTCTGTAGCCACCGCCACCATCGTCCCTAGATCGGGGGGATCTGAAGTTCTTCCCGACACCCTGCCAGAGGGGAGATCATCCCGGAGGCCTTCACTCCGGTATGATGCGTGAGTAGTTCCACCTTGGACTATGGGTCCATGTAGTATCTAGATGGTTGTATCTCCTCCTTTGTGCTTTCATGTATAGATCTTGTGAGCTCCATTCATGATCAAGATCTAATCTATTTGTAATCATGCATGTTGTGTTCGCAGGGATCCGATGGATATTGAGACTATTATGTTGGTTTGATTAATTGTTGTCTTTATGATTGTGTCATGTCTGTGTTGTTTGTGATCTTGCATGCTCTCCGTTGTTAGTGGCTATCTTGGCCAAGTAGTTGCTAGTAACTCCAAGAGGGGGTATTTATGCTCGATAGTGGGTTCATGCCTCTAGTTTCCAAGGGAAGTGACAATAATCTCTTCGATTGTATATGTGATGTTGGAACTAGGGAGAAAACAACGGTCTCTTGTTCATGGAACATGTGGACGGTTTACCTTACACACTTTGCTTAAAGCAGTTGTCCGTTGCTTGCAACTTAATACTGGAGGGGGTTCGGATGATAACCTGAAGGTGGACTTCTAGTCATAGATGCAGTTGGATGGCGGTCTATGTATATTTTTGTATTGCCCAATCAAATCTCATAGGATCTTTCTGACTAATAATTGCATTGTTATGCCTTGCTCAATTCCTATTAATTGCCCTGCTATAATTTGTTTACCCTTCATGCCATGTTGTTTATCTAAGGAGAGCACCTCTAGTGAACTATGGACCCCGGTCCAATCTTTACGATTGATACATCCTCCACTGTTACGTGTTTACTTTCTGCAAACCATTACCTTTTGCACCATATGTTTAATCCTTTGTTACAGCAAGCCGGTGAGCTTGACAACCTCACTGATTCGTTGGGGCAAAGTCTTGAGTTTGTGTTGTGCAGGTCTCCGCGTTGCTAGCAACACCTGTGTGATGTTTCCTTCCTCCTACTGGTTTGATAACCTCGGTTTCTTAATGAGGGAAGACTTGATGTTGTGCTGCTTCTGTAGGGATACGGGTAGGCTACACTAGCGCAAATCAAAATTTTCTACCGCGTAAACCAGGAATACTGTTGTCATAGATCACGGGATTACCACTAGACGCGCAGTTGTGTAATTGATGAAGCGCGTCGAGGCAGTGCAGACGTTCCACGTCTCCTCCTTGTCCTCGTCCCAAGAGAAGCTCCCCTTGCGCGGCTCGTCCAAGTGCCACAGATGCAGCACCTCCGAGGTATCCACACGTGCGGGGTGGAAGCGTCAGACGCCGGACTGCTAGGTCCGCGCGTGCAACATAGGCGTGAGTTGTGGCGGCTAGGTAGAATAGTCTAACCCTGGCCAGCTCGCCCCACCCTCTCTTATATAGGCGTCCCTAATGGGATTCTACATTAGCAGCCCATTAGTAGCCTAAGCCTGGTCTAATTCGGATCCAATCCTCAAGGTTTCCAGCCCCTTAAGTGTGTGACCCTATGGGTTCATATACGTATAGACATGGCACGAATACACTTATTCTGCCAATAGTTGGTAGTGGCCTCTAGCAAGACGTGCCAACTCCTAAACGCATACAAAGATCATATCGGACGAACCATCACAAGGTTTAGTACATGTCTTTCCCTTTGCCTCAGGATATTTGGTCTAGCTCCAAGCTGACCTCTCTTTCTCGATACCGTAACTCAGAATCCCTTTACTAGGTTAACTCTTAACCTTATGTAGCACGACCATGCATTTCTGGATCCGATCACTCGAGGGGCCCAGAGATATCTCTCTCAAGTAGAGAGGGTCAAATCCCATCTTGATTGACCATGCCTTGCAGCATGTTTCAGGACAAACCCAAAAGCTACCTTTATAACTACCCAGTTACGGAGTAGCGTCTGATAGCCCCAAAGTAGATCGATCCACATCTCAAGTACATGCGACAATCTCAGGTCTAAGGACAAAACGTACACGATGTGTAGAGAGAGCTGCAAGTCTAATTGCCAGTCTCATGTTGGGTCAGTCCAACCCCATGTTCATAACATGTGTCCACATCATTGGTTTGACATCTCCATGTCTATGACTTGCGAAACATAGTCATCAACCAATCGATGTGCTAGTCTAATATTCACGTGTGTCCTCACATGAACTCCGACTAGGGACAACTATTAAATAACCATACAAGTAAAGAGTTTCACAAACAATTCACATAATTGCCAATCAATACAAGTTTCCTAATATGGATATTCAAGGAACATTACAATAACTCATGGATACATATGAAATATAATCATCTCTATGATTGCCTCTAGGGCATATTTCCTTCAGTCTCCCACTTGCACTAGATTCAATCTAAAAGGTATCTAATACCAATTGCTCTTGTGTGCGCTTCATGCGCGGGCTGCGGGAGAGGCTTAGTCAAGGGATCAACAACATTTGAGTCCGTATGTATTTTGCATATCATGACACTACCATCCTCAACAAACTCATGAATCTGATGGTAACGCATGCGAATATGTTTGTTCTTCCGTGTCATCTAGGTTCCTTGGCTTGTGCAATAGCACCATTGTTGTCACAATAAACGTCCAAGGGATTGGACGCGCCCTGAACCACACCGAGAGCGATTAGGAAATTCCTAATCCAAACAGCTTCCTTTATGGCCTCCGAGGCAGCAATATATTCAGCTTCTGTTGAAGAGGAGGTCACCGTATATTGCTTGGAACTTTTCCAGCTCACAGCACCACCATTCAAGACAAACACATAACCTGATTGCAATTTCGAATCATCTGAGTCATTAAGGTAACTCTCATATGTGTAACCCTTTACACTGAGTTCATCCTCACCTCCATAAACTAGGAACACATCCTTAGTCCTTTTCAAGTACTTAAGGATGTCTCATCACCGTCCCAAATGACCTTCACCTGGATCAGCCTAGTATCTGCTCGTAACACTTAGAGCATAGGAAACATCTGGGCGAGTACATATCATTGCATACATGATGGATCCAATAGCCGAAGCATATGGAACCCTACTCATGCGCTCACGCTCATCAGTAGTCAAAGGACACTGAGTCTTGCTGAGTTTTATGCCGTGAGACATGGGAAAGAACCCCTTCTTAGCCTCTTCCATGCTGAACTGTTTCAACACTTTGTCAATGTATGCACTCTGGCTTAATCCAATTAGCCTCCTTGATCTATCTCTATAGATCTTCATGCCTAGAATATATGCTTCTTCTCCCAAGTCATTCATCGAAAAACTATTTTTCAATGAGGTCTTAATAGACTCGAGCATAGGAATGTCATTTCCAATCAGCAATATGTCATCTACATATAAGATTAGAAATACCAGCGCTCTCCCACTTACCTTCTTGTAAACACAAGGTTCTTGTTCATTTTTGATGAAGCCAAACTCCTTTACAACTTCGTCAAATCGAATGTTCCAACTCTGAGATGCTTGCTTTAGCCCATAAATGGACTTCAGAAGTTTGCATACCTTTCCAGCATTGTTTGGATCGACAAAACCTTCGGGCTGCATCATATACACGTCCTCAGTTAGGATTCCATTTAGGAAAGCCGTCTTGACATCCATCTGCCATATTTCATAGTCGAAATGTGCAGCAATGGCTAGAATTATCCGTATAGATTTAAGCATCGCTACGGGTGAGAAAGTCTCGTCATAGTCAACTCCTTGAACTTGTCGAAAACCTTTTGCAACAAGTCGAGCTTTATGGATGTGAACATTTCCATCCATATCAATCTTTTTCTTATAGATCCATTTGCACTCGATGGCTTTAAAACCATCAGGCAGGTCAACCAAGTTCCAAACTTGATTGTCTCCCATGGACTCTATCTCGGATCTCATGGTGATCAGCCATTTCTCAGAGTCTGGGTCCACCATCGCTTCTGCATAGGTCGCAGGCTCATCATTGTCTAACAATAATAATTCCCGCGCTTCGCGGAGCCTCGCCGACCTTCGTGGTTGTGGTGCTTCTGTTGCCACGGGTTCCTCAACTTGTTCTGCTACAATAGCATCACTCGTAGAAGCATCCCCAACTGGCTCATCTTGAACTTCTTCAAGTCGCACCGACCTTACACTTGTTCCCTTTGTGAGAAACTCTTTCTCTAGGAAAACACCGCTACGAGCGACAAACACGTTGCCCTCTTCTCGGTTGTAGAAGTAATACCCTAAGGTTTCCCTCGGATATCCCATGAAAATGCACTTATCCGATTTGGGTGTTAACTTGTCCGACTGAAGTCGCTTGACAAAAGCATCACAACCCCAAATCTTTAGAAAAGACAAACTGGGATTCTTTCCAGTCCACATCTCATATGGTGTCTTCACTATGGATTTAGATGGTACCCTATTAAGTGTGAAAGCTGCCGTTTCTAGAGCGTAACCCCAAAATGACAATGGCAAATCTGACTGTCTCATCATCGATCAAACCATGTCCAACAAAGTTCGATTACGCCGTTCGGAGACCCCGTTCCTTTGAGGCGTTCCGGGCGGCGTAAGTTGTGGAACAATTCCACAACTCTTAAGATGATCGCTAAACTCGTGACTCAAATATTCACCTCCACGATCAGATTGCAAGGCCTTTATTTTCTTGCCACGTTGATTCTCTACTTCACTCTGAAACTCCTTGAACTATTCAAAATTTTCAGACTTATGCCTCATCAAGTAGACATAACCATATCTACTGAAATCATCAGTAAAAGTAATGAAGTAGTGATATCCTCTCTGGTTGTCGTGCTCATTGGTCCACATACATTAGTATGTATGAGTTCCAACAAGTCTGTCGCTCTCTCGGGTAAACCCGAAAAAGGCAACTTGGTCATATTTCCAAGTAAACAAGCTTGACATGTCTTGTATGATTCAAAATCAAACGAAGTTAGAAGACCATCACCATGGAGCTTCTTCATGCGCTTTTCACTTATATGCCCCAAACGACAATGACATAAATAGGTAGGACTCAAATCATTAGGTCGAAGCCTTTTAGTACTAACATTGTAAACAGATGCATAATCAAGATTTAAAATAAATAACCCATTCACAATGGGAGCATTAGCCATAAACATACCATTCTTAGAGATTACACAACCATTGTTTGCACTCGCGAATGAATAACCATCCCTCATCAAACATGAAGGTGATAAAATGTTTCGACCCATACTAGGAATGTAATAACAATTATTCAACTCCATAATAAATCCTGACGGAAGGTGAAGTTGCATGACACCGACGAACAATGCAGCAACCCTTGCTTTATTTCCAACGCGATAATCCACTTCGCGTTTCTGCACTTCTCTAGTCCTTATTATCCCCTGCATCGAATTGCAAATATGAGCAACCGATCCGGTATCAAATACCCAAGAGTTAACATAGGAATCAGCGAGAAGAATTTCCACAACATTTACAACAAGCGTACCTGCGTGGGAAGTACTCTTACTTCCACTCTTCTTCAAAGAAGCCTGGTACTTGCTATAGTTTCTCTTCTAGTGGCCATGTTCATGACAAAAGAAGCACTCAGTGTATTGTACAGATCCAGCCTTTTTCTTGGGTGCAGGCTTAGGGATCGTATCCTTAGCCTTGCCCTTCTTCTTCTTCCAAGAAGTACCCTTTTTATTAAAGCTAGGCTTGTTCTGCACAGCCATCACATGGCTATGCCCTGCACACTTCTTCATGTCACTTTCTGCTGTTTTTAGCATCCCGCATAATTCATTAAGGCCCTTCTCCACCCCATGCATATGGTAGTTCCAAATGAACTGCCCATAGCTGGATGGAAGAGACGCCAAAATGAAGTCAGTAGCCAACTCTTGGCCTAGTGGAAAACCAAGCTTTTACAAAGTCTGACTGTAACCAACCATTTTGATCACATGGGGGCCTACAGTTGCTCCCTCTCCAGGTTGCATTCGACAAAGGACTTGGCAACATTGTACCTCTCAGTCCTTGCCCGATCTTGGAACATGTCCTTAAGCGCGACGATCATATCGTACGCTTCCTGATCCTCAAACTTCTTTTGGAGTTCAGGTTCTATGCATGCAAGCATAAGGCAGCTAACCTCAAGAGAATCATCACATGCTCTCTTGTAGGCATTCTTGAGGGCAACAGATGCATTATCAGCAGGTTCATCGATGATTGGGGTATCCAGAACCGTTTCCTTTTTATCAGACCTGAGAACAATTCTCAGGTTACGGACCTAGTCCGTATAGTTTGTTCCATTAAGTTAATCTTTGTCAAGAATCAAACGCAAAGAAAAAGGTGATGCAGTGTTCGGTGCCATTGATCTACAACAGAAAACATGCAAAATACTAAGCCATGTAACCATGAAAGAGTAAAACATATTAAACAATTTAATAGCATATACTCCCACTTAAATCAATATCCCTCTATTGATACTAAGTGATTCAAGATCCACAATTAACAAGTCGACTAGTGAGCTTTAGCATCACTGCTAGAAGACAAGGTAAATCGGTAATCAACACTTGCTAATCATATCACATATGACTCCTGTTGTTGGGTGACATCTCTATGTCAAAACTAGGCGCCCAACCTTTATGCCCCAAGATCCTTAACTGTTAAGTGACCTTGTCAAGATCACCAACCCTTATGCGTGTAGGTATCCGATACAAACCCATCTAGCCAAGGAAAACCGCGGCACCCTAATTTCATAGGCCCACCAACGATTGTACAGGGCATAGGATGGTGCAAGGTTTGGTTGGGAGGGCATGGTTTAACTTAAACTTTGTGAGGGATCATTCTACTTCTATCATCTAAGCATGCATAGTAGTAAAACGCATAAGAATAGCATTCACATATGATGTGACACAGTATGGCCCATTTTCTCATGGTGATCTCCATCGCCATAGAACATGTCCACCATGATGATCTCCATCTTCATGTTCCATGTGAGCCATCTTACAAGTGATGAGTCCTCCAAGAACTAATACAAGCTATTACTCCTAACAGCTAGTAATCAAAATTACATAGTATTGGGATCATCACAAGTTGGCATGCAGGCCATTACAATAAATGACAACACATATGGCTCCAACCGTGTTGCCCTACTCACGACACGCCGGTCATGAAAAATTTCATACATGCATCACATACATATATGGGCTATACTGATCACATACATCCTGCAAAAACAAGTTATGCATAGAATCGCATTCTACCGGATCATGTGACATCGCAGCACCTAGTTACCTTAACGAGATACAAAAGGGGCTACGATAAAGGGGGGTCTCCTCCTGCGGGGTTCGAAGGGGCAGCGCCCCTCGCGGTATCTCCGGTCTTCCGGAAAACTGTGAAAAATGAGAGATCGAATCTTCACAATTTTCTTTAAGGATTCTGATCGGCAAATCAAATTTACCATAAACCGACTCCTGTCCCGATTCAATCAAACTCCTTTGATCAAGGTACATCGATTTTATATCTAGATTCCGATTCGATCAATCATATTGATCTTCGCGTGATTCAACAGGATTTATGTGTCACTGTCTACCCCTATGGCGGAAACCGACCGGTAGGGGTAAGTCGTTCGATGACCTCAGAATCACGATCACGGAAAGCAAGATCACAGTTCAATCCTGAACCACCGCAATACAAACGATCACATCATTCATATAAATCTACATATCACCATATGCAAACATCCTGAACCAATAACTGAACAGCATTGGCTCTGATACCACTGTAGGGATACGGGTAGGCTACACTAGCGCAAATCAAAATTTTCTACCGCATAAACCAGGAATAATGTTGTCATAGATCACGGGATTACCACTAGACGCGTAGTTGCGGAATTGATGAAGCGCGTCGAGGCAGTGCAGACGTTCCACGTCTCCTCCTTGTCCTCGTCCCACGAGAAGCTCCCCTTGCGCGGCTCGTCCAAGTGCCATAGATGCAGCACCTCCGAGGTATCCACACGTGTGGGGTGGAAGCGTCAGACACCGGACTGCTTTAGGTTCGCACGTGCAACACAGGCGTGAGGTGTGGCAGCTGGGTAGAATAGTCTAACCCTGGTCACCTCGCCCACCCTCTCTTATATAGGTGTCCCTAGTGGGCTTCTACATTAGCAGCCCATTAGTAGCCTAAGCCTGGTCTAATTCGGATCCAATCCTCATTAGGTTTCTAGCCCCTTAAGTGTGTGACCCTATAGGTTCATATACGTATAGACATGACACGAATACACTTATTCTGCCAATAGTTGGTAGTGGCCTCTAGCAAGACGTGCCAACTCCTAAACGCATACAAAGATCATATCGGACGAACCATCACAAGGTTTAGTACATGTCTTTCCCTTTGCCTCACGATATTTGGTCTAGCTCCAAGCTGACCTCTCTTTCTTGATACCATAACTCGGAATCCCATTACTAGGTTAACTCTTAACCTTATGTAGCACGGCCATGCATTTCTGGATCCGATCACTCGAGGGGCCCAGAGATATCTCTCTCAAGTAGAGAGGGTCAAATCCCATCTTGATTGACCATGCCTTGCAGCATGTTTTATGACAAACCTGAAAGCTACCTTTATAACTACCCAGTTACAGAGTAGCGTCTGATAGCCCCAAAGTAGGTCGATCCACATCTCAAGTACATGCGACAATCTTAGGTCTAAGGACAAAACGTACACGATATGTAGAGAGAGCTACAAGTCTAATTGCCAGTCTCATGTTGGGCCAGTCCAACCCCATGTTCATAACATGTGTCCACATCATTGGTTTGACATCTCCATGTCTATGACTTGCGAAACATAGTCATCAACCAATCGATGTGCTAGTCTAATATTCACGTGTGTCCTCACATGAACTCCGACTAGGGACAACTATTAAATAACCATACAAGTAAAGAGTTTCACAAACAATTCACATAATTGCCAATCAATACAAGTTGCCTAATATGGATATTCAAGGAACATTACAATAACTCATGGATACATATGAAATATAATAATCTCTATGATTGCCTCTAGGGCATATTTCCTTCAGCTTCACACCTTGCTCTCGGGGTTCCCAACAGACTCCACATCAAGCACCAAGTTCTCTGGCGCCATCAAGGAGTCATCAATTCTATATGCCTTGTTTTCTTCCAAATAAAATGTTTGACTGCTTTGAGAAAGTTAGTTAGTAAAGCCCTCACGAACTTGATGGCACACTTTATTTCTTGCACTTAATAATCCTGGACCATTGTGACCTGTCCATGAAAGTTATATGATTGCAAATTATAGGCTAGGAGTTAGCAGAACCGTGCTGTCACGGGGAACGCTTTCAACACTTATGAATACATATCCAGTTGATACCTTGCTCTTTTGTTTACGGATGTCGTCGTTGTGAAATAAAAGGGGAGATTGTGAGTTCATGGAGTATATATATGTGTTAGAGAAATGCCTGGGGAGCTAGCCTAAGCCATGCCTAATCATGGTGGAAACTTGTAGCATCACCATAATGATCATTCTGTGAAGCATCCTCAATAAAAAGTTATGCACATAGTAAATAAAAAGATCGGTGAGATGCTCATTGTGTGCTTGCCTTGTCATTTTGATCACGGGATAGCTCCTGTATCATGTGCAAGGGGTACCCCGTTGGCGGTTCTCTCTGATATGCATGTTTTTACAATGATAAGAACTTATAGGTGACTAAAGTTGAGTAGCATGCGGAGCGGCCCTCGTACTCAAGGTACATGTGATTTACAGTTTATGGTTTGTCAAGCATATAACTCAGATTGGACCTCACTTTCCAGTAGTTCCCTAGAGGCCCCGCTGCCACGGGCTGGCAGGACAAAAGATGTTGTGCAAGTTCTCATTGCGAGCACGCATGACTATATATGGAGCACATGCCTAGGATTGTTTAGTACTTGGATGCTTATTCGTATTTATCTGCAATGCCCTAGATCTTGAAGTTACATGTTAAGACTCGTCCATGCAACACCCGTCCATCCATCCCTATGCCTACCACGCTCATATCCTACTGTTTGATGCTGCTGTTACTATTGCTCTTGTTTTACTGTTGTTGTTGCTTTGCTGTTGCTACTACAAAACTGTTGCTACTGATAAACTTCTGTGAGCAAGAACTATTTCCAGGTGCAGCTGAATTGCAACTCAGTTGTTAAGGCTTGCAAGTATTCTTTGGATCCCCTTGTGTCGAATCAATAAATTTGGTAATACTACCCGCGAATACTGTTGCGATCCCCTATACTTGTGGGTCATCACAAGCATATACAACATAGATGACACAATGGTTCAAGTTTATTAAGTGCAAGAAAATAAGGTGTGCCATCAAGTTCGTGAGAGCTTTACTAACTAGTTTTCACATAACAAAAGAATTTTCAATTTGAAAGGTAGATGAAGCTTGAGAATTTACTTGGAATAGCAATAATGCTAATAGGTAGATATGGTGGACTCAAATGGCATAGGTTTTGGTTTAAAGGATTGGATGCACGAGAAATATTCCCTCTCAGTACAGGTGTTTGGCTAGCAAGGCTGGGTAGCAAGCAAAAGATTTGAAAAAAACAAGCAAACATATAAGTGATAAAGACAAACATGCAATCTTCCTTGAAAGCACAAAAGATCTTAAATAAAGAATACTAAGCTTATGAGTGATACGTCGGAAACGTATCTATAATTTTTGATGTTCCATGCTTGTTTAGTATCCACTTTGCTTTGCTTAGTCTACACTTTGAGGTATTTTTATACACTTTCTGGAACTAACCTATTGACAAGATGCCACAGTGTCAGTTGCCTGTTTTCTGCTGTTTTTGATTTCAGAAAGCTAAAAAATGAATATTCTCGGAATTGGACGGGACAAAAACCAAAGTTTACATCTTTTTTCCTGAACGATATGGAAAATCGAAGACGAGACAAAGGAGGACACCAGGGTGGCCACACCCTAGGTGGGAGTGGGTCCCACCCTGGCCATGCCCACAGGGGGTGTGGGCCCCCTATCCCTCCACCAGCCTTGCCTCCATCGCCTATAAGAAGCCCTCGGAGAGAAAACCCTAGGGAGTCGACCAGAAAGCCACGAAAAGTTCCGCAGCGCCGCCGCCACCGAAGGGGAGATTCGGGGTTACAGAAAGTCTCTGTTCCGGCACCCTACCGGGATGGGGAAGTTCCCCCGGAGCCATCTCCATTGATCCCAACCACCATCTCCATCACTGTTGCTGATTCCCATGATGATGAGGGAGTAGTTCTTCCTCGAGGCTAAGGGCTCTACCGATAGCTATGTGTTCATCTCTCTCTATGCGTGATCATGTTGTGGTCATGAGCTTTGTAATCAAGTAGATATACTCTGTTACTCAAGTGCTTTAATAGATCTCTAGCTCTCCCCATGTGTGTGAAAGTGACAGCGTGCACGCCATGGTGGCACTTAGGCTAGAGTCTACAGAAATACTCATCGTGCTTTAATAGATCTATGCTTTTCCCCACGTGTGTGAAAGTGACAGCGTGCACACCGTGTGTGGCACTTAATCTAGGTTATATATATTAATCATGAGTATATTTTGAGTTGGTTGTCTCTATGAAATTGTGGTGTTTGTTGGAACCATCTAGCGCTCAAGGTGACGGTGTGGGATTATCTAGATTGGGAAAGGCGGACTTTGAGGAGTGTTGTTATAGCCCTACCATAGATTAGAGTGTCCAATCGGAGAGTAGTTAAGAGTAGTATCCTTAAGAGAAGATATTTATATGAGAGAGTGTTCACTAGTGAAAGTATGATCCCTAGGCCTTGTTTCTATACATTGAAACACCATTTGCATCTAGATCTGTTGCATGTTTGCTTGCTTCCATCTTTATTTCAGTTTTCCTTTAGTCTCTCCCGCATCAACAACAAGTTAGAAGCTCTTTTCTAGCACCGTTACCGCTTGTATTTCACTATCTCTTTGCCGAACTAGTGCACCTATACACCTGAAAAGTGTATTGGGTGTGTTGGGGACACACGAGACTTCTTGTATCTTGATTGCAGGGTAGCTTGAGAGGGATACCTTTGACAAATTCCTCCCTGAGTTTGATAAACCTTGGGTAATCCACTTAAGGGAAACTACAAACCTATGCACTTGGAGGCCCAACAACTGTCTACAAGAATATAAGTGCGTAGACATCAAACTATTTTTTGGCGCCGTTGGCAGGGAGGAAAGGTAAAAGGCACTCACACACGTTACCCCACGGCAACAGCAAGCCAGAAAGTTATTTTTAGGCGCCGTCGTCGGGGAGGTAAGGTAAAAGGTACCCACATCCTCCTGGTGTGTGAGTAATCGAAGTTATTTCCTTTAGATTCTGCAATTTTTTTTGGTTTATTGTTTTCACTAGTTAGGCTTAATGGAAAACAACAACAAAATTAGAGAGCTCTATAGTGTTTATCTTGAGTTAGGACATGAAGTGTTTGAAGAGAAAATTAAAAAACCTATGGAACTTTATTTGCATGCTAATAGCAATGTTATTAGTATGAATTCTTTGGACACCATTTTTTCTAATGCTATGGAAACGTCTAAGCTTGGGGAAGCTAGCTTTATGAAAATGATCTTTGTAGTCCCCCAACTTTGGAAGATAAGTATTCTATTGCTTATGATGACACCAAACCTCCAATATATGATGATTACAATGATGAGTATGATATTTTCAGTCTACCTACTATTGAGGAGAAAATTGATTGTGATTACAATATGCCTCCTATATTTGATGACTATGGTGATGAGAATAGTAATGATAGCTATTTTGTTGAATTTGCTCCTACTACAACTAATAAGAATGACTATGCTTATGTGGAGAGTAATAATTATTTTATGCATGTGGCTCATGATAAGAATGTTTTATGTGATAGTTATATTGTTAATTTTATTCATGTTGCTACTGAAAGTTATTATGAGAGAGGGAAACATGGTTTTATGTATCTCAACAATATTAAGTTTCCCCTCTTTATGTTGAAAGTCTTGAAGTTGCACTTGTTTTGCTTTCCTATGCTTGTTGCTTTGTGCTTTCATGACTTGTTTCTTTACAAGATTCCTATGCATAGGAAGTGGGTTAGACTTAAAGGTGTTTTGAATTTGCTTCTTGATGCTCCCTTTTACTTTAATTCATATTTCTTATGTGAGCATCTTCTCGAACTATCAAGCCTAACTTAAAGGCATTAAAGAAAAGTACTTGTTGGGAGATAACCCAAGAGTTTTCTTGAGTATTGGAAGTTATTACTTCAGTAATGACCTCTCCTTATCCTTTTTGTTTGCTTTTTGTGCCAAGAATGACCTCTAATGAGAGGGAAGTAAGATTTGGGGAGTTGCTGTCCCGAAATAGATTTTTATGCTCCACCATAAAAATTCGTGAGGAATCTCTATAAGTCTGACTGAGATGATATTTTACAAATAAATCTACTAGTATGCTAGCTAACTTTCGTTAGTTCAACACTTTTGATTTGAGCAACAGAATGTCTTTGAAAAAATCGGTTTCTACCTGCTGGTCTATTTTGACAAATTTCTGCCATTATTTGCATTTGCTTCTTATTGATTCCTTTTTGGGTTCATTTTGGGAAATTGAGCTTTTTGAGGGAATTGCTATAGTAGCTTGTGTTTTTAGTGAAAGTTTTGCTATTCTAAAGCTAAACCCAAGGGTCTATTATCTTTTGAATACACTAATGTTGCTAATGAAGATTGTGTGAAGTTTTGTATGAAGAAAAAATTTCAGGTGTAGAGATAGAATGATGTAATGAGATGAAGAATGGACAAAAGCTCAAGCTTGGGGATGCCACCGCGTGTCACCCCAAGAAATATTCAAGAGGTACAAGTGTCAAAAGCTCAGGTGTTTCTAGACACTTCATTTTTATTGTTTCATGCACTATTGTGTTGTTCTTGGAGCATCTTAGTTTTCGTTTGCTTTGATTAGTTTGCTTGAATAAAGTAGTTTGGACCCCCGTTCTCACTGTGTTGTTTCAAATAAGTTGATTGGTGTTGGAAAGGAGTAGAAAGTTCTTGCTTGAAATAGTGCAAGTGGAGCTTGCTTTGACTGTGACTTAGACTTTAGCATGTCATGCTAGGTGTTGTTTTGACCTTTTTCGTAGTGATTATTGTTGTAGCATGACTTGTTCCAAACAATTGGGATTGCTTAGTGTGCCTTGAAAGAATCATGTGTTGTTTTAGCATGCAAAAGCATAGTATTGTGGTATTCTCCTTTGATGCTTTGTTTGGGTTGACTTGGCACATGCTCACACCATATTTATGACTATGAACAAGTCACCATAGCCTCTATGATCATTTAGTCCTTGACTTGTAGTACCACTCTATGCTTTGATTAGTAATGTTTTGTCGCTCTGCATGATTATGGCCATTATTGCTCTCTTAGTTGGTTGCTCCCAGTCTTTTGCTAGCCTCCACTTGTGTGAGTAAGCTCTACCCATGCATCCAACTCCCAAGAAACCAAGTTATTCCAAAGTGTCCATATTGTGTGTTACACCATTTCAAGTATATTCTTGTTTTATCTATCTTCCAAATTAAACTTGTTATGTGAAAATTAGTGATTAAAGCTCTCACAAACTTGATGGCACACTTTATATTTCTTGCCCTAATAAACTTGAACCATTGTGTCATATATGTTGTATATGCTTGCACTTATACGTTGGAATTAGCAGAACCGTGCTGTCATGAGAACACTTTTAACATTGCACTTGTACTTTGTACATAGTTGATATCATGCTCTTTTGTCTATGGATGTCGCCAGTGTGAAATAAAAGGGGAGCTTGTAAGTCCATGGAGTTATCTATGTGTGTTAGAGAAACACCTGGGCTGCTAGCCTAAGCCATGCCTAATCATGGTGGAAACTTGCAGCATCACCATAATGACATCTATGAAGCTTTCTTCTTATATATAAAAAGAGACATATTGAAAAGAGGAAAGAGAGAAAAAAGCACCATATTCCCATGGTAAATAAGAAGATTGCTGAGATGCTCATTGTCTGCTTGCCTTGTCATTTTGATTATGGTATAGCTCATGTATCATGTGCAAGGAGTACCCCGTTGGTGGTTCTCTATGATACACATGTACTTACTATGACAAGAACTTACAGGTGACTAAAGTTGAGTAGTATGAGGTGCGGCCCTCGTATTCAAGGGACATGAGATTGCCAACTTATACTTTGTCAAGCATATACTCCATAGTTTGTTCACTTTAACCTTATCACTTCAAGATGCTTATGATAGGGGCAATGAGAGCTGAAAGCTAACAAGTACCATAATTTTTGGAAGCTCTTTTTGAGACTTGAAATCCCTACTTCCACTTTTGAAGCATAGTTGTCATTCTTAGTTCTATGTGCATTGTCCCAAAACTTATTGATTGATTCATAATGTTGATATTTCTTATTCTTGAACTATTTGTATCTAGTCACCCTTATGATATGTGAAGGTGTCCTATGCATATATTTGCTACTCCATGAGGGACAAGCTGAATGCCACTATGCTATGTTTTCTATATGTGAAACAAACAAACGTCTTTCAATGCATGTTATTCATGATCTTTGTTTGTAACCTTTAATGTTGCATGCATAGTTACTTTGTCTTACTGTTAGAACTCCACCTTTCATGCTCATGTTTAGAGTTCTTTGATCTCAGCTTTCAATGCTTGCAAATGGTTTGATCTTGATTTTGATGGTGTATGTCACCTCAAAAATTATTCTTTTTATCACTTACCTACTCGAGGACGAGCAGGAGTTAAGCTTGGGGATGCTTGATACGTCGGAAACGTATCTATAATTTTTGATGTTCCATGCTTGTTTAGTATCCACTTTGCTTTGCTTAGTCTACACTTTGAGGTATTTTTATACACTTTCTGGAACTAAACTATTGACAAGATGCCACAGTGCCAGTTGCCTGTTTTCTGCTGTTTTTGGTTTCAGAAAGCTAAAAAATGAATATTCTCAGAATTGGATGGGACAAAAGCGAAAGTTCATATTTTTCCCTGAACGATACGGAAAATCGAAGACAAGATGTAGGAGGACACCAGGGTGGCCACACCCTAGGTGGGCGCGGGCCCACCCTGGCCGCGCCCATAGGGTGTGTGGCCCCCTGGCCCTCCATCGACCTTGCCTCCTTCGCCTATAAGAAGTCCCCGGGGAGAAAACCCTAGGGAGTCAACCAGAAAGCCAAGAAAAGTTCCGCAGCGCCTCCGCCACCGAAGGGGAGATTCGGGGGATAGAAATTCTCTGTCCCGGCACCCTACCGGAGCCATCTCCATCAATCTCCACCACCATCTCCATCACCATTGCTGATTCCCATGATGAGGAGGGAGTAGTTCTTCCTCGAGGCTAAGGGCTCTGTCGGTAGCTATGTCTTCATCTCTCTCTATGTGTGATCATGAGCTTTGTAATCAAGTAGATCTACTCTGTTACTCAAGTGCTTTAATAGATCTCTAGCTCTCCCCATGTGTGTGAAAGTGACAGCGTGCACGCCATGGTGGCACTTAGGCTAGGGTCTACATAAATACTCATCATGCTTTAATAGATCTATGATTTTCCTCATGTGTGTGAAAGTGACAGCGTGCACACCATGTGTGGCACTTAATCTAGGTTACATATATATTTATCATGAGTATATTTTGAGTTGGTTGTCTCTATGAAATTGTGGTGTTTGTTGGAACCATCTAGCGCTCAAGGTGGCGGTGTGGGGTTATCTAGATTAGGAAAGTCAGACTTTGAGGAGTGATGTTATAGACCTACCATGGATTAGAGTGTCCAACCAGAGAGTAGTTAAGAGTAGTATCATTAAGAGAAGATATTTATATGAGAGAGTGTTCACTAGTGAAAGTATGATCCCTAGGCCTTGTTTCTAAACATTGAAACACTGTTTGCATCTAGAACTGTTGCATGTTTGCTTGCTTCCATCTTTATTTTAGTTTGCCTTTATTCTCTCCCACGTCAACAACAAGTCAGATGCTCTTTTCTGGCACCGTTACCGCTTGTATTTCACTATCTCTTCGCCGAACTAGTGCACCTATACACCTTACAAGTGTATTGGGTGTGTTGGGGACACAAGAGACTTTTTGTATCTTGATTGCAGGGTTGCTTGAGAGGGATACCTTTGACTACTTGCTCCTTGAGTTTGATAAACCTTGGGTAATCCACTTAAGGGAAACTTGCTAATGTTCTACAAACCTCTGCACTTGGAGGCCCAACAACTGTCTACAAGAATAGAAGTGCGTAGACATCAATGAGCCAATCAAGAAAGAAGGAGAATGGTATAAAATACCTGTGAGTGCTTTTCTCTTTTTCTTTCAAACCTCAAAAAGTGTTGCTACTGACCAGAGCTCGGTTTGCTGATGACCCAAAAGTATAGGGGGGTGTATTGTAGTACTTTCGATAAATAGGAGTGTCAATCCCAACGAGGGGCAGAAGGTGCTGAACAGTGGTATGGAGCAGGAAATCCTTGTGAATATTTAGCAAACGGATTTTTAGTGGTTTTCTGATAAAGCAACAAAACAAAGTGCAAGTAATAAAGACAACAAACAACTGCAGCAAGTGGCCCAATCCTTTATTAGCAAAGGACAAGCCGGTGGAAATACTTATAAGGACCAAACGTTCTCGAGGACACATGGGAATTTTGTCAAGTGCTTTCGCTTCAAATAGCTGAGTACTCTTCTCTGGTGTTGTAAGTGTTGTGTGGATGAACCTGTGCTAACATACCGCCCTTCCTAGGACTAATACATACTTGTGATTAAACCCCCAGTAAACATCCGTAACTACATGAAATTAATTAAGATATAAATCTAACCATAGCCTTAAACTCTGAGATCATATGCTCCCTTGTGCAAAGGTGTCCTAACGGCGGATCAGGTTTCTATCACTCCCGCAACCCCACAATTAGTAGCCAAATACACAATGCACCCCCCTAGGCCCATAAATGGTGAAGTGTCATGTAGTCGACGTTCACATGACACCACTAGAAGAATAGCACCACAACTTAAATACTAAACCATTGAATAATAACTCATCACAGATTCACTACTAACAACATGACTTCTCCCATGTCCTCAAGAACTAAACGAACTACTCATAAGACATCATATGGATCAAGATCAAAGATGATATCGTAATGGATAACAATCTGAACATAAACAATAATCCAATGGTTCCACTCACACACATCAACTACAATAGTAATCAACATCGGGAAAGTTTCCCCTAATGAACTAAGCAATATCCAACACAATTGTTACAGCGGGACGGAGTGTGATGATGGTGCTGGTGGAGATGATGGTGTGGATGATGATGATGATGATCCCGATGAAGCCTAGATTGATGACGGTGTTGATGGCGATGGTCTCCCCTCTCCGAGAAGGAATTCCCCCAGCAGAAATCTGTCTGCCGGAGAGTTCTTTCTCTCTCGGTGTTTTCCGCCCCCAGAGGCGGCGGAAATCTATATGTGGTCGCTCCCCGAGGCTTAGGGTTCCGTAGGGAAAATATAGGCGAAGGGGCGGAGTCGGAGGCCGGGCAGGTGGGCCACACCTTCCGTAGGCGCGGGCTCAGGTGGGCCCGCGCCTAGGAGGTGTGGGCCCCCCGAGGCCCTTCTTTGTCCCTCCTTCTGGCTTCCTTCGTCCTCTAGTAAAATAATATGTTTCCATATTTTTCTGGTATTTTTCTAATCTTTGTGAAATTACACGGAAACACCTTCTTTTCCATCAGAATCCAGACTCCGGCAGTCCATCCTCCAAGAATCATCCAACATGCATAAACAGATGAAAAGCCATAAGTAATACCTCATAATAAGACATATATCAATGAATAGAGGTAAATTATGGTATAAAAAGGTGATGCAAATTGGGCGTATCAACTCCCCCAAGCTTAGACTTCGCTAGTCCCCAAGCGAAAACTGAGCTCAGTAAACATGTCCACAGGCTTATGGAGTGAAGTGTCGATAAAATAATACGAACAAGAAGCATCACACTTACCATTGCACAACTCATAGAAGAAAGCAACTCACCATTACATAACTTAGCTTGCAGCCATGTATAATAGTCACAATAGAGATGCATAAAGATAAATCATAATTGGAATTGGCAAACTTTTTCTTGGTCAGAGAACACCTGGCAAACAGTTTCACAAAAGCTTTTTGTAGAAGTTTCAAAACAGGAGCACTCTTTGCTCAAAAATGTTTTTCACAAGTAATAATCAATAGATAAGAGTTTTGTGCAAACAAGGAAGATAAAGAACATGATTGAATAAATCACCATATGAACGCTTGAAACACAACAACTCAAATGCTTGCTGGAAATGGAGAGGAAGTAGGTTTACTGACTCAACTTGGAAGTGGGAGAAAGGTCCCTTCTTAGAGGGTAGCAGGGATTACCAGTCATAAAGAGCTTCCAAAAGATTATGGTACTTACTAGCTTTGAGCCCTCATTGCCCCTATCATAAGCATCTTGAGATGATTAAGGTTAAAGTGAACAAAGATGGAGTATATGCTTGACGAAATATAAGTTGGCAATCTCATGTCCCTTGAATATGAGGGTCACTCCTCATGCTACTCAACTTTGGTCACAGGTAAGTTCTTGTCATTGTAAGTATTTGCATATCATTGAGAACCGCCAACGGGGTACCCCTTGCACATGGTACATGAGCTTTCCCATAACCAAATGACAAGGCAAGCAGACAATGAGCATCTCAGCGATCTTTTTATTTACTATGTGCATAGCTTTTTATTGAGGATGCTTCATAGATGACTCACTATGGTGATGCTGCAAGTTTCCACCATGATTAAGCATGGCTTAGGCTAATGGCCCAGGCGTTTCTCTAACACGGGATACAAACTCCATGGACTTACAAGTCCCTCTTTATTTCACACCATTGACATCCATAGAAAAAATAGCACTGAAATGGATCGTATGGGCACCTAGAGGGGGGGTGAATAGGTGCTAACCAATTTTTAATACTTTTTCAATTTTAGGCTTGACACAAAGTAAATTCTCTAGATATGCAACTACGAGAATTTTCCTATATGTAGCCCTAACTACTAAGCACGTAAAAGAGGAGCGAGGAAACCGTAGTGGAGCACGCGGAGACACAGGGATTTGTTTTACCGCAGTTCCTTCCTTGTTAAGGGAAGTACATATGCGTTGGAGGGGTGGGCGGTTCTAAGACCACCACGCCACAATAGGCCTCACCCTATTCTCCGATGGATCTCGCCACGAGAGGCCTGATCCACCTTCTCCACTATTGGATCCCTTCGAGGCGGGAACCAGTGCCTTTTACAACACTATCGGGGCACACACCCACAACCGAATTGGGGGCTCCCGGGATGACAACAAGCTGCCACAAGAACAAGGTTTATCAATATAAACAAAAACGAGGATCTAGATATTTGCAAGAAATACTAGATCGGAGGTTCTCCAAATGAATGGAGAGGAGATGAAGCGCTTGATTGCTGATGATGAAGATCGAGTTCTCCTCCTTTGATTCCCCAAGGGATGGGGCCTTTGGGTGGATCTAGGTGGAGCACTCTTGTATGAAGCTTTTGGATCTGATCTGTTCTTTTTCGAGATGCATCAAGAATTTTGGCAGGAGGGGGATGGCTGGATTAAATACCCCCTCCCCAGATCTGACCGTTGCACAACTTTGGGGGCGGATTATCCGCTTTCACTTGGGGCGGATTATCCGCCCCCTGGGAAAACTCCGCCCCAAGGGCGGATTCTCCGGCGGAAACTCCGCTCCCTCTCTGGGGCTTGCACCTTGGTGAAGCTTGGTGAAGTTCTTGGGGGGGCGGATAATCCGGCCCCCCTGAGGGGCGGATTATCCGGCCAGACCGGAAAGTCCGGCCAAAACTCCGCCTCTCCGGGCTTACGCCTTGGCGATGAGCAGGCGGATTATCCGCGGGCCGGAAAATCCGCCAAAATTCCGCCTCTTCAGGGCTTGCGCCTGCTTGGGCAAAGGGAGGGGCGGATTATCCGCCCCTGGTGGGGCCGGATTATCCTCCCCCAAAGGCAGAGTCCTTTTCCCTTTATTCTCAAATAGAGCTGCAACACTTCAACACACATTAAATGATCCTTGGTATTGTCATCTAACACACAAAACACTAGGGATTAAGAAATGTTCTTTCAATCTCCCCCTTTTTGGTGTTAGATGACAATACTAGGATTTGCAATAAAAACCGGCAAATGCCACCTTAAATAAAGAAAGACGCTCCCCCTAGATGTGTGCATATTTAAGATTTGCATGAAATACAAATACACACACTAGGGAGAACATTACTTTAAGGTTTTGGAAAAAAATGCCATACCACCGGAATGAGAATATAGCCAAGGCATACATAAATAATCCCATGAATCCATATGCCATCAAATATGATCCATAATTCCAGAATTCCATGGGGTCCATAATAGATAAATCCAGAATTCCATGAATACCAAACATAGTACCAAACTGTGGAGTACGACATAGTCTTACATAAACAAACACAAATAACCGAGTTCACGCTAGAAAAGGCACAAGCAAGCAAATAAAAACGACTAAAATCGAAAAGCTTGTGCCCAACCCTTGCAAATCCACGAGAACTAATAGAACTACTTCTCCCCCTTTGGCATCGAAACGCCAAAAAGGAAGAAGAGCGATGCTAACGCCCCTGGAGATCACTCCTCCTCATCCTCGTCGTAGGGGGAGAAAGGCTTGGGTTGAGAGCATCAAACTGAGATGGTACTACACACCCAAATTTGCAAGAATCAAATCAATCAAAAGCCAAATGTGAGTGTGTTTTCCATAAGAACAAGAGATATGTAAGAAAATCCAACGGAACCCATGAAAAACCAACTCTTCTCAAGGAAGAGGGCGGTGGCCGAAGCCACCATGTTGGAGCGCATGGCATGACACCGCGAAGATGTATCTTGAGTTCAAAACCAATGCTCATCGATGACCCACATATCACAAAATGATATTAAGGGAAATGATTTTACTTGCTTTCGGCATTATGGGGGGAGGGTTGGCCCAATCAATTAGGACCACACTCCCCCTATGTCTATGCCTGCATCTAAACCAAATACATGAATAAAAGCAAGTGAGCGTGCAAGGGTAGTCAAGCCAAGCTCCTTGAATCTATGATATTTAGCTCATTCCTCAAATAACAAAATCTTGCTTCATCAAGAGGCTTCGTGAAAATATCAGCAAGTTGGTTCTTCGTGCTCACAAAGGATAGAGCAATATCTCCACGAGCAACATGATCCCGAATAAAGTGGTTGCGAATCTCTATATGTTTTGTTCTTGTATGCTACACGGGATTGTAAGCAATTTTGATAGCACTTTCATTGTCGCATAAAAGAGGCACTTTGTCACAATTGACACCATATTCCTTTAAAGTTTGCCTCATCCATAACAATTGAGTACAAGCACTTGCAGCAGCAACATATTCAGCTTCGGCGGTTGAGAGTGAAATACAATTCTGTTTCTTTGATGACCAACACACTAGAGACCTGCCCAAGAATTGGCATGCACCAGAGGTTGATTTCCTATCATCTTTGTCACCAGCCCAATCTAAATCGGTGTAACCACATAGCGAGAAACTTGAACCCTTGGGATACCATAACCCAAAATTTGGGGAATGAACCAAATATCGGAAGATTCGCTTGACTGCCACTAAGTGGCTTTCTTTAGGAGCGGCTTGGTACCTTGCACACACTCCTACACTTAACACGATATCGGGCCTAGATGCACAGAGGTAAAGGAGAGAGCCAATCATGGATCAGTATACCTTTTGATCCACATCTTTACCCTTGGGATTGAGCTCAAGATGACACTTTGTTTGCATTGGGGTAGCAACGCCATTGAGATCCGTCATCTTGAACCTTTTGAGCATGTCTTGGATGTACTTAGCTTGATTAATAAAGGTTCCCTCTCTAAGTTGTTTGATTTCAAATCCAAGAAAGAACCTGAGCTCACCCATCATGGACATCTCAAACCTGTCAGTCATAAGCTTTGAAAATTCATCGTTAAAAGCTTGGTTAGTAGATCCAAAAATAATGTCATCTACATAAAGTTGGCATACAAAAAGCTCCCCATTAACCTTCTTAGTAGAAAGAGTGGGATCGATTTGCCCAACTTCGAATCCACGGTCTAGCAAAAGCTCTTTAAGGTGCTCATACCACGCACGTGGGGCTTGTTTAAGGCCATAGAGCGCCTTATCGAGTTTGTAGACATGGTTCAGAAATTTGGGGTCCTCAAACCCCGGGGCTGACGTATACTAACTCATGTAGAGGACCATTAAGGAAAGCGCTCTTAACATCCATTTGTTGTAATTTAAAATTATGATGGGCTGCATATGCAAGAAGGATACGGATGGACTCAAGGCGAGCCACAGGAGCGTAGGTCTCGCCAAAATCAATTCCTTCTACTTGAGAGAATCCTTGAGCCACGAGTCGTGCTTTATTCCTCACAACAATGCCATTTTCATCCTGTTTGTTCTTGAAGATCCACTTGGTGCCGATAACATTGCGGCAATCCTTTGGCTTTCTCTGAGCTTCCAAACTTTGTTGCGTTCAAGTTGTTTAATTCTTCATGCATTGCAACAACCCAATCAGGGTCTTCAAGAGCATCAAAACCTTCTTTGGTTCAACCATGGAAATGTGAGCTTGATGATCACAGGAAGCTAGCAAGCTCACTTGAGTGGATACCCTTCGTCAGATCACCAACAACCTTGTCAAGAGTGTGACCTCTTAGTTCAAGGTTGCGATCAAGACGAGCCTTGCGACGAGCCTCAATGTCCTTATTGTTTCTAGGAGGAGTGGATTCAATTGTTGTATCCTTGTCTTGATTACTGCCTTGCCCGGATCTTGGTCACCGCATTGCTGTAAGATTGTTGCTGAACATTTTCTTCAGGCCGGATAATCCGCCTTGAGGCCGGACTATCCGGCCTGGGAGGTGAAGTACTGAGCCATCTTCCCGAGAGCCTGACGAGTTGGAGACCCATGGCGGATACTCCGCCTGGGGCCGGAGAATCCGGCTGGAGCTTCGAGATGTTGATTTCTCCTTCGGATCCCTGCACGAGTTGGAGTGCCAGGCGGATTATCCGCCTTGAGGGGGATAGTCCCTGGGACTACTAGCTTGTCCAAAGGGATGATGGTCTTTAGCAGATTGTGGTGTTGGTGCAGGATTGACTCCAACAAGAGGGAGCTTGTTGATCTTGTAGATGAGGGCTCCACATGTGTGGAGCATTGTCCTTCCTGATCCGCCACAAGGGGTTCCTCAATGGGGCGGAAAAATCCCACGCCCATTCTTCTTATGGCATCTTGGGGTATTTCAACATCTGCATCACAAACATCAACTTGCCCTACAAAGGAGCCGTTATTTTCATCGAACTCCACACTACAAGATTCTACAACAATCCCAGTGAGCTTGTTGTAGACTCTATAAGTGTGGGATTCGGCACCGTAACCAACAAAAATACCTTCTAAAGCCTTGGATTCAAATTTTGACAAACGAACACCTTTAATAAGAAAGAAACACTTACACCCGAATACCACAAGTATGAGATGTTGGGTTTGTTGCCGGTAAGTATTTCATATGGGGTCTTGTCCAAGATCTTCCGAAGGTAGAGCCGGTTTGATGAGTGACAAGCAGTGGATATGGCTTCAGCCCAAAAATTATAAGGAGACTTGAATTCAGCTAGCATAGATCTTGCCATATCCATTAAAGTCGGTTCTTCCTCATGGCTACACCATTTTGTTGAGGGGTGTACGCAGCGGAATATTGGTGTCTAATCCCCTCTTCGCTAAGAAACTCGTTTAAAGTGTAGTTCTTGAATTCTGTACGTTGTCACTTCTAATTGCCAAGATGGGAACATTGTGTTGACGTTGAACTTCATTGGCAAAGTCGATGACATTTGTTGAGTCTCACTTTTAAGCTTGAAGAAATATACCCATGTATATCTTGAGTAATCATCGGCGATGACCAAGCAATATTTCTTCCCACCAAGACTTGCATGAGAAGGAGGACCAAATAAATCCACATGGAGTAATTCCAAGATCCTCTTTGATGACACAATAGTCTTCCTCTTGGGGAGAATCATGCATTTTTCCTTCAACACAAGCCCTGCAAACACGATCTTTGGCAAAGGAGACATTGTCTTTTAGTCCAAGAATGTGGCCACCCTTTTGGAGACTTTGCAAAGTTCTCATGTTGACATGGGCTAAACGGCGATGCCATAGCCAGCCCACGTCGGCCTTTCCGAATAGACACATCGGACCCGAAGTGGTTTTCCCCGAGAAGTCCACCACATACAGGTCATTTTCGACGTATCCAACGAAAGCGACCTTTAGAGACTTGCTCCATAAGAGTACCACCAAATCATCATCGATAAAAACAGCAAAACCCATCTTGCCAAGGGCACGAACAGAAAGAAGATTGTAGCCAAGGGTCTCAACAAGCATGACGTCCACGAGAGAGATATCGTGGGCAACCACAACCTTGCCAAGACCCAATACCTGAGATTTAGACTTATCACCATAGGAGACTGTGATATTATCAAGATTTGGACGCATCTCCATGATGATCTCCTTGCTTCCGGTCATATGACTAGTGCAGCCACTATCTAGCACCCATTTCGACCCACCGGAAGCATAGCCCTGCAAGAAAATTACTTCTTGGTTTTAGGTACCCATTTTTCAATGGATCCTTTTATGTTAGTAACAAGGGTCTTTGGGATCCAAATAGACCAAGCAATATATTCATCAAAAGGACCAACATAATAAGCATAAACATCGCCATAATCATCACAAAAGAGTTCATAATTGATTGTGAGACCTGCAAAACCAATATTATTAGTTTTGTCTTTTGTGACAACCTTCTCAGCAGTGCTTGTCTTTAATTGCACATTCTTGGTCTTGTTCTTCTTGGTTTTCTTCTTCTTGGACTTGGTGAAATACCCAAGTCCCTCTTTACCATGATTTGACCTTTGCTTGCCAAGAACTTCATCAAGCACACCTTTGTCCTTTGTAGTGATGTCCTTGATCACTCCTTTTTCCACACTAGCATTTTTCTTGTTACTATATGTTGAGTTGGACGAGCTAGGAGTATCATATTCGGCCAATTGACTTTGAAGCTGATCATGTGACTCATTGAGAATAGAGAACTCGTTTTTCAACGCCTTGTGAGCATTGTCAAGTTTCTCCAATTCCTCGGAGAGTCTATCATGAGCAGCCCCAAAGTCAATCCTTTCCTTCTTTAACTTCTTTGCCTTGGTGACAACATTGTCACGTTCCTTAACGAGTTTAGTCACAATTTCTTCATGTGACTCTTCCATAGACTCAAGCCTCTCTTCAAGAGAGACCCGAGCTTCTTCTTCTTCTTCAAGAGCATTTTTTAGGGATGCAATTTCCATTGCATCCTCCCTTTCAATTCTGCCCTTTTCTTCGAGGAGTGCTTCGTTTTGGGCTGATCCATAAGAGCCTCAAACGAACTTTGTGCTCACCTTGCAAGTTAGTATAGAAATAATCCAAAGCAATAATCTCTTCTTTAACCTTAAGACTAGCAGGATCATCCATGTCTATCATAGCCTTGGGAAAAGAAGAGTTAGAAGAAGTTACCTCGGAGCTTCTTGCCATGAGGCAAGTAGCATTCTTGTTGATGATGTTTTCGTTCGGAGAGTCAAAGAGAGATGTTGATGTAGATGTGGTGGCTATAGCAGCCACCTCTTGAGAGCTATCGTCCTCGTCCTCATCTTCACTCCCCGATGAATATTCTTCTTGAGCTACTAGAACAATCTTTGGTTGCTTCTTGAAAGGAGCATTCTTCTTTACAAACTTTCTAACGTGGAGCTTTTGATTTGTCCAAGAAAATGATACTTCCTCCAATATCCTCTCTACTTTGATATGGACACTCAGCTACGGCGTAGCCGGTCACCACAATTAAAGCATGTTCTCAGCTTGGGACCATTTTCTTTTCTTCCATAGGCTCCACTTTTGCGATCTAGTTCAGCTTTAGCCTTGGCTGGATCTTTCCAAAAGTTTCTTGCATAAAGAGCCAAGTATTGTCCGTGGATCCTTTTTATATCTTCGGGACAGTCCAGACCTTCTACCACATATTCATCATGATCAATCACACTAGTCTTCAAAGCCATGTTGACCCCCTTTTGCATCCCCATAGCTCGAGCACGAGCATCTTCGGCATTCTTGGCAGCCACTTTGAAGGCGACCATTTCTTGCATTACCTCATTGGATGACATGAGGTGATAATTATGCCTACCTTGGAGACTTTTCAAATCTGTGGGCTCAAATGGCATAAGAGCACTGACATACTTGCGCTTGATCCAAGCATCATCAACATGAGCTGCACCGTGGTTTCTGAAGGTTGTAGCTATTGCCTTGAGCCTCCTATACATGTCCTCATGGTCTTCTCCATCTAGCATATAAAATCCTTCAGCTTCATTGCTCAAGGCATCATATCTATTCCTTCTCATACTTTCATTTCCGATGAAGAGCTCGGTGAGAGCATCCCAAGCTTCTTTAGTTGTGCTAAGATGCTGAATGTGTGGCATGTCTTTATCACCCACACCAAGTTGTATCATGTGTAGAGCTGTAGCATTGAGTTGGCTATCGACCACTTCTCTCCTTGTGAGATTGTTAGGATTTCCAACGTGAAGACCATTTTCGATGATCTTCCACAACTCTATGGAGGAACTGCACATGAGATTTCATCAAAAATTGCCATTGAGAGAAAGTAGAAGCTGACAGTTTGGGTGGATCACCCCTATTATGTATATGTGGGTGAGGAATAGGCGGATCAGGGGAATACACATGAGAAACCTCATTGTATCCATCCTTACCGCTATCCTTTTTCGATGAGGAGCTCTTACTAGTATCATCACCTACCACTTCGTTATCTTTGAAAACAGTTTTACCCGTTTCCTTGGATTGCGGAGTGGTATCCTCAGAGTTAGATGGAGGTGATGCTGCGGATGTGGAGAGACGCATTATCAATTGACGCATCTCTTCCATCTTAGCCTCCATTGAACTCACCAAGGTTGTTTCCAACGTCTTGAGATCGTTCATGGTGACTACCTCCGGAGCATCACTCCCATCTCCCTTGGAACCCATACTTCTCTTAGGCGGTTAAGCCCGAAATAAGAGCTAAGGCTCTGATACCAATTGAAATGGATCGTATGGGCACCTAGAGGGGGGGGGTGAATAGGTGCTAACCAATTTTTAATACTTTTTCAATTTTAGGCTTGACACAAAGTAAATTCTCTAGATATGCAACTACGAGAATTTTCCTATATGTAGCCCTAACTACTAAGCACGTAAAAGAGGAGCGAGGAAACCGTAGTGGAGCACGCGGAGACACAGGGATTTGTTTTACCGCAGTTCCTTCCTTGTTAAGGGAAGTAAATATGCGTTGGAGGGGTGGGCGGTTCTAAGACCACCACGCCACAATAGGCCTCACCCTATTCTCCGATGGATCTCGCCACGAGAGGCCTGATCCACCTTCTCCACTATTGGATCCCTTCGAGGCGGGAACCGGTGCCTTTTACAACACTATCGGGCACACACCCACAACTGAATTGGGGCTCCTGGATGACAACAAGCTGCCACAAGAACAAGGTTTATCAATATAAACAAAAACGAGGATCTAGATATTTGCAAGAAATACTAGATCGGAGGTTCTCCAAATGAATGGAGAGGAGATGAAGCGCTTGATTGCTGATGATGAAGATCGAGTTCTCCTCCTTTGATTCCCCAAGGGATGGGGCCTTTGGGTGGATCTAGGTGGAGCACTCTTGTATGAAGCTTTTGGATCTGATCTGTTCTTTTTCGAGATGCATCAAGAATTCTGGCAGGAGGGGGATGGCTGGATTAAATACCCCTCCCGGATCTGATCACAGACAACTTTGGGGGCGGATTATCCGCCCCCCACTTGGGGCGGATTATCCGCCCCCTGGGAAAACTCCTCCCCAAGGGCGGATTCTCCGGCGGATTCTCCGGCGGAAACTCCGCTCCCTCTCTGGGGCTTGCACCTTGGTGAAGCTTGGTGAAGTTCTTGGGGCGGATAACACGCCTCGAGGCGGATTATCCGGCCAGACCGGAAAGTCCGGCCAAAACTCCGCCCCCTCTCTGGGGCTTGCGCCTTGGCGATGAGCAGGGGGGCGGATTATCCAGCCCCCTTGAGGGGCGGATTATCCGGCGGGCCAGAAAATCCGGCCAAAATTCCGCCCCCCTTCTAGGGCTTGCGCTTGCTTGGGCAAAGGGAGGGGCGGATTATCCGCCCCTGGTGGGGCCGGATTATCCTCTCCCAAAGGCAGAGTCCTTTTCCCTTTATTCTCAAATAGAGCTGCAACACTTCAACACACATTAAATGATCCTTGGTATTGTCATCTAACACACAAAACACTAGGGATAAGAAATGTTCTTTCAAGCACGATATCAACTGTGTATGGAGTACAAGTGCAATGTTGAAAATGTTCCCCGTGATAGCACAGTTATGCTAATTCCAACGTATAGATGCAAGCATATACAACTTCTATGTTCACAATGGTTCAAGTCTATTAGGGGCAAGTAAATAAGGTGTGCCATCAAGTTCGTGAGAGCTTTACTAACTAGTTTTCACATAACAAAATACTTTTTAATTCGAAAGGTAGATGAAGCTTGACAATTTTCTTGGAATAGGAAAAGCTACTAGGTAGATATGGTGGACACAAGTAGCAAAAGTTTTGGTTCAAAGGGTTTTGGAAACATGAGAAGTATGCCTTCTCAAAACAGGTTTTTGGCTAGAAAGGTTGGGTAGCAAGCAAGAGAGTTGAAAGAAACAAGCAAACATACAAGTAATAAAGCCAAACATGAAATCTTCCTTGAAGACACAAAAGAATCTTAAATAAAGAATACTAAGCTTATGAGCCAATAAGAAAGAAAACAAATGATACAAAATACATGTAACCTTTTTTTCTTTCTTTTTCTCTTTCATAGTAATGCTACTGACCAGAACTCGGTTTTCCAAAACCAATTTAGATCCACTTGATGATCCCAAAGTGGTGTCAATACTGATCAACAAGATCCATCATATAATAGAGATTGCAAACTAAAAATAAGAAGTGCAAAAAGTAAAAGATGAGACTTCTCATTAATATTCAATAAAGGCACTAACACCAAGGGATACATAGATAATCAACTAAAGGAGAGATACTTTCACATGTAAACGAAACTATAAGATAACCTCTCTACCACAGATATGAATCCACTAAAAAGGTAAAAGATAAAAGATAATGGTGGTGATACCGCGACACTCCCCCAAGCTTGGAACAAGCCAAGGGGATGCCAAACCTGATGACGAATTACTCCTTCGGTGGTGGTGGTGTTCTCTTGTCATCATGAAACTTCCAAGGCAATGGTTCCCCATCCAAAAAGGATTTCCTTGTCTCCGCAATCCTGAAACTAGCAACAGAGCTGATGTGATCAAATCTAGCCTCATACTCACAGTTTTGGTTCTGTATGTCATAGAGTTGTGCTTGCAATTGGTTGGTGGTCTGACAGAGTGAAAAGATATCTTCTCGGAGATGAACTACTTCTCCTTCATGCTTAGTGATGAGTTATGATCTTATCTTGTGAATAACATCCACTTCGCGTTCTTCCATCTTCTTGTACCTAAAAACTTCCTGTTCCAATGCTTCCATCCTGTCTTCCAGACTGCCTTCTCCTTTAGGGCCTTAAACTTCTTTCATCTGTACCTTCCCCTCCTTGAGGATCAACTCTTTGGGATGAATCCTCAACTCATACATGTACGGGTTGATAACATCCTCAGAGGAACCCTCCGTGGGTGATCCAGAGGAAGACATTGAGGCTCCAAATCTGAGAATTTTCCTAACAGAAACAGATCGAAATGAAAACACGACGAGAACATGGTGAAAGAACCTCGGGGAACCTAGGGGTTATATATTACGAAGTTTCAATGCATAAGGAAGGTTTTGACACGGAAACGAGGTGGAGATGGAGTTCGAGGGGGGGGACACCCTCCCTCAGGCGCGGCCAGGCTAGGCCCGCGCCTGGGGTGGGTTTGTCCACCCCGGGCTCCGTTTCCTCCTCAGTTTCATCTCGCAACTTCCCTTATGTATTAAAAACATCAAAAATATAAAAATATTGGAGTTTCATGAACCTTCTGTTTTCACCACTTTTACCTATTCAAACTCTGCAGTTTCTGGTGTTTGGCTTCTGATAAATTCTTCTGGAGTCACTATTTGAATAACATCCACATCTTCATTATAAGAATCTCCAGAAATATAATGTTTTAGTCTTTGGCCATTAACCACCTGTGTTGTGTCATCCTTCAGAGAAGAAATTTTGATGGCACCTGAACGGTACACTTCCTTGATAACAAAAGGTCCTTCCCATTTGGAGAGTAGTTTCCCTGCAAAAAATCTGAGACGAGACCTATACAAAAGAACTTTATCACCAACATGGAACTCCCTTTTGAGAATTCTCCTATCATGCCATCTTTTTACTTTTTCCTTAAAGAGCCTAGCATTTTCGTAAGCTTCCCCTCTCCACTCATCTATATTACTTAAATCAAGCAGTCTTTTCTCACCAGCAAGTCTAAAATCTCTATTCAACTCTTTCACTGGCCAATAAGCTTTGTGTTCTAATTCTAAAGGCAAGTGACAAGCTTTCCCATAGACTATTTTGTAAGGATACATCCCCCATAGGATTTTTATAAGAAGTTCTATAAGCCCAAAAAGCGTGATTCAACTTTTTAGCCCATTTTTTCCTAGATCTATTGACAGTCTTCTGCAAGATAGATTTAATTTCCCTATTGGAAAGTTCTACTTGCCCACTAGTTTGGGGGTGATAGGCTGAAGCAATTCTGTGGTTTACATCATACTTAGCTAGAGTTTTTCTGAAACCCCCATGAATAAAATGAGAGCCTCCATCAGTCATGAGAATCTAGGCACACCAAACCTAGGAAAAAAGACATATTTAAGCATTTTCAAAGAGGTCTTACCATCAGCACTGTTTGTAGGTATGGCTTCCACCCACTTTGTAACATAGTCAACAACAACAAGAATATGAGTATACCCTTTTGAAGGAGGAAAAGGCCCCATAAAGTCAAATCCCCAACAATCAAAAGGTTCAATAACAAGAAAATAATTCATAGGCATTTCATTGCGTCTAGAGATGTTACCTACTCGTTGGCATTCATCACATGATAAGACAAACTTCCTTGCATCTTTAAAAAGGGTAGGCCAATAAAATCCAGATTGTCAAATCTCTTGTGCAGTCCTATCCCCAGCATGATGTCCTCCATAAGCACTACCATGACATTTTCTCAATATCTCTTGTTGTTCAAATTCTAGAACACATCTTCGCATAATTCCATCTACTCCTTCTTTATATAAGTGTGGGTCATCCCAAAAGTAATGCCTTAGATCATAAAAGAATTTCCTCCTCTGCTGAGATGTAAAGTTTGGAGGCAAATACTTGGAAACAATAAAGTTAGCATAATTAGCATACCAAGGACTCTCATGTGGACTTACCCTTATTGCATCTAACTTCTCATTTGGAAAACTATCATTAACAGGCAAAGGGTCAAAATAAATATTTTCCAAATGAGATAAATTATCAGCAACAGGATTATCAGCACCTTTCCTATCCACAATATGCAGATCAAACTCTTGCAAAAGCAACACCCACCTTATAAGCCTAGGCTTAGCGTCCTTATTTGTCATAAGGTACTTAATAGTTGCATGATCAATATGAATAGTAACGTTAGAATCAACAATATAAGGTCTAAACTTATCACAAGCAAAGATTACAGCTAAGAACTCTTTTTCAGTAGTAGCAGAATTCTTTTGAGCAGCATCTAGAGTCTTGCTAGCATAATGAATAACATTTAACTTCTTGTCAACACGTTGTCTAAGGACAGCACCCACAGCAAAATCACTAGCATCACACATAATTTCAAAAGGCAAACTCCAATCAGGTGGTTGGACAATAGGAGCAGTTGTCAAAGCTTTCATCAAAGTTTCAAAAGCTCCCTTACAATCATCATCAAAAACAAAAGGTACATCTTTTTGAAGAAGATTAGTAAGGGGCTTTGAAATCTTGGAGAAATCTTTAATAAACCTCCTATAGAAACCAACATGACCAAGGATACTACAAATACCTTTGATATCTCTAGGACAAGGCATCTTCTCAATTGCTTCAATTTTGGCTGTGTCAACTTCAATGCCTCTTTCAGAGATCTTGTGCCCAAGAACAATCCCTTCATTAACCATGAAATGTCATTTTTCCCAATTAAGGACAAGGTTGGTTTCTTCACATCTCTGCAAAACTTTATCAAGGTTGTGCAAACAGTTATCAAAAGAAGTTCCATAGACGGAAATCGTCCATGAAAAACTCCACAATTTCTTCACAAAAACCATGAAAGATAGCAGACATACATCTCTGAAAGGTAGCAGGAGCATTACATAAACCAAAAGGCATACTCCTATAAGCATAAGTACCATAAGGACAAGTGAAAGTAGTTTTCTCTTGGTCCTGTGCTTTCACAACAATTTGAGAAAACCCAGAATAACCATCAAGAAAGCAAAAGTGAGTCTTTTTGGACAACCTCTCAAGCATTTGATCAATAAAGGGCAAAGGATAATGATCTTTCTTAGTAACTTTATTAATCTTTATAAAATCAATGCACATTATATACCCAACCACTACTCTTTGGGGTATAAGCTCATTATCCTCATTAGGCACAACAGTAATTCCCCCTTTCTTGGGAACACAATGAACAGGGCTAACCCATTTACTATCAGCAATAGGATAAATAATACCAGCATCAAGGAGTTTTAATACCTCATTTCTTACCACATCCTTCATCTTAGGATTTAGACGGCGTTGATGCTCAACAACTGGTTTTGCATCAGGCTCTATATTAATAGCATGTTGACATATAGTAGGAGAAATCCCCTTTAAATCGTCAAGAGTATAGCACATAGCTCCTCGGTGTTTCTTCAATATCTCCAATAACCTTTCTTCTTCCTTTCCTGAAAGTTTAGAACTAATAATAACAGGATATACTTTCTTATCATCAAGATAAGCATATTTAAGATCATCAGGTAAAGGTTTTAATTCGAAAACAGGGTCCCCTTTAGGTGGTAGTGTGGTACCCAAATCTTCCACCGGTAGATTATGCTTAAGCTGTTCCGGCTGACGAAGGAAAACCTCGTCAATCTCATTTCTTTCCTTCATGAATACATTACTTTCATGATCTTCCATAAACTGCTGCAAGGCATTGTTAGGAGCAAGAGAAATAGCCGAAAGTTGTTCAACCCTGAAATCCTCATCAGGCAGTTCATTTTCATAAGGAGTTTTGGTAAATTTGGAAAAATTAAACTCATAAGACTCTCCAGCAAACTTAGTCAAAACTTTTTCCTTCCTACAATCTATGATAGCCCCACAAGTATTCAGAAAGGGTCTACCAAAGACAATAGGATAGGTTTTACTAGCTTCTTTACCAAGTACTAGAAAATCAGCAGGATATTTAATCTTACCACAAAGGACCTCCACATCTCTTACACTAACAATGGGGCAAACTTTCTCTCTATTAGCAAGATGAATAACCACATCAATATCCTCAAGCTCACAAGGACCAATCTCATGCATAATTTCCCTGTAAAGCTCATAAGGAATAGCACTAGAACTAGCACCAATATCACATAAACCATAATAGCTATGACTACCAATTCTAACAGAAAGCACAGAGACACTAGATTTTCTAACTTTCTTAGGATGAGAAACAATATTAGTAGCGTCTTCACAGAAGACAATATGCTCATCCTCTATATTTCTAGTGACAAGATCTTTCACAATAGCTACCACAGGTTCAATATCAATAAGCTCATCGGACCCTACAGTTTTCTTTGCGCTTTTGCTAACCATGTTAGCCATAATAGAATGTTCCCTTACCTTGGAAGGAAAAGGAGTTTTCTCAACATAAGGTTCAGGCAAAATAGGGTCAACGGTACAAACCTCTAAGCTGGCAGGAACATGGGTAATGATGTCTTTATAAGGAGTATGGTACTTGTACCACTCTTTCTTGGGAATCTCAATATAAGAGGCAAAGGCCTTAAAACATTTTGCAAGCACTTAGGGATCAAGACCAACCTCATTACTAATATCACGGAAGTCATCAGTTCCCATAACAGATTTAATGCATTCATAATCATAGTTTATACCTAACTTTCTTCCTTTGTCATTCTCCCAAGCTTCAGTGTTCTCTTGAATACGGTCTAAGAGCTCCCATTTAGCTTCTTCCTTCATACGTGTGAATGATCCAGCACAAGAAGCATCTAGTAAATCTTTATCATGAAGAGAAAGCCTAGCATAAAAGTTATTGAGAATAATATTGTTAGGGAGTTCATGAATAGGACATTTAAGCATTAACTTCAGTATCCCCCAAGCTTGAGTTGTACTCTCTCCATCAAGAGGCCAAAAGTTATATATAAGATTTCTATCTTTATGAATTTCACTGGAAGGATAAAATTTAGAGTAAAATAAAGATGCCATCTCCTCCCATTCCATGGATTGTCCATTCTTCAGCAGCTTATACCATTCTTCAGCTCTCCCTTTATAGTATATGGAGAGTAACTTCTCCTTGACCTGTTCAGTTGTGATACCTGCACACTTAAACAACCCGCATAATTCATGGATAAAAAGCAAGTGATCACTAGGATGGACAGTTCCATCCCCAAAGTAATAATTATCCATAACACGATTAACAATACTCGTAGGTATCTTAAAAGAATCTATCTCAACAGGAGGTGGTTCAACTACTACCCTAGTAGTGGTAGTAGTTTTCCCAAACAGAAAACCAAGTGGGTTATCCATATTGGAAACAAAGTAACAAGCAATAACAAGATCAATACTCACAGTAAAAGTTTCCTTTACCAGTTCCACTCTTCAATAGCGCTTCACTCCCCGGCAACGGCGCCAGAAAATAGTCTTGATGACCCACAAGTATAGGGGGTGTATCATAGTACTTTCGATAAATAGGAGTGTCGATCCCAACGAGGAGCGTATGAGCCGAGTGGTATGGAGCAGGAAATCCTGTGAATACTTAGCAAACGGATTTTTAGTGGTTTTCTGACAAAGCAACAAAGCAAGGAGCAAGTAACAAAAGTAACAAACAAACGGAGCAAGTGGCCCAATCCTTTCTTAGCAAAGGACAAGCCGGTGGAAATACTTATAAGGACCAAACATTCTCGAGGACACATGGGAATTCTGTCAAGTGCTTTCGCTTCAAATAGCTGAGTATTCTTCTTTGGTGTTGTAAGTGTTGTGTGGGTGAACCTGTGCTAATGTACCGACCTTACTTGGACTAATACATACCTGTGATTAAACCCCCTACAAGCATCCGCAACTACAGGAAAGCAATTAAGATATAAACCTAACCACGGCCTTAAACTCTGAGATCCTACACTCCCTTGTGCAATGGTGTCCTAACGGGGGTTCAGGTTTCTGTCACTCCGACAACCCCACAATTAGTAGCCAAATACACAATGCATTCCCCTAGGCCCATAAATGGTGAAGTATCATGTATTCGACCTTCACATGACACCACTAGAAGAATAGCACCACAACTTAAATACTAAACCATTGAATAATATATCACCACAAATCCACTACTAACAACATGACTTCTCCCATGTCCTCAAGAACTAAACGAACTACTCACAAGACATCATATGGATCAAGATCAAAGATTATATGGTGATGGATAACAATATGAACATAAACAATAATCCAATGGTTCCACTCACAAGCATCAACTACAATAGTAATCAACACCGGGAAAGTTTCCCCTAAGAACTATGCAAGTATTCAACACGATTGTTACAGCGGGATGGAGTGGTGATGATGGTGCTGGTGGAGATGATTGTGTGGATGATGATGATCCCGATGAAGTCTAGCTTGATGATGGTGTTGATGGCGACGATCTCCCCTCTCCGGGAAGGAATTTCCCCAGCAAAAATCTGTCTGCTGGAGAGCTCTTTCTCTCTCGGTGTTTTTCGCCCCGTAGAGGTGGCAGAATCTTTCTATGGTCGCTTCCCCTGTTTTAGGGTTCTAAGAGGAAGATATAGGCGAGAGGGCGGAGTCGGAGGTCGGCCAGGTGGGCCACACCCACCCTAGGCACGGCCCAGGAGGGTGTGGGCCCCTTCTGGCTTCCTTCGTCTTCTAGGAAAATATAATTTTCCATGATTTTTCTGATCTTCGCGAAATTGCATCAAAACACCTCTTTTTTTCCATCAGAATCCTGACTCCGGCAGTCCATCCTCCAAGAATCATCCCACATGCAAAAACATAGGAAAGGACATAAGTAACACCTCATAATAAGACACATATCAATGAATAGAGGCAAATTATGATATAGAATGGTGATGCAAATTGGACGTATCAACTCCCCCCAAGAGTAGACCTTTGCTTGTCCCCAAGCGAAAACTGAGCTCATTAAACATGTCCACGGGTTTATGGAGTGAAGTGTCGATAAAAGAATACAGACAAGAAGCATCACACTTACCATTGCACAACTCATAGAAGAAAGCAACTCACCATTATATAACTTAGATTGCAACAAGTACAGGAGTCACAATAGAGATGCATAAAGATAAATCATAATTGGAATTGGCAAACTTTTTTCTTGGTTAGAGAACAGCTGGCAAACAGTTTCACAAATAAACTTTTGTAGAAGTTTTCACAACAGGAGTACTCTTTGCTCAAACAGGTTTTTCACAATGTTGGCTTTCAAAGTAATACTCAATAGATAAGAGTCTTGTGCAAACAAGGAAGATAGAGAACATGATTGAATAAATCATCATATGAATGCTTGAAACACAACAACTCAAATGCTTGCTGGAGATAGGGAAGAAGTAGGTTTACTGACTCAACTTAGAAGTAGGAGAAAGTTCCCTTCATAGAGGGAAATAGGGATTTCAAGTCAAAAAGAGCTTCCAAAAGATTATGGTACTTACTAGCTTTGAGCCCTCATTGCCCCTATCATAAGCATCTTGAGATGATTAAGGTTAAAGTGAACAAGGATGGAGTATATGCTCGACGAAATACAAGTTGGCAATCTCATGTCCCTTGAGTATGAGGGCCGCTCCTCATGCTACTCAACTTTGGTTACCGGTAAGTTCTTGTCATTGTAAGTACATGTGTATCATAAAGAACCGCCAACGGGGTACCCCTTGCACATGATACATGAGCTATCCCATAATCAAAATGACAAGGCAAGCAGACAGTGAGCATCTCAGTGATCTTTTTATTTTCTATTTGCATAGGTTTTTATTGAAGATTCTTCACAGATTGCTCACTATGGTTATGCTGCAAGTTTCCACCATGATTAGGCATGGCTTAGGCTAGCGGCCCAGGCGTTTCTCTAACACACATACATAACTCCATGAACTTACAAGCTACCCTTTTATTTCACACCGATGACATCCGCAAACAAAAGAGCATGATATCAACTGGATATGTATCCATAAGTGTTGAAAGTGTTCCCCGTGATAGCACGGTTCTGCTAATCCCAACGTATAGATGCAAGCATATACAACTTCGATGACACAATGGTTCAAGTTTATTAGGGTCAAGAAAATAAGGTGTGCCATCAAGTTCGTGAGAGCTTTAATGACTAGTTTTCACATAACAAAATACTTTTTAATTCGAAAGATAGATGAAGCTTGAGAATTTGCTTGGAATAGAAATAATGCTAATAGGTAGATATGGTGGACACAAATGGCACAGGTTTGGTTCAAAGGGGTTGGATGCATGAGAAGAAAGCCTTCTCAAAACAGGTCTTTTGGCTAGCAAGGCTGGGTAGCAAGCAAAAGAGTTGAAGGAAACAAACAAACCTACAAGTGATAAAGCCAAACATGCAATCTTCCTTGAAGACACAAAAGATCTTAAATAAAGAATACTAAGCTTATGAGCCAATCAAGAAAGAAAATAAATGATACAAAATACATGTAAGATTTTTCTCTTTTCCTTTCAAACCTCAAAAAGTGTTACATCGACTGAGCTCGGTTTGCCAAAACCAATTTAGATCTACTTGATGCTCCCAAAGTGATGCCAATACTGATCAACAAGATCAATCATATAATAGAGATTGCAAACTAAAATAATAAGTACAAAAAGTAAAAGATGAAACTTCTCATTAATATTCCATAAAGGCACTCACACCAAGGGATACATAGATAATCAACTAAAGGAGAGATACTTCCATAATGCAAACCAACCTATAAGATAACTTCTCTACCAAAGGTACGAATCCACTAAAAAGGTAAAAGATAAAAGATAACGTTGTGATACCGCGGCACTCCCCCAAGCTTGGAACAAGCCAAGGGGATGCCAAACCTGATGAAGAATTACTCCTTTGGGGGTGATGGTGTTCTCTTGTTTAGGGTAAGAAAACCCTCCATCATCTTACAAAGCCTGTTATTCTCCTCTTGAAGTGAATCCACCTTCATCCTCAGAGCATGGTACTTGTCACAAAACTCCTCAGTGGTTCAAAGGGCTTCCACTGCCTCAGGGCAGGATCTGAAGTCGGGAATGGAGGCTATAATCCCCTGCATGTTACGAGAAAAAGCACGTCCAGAGTTAATTTATCCTATAAAAGTAGGTTTCTTTGCCCTTGACCTTGCGACGGTTTGTTCTTCCATCTTAACTTCCTCCTCGATGCTCCAATGCTTCCATCATGTCTTCCAGCTTGCCTTCTCCTTTAGGGCCTTGAACTTCTTTCATCTGCACCTTCCCATAATTGAGAATCAACTGATTGGGATGAATCTTCAACTCATACATGTACGAGTTGATGACATCCGTAGAGGAATCCTCCATGGGTGATCCATAGGAAGACATTATGACTCCAAAACTGAGAATCTAGCTGACAGAAATAGATCGAAACAGAAACACGACGAGAACATGATACATGAACCTAGGGGAACCCGGGGGGCTATATATTACGAAGTTTCAAAGCATAAGGAAGGTATTGGTGTGAAAACAAAGCGGAGACGGGGATCGGGGGGCTCACACCCCCTCTAGGCTCGGCTAGCTGGGGCTCGCGCCTGGGGTGGGTGTGGCCACCCCGGCCTCCGTTTCCTCCTCTATTTCGTTTCGTAGCCTTCCGTATGTAATAAAAACATAAAAAATATAAAAATATTAGGCTTTCATGAACCTTCTGTTTTCACCACTTTTACCTATTCAGAGACGAAGTCTGCAGATTCCTTTTCTCCATCTCTTGGAAATTTCTTTCATGCTAGGCATTACACAAACCTCAATGGCAACATTAGTGTAAGGAAAAACAATAAACCTTTAGGTTCACACTTCAACTGAAATCCATCAAAACAAAATCTACTGTAGCAACTCCTTTCCAAAAACCCAAAAGAATATGGAAGGGAATCAATATAGGAAGCAAATGCAAATGAAGGCAGAAATCTGTCAAAACAGACCAACAGGTAAAGATTGATTTTTTTTGAAAACCTTCTGTTGCTCAAATCAAAAAGTGCAAAACTAATGAAAGTTGGGTAACAACTTGTAGAACAAGCACATAAAAATGCAGCTCCATTCCAAGTACTGAGATCCCTCACGAATTTTTCCAATGCACAAAAATCTGTCCTAGGACAGCCACTTTTCACAACTCCACTTCACAAAAGTAGTTGAACTTGACACAAAAACCAAAACAAAAAGGATAAGGAGCGGTTATTACTAAGGTAATAACTTCCAAGACTCGACAAAACTATTGGGATATCTCCCAAGAAGTAATTTTATTTAATGCCTTTAAGTTAGGCTTGATAGTTTTAAAGATGCTCACATAGGAGATATATATCTGGAGTGAAAGAGAGCATAAAGAAGCAAATAACCAACACATTTGAGTCTAGCCCACTTCCTATGCATGAGGGTATCATGAGAAAACAAATTGTTGAAACAAAAAGCCACTAACATAGGAAGACAAAAAAAAATGCAACTTCAAAGCATTCAACATAAAATGGGGAAACTTAACATTATTGAGGTGCATAAAACCATGTTTCCATATCTCATAATAACTTTCAGTAGCACTTTGAATAAAGTTGACAATATAACTATCTCTGTCAACAACTTTATCATCAGAATGAGCATACTTACAATCACCAAAAAGAGGTCCAAGGTCATAAACCGGATCAATAGAAGCAAGTTGTTCCATCCTGAAATTTTTATTAGGCAAACTATTTTCACAAGGAGCTTTAGCAAATTTGGAAAAGTTAAACTAATAAGAATCTGCATCAAACTTAGTTAAAACTTTCTCCTTTTTACAATCTATAATAGCTCCACAAGTGTTCAATAAGGGTCTACCAAAAATGATAGGACAAGTTTGCTAGCTGCTGAATTAAGCACTAGAAAATCGGCAGGATACTTAATCTTACCGCAGAGGACCTCCACATATCTTACAATACCAATATGGCAAATGGTTTCCTTATTAGCAAGGTGTATAACCACATCAATGTCCTCAATCTCACAAGGACCAATTTCATGCATAATTTCCCTATAAAGCTCATAAGTAATAGCACTAGAACTAGCACCAATATCACATAAACCATAGTAGCAATGATCACCAATTCTAATAGAAAGCACATGGACACTAGCTTTTCTAGCCTTACTAGGATGAGAAATAATATTAGAAGCGTCTTCACAGAAGAGAATGTGATCATCCTCTATATTTCTAGTGACAAGATCTTTCACTACCACAGGTTCATTATTTATTTGCTCATCAGGTTCCACAGTTTTCTTTGTACTTTTATTATTCGCAATAATTATCATAGAGTACTCCTTTACCTTAGCTAGGAAAGGTATTTTGTCAACATAAGGTTCATGCACAATATGATTAGTAGTACAAACTTTGGTATTTCTAACAAGAACATGATTAATAACATCTTTATAAGGAGCATGGTACTTGTTCCACTTCTTTTTAGGAATTTCTATGTAAGAGGCAAAGGCTTTAAACAATTGGAAATACTTTGGGAATCAAGACCAAACTCATTACTAATATCACGGAAGTCATCAGTTCCCATAAAAGATTTTATGTATTCATAATCATAGTTTATACCTGACTTTCTTCCTTTGTCATTCTCCCAAGCTTCAGTGTTCTCTTGAATACGGTCTAGGAGATCCCATTTTGTTTCTTCCTTCATACGTGTGAATGATCCAGCACAAGAAGCATCTAGTAAATCTTTATCATGAAGAGAAAGCCTAGCATAAAAGTTATTGATAATAATATTGTTAGGGAGTTCATGAATAGGACATTTAAGCATAAGTAACTTCAATCTCCCCCAAGCTTGAGCTGTACTCTCTCCATCACGAGGCCAAAAGTTATATATCAGATTTCTATCCTTATGAACCTCACTAGGAGGATAGAATTTAGAATAAAATAGAGGTACTATTTCCTCCCTTTCCATGGATTGTCCATTCTTCAGCTCTCCCTTTCAAGGATATAGAGAGTAACTTCTTCTTCACCTATTCAGTTGTGATACCTTCACACTTAAACAACCTGCATAATTCATGGATAAAAAACAAATGATCACCAGGATGGACAGTTCCATCCCTAAATAATTATTATCCATAACACGATCAACAATACTTGTAGGTATCTTAAAAGGATCTATCTCAATAGGTGGTGGTTCATCTACTACCCTAACAGTGGTAGTAGTTTTTCCAAACAGAAAACCAAGTGGGTTATCCATATTGGATAAAAAGTAATAAACATAAATAAAAATAAATACTCACAGTAGAAGTTTCCTTTACCAGTTCACTCTTCAATAGAGCTTCACTCCCCAGCAACAGCGCCAGAAAATAGTCTTGATGACCCACAAGTATAGGGAGTGTATCGTAGTACTTTCAATAAATAGGAGTGTCAATCCCAACGAGGAGTAGAAGGTGTTGACTAGTGGTATGGAGCAGGAAATCTCTGTAAATACTTAGCGACTAGATTTTTAGGGGTTTTCTGATAAAGCAACAAAATAAAATGCAAGTAATAAAGACAACGAACAACTGCAGCAAGTGGCCCAATCCTTTCTTAGCAAAGGACAACCCGGTGGAAATACTTATAAGGACCAAATGTTCTCGAGGACACATGGGAATTCTGTCAAGTGATTTCGCTTCAAATAGATGAGTACTCTTCTTTGGTGTTGTAAGTGTTGTGTGGGTGAACCTGTGCTAATGTACCGACCTTACTTGGACTAATACATACTTATGATTAAACCCCCTGTAAGCATCCGCAACTACAATAAAGCAATTAAGATATAAACCTAACCACAACCTTAAACTCTAAGATCCTACACTCCCTTGTGCAATGGTGTCCTAACAGGGGTTCAGGTTTCTGTTACTCTGTCAACCCCACAATTAGTAGCCAAATACACAATGCATTCCCCTAGGCCCATAAATGGTGAAGTATCAGGTAGTCGACGTTCACATGACACCACTAGAAGAATAGCACCCCAACTTAAATATTAAACCATTGAATAATATCTCAACACAAATCCACTACTAACAATCTGAGATCAAGATCAAAGATGATTGATGACCCACAAGTATAGGGGATCGCAACAGTCTCCGCGGGTAGTATTGCCCAATTTATTGATTCGGCACAAGGGGAGCCAAAGAATACTTGCAAGCCTTAACAACCGAGTTGTCAGTTCAGCTGCACCTGGAAATAGTTCTTGCTCATAGAAGTTTATCAGTAGCAATAGTTTGGTAGTAGCAACATCAACAGTGAAACAGGAGCAATAGTAACAATATGATATGATGGGATTCGAAAAGCGGTAGGCATAGGGATGGATGGACGGGCGTTGCATGGACGAGTCTAAACATGTAACTTCAAGATCTAGGGCATTGCAGATAAATAATAACAAGCATCCAAGTACTAAACAATCCTGGGCATGTTCTCCAAATATAGTCATACGTGCTCGCAATAAGAACTTGCACAACATCTTCTGTCCAGCCAGCCTATGGCAGCGGGGCCTCTAAGGAACTACTGGCAATTAAGGTTCTCCTTTTCATAGAGCACCGGAGCAAAGCATTAACACTCCATGAACACATGTGATCCTCACACCACAGCCATCCCCTCCGGTTGTCCCAATTATTGTCACTTTGGGGCCTTTGGATTCGGACAATGATTTGTGTACACAACTTGCAGATAAGATCACAAACAATACTATCATAATGATTCAATAATAAGTTCAGATCTGATATCATGGCACTCGGGCCCTAGTGACAAGCATTAAGCACAACAAGTTGCAACAAAGTCAAATAGCATTAATAGAGATACTAAGCACTATGCCCTAACAGATCTTATTCGATTACATGATAGAACTCATCCAATCCCTACCATCCCCAAGCCTACAGCGGGGGATTACTCACTCATGGATGAGGGAAAGATCGGTGGTTGATGGAGATGCGTTGGTGATGACGATGGCGATGATCCTCTCCAAATTCCCCGTCCTGGCAGGGTGCCAAAACGGAGATTCTGGATCCGAATCTTGGTTTCTGGTGGCGGCGGCGGAGTGGAACTCTTTCTGGAAAACTATCAAACCCTCCTGAGTTTTTAGGTCAGAAGGCAACTTATAGGCACGGAGGGAGGCCGAGGAGCTGCCTGGGGTGGCAGCACCCCATCTAGGCGCGGGGTCAGTTGGGCCCGTGCCTGGGGTGGGTCTGGGCCCCCCAGGCCTCCTCTCCATCTCCCCTTCTGGCTCCGTGGATCTTCTTGAGAAAAATAGTTTTTGGCATATTTTCCGGGATTTTTCCTGATAGTTCATTTTCTGCACAAAAACAAGACACCAAGGTAATTCTGCTGAAAACAACGTCAGTCCGTGTTAGTTGTATCCAAATCACACAAGTTTAGAGGAAAAACAATAGCAAAGTGTTCAGGAAAGTAGATACGTTTTGGACGTATCAACTCCCCCCAAGCTTAGCTTATTGCTTGTCCTCAAGCAATTCAATTGAAAACTGAGTGCGATAAAAGAACTTTCACAAACACATTTGCTTCATATGATGTATATATTCTTAGCACAGGAGTAGATGTTTAAACCATTCATAATAAGAAGTATGCAACTAAGTCTACTCAATAGTCATTGCAAGCTATGAAGAGAAACCAACTCAATAATAATAAGTAGCATGAAACATAAACATAAGAAACATTGCAATGCTCATAATAAGGTATGATAGAGTGGTATCTCGCTTTCCTTTGTTTGAAGAGAACAATATAAATGCCAAGGCACCTCTGAAGTTCACATGAAGACTAGAATTAAAGATATCAGAGATACAAGCATCAAAGTCATGACATAATTAACCAAGTTTTGGAACAAACACAAGAATGACAACTATGCTCTCAAGAAGGTGCTCATAGAATAAGTGGTGACTCAACAAAGTTGTGAAAATGGTTTTGAAAGGTTTGAAAGGCTTCCCAATGCTGAAAGGAAGGTACTCATTAGCTTTGAGCTCTCATTGCCCCTATCATAGGCATCTTCATATGGTTAAGGTAAAAGTGAGGTCCACTCTGAATCATATGCTTGACAGACCATAGACTGGAAATCCCAAGTCCCTTGAGTACGAGGGTCGCTCTGCATGCTACTCACTTTGGTCACCTGAAAGTTCTTGTCATTGTAAATACATGCATATCCTCGAGAACCACCAATGGGGTACCCCTTGCACATGGTACAGGAGCTTTCCCATAACCAAAATGACAAGGCAAGCAGACAATGAGCATCTCAGCAATCTTTTTATTTACCATATGCATAGCTTTTTATTGAGGATGCTTCATAGATGCTCATTATGGTGTTGTTGAAAGTTTCCACCATGATTAGGCATGGCTTAGGCTAGCGACCCAGGCATTTCTCTAGCACAATGTATAAACTCCATGAACTCACAACCTCCCCTTTTATTTCACATCGTCGACATCCATAAACAAAAGAGCAAGGAATCAACTGGATGAAATATCCAAAAAGTGTTAAAAGCGTTCCCCATGACAACACGATTCTGCTAACTCCCAGCATATAATAACCAAGCATATAACTTTCATGGAATAGTCACAATGGTTAAGAATTATTAAGCGCAAGGAATAAAGTGTTCCATCAAGTTCATGAGAGCTTTACTAACTAACTTTCTCAAAACAGACAAACATTTTATTTTGGAAGAAAACACGGCATATGGAATATGCACTGAGATAGAAAATGATGCTAATAGGTAGGTAAGGTGGACACAGCTGGCAATATTGGTTTTGGGGAGTTGGAAGCACAGGTAGAGCACATACTCAGTGCAAGTGAAGGCTAGCAATAGAGAGGGAGTGACAAACGAGAGAGCAATAGCTATCATAATCATGCTTGCAACAAAACAGGACTAACTATGGCATGAAAGTGATACAAGAACTCTGAGGCAAAATAAATCATCGAGGCTTACTGACTTGATTATTCATACGCATGCGTGAGCATGTGCCAAGTCGATTCACATGAACAGTCAAAGGAGGATACCACAATATCATACCGAAGTATGAATAAAACAATGCAAGCAAACATTCATATGACATGCTACAAACTATTAGCACGCTGGAGCTAATCATAGACAAGCAAGAACTACTAAGCATCCATAATGACATACACCTTACACGAACAGGCTAAGCATGCTCACAATGATGAGTATATGTACAAAAATGAAACAAATAGAGTTTGTGACCAGCCTCTTACCACACCTCGAGTTGTCTTAATCTTAATTATTGCCCTTCACTTGTGTGACTTGAATAATTAACATGAAACCAAAATCCACTGAGGATGGCTGAACCCTGCAAAGAACTCACAAAACCAAAGAAGAACAACAAATATTTTTGGTGTTTTCGATTTTTTAGAAACAAGCAAACAAAGAAAAATCAAACAAAAACAAAGCAAACTAAACAAACAAAAATCTTTTTGGATTTTTATTTTAAGGCAAACCAAAGCAAATAAACAAACCAAGAGAAACAACGAAAATATTTTTGGTATTTTTGGGTTTTTAGAAAGAAGCAACAAAAACCAAAAGAAAGCGAAAACAATGGATATACAAAGAACCGTCCGAACATGATATATAGATGAGTGTGTGATGTCGGTGTACCTCCCCCAAAGCTTAGGCTTTTGGCCTAAGTGGGGCTCAATAACGTGGATAGTACCCCCATGCTAGTGGGTCATCATAGGAATGATCATAGTCAGGCACCTGCGATGAAGAAGAAGACGCGCCCAATCAAATGAGGGCTGCTGGTATGAAGACTCTCCCAAGTTGGAGGGTTGAACCGAATTGTCTTCGGCATCCTCTTCAACATTCTCCTCTTGCTGGGAGAGTTCCCCCACATATGTGTCAAGCTCCTCCTTCATAAGTGACCATCCTTGCATGTTATCAAAGTTAAACAAAGCAGGTGCAGGCAAATAAACTATTTTCTCAGTCCTACCCTTTCTCTGACCTTGTTGGGCAAAAGATATTTCATATGGTAAACTTCTAACATTACCCCCAAGGAAACAAAACCATGCTGAATCATGGATTCAATATCAAGCCTCTCTATGGGGAACTGAAGATCTGAATAATGAGGCTCTAAACCATGGAAAGCTAGCAACCTAGAAGCTATGGGACCTCCACAAATTCCACCCTTCTCACGGTTGGTGGTGAGACGGTGAGCTATCAAAGCACCCAGACTATAAGAACTACTCCTATTCAGAGCAGCTGCAATAAAAGGTAGATCAAAAGAAGACAACTTTCTAGCAATCTTTCTAGCAAGAACGCACTTGGTAATGAAATAGGAAAAGTATCTAATAGTTGGGAGATGAATGTTCCGAATTTTACCACTTTCCTTTGAGAAGTCGAAACCTTGGAAAATCTCAGCGTATAAATCCACAAGTGACTTGGGCCTCTTCTTGATCTTCTCACAAGATCCCCACTGAGGTACTCTAATTGCTACACAGAAATCAGCAAAAGGAAGGTTGACAGGTATATTATATATTTTGTAATGGACCATGGGATTAGAAGTAGACCAAGTGAACCGGAAGTCCTGCACAAAAGCCATGGTTAGCTTAACATATTGGAATGGTTAACCTTCAACAAAGTGTTCCAACCCTGCATTTGTAACCATAGTTTGGAAATTTTGGAGGAACCCCGGAGCTCTCATAAATTCATGGCATGGATAAATGGAAGGAAAACTGCCTCCTCACGATGAACCTTCATCGGCTCATGCACCATCAAGTCATATTGGTTCAGTGGATAAGCACTCATCTTTCTTGCTGAAATTTTTAGACAACCATCAAACCAAGTGATTTCTAAGTTGATAAATGAAGAGCAACTACTATAGGAACTTGCTAGAGGACTACACAAGCATCAAAACAAAGTTTCTAAGCATAGAACAAGCATGCAAGCTCAAACAACCTGTCACCTATAGCAGCAAAATACTCAAGATACAATCTACCAATCAAAAATCTAATTGGACAAGTGGAGGAGGCACATACCAAGGAACAAACCCTCCAAAAATCAGCACTTGAGATGGGCTAAACAAGGAGATCGAAAATCACGAGCAAGAATAGCAAGAACTCGAGCTTGAGCAAGTTTTCCGGTGTTTTTCGGGAGAGAGAAAGAAGGTGGCTTTGAGGAGGCAGCCTGGAGGGGCCTAGGTGGGCCAGACGCCCCCAGGCGCCGCCACCTGGTAGGTCGCGCCTACCAGGGGTCTGGTGGCTTGGGGTGGCCCCTCGATCACCTCAGGTGCCATCTGCCCCTTTCTTCGAGGAAAAATTTATTTTGAATTTTCTGAGATTTTTCGGGAAACTTTATTTTTGGCCAATTTTCAGGGTATGAAAATTGATTTTCTCGCATAAACAATTTTTTTCAGAAGAAGCAAAAGCAAACCAAAAGCCAAACTACAGGAGCTCTAAGAAAATCAAACAATCAAACAACTAGCAAAACTAAAGCTAAACCAAAGACTAGGAATGAGAAAGGAAAAAAGAAAGCAAGTATAACCATAGTGGAAACATTATTTTGTTCATTAAAATCCTTTTGTTAACAAGGTTGATCAAGTATTGTTACCAAAACAATCTTATATGAAACAAAACTTTGCATCCCACAAAGTGATTATGTTACCTCATACTTGATAGCAATGGTCCCAATCATAATAGTTCCAAAATTTGCTTGTGGAATGGGATAATATATTTCTCCAACCTTGATGCTTTCAATATTTTCAATGGAATTCAGGCAATAGCTTTTAACAACCTTCTTGGGGAAATAGATAGTGTGCTCTTTGTCATTAATATTGAATGTTACTTTTCCTTGACTACAATTGATGACAACACCTGCAGTATTAAGAAAAGGTCTCCCAAGAATAATAGACATATTATCATCTTCAGGCATTTCAAGCACAACAAAATCAGTTAAGACCATGCAATTATGAGCAACTTGAACAGGAATATCTTCACATATACCAACAGGAATAGTAGTTGACTTATCAGCCATTTGCAAAGAAATATCAGTTGGTATCAACTTTTCTAGCTGGAGTCTCTTGTAGAGAGAAAAAGGCATAACACTAACTCCAGCTCCCAAATTACATAAAGCAGTTCTAACATAATTATTCTTAATGGAGCAAGGAATAGTTGGTATACCTGGATCACCAAGTTTCTTTGGAACCTTACCATTGAAGGAGTAATTAGCAAGTAGAGTAGAAATCTCCTCATTAGGAATCTTCCTTTTATTAGAGACAATATCCTTCATATACTTTGAATAAAGAGGCAACTTAATAGCATCAGTCAAAGGAATTTGCAAGAATAAAGGTTTCATCCACTCACAAAACTTGTTGTAGTGTTCCTCCTCCTTTGACTTGTATTTCTTACCTAGAAAAGGCATTGGAAACAAAGTAACAAACAGAAATAAAAAGAAATACTCATAGTAGAAGTTCCCTTTACCAGTTCCACTCTTCAATAGCGCTTCACTCCCCGGCAACAACGCCAGAAAATAGTCTTGATGACCCACAAGTATAGGGCGTGTATCGTAGTACTTTCGATAAATAGGAGTGTTGATCCCAACGAGGAGCGGAAGGTGTTGACTAGTGGTATGGAGCAGGAAATCTCTGTAAATACTTAGCAAATGGATTTTTAGGGGTTTTTGATAATGCAAGGAAATAAAGTGCAAGTAAATAAAGACAACAAATAATTGCAGCAAGTGGCCCAATCCTTTCTTAGCAAAGGACAAGCCAGTTGTATTATTTATGAGGACCAAACATTCTCGAGGACACATGGGAATACTGTCAAGTGCTTTCTTTTCATATAGTTGATTAATCTTCTTTGGTTTGATAAGTGTTGTGTGGGTGAACCTATGCTAATGTACTGACCTTACTAGGACTAATACAAACTTGTGATTAAACCCCTTGCAAGCATCCGCAACTACAAGAAAGTAATTAAGATAAAAACCTAACCACTGCCTTAAACTCTGAGATCCTACACTCCCTTGTGCAAAGGTTTTCTAACGGGGGTTCAGGTTTCTATCACTCTGGCAACCCCACAATTAGTAGCCAAATACACAATGCATTCCCCTAGGCCCATAAATGGTGAAGTATCATGTAGTCGACGTTCACATGACACCACTAGAAGAATAGCACCAAAACTTAAATGTCAAACCATTGAATAATACCTTAACACAATTCCACTACTAACAACATGATTTCCCCATGTCCTCAAGAACTAAACAAACTACTCACGAGACATCATATGGATCAAGATTAGAGATGATATGACGATGAATAACAATCTGAACATAAACAATAATTCAATGGCTCCACTCACAAGCATCAACTACAAAAGTAATTAACACCGGGAAAGTTCCCCTAAGAACTATGCAAGATTCAACACAATTATTACAGCAGGGTGGAGTGGTGATTATGGTGCTTGTGGAGATGATGGTATGGATGATGATGATGATCCCGATGAAGTTTAGCTTGATGACGGTGTTGATGGCGACGATCTCCGCTCTCCGGGAAGGAATTTCGCCAGCAGAAATCTATCTGCCGCAAAGCTCTTTCTTCTCTATATTTTCCGCCCCGTAGAGGCGGCGGAATCTTTCTGTGGTCGCTTCTCGTGTATTAGGGTTTCGTGGAGAAGATATAGGCGAAAGGGCGGAGCAGGAGGTGGGTCAGGGTGGACACACCCCCTGGTGGCGCGACCCAGGGTGGCTCGCGCATGGGGGGTGTGGGCCCCCTGTGGCCCATCTCAGCCTCCCCTTCTGGCATCCTTTGTCTTCTAGAAAAATATAATTTTCCATATATTTCTGGTATTTTATGATCTTCGCGAAAATTGCATCAAAACACCGCCCTTTCCATCAGAATCCTGACTCCGGCAGTTCATCCTCCAAGAATCATCCAACATGCAAAAGTAGATGAAACAACATAATTAACACCTCTTAATATGAAATATATCAATGAATAGCAGTATATTATGATATAGAATAGTGATGCAAAATGGACATATCACCTAGATCTACACTTCCACCAAAGGAATTTTGATTCCCCCCAACCATCCTTTGTGGATCTTGTTACTCTTGGGTTCTTGAAACCCTAGACGGTGTAGGGGATCCTCGCAGCTAAGGTCATGCGTTGTGAAGCTCCGTGGTGTCGTTGAGGGTATCTAATTGAGTTGTGGAGCTTCCGCCTCAACCTTGTTATAAAGGTTTCGGTTGGTGCCTTCAAGGTCACTGGTTAGTCGATTGTGAGCCCACCTTTATGGTGGAGCTCACCGGAGAAGAAGCTGAGACCTTTGTGGCGCTCGGGTGGCCTTGTGTGGCCTCGATAGCTCTCCAACATAGACGTAGCTTCCTTGGAAGTGAACTACGGGGATTACATCTCCGTGTCTCCCCTCCGGTTTACTCGCTCTGCACCTTTACTCCTTGTCCTTTACTGCTTTGTTACTTGTTGTAGTTCTCTAGCATATAGGATTTCTCATCTAGTTGCATATCTGGATAACTCTATCTTTTGCAAAGCCTAAACTTGATTAACAAGATTGAAAGGATACATATGTCGCCTAGAGGGGGGTGAATAGGAGATTAAAATTTTTCCTAGAGTGGCTCAACAAAGGCAGAATAAAATTAGCGTTTACTTTGTCAAACACAACCTAGAGCAACTAGGGTTCACCTATGTGCACCAACAACTTATGCTAAGCAATACAAGCAACAATGAGATAGCAAGATATATATTACTTCAAGCACGAAGGCTATCACAATGTAAAGTGCATAAGTAAAGAGCTCGGGTATAGACATAACCAAGGCACGCGAGGACAACGATATTTTACCGAGTTCCTCCCAACATGGAGTACATCTCGTTTGGAGAGGGGGTGGTATCAAACCACTAATGCCACAAAAGGCCTCCCTTATTCTCCGGTGAATCTCACCCCAACGGGATCGATCCATGCTTCCATTATCGGTGCACTTGTTGGTGGCAACCGGAACCTCTCACAATGTTGGGGCACTTCTCCACAACTTAATTGGAGGCTCCCAACAAATGCCACCAAGGCCACAACGCCACCAAGGCCACAAAACCGTCTAGGGTTCCAAGAACCCAAGGGGGACAAGCTCCAATGAGTAACTCAAACCAAATCCTCCGAGGAGAACACAAACCGATGCACCGAAGGCAAATGGCAAGAACACCACAAAGATGCTCAAATCCCTCACTCTCAAGTTCCAACAAAGCTACTAAAGCTATTGGTGGAACAAGAGAGGAAGAACACGAAGGGAACACAAAATCCCCCAAAATCTAGATCCCCAAAGATACACTCATAAAGAGATGTTTTGGTTTGGTCAAAACGTAGATCTAGATCTCCTCTATATTCCTCTCAAATATTGGCACGAATCATTGGAGATAAATCATAGAATCAACCTCAAGAGGTAATAAGAATTTAGGGCAAAGATTGAGCAAGAATAGAGAGAGGAAGCAACCCAAAATGAAAAAGGGCAAAAGGTATTTAAAGGAACGGACGAAATCTGCCCGTTGGGCTTCTGGATGGACCGTAGTAGTGGTCGGAACCGTACTACCACAAACCAACAAACCAAATCGTCAACCGAAACCGAGCGAACAATAGCAGCGAGAGAGCGAGGCGTGAAGCGATAGCCGCGTTGGGCAAGGGGCGGTGGCAAGGCAAAGGCAGGGGGCCGCTAGCAGCACACTGCACGCTGGTGGGCAAGCGAGGGCCAAAGGCGAGCGTGTAGATCGAGCGGGCGCCAGGGGAGGCAGCGCGCGGCGCGGGGCCGGGCGCAGCGGAGGGTCAACACGGGCCCGCGCAGGAGAGGCGGCACGTAGTAGGCGAGGGCGGGAGCAACGAGGCGGGACATGCATCGGCTCGCGGCATCGCGCGCGCGAGCGGGGCTGCGGACTCGCAGGGTCAACACGCGGCAGCAGGTGCGAGGCAAGCTAGCGAGGCCCAACGCGAGAGAAGAAAACGGCAGGGCCTGGGAAGCAGGTGTTGGGCAATCCTGGGCCGAACGGTACTACCGGCCCACCCGGGCGGTACTACCGGGCCAGCCAATAGTACCGGAAAAAGGTACTGCACGAGGCAGAGAAAAATTGGGGAACGCCCAAGGGCGGGCGGTAGTACCGGCCAGTCTGGGCGGTACTACCGCTCGGCCCAGAAAACATATCTTTTATTTTTAATTAGAGAGGGACAAATTCAAACCACAATAACTTTTGATTGGTAACTCCGATCGACCGATTCCAATTGCGTTGGAAAGAGGATGACACGAGCTACCCTGTAAAAAGTGAAAATATTGGTTATCACCAAGTTATAATGTATCATGTATTATAATATGAGATACCTCATTTGGTGAGAAACCAAAAGACCGCCAAGATCAATCGCAACAAGATACAAACGGAAGACCCGATTTTGATGAACAAGAGCTTGTTATGGAGATTACCACAAGCTCTATATCCTCACATGGATAAGACCAAATAACAACCAAATGTGATGATGCAAGTATGCAAAGGTTTGAGCTCTCTCTGAACGATGTGATCGAGTTACTCATTCGAGAGCCCCTCTTGATAGTACGGCTATCTATCCTAAATCCGGTCTCCCACTAACAATATGAGACCGGCAAAAGGGAAAACCTATCAAGATTATACCTTTGCCTTGAGCATTCCACTTGATCTCGATGTAGACGATCTTGCCGTTCTCAAGATGGAACGCCTTTCTTAATTCCTCATCATCGATCCATGATCACCGAGGATGGCAAGCATCAAACATGAGATCTTCTATAGATTGCACATCACATCTTCTTCTCATTTCATCGACCTTGACGCCAACACATGCTCCAAGCGATGCCAGTGGACAATTTCTATAAGTACAACTTAATACACACATTAGTCCATAAAGATTGTCATTAATTACCAAAACCACACATGGGGGCCCACATGTTCTTTCAAAGATAAAAATTGGTAGTCTCCTATTCACCCCCTCTAGTCGACCAAAGTTGGACCTTTCACCTACATAGACCCTACTCTGCGAGACTCATGTCCTGAAGTGATATTGCAAGATCTGGAACTTCAATAGCTTCACTTTGACCATGCCAATCTGACACTCATCGCCCTTATGTTAGTTACCTTTCATCATATTTTGGGAGAGAAGCAAGAGGGAAGGAGAATTATGCTGAGAGGCAGAGAGAGTGATTAATTGGGGTTGGGTTGGCTTGAGTGAATTATATCTTGGTGGAGATTGATAGTGTGTTTAAGAGGCATGTCACTAGTCTCCATAGAGGCATAGTCCAAAGAGAGCTCTCTACTTTTAGGTCTGAGGCTTGCTATTTCTTGGGTATCGTATCGTAAGCAGTAGGATCTTTTTTTTTGTTTTTTACAGCAACCACATATTTCATTAATAGAAAATCAAGTCACAAGAAGCAACACATGTGGAAACTAAAAGACAGACCGGGATAAAATTATTATCCTAAATTTGCTGATCAAATCCTAAGATATCAAGAAATACAAAATGACCCCTAAGGTTTCCTGTAACCACCGAAGCCAGCATCGACCGCCCAAATGCAGCGCCGCCGAGATGCACACTAGAAGAGACCCTGAGCCTACACCATTGCAAGGTCAAAAAAAGCACCATCACCAACAAGGTTTTGTGAGTCGATGAACATGCATACTACATGCAGTGAGGCACATGTCGTTGTGGCATGTCGACTGGGGACGTTCCCGTGCTGTCTTCGACCAAGATCCGCCATCTTCCATCGACGAAGTCGGAGAAGAATGATACATCCAGCACCTTCGGACCAACATCCATGCTCTAGAGAAACCACCTCGACCTTGAAGGGAATATGCCCGAGAGGCAATAATAAAGTTGTTATTATCGTATTCCAAGTATATGATAGATGTTTATTTTACATGCAATAATTGTATTAAAAGGAAACAATAATACATGTGTGTATAATGAACAAAATAAAGTGTTCCTAGTTATGCCTCTCATAAAAATTAGCTCGTTGATTAACATGATGATAAAGGTTTCCTGATCATGGACATTGGATGTTGTTAATAACGAGGTCACAACATTGGTGGAATGATGTGATGAACATTCATCCAAAGTATAGTAATACGATCAAATTCATTATGTTTTAAATTGCTATAACATCATTACAAGTAACTTTAGTCCTTAGACCATCATATCATGTTAATCACTAACATATGAAGAGTAGCTTGATAACATCAAACGTCACACCATAACTGGGTGACTATAAAGGTGGGTTCAGATACTTCAATAATGTTATGTAGAGGCTCATGGATCAAGAGTGAGATTTGTTCATCCAAATGATGGAGAGATATACTCTGGTCCCTCTCGGTGATATCACATTGATATAGCTTGCAAGCAAGTGATGGAGATCACTAGAATGTTATATCAGGGGAACAAGAAAAGAGTACATGTCAGTAACGAGATCAAACTAGGTATGGGGATACCAATGGTCGAATCTCAGACATGTAAAATATCGCGAGACAAAATGATATAGTTGCAATGTTAAGGTTCTCACGATAGCAAGAAGTCATCATTAGATGTGTAGGAGTCAGTACGGATCTTCAGGTCCCGCTGCTGATTATTGATCGAAGAGGGGTCTCGATCATGTCTACATTATTCGCGAACCGTAGGGTGACACACTTAAGGGATATTGACACCATTTGGAGCAAATGAGTTGCCAGAAAAAGAATATCAAAGCGCCGAAATTATTTCACTAGACACCGGAATTGTTTCGGGTGAAATTGTTGAAATTGGTTCTGCATGTGAAATTGAATAGTAGCAAGGGGTTTTGTGTGAATGTTTGTTAATTAATGTAATTGAAAAAATTCTGAATAAATAAATAAAAGGAGTTTTATTTAATGAGAGATTACATTAAATTTGGTGGAAATTTAATGGGATTTGAGTGGGATTTTGAGTGGAGGAAATGGAGAGTCAAATTTGTGAGTGGGAGATCCACTCACATGAATGGAGGAAGGGGTGGGGGCATCCCCCATGGCGCCGACCATGCCCCTTGGGGTGCCCCCTCCTCCTATAAAAGGCTCCTCTCTCTCTCTCTCTCTCTTACACCTCCTCGTGAAGGATCTCTTTCCCCCTCTAGTACTATTCCCCATGGACTTGGCTTAGCGAGATACATATTCCCGATGGCTTTTTTTGGAGCAAGGATTTGCTATTTCCGCTGCACTGCTAGAGCGAGGTCACGGAGGTTTTCGGGGTCCCGGACGTGTGTGCGATCACGGATGCTCCGCTAAGTTGCGGTGCTGCTAAACTTCGTGGTGTATACAGTTCCCATCGTAGATTTTTTTGTTTTCTATGGTGCAAACCCAACAGCCCTGCCCCCAGCACCATCACGGATAACAACGAACGCTAGTGACGCACTGAGAAACTAATCTCGCCAGATATGAAGACGACAAGAAGACCAAGCTACCGATCTGAAGGATTGGCCAGCACACATTGCCATCAACTCCAAGACGCCATCGTGAAGATCGACGTCGGTGTGGAAATAGAGTTGAGGCAGATTTATTTGTCCGGACACCGCTTCCACCACCCTAATGACGCACCATGACAAATACACCATAACCCTAACTACTAGGTCAGAATGGAGGAACGAGCTTCCTCGCTGCCGGATGACGAGGAGGAAAAGGGGACCAATGCCTAGCTGGTGTAGATCGAGAGGAAGCTAGGCTGCTGCCGCCTCACATGCGTGAGGAGAGACGAAAAGATTTGTGGTTATGACCGGCCAGTTTTTTTATTTTTCTTCAGGTCCCACCGATATTGTAGGTAGCAAAGAGCCGAAGCATAGCACTCTAACGCAGCATGCAGAAGACAAACAAGCAACGTGTGTTTTTCAGCTATATTGGTAGACCGTGCCATATTGGACACATACAAGAAATATAGTTCTCCATGAACAGCTCAGCAAAGGCCGCCGAGCATAATTTCTCATATATAAAGAGTAGCAAATACACTCACAAACACATTAGTTAACTACTCCCTCCGATTTCAAAATATAAGATGTTTTAAATTTGTAAAGTAAATGTATCTAAACTATTTTTAGTATATATGTTCAAATAGTCTAGATACATTTCATTCACAAATCTAAAACATCTTATATTTTAAAACGGAGGAAGTACAATCAAGTATCCACATACGTAACAAAAGCAACTCCCTTCGTTTTAAAATATAAGAAACGATACAATTTAACGAAAATGCCATACGTTTTCGGTGGAACGTTAAGAGTCGTGCAAGAACGAACAAAGTCACCCAAGTTGGTATCAGTTTGTTTTATTGCGTCACAAACAACGGCGCATTTTTTTTTGCAAAGCTGCAAAAACTATTACCGCTGTACCTCCGCCTTCTTTCTTTTTTCTGATGAGTGCACTGCTTGTAGTCAAATGTTATTTCCCGTCCAACGCGCGCGTTTCTTTTTCTTATTTCTTTAATCTCTTATCTCTTTTTTCTGTATTCTTTTTCTTTTCTGTTTTCAGGAAAGTTTTTGAATTTGAACAGTTTTCTCAAATGTGAATATGGATTTAAACATTTTTTCAATATGAACAATTTTTGAATTTAAACAGTTTTCGTATGGGAACATATTCAAATTTGTACATTTTCCAAATGTGATTTTTTTTCGAATTTGAACACTTTTAATATGAAATTTTTTCGAATTTAAAAGTTTTCAAATGGGAACAAATTCGGATTTGAACATTTTTCAAATTCTAAAAATTTCAAATATGAACAATTTTCATATTTGAACATTTTTTTATATAAACATTTTCAATTTTTTATCGATTTTTGAATTTAAACATTTTCAAATTTAAATAATTTTCGATTTTGAAGAGAATCGCATCTACTTAACGTACCCGCTGACAGCATTTAACTCAGAAGAGAAAAGAAACGTGCGGAACAGGTAAAACGAAAGCGTTCAGAGCCAGGAAATATCAGCCACGGACCAAAGGAGGTGATTTGGGCCTGGCCCATGTACGAGAGGTACACGCGCGGAGGGTATTCTCGCGCGTCAAGTGTAAAATAGCAGCACCCCTGCCAAGGCGCAATAGATTTTAAGACACGGGCCCATGGGCCTGGAAGAAGAGGAAAGTCTTGGGTTATGCCTCGACAATGAGCGCTATAATTCTGTGAATATCTCTTGGCATACATATCAATCAAGCCCCTTGACGATGCTAAAAAATATACTCAAACGGAAAAAATAAATTCTCTTGCCATTCGTTCTTCAGAAACTATAACAAAATTATTGGAAAAATTAAATCAGAAAAGGGGATGTAGCTCAGATGGTAGAGCGCTCGCTTAGCATGCGAGAGGCACGGGGATCGATACCCCGCATCTCCAATTGTTTTGTCTTTTTGTCCATCCCTGTCGACTTTTTCTTTCCCTCGCTGACCCGGTGCGTGGCTTGACGCTCCCCAATCTTTGTTTTCGTGGCTGACCCTCTGCGAGGCCTGAAACCTCACGCCTCATCTCTCTATCTCCCCCTGCTGGGGTATCTTTGCCCTTTTGCGCTCCGTCGCTTGCGAATCCATGCTATTGGTATCTGCTGGTGCCGTAGTGCGCGTCCGCTGGTGTCACGGCCCCGTCCGTTCGTTCGTTCCAAGTCTTGAAGGCCACCGATCGGCGCAGGGCGGCAGCGGCGGCGGTTGGCGTCCCCACCACCACCGCTTCCCCTCCCATTCCCATTCCCATTCCCATTCCCATTCCCGGATAGATAGATAAAAATCCACGCGACACGCAACGCGACCCCAACCCAACCCAACGGCGTGAGTGCGCAGCACACGCAGATCCCATATAACTCGACTGACACCACCAGCCCACACACAGAGGGAGAGGGGGAAGGAGGAGGCCGCACTTCTCCCCAGTCCACTCGCACTCCCATCCGCCGCTAGGCGCCCGCCGGCCGCCATGGCCTCGGGGGTGTCGACGAGCATGGTGCTCACGCTGCTCGGCTTCTGCGTCAGCGTACTCTTCATCGTCTTCGTCTGCTCAAGGCTCGTCTGCGCGCTAGTGCGCCGCCGCCGCCGCCGCTACCGCGCCTCGCCGATGCCGCCGGGCTTCCCGCCCCTCGCGGCCAACTACTTCTTCGCGGTCCAGGTCGACCGCCTCGGAGCCCAGGCCACAGCCGGACCCGGCGCCGGGGGGCTCGACCCCGCAGTCGTCTCGGCGTTCCCCACCCGCGCCTTCTCAGCCGCATCCGCCGCCTGCGGCTCGCCCTCCTCGAACTCATCCGATGCCGCCCCACAGTAAGTGCTCCTCGATCTGCCTCTGCTCCCCAACCATCGCGATTCGTTGCCGCTGGCATGTCGATCGACGACTCCAACCTGTCCCCGTGCCGTCACGCTACTTGCGCTGCGTTGCGTGCTACCTAAACTTGGAATTACGGCGTAGCACAACTTAGCGTGCGGTCTCACCTGATGATTGCATTTAGGAGTTGCCTTTTCCAGCGGTCAGTAGTGTACCCCTACTCGTATTCACTGGATTTACAAGTTTTAATTAGTTAGGTCACTTATTTGGGGCAACCGACGCTGCAAATTAGGAACCTGTAGTTGTGAGGGAGCATTCAGATGGGTGGCGCCAGAGGGATCTCACTTCCATTATTGTAAAAGCCAAAGACTACACGATAAGTACTCCCCTTAGCAGATGTCATTGTCACTGTCTAGTTGGAATATATCTTGGATAATAGTGCTGTCAGTATTGGATCCTCCTCTCATACATGAGAAATTCGTGTATGACTCTGGGGGTGGAGCTTGGGAATCACATGGTTCAGCTCGAGCTTTTGAATTTAATTTAAGGTTGATAATACTACAAGTTATGAGCTAATATGGGTACTAGTTCTCATCATATGGAAATGCCAGCCTTTAGGGACCTTTAGTATCTTCCTTTAGTGGCTAGTGACTTTTCATATCAGAACTGTTCTAAAGGGAGAAACACTTATTGAGCTTTGCTCTCCATCTGTTATTACAACGTCTTTCCTACAATATATGTATTATTTCCTTTGGCAAATGTGTGCTTCCTTTTAATAAACTCCCAGGGTGGGTGGTTATCCCTCAAAATCTCCTAGGGTGGGTGGTTATCTGATTATTTCAGTCTAGACACAGATGAATGTTACTGAAATATCTTCAATAGTGAATCCACATTGGGAGATGTATCCTGTTAGTACTATTGTAGTTGTCCTTGACAATGTTGATAGATTCTTTTGGTACCAAAGAAAATGTCCCAGAGGATGTTCTTGCTTGAGATAAATTATGTGACCTGTTCTGTACCAAAATCATTATTACTATTTTTAACTGGAGATTGACTATTGAACCATGGTCCCTCAGCTTTCATTGTCTGGACAGATAAGCACTCCATCAATAACATCAAATTGGAATGTAAATTCTGAAATACTACTGAATAAGATCGTATTGAGGAATAATGGGACACTGCAATTTATTATATGTTGGTACTCACTGGTGCTCAATGCCAGGGAGGCAGGGACTGGCTTAGTGGTCTTATGTACTTGACTGTTAGTTGGGCAAGTCCTTTGCTGGATGCGCCTTTTTGTTAAATTGTGATTGCATCTAACTGCATGATTCACTTTGTGTGTAGTATGATGAAACATGATTTAAGAATTAGGCATCGTAGACCCTATACATTGAATCCAGTTTCCCAGCTAAGCACCTCTTTTATCTACACATCACAAATTGATCGATTTTCAGACTTGTCCTTTAAACTTTTATTGCTTTGCTGGTAATAATAGTTTCTTTTATTTGTAGCAAAGCTCAATATATAGTGTATGGTGAAGGAAAATCAGTTTTTCAGTCGGGGGGGTATAGTGGATATCACAGATGCATGTGTTAATCTGATATATTCTGGATTTCCAATCTGTTTTGTGTTGATTACACCAAAACCTAGACTCTGAAAAATTTGTGTCTTCATTGGCAGGTGTGTCGTCTGTCTTGCAGAATATGAAGATAAAGATGTGCTCCTCACTCTTCCCTACTGTGGCCACAATTTCCATATGGCTTGCATAGATGCTTGGCTGAAGCAGCACTCGACATGCCCAGTCTGTAGAATTTCACTGTCCGACTATCCTGATAGCAAGCAGCACACTGCACCTCCTTTACCAATTGCAGTGATGACACCTCCTTATTCTCCCGAAGCATCAAGATCTGATCCATGCCATTGCCTGTTTGTCGGCACAGGGCATTTGCCAACGCCATCAGAGGTTCTTCGAAACGAACCCGACCAGGCGAATCAGACAGTAGTACCTGGTCCATCCTTGGATGGGCCAAACAACTTGACATTGTCTGAGGTTACCTCTCCTGGCGAAAATAACAACCAAACAGTAAAATAGCACATGGGGGAGTCCTTGTATTCTCAACAGGTCGTGATCTGCCCAGCTAAGACCTCCAAGTAGCTGCTTGGAGCTTTTGTGCACTCTGCTGCACAGTACGGTGAACAACCTGTAAACTTAGAAACATCTGCGCATGTGGATGGATGGATGAATGAATGTCTTTTATAGGTTAGTTTTCGCGGATTCCATGTAAATATGAGAAATCGTGAGGGTTTCTTGTTGAAAACCACATTTATTTGATAATCAAACTCAAGACAGTCCATTGTATCCCATCTATCTATGGTAGCCCACTGAAAATTCTTGTACAAACATCATCATCAGTGCACCTGCCGGAAGTACCTGTCTGGCTGTCGCACTCATGCATCCATGTGAGAATTCGTCCTGAACAGCATGAAGATCAGCTACTTGGAGGCGCTTAGCTGAAAAAATCGGTCTCCTAAAGCTTCAGCGGCAGCAGTATGTTACTGCACTGTGTATTTTTTTGAAGTCACCATGGTAAGTCTCCCAGATGTCCAATCTAATGGTAACTGATCTACACTGATCAGGACTGCAACTAGTGCAGTGCTGCATAATCTGATCCAAAATTCAGGATCACAAGATCTAACTCCAGAATGATGATACTTCTTTAGAAAGCAGATTCCTGTGGGCCCCACATGCCGACGCCTGTCGAGTGGGGGTCCCTCATGGCTTGTGCTAGATCTAACTTAGTGCTAAAGACCAGCAGCAGGGGCGGTGGTTTACAAATGTACTGCCATGATGGAAAAAAAAACCCTATTTACAGTTAATGATTACTGTGCTTGGAATGATTCAATCAAGTGTACTGCAAAGAAAAAGAAAAGCCATTTTTTTGCTGGAAGAAAAAATAAGCCTATTTTGCAGGGAGTGATTCCTGTCGGTGGTGGTGGCCCTCACCGGAGTAGATCAGAGTTCTCATCACCGTCCTTAAAATGGCAGCACCCGTGGGGTGATAATCGCATCCTCTGCAAAGCCACTGGAGGAGAAACCTTGGCTTAGCTTAGCTTTGCACTTTCTGTAGGGTTCAGCCATGGAGTTCAAGCACCTGTGCCTGGTGAGGTTCAAGGAGGGCGTCGTGGTGGACGACATCATTCAGGAGCTCACCAAGCTCGCCGCAGAGCTGGACATGATCAAGTTCTTCGGGTGGTACGCGTCGTCCTTCACTCCTTGACTTTGCGTTTGCATCGTGCTGGAAAAACAAGATTCTAACTTTTATCTGCTACATTTCTTCTGATGAACCTTAAAGTTACAACCAGTGACCAAAAACATGCCTTCTGAAGAACTTCAGAGTCTATGCCAGTAACAAATATGTTACAGATACCTTCTGAAGAAGTTTAGGCACCAGAATACATGAATGGTTCTTCCTTCTTTCTTTTTGAACAGACATCAAATGGTTCTTCAGCCTTGTTCTACCACTTGCAGGGGAAAGGACGTTCTGAACCAGGAAGCGCTTACCCAGGGCTTCACCCACGTCTTCTCCATGTGCTTCGACAGCGCCGAGGGCCTGGCGGCGTGCATGGGCCACGAGAAGCACTCCGCGTTTGCTGCCACATTCATGGCCGCGCTCGACAAGGTGGTCGTCATGGACTTCCCCTTCGTCGTCGCCAAGCCGGCGCCTGCCACAGCCTGAGGCTTGATTCATTCTGTTAGCACAAAGTGTTTGCCATCATCGCCAACCAATGTAAGGTGCCCTTTCAGGTAATAGCCGCCGTCTATGTGCAGCTGTGATGTACTGCTGTACCTAAAGAAAGCCTCCTATTTCTGCCACTTGGGTGTTGACCTCACCTGGTGTAGGCGTGTAGCCTATGTTTGTAAAGCCTATATGCCGTGCATTCCGTTCAGAGGTTGTTTGGTTATCGCCCCCCTTGAATAAATTTACTTTTCGGTGTTCATGGTGAGTTGATGGATATCTGTAGTGGCTACTGCTTGAGCAGCTAAACGCTGGCAAGAGCAGGTTTGTCATGAATTTAGTAATTGATGGTCTCGTGCAAAATTTCACGGGTAGCACGGAGTTTTTGTGGTACATTTGTACTAAACAATTGGATGTCAGCGCTTCCATGTGAAGGCATTTACATTGGCAGCTCAATTGCTGTCCCGGCCCTGGGGGTGATTGAGCGCGGCGGCACGGTGCTATCTTTCTTGCTTCTCCATTTTGAGAGATGTTGAATCGATGCCTTTCTACTTAGCCTTCAGTGATTTCCAAGAATTGAGGCACACAATGTAGTAACGTTAGTTGTTTCATTAGGAAAACAAGGAGTAAAATGGTGTTTGCTTACAAAAAAAATTTGGCAACCATTGGCTAGCAAAAATATTGGTTAGAGATTTCTTGACCCCATGCTGACCAAAAAAGTTGGCAAGATTTGTGAAGGAATGTGTGAAAAGTTGGCAAGATTAATAAGCAACAACTTTTTTTGGCAATCAACCAAACAAGAACCAAAATACCATGGGCTGCCAAAAAATTAGTTGAGCAAATTTGGGTATCAACCGAACTTACCCACCAAAGCGATGAAAGATACACAGGGCCTGTGGATGTGTTTAGTATGATGGGTGACTTCTACCGATTGAGAGAGAAAATGCTCACGTTTCGGAGTGACTACAGAGCGAGCGAGAAGCTGAAAAATCAAAGTTGCCTTGCTCATCCATCCACGCGAGAAAATCGTACGTACTGTTTGGTAGCATCGGGGCCTGGCGATCACCGCATGGCACACGTGACCAGCGATCTCTATCAAGGTTAGGTGTCCCTATTGTTGTGATGAGCCTGATGAGATGAGCCGAACCAGCATAATGCTACTAAGCAACTCTTATAAGTACAATTACAAGATTCTACTCCCTCTGTTTTAAAATATAAAATGTTTTAGGTTTATAAAGAGAATGTATCTAGACTTGTTTTTTTAGCGTCCACTTGGCCAGTCCAGCACTCAGCCTACGGGACTACACTAAGTTAGGCTGCACTTGGCCAGATGTTAGCCTGTTGTTGACCGGTGAGGCTACACGAAGTTTAGTCTCACCTCGCCTATGGGAGAAGGCCACACCCAACTTTTGGGATGGAGTGGGCTTTCTTCTTATTATTGGGCTGTGAGCGCATGAACGTCCAGAACGTAGGCTGAGTGCTATGCTGGCTAAGTGAACGCTAACATCTGGTATCAGAGCTAGCGATCGCCATGCCTTTCTGAGGGGTTTCTCAGGTGGATGTGATATTAGGCTGCTGTTGACCGATGAGGCTACAGGAAGTTTAGTCCCACCTTGCCTACGGAGGAGGCCACACCCAGCTTATAAAGGAGAGATTCCTTCCTCCCTTTAGTCCGGACTTTTGGGATAGAGTGGACTCTCTTCTTATTGTTGGGCTGTGAGCGTATGAACGTTCAAAATTAGGCTAAGTGCTGGGCTGACCAAGTGGACGCTAACATCTGGTATCAAAGCTAGCGATCGTCATGCCTTTCTGAGTGGCTTCTCAGGGGGATGAGACGTTAGACTGCTGTTGACCGGTGAGGCTACACGAAGTTTAGTCTCACTTCGTCTACGAGAGGAGGCCATACCTAACTTATAATGAAGAGATTCCTTCCTCCCTTCAGTCCGGGTTTTTGGGATGGAGTGAGCTCTCTTCTTATTGTTGGGCTGTGAGCGCATGAACGTCCAACACGTAGGCTGAGTATTGGGCTGGCCAAGTGGACGCTAACAATTTTAATTTGTAGATTCACTTTAAACATAAGTAAACCTATATATTAAAAGAAGTTTAGATACATTTGCTTTACAAAGTTAAAACATTTTATATTTTAAAACGGAGGGAGTAGATCGCAAAATGAAACTCCAGAGTGCTGAAATTTCTTTTGAAACCAGATCGAGGGTGGAGCCCGCATACCGTATGCGGGTGTCGTCAGATCGGGCACACTCATGGCTCAGACTGCTGCTAGATCTAAACAGTGTGCTCAATGCAGCCGTAGCTAGCAGCAGCAGAGCATGGCATGATTCAGTCAAGTGTGCTGCTAAGAGAAAAAAGAAAGAGAAACGGGCCTATCAAGCTTCAGAGCGAGTGATTTCCCGTCGTGGTGGTGGTGGCCCTCACCGGAGCATGCATAGCCCCCGATCCTATTCCTGTCTTTAAAACGGCGAGCGCCGTGGTGTGATGGTGATCGCATCCTCTGCAAAGCCACCGGCCAGAAAGAGGCTAAGCTGTGTTTGGGCCATGGGCGAGTTCAAGCACCTGTGCGCGGCCAAGTTCAAGGAAAGCGTGGTGGCGGAGGACATCATTCAGGAGCTCACCGACCTCGCCGCGGAGCTCAACACCGTCAAGTTCTTCGGCTGGTACTTATTACAAGCGATCCCCCGTCGTCTCAAAGCTTTGTTCTAGCGCACTCGATCACGTCTCAGATACTACCATTGTTGCTGGCTTGTTGCAGGGGAAAGAACGTGGTGGAGCAGGAGACGCTGACGCGGGGCTTCACCCACGTCTTCGTGCTGACCTTCGCCAGCGCCGAGGATCTGGCGGCGTACATGGGCCACGAGAAGCACTGCGCCTTCGGGGCTAGGTTCATGGCCGCGGTCGACGACGTCATCGTCATGGACTTCCCCCTCGTCTTCGTCAAGCCTGCGCCGCCGGCGGCCTGATCCGCCTACTACCAGACCATCACAAGAATGGGTGTGTGGGCGGACTACACACTGTTTGGTGCCTTTTCAAACAATAAACTGTTAGAAATAATGGGCTAGCTCATTTAGCCCCCTATATGTATTTTAGATTTTTCCTAAATCTTAAAGCCCGAATTTGTGGCAGTATGTGTTTGGACCCATGTTTGTGAAAGCTCACATGGAAGTGGAGTGAGAGCTAAAGATTAATCCCATATGCGAAATTGAAGAAAAATTACACCATCTTATAAGGTGGAGTGTTGCACCACTTTATAAGTGAGTGACAATAAGAGAGATACATGGGCGCGCTCCTCCTCCGACGACGCTCGTCCCGTCACGGCGCGCGCCGGCGCGAGTTGCGGGAATCTCGCCGAGCCGAGCTTTATTTTGATGCTCAGGAAAATTGTGAGGTTTTGATAGACACCGAAAACCAATCCGTCCCGCTTGCCGGCGTGCACCGGCGGTTGGGAGAGCATGTCTCCACTCGCCTTTGTGATCCTGTACGGGAGAGGGCAAATAAAGTTTTTGAAAAGCGCTCTGCGCGACTGCTCATGTTCGTCATCATGGCGCATCTTTCTGGTTGTCAAGCCGCCCTCGTGCACGTCGTTTTTAACGCCGACTTCTTCGACAGGCTGCATGTGGTGACCCAGCATACCACTGCATGTTGTAGTATACTATAGTCGTGGACATAACACTCACGAAGTACCATTCCGCAAATATTACATCCTCAAAGTGGTACAACAGAAACAAAGCGGGTCCACATCATACATTATCATTATTACAACCAGAATTACATGACAACTTTGTGATCCTCCTAGGTCCATAGAGGTATCCCAATGACTCAGGGCTAAGCTATAATAATTCTGAGAGCAAGATAAAGAAGCAAACTAAACTTAAAGGTTTATACGAGATTTAATATAGATAGGGGATAGAGATCTATGCTATTGGACTAGATCACTATATATATGATACATCTACACTTCTACGTCGGTCTCCATTTCATAGATGTTTTCGTAATTGTTTTCTTCGACGCTTCCGGATACTACTGGTTCTTCATAGTGGAATTCTTCTTGGTCTTCAATTGGATATAGTATTTCCTCTTTCTGAGCGTTATTGTCTTTAGAATCTAGCAAGGGTTAAGAAGATACGTTGAGTACGGCGTACTCAGCGAGTTTACTAAAAATGAGTGTTTGATGCACTATATCTACAGCCATAGACCATAGGTCATAGGCAATGCAGGTTTTTATAAATATTTCTTCAAAGGTTACTTTTGTTCTGAAAAGCTATGTCCGTCAGCCTTCACAGGTTTACCAGAACTTTCATGAAGTTCCTTTCCTGCAGCGTTCGCAGCTCCTTCCCGAAACAGGGAGTAACAAGTTATAGTTCTTACACTCGGCAGAGGTGCGTTACTTTACCCATAAGAGATCAAATACTTAATGCACAACCGGGCGAATCTTTTCCGTCCACACTTCCTATGGTGTGGGGCCCAGTAGATGATCCAAGCCAATCACTGTCCTTCTCCGTGACCCCGCATACACCGCAATTGTTGTATGCCCAAACTCAAGGTAGACCTTTTCCCGTATAAAAACGACTATACCTTAGTTGGATACACACAACAACCATTAACACTAGTAATCTGTCTTTTGTAAGCCCAGATCCACGGTAGACCTTTCCCTGTATAAAACAGCTATACCCACGATCTGCAACTCACAAATTCCCAGAACAGTGTCCAATGCATGCGAAAGGGAGCCGATCTAGCTGACTTCTCCGTCCCATTCCAAATCTCATGGTTAACGCGTAATATACAGCGCAAGAATCACTAGCGATATTGGTTGTTAAGTCCTAGATGATATATTCCTGTGCAGTGGTATCCCAACTGCCAGATTTAATAGATTAGCTGATCACTCTGGATCAGTAACCAATAGTTTACTTTAATTATGAAAATAGGGTTTTCGACCTTTTTGAAATACAGGTGATGACAACACTAGATTTGCAAAATATTTTACAGAAAATAATCAAAGGACATGAGCAAGTGTGAACTTGCCTTGATATAGCAAAGTATTGTAGTCGAATGTCTCGACTTGACCCTGGACCTCGGGTTCTACAAAAATATCATCATTGCCCGGTAAGGACAATGTTTAAAGAAGCAATATGCTGTTATGCATAAGTAATGAGATCCATAATGCAAAATCCCAAGTAATTCTTCAATCATTACCAGTGATATATATTTATGATTTATTTAAGATTTGCTTTAGTTTAAGTTTACTTCATCAGAAAGATAAACATATAAAATATGAAAAGTAAAGTACAATTATAATATAATTCTATGGTTCCACGATATTATGTAATTATTACAAAATTCATGTTTTAAGCTGTCATGGCTTTAAAGAAATGGTATAGTGTTTCTTTTGAAGTGGCAAAAAGAATAACATTTGAAGAAAATATTATTTATGTTAAGTTATTCAACTTTGAAGATTAATAGGATTGAAGCTATGGTTTTGTAATAAGGTTTAATTGATTTGAGTTATTATATATCTAGCTTAAGATATCTTAGACCAAAGTAAACTATAAATTTTTAATTGGACTTGAGATACAGCATTTGTAGCATTATCAATTATTATAATAAAAAAATGAAATCTTATAATTAGGAAACTTTGTTTTAAAGATGTAAATTTAGCATGTGTAATATTTATAGATCACACTTTGAGATTTTTCTTTATAAATAAAAATAGATGGATTTTATTATAATTTATTTAGTGAATTTCAAATTTGATTAATATGATTATTTATGAATTGTTAATGATTTGCAAAGGATAACTTTGTAAATCCTTGACTTATAATTAGTTAAGGATTTTTTTAAAAGAATATTATAAAGTTAATTGTTTACACCTAAATTTTATATTAAATTATAATTATGGTTTAGACTAGTTAGATTCAAAAGATTATGTTTTGAATAAGATCATTTCTTACTTAGGAAATAATATTAAACAATTAACAAAACAATTATCTTATTTTAATAACTTAGATAATTCAAGTTATATGATATAAGAACTTTAAAATGTTTTTATAATAATATACTTAGTACTTTTCTAGTAAATATACTTGCTTAACTTCTTAAAAATGAATTTTACTTATTTTAAAACATTATATTTATTATTATTATTATTTTATGCAATTTCTTAATTATTTGATGTCCTAAGAGATTTCTTTTTAAGTTAGTATTTTTATGACATAAGAGATTTCTTTTTATTCATAAAAATGATTTTTATTTATTTTTAGGAAATTTTCTAAATTTATTAATTTTCATTTAGATATTTAAGGGTGTTAATATTTATTTGCATTTTATTAAACTTAAATAAATATGATTATATTTTTCTTAGGTGGATATTATTTTAATAAACATTTGGATGTATTAGATATATTTTTAGGATTTTTCTACATTTTTCTAGAGTTTAGAATGTGTAGAAGGTATTTTAATAATTTCCACTTTTGTTTTTATTTATATTGGGCCAAATTCTTGGGCCCATCTAGCCCAATACCCAGCTCAGTCCACCTGGTTGGACTAAGCCACAGAGCCCAACCGACCGAGTCGGTCGACTCGATCCATTCGGCCCCTTCCTTCTCCCACGCTGGCTCATTCCTCACCTTATCCCTCTCTGGCGACGTGGTGTCGCCGTCGTCGCCGCGCAACCATGGCCGGCTCCGGCCTCCTTGGCCGCCGCCATCGGTCGTCCTCGACGCGCACCCCTCCGCTACTCCTTCCTATCCAATTCGATCTGTCATTTGATCCCGCTTTCGCTCGCCCCCACTACATTCTTGTTGCTAGGGTTTTAGCTCCGATGTGCTCTGATGACCCCTCGATGGTGACGGTGGTGAGGTGATGGTGCGGTTATGGTGATCTGATGTTGGGTTTGTTGCTGGTGCCGCCTCTTCTACGCACAGGCATCCACGGGTGCGGCTCGGTGCGGGTTAAGTGCTACGGTGCTCCTTGTGCCGCCGCGTCGTGGTCACAATTGTTGGCCTGAACTGCTTCCTCTTCTCGACTTAAGCGAGGACCCCGGGTAAGTTATCCCAACTACCCCCACATTTTTAGAGTGTCTCTGTTTCTCCTGGAGGTCAAATCCTAAACTGTTTTAGCAGTGGCTTATTGTATCATGTGTAGCTTATAGTGGCCTTGCTACTGATCTTGCTAAGTGAATGGAATTAAAACTAGGTTGATGATTCTGGTTTGTGCTTCCCTGAATCCTTTACTCAATGTGGCTTGTTAGCTGATTCATTTGACTTGACAATGTACATGGTGGTTTATAGATCTTAATAAGATTAGATTATGTTGATGTTGAATTGGGATTCATAAGCTGTGATTCAGAAGCATATGTTGGTCATTTGTGATGTTGGTTAGATGGGCATTAAGGTGATTTGCCATATTGGTTTGGCACTAATGGTTTTAATCCATGGGTCTGATATAATGGTTTGTTGCTGATCTATTGCTAGTTACAAATTTTCAACTTGGATAAGAAAGTGCCCTAGTGGTACTGATTTGGGCTGGTGATTCTGTTGTTGACACCATGGCAGGGTTTATGTGATAATACCACAATCCTTTCCAAATATTTTCTGTTAACTAGTAAATGAATCAAGGTATACAAGATTGTGCCTGAGTTATCCCTGTGGTAGTAAGTTGTGTGGAAAACAAAGAATTGCCTGATACTACCCTGTTAATTGTCACTACTGTATGTAAATGCATATATACTTGATTCCTAATCTGGTTGTTAGGAAGATGATAGATTATAGTTGGAGGTTTTTAACTGAATGGTTATAAAAGCATCTAGTGGTTATTTCTATGTTGTGTGCCACTATGGTGCCTTCTTATTGATTGAGCAGAGTGATAAACAATATAGCAGCCATTTAGGATGCTTGACTGCCATGCAAAGAATCTAAATTTAGCTTATATATAAGTAAGTGGCTATTTATTCTGTCAAGATGACAGTATGAATTTACATGGTTTCTAGCTGTTGTAAGCTAGGAAAATGATTATGTGGTGATGATTTCTTGTACTGTGTAGGTTCAATAGTGGAATGCCACTGTGATGCCTCCTTTAGGATGGAACATAGTGAGTTTCCACTAATGGATCTTCTAGTCTTGCCAAGTAGGTGTGGAAAAAATGATATCCTCTAATCTAGATGATCTAGAGGTAAAATCTTAATATGTGATCTTGGTCCATGATCTATAAAGCTGAGACCTAGATCTTTGAATGGATGTAATGATTCCTGGTGACCCTCACCTAGGAAAATGATTTAGATTGCTTAAGATTTCATAAAGTTGGTGCTTTGATTTATTGGCTATGTCCTATATGTATGATTTGTAGCCTTTATAGATGATCTAGCTGTTGTGGTACCTCTCTGGAGGATGCACAGTTGTCTAGATCAACTATATGATCTGCTAAAATATCCTTAACTAAGATTTAGTCCAACCCTTGCCTATGATGTGGTTCTGAGGCCAGATGTATAATAAGAACAAATACATGTTGGCTTTTAATAGCTCTGGGATGAAATTAGTGTAGCACTTCTACACTATACTGAGAGCTTCCTATTACCCTAAATCCATCTTGGGAAAAGAAAATAGGAGATCCATTGATATCAAACAGTTTGGCTGTCTTAGAGAGGAATAGCAACCTTATGTTGAGCAGCATATGCTGATGCTTGGTATGTCTTAAATTGAGCTTGAGTTGCTCTTCCTGATGCTGTGGTTTTGATCTTGTTGACCTTCTCCTCCCTGATCTGCTACTAGCCTCCTTCTTGATATTCTCCTCCTCCTCCTTATCTTGTTTGATCCTAACCTACATCTGGATGGATCATTGAAGCAACCAGATTGCTAGGAGTATAGGATTGAAACTAGGTTGCTAGTGAGGTGGTTTGAGCTGTGTGTTATTGGAAACATCGAATAAGAACATATGATTTTCTTTGTGGTGCTCTAGAGCTAGTGGAGGAACTATGGCTGGTGGTGTGTGTGGGATGGATATGCTAGTATCCCTGCTACGGCTGATGCCTTTTTGCTTATGTACTTCATGTGCTAGATGTGGTGTTGACAACACAACAGCTGCATGTGGTGTGTGTGCTGCCTATATGCTTGCTGTGATGTTATGGATCAGATCAAGTTAAAATATCTTGATATTTGCTGATGGTTCTACTATTTGACTTTTACCTTTTACTACATTGGTAAAACTTGCCCCATTTGTCCACTGCCAATGAGGTTGTTCTGAGGCAAATTTGATAAGAACAGATTTACACTTGACTTATTTTCTTCTCTAAAACTCAATGATGTGACAAGCAATGCATCACATTGCATTACTAAGAGTAATTCTAATCCCCCAAACTCCTTTATACTATATTTTGTTTACTTTATGCTTTTACAGGAACAAAATCAGGAAATGAGAAGATGAAGATTAGTTCTAGGATTTTCCTTTTATCCCATTTTTTTGTAATTTCCTTTTCTATCAAGAATTAATGTAAAAACATTATAATTAATTTATCTTTAATTGTAACCATTCTTATTATTCCTTTATTGTAAAAGAATAATGTAATATATATTCTTTTAATAAAGAATTCTTCTATTTGTTTAATTATTGTAATTCATTTTCTTTATTCACTTATTTGTTCCATTGTAATATTCCTTTATTCTTTTATTGAAAAAGAACATTCTAGTGTTGGATTTTAATAATCTTTATACTTTTATTTATAATACTTGTATTTGTATTATTGTGGATAATTATTTATGAGTCAAATTTCTGCCCTCATAACTCAACAAAACAATAGAGGTCATGTCAAAATTCATCCCACTACCCTTTTGATGACACTAAACCTAATTCATCGGAGTAAGAATTCTGATCACTCTAGTCTTTTAATTTGGCGAAAAATTTACCCGGATTTTTAGATGCATGCATGCAGATGAACAAAATCCTAAATCTACCCTTCGTGTAGTCCTAAATGCTGGGATGTTACATTGCACCAAACGTTGCACCAACAATGACTTCATCGGCATCAGTACGTATATCGTCATCAGATCTATTGCTTTACTATGGTTGTTAGTGTGTATGCTCTACTACTGTTCATGTTGATCAATCCATCTAGTGTGTTAGAAGTTCACGTGATTGTAGCTGTTGCTATCATGATTTATATTTTGGAATTAATCATGGAAATTATGCCTAATAATCCAACAATCCAAAAACCTTATTGTAGGAAATTTCCTGAATTAACAATGGCTGGTTTTACCGATGCACCAAGGCCGAATAAGTTTACCGGTGTGCACTTTAAGAGATGGCAGTACAAGGCTGAGCTTTGGCTGACCACGATGAAAGTGTTCCATATCAGTAAAGGCAAACCTGAAGGAACTATATCTAACAAGGATCAGAAAAAGTTTGAGGATGCCAATACTGTGTTTGTGGGATGTATTCTGAGCATTCTTGCTGACCGTCTGTGTGATATGTTTATGCACATAAAAGACAGGAAGGAGCTCTGGGACGCACTGGACGCAAAGTTTGGTGCTGCAGATGCTGGCAGTGAACTGTATATCATGGAGAGCTTTCATGATTTTAAGATGACAAAGGACCTTCCTGTGGTTCAACAAGCTCATGAGATACGGTGCATTGCCAAAGAGCTCGAACTCCTTAAGTGTAACTTACCCGACAAGTTTGTGGCAGGTTGCATTATTGCTAAGTTGCCCCCTTTATGGAGGAACTTTACCATAGCTCTCAAACACAAGAGACATGAGATATTAGTTGAAAATCTGATAGCGTCCCTTGATGTTGAGGAGAAGGCTCGGGCTAAGGACACTACTGATAAAGGAGAGGGTCATGCTACTGCTAACTTTGTGCAGAAAGGCAAACCCGTAGGCAAGAACAAAGGGAACTTCAAACCCTCCTTCAACAAGCCTGTAAAGACTACAACCTTCAAGAAGAAGAAAAAGACAAACATGGACAAGAGTGATATGTCTTGTTACACTTGTGGAGAGCCCGAAAACTTTTCCAAGGACTATCCAGAACGCACAGACCGCAGAGGGAAAAAGGCCAGGACCGCCAATGTCGTGACCGCTAGCAATACTGATGAGTATGGTAATTTATTTACTATTCTTTCAGTATTTCAATCGCCGTGTTGGTGGCTTGATACAGGTGCTAATGTTCATGTGTGTGCTGACATCTCTATGTTCACTTCTTATCAGGTCGCTCGGGATTCATCCGTTCTAATAGGGAATGGATCACATGCTTCTGTTCATGGTGTTGGCACGATGGATCTGAAGTTTACTTTTGGAAAGATCGTGAAGCTGAGGAACGTGCAACATGTCCCTACTATGAACAAGAATCTCGTTAGTGGCTCCCTTCTATGCAGAGATGAGTTTAAGGTTGTTTTAGAGTATAATAAAGTCATTGTTTCGAAACATGGACAATTTATTGGTAAAGATTATGAGTTTGGAGGCTTGTTCCGATTTTCGCTTTCAGAGTTTTGTAATAAATCAGTGAATCATATTTGTGGTGGTGTTAATGATGATACCAGTGTTTGGTATTCTCGTTTATGTCACATTAATTTTGGTTTGATGTCTCGGATGTCCAGTATGAGTTTAATTCCAAATTTCACTATTGCCAAAGGTTCTAAGTGCCATAGTTGTGTGCAATCAAAGCAACCTCAAAAGCCTCACAAGGATACCGAGGAGAGAAACTTGGCACCTCTAGAACTTATAAATTCTGATCTATGCAAGATGAATGGTGTGTTGACAAAAGGTGAAAAGAGATATTTCATGACATTGATAGATGATGCTACTAAATTCTGCTATGTTTACTTGTTGCAAACTAAAGATGAGGCTTTAGACTATTTTAAAATTTATAAGGCCGAAGTTGAAAATCAACTAGAGAGAAAGATCAAGCGTCTTAGGTCGGATCGTGGTGGTGAGTATTTTTCCAAAATATTTGACGAATTCTATGAGGAACACAGAATTATTCATGAGAGGATGCCTCCCTACTCGCTAAAGGGTTTCGCAGCATAGTAAATCAAAATTTTCTACGGATGCAAACGGTAAAAGCCAAGATCTAATCTAGGAGATGCAAACAACGAAGGGGGTAGATGAGATCTTCATACCCTTGAAGATTCGCACAGTGGAACATTCAACGGAACGTGGTTGATGTAGTCGTACTCGCTTCTCCTCCTCGCGATCCGATCCGATCCAACACCGCAAGTGGCGATGCCTCCGAGAGATCCACACGTGCGGCACCTCGACGTCTCCTACTTCCTCGGTCCAGAAAGTTGGGTGGAGAGATAGATTGGATCTACAACACGACGGCGTGGTGCAAGCGGTGGAGAGTTTCTGCGGCAGGGCTTCGCCTACGCGCAGTCGGGAGGGAGAGAGAGGAGGGCAGCGGGGCGGCTAGGGCTTGAGGAGGTGTCTGGGGAGGGTGCGCCCCTAGCCCTCTTTATATAGAGGGGTGGGCGGCTGCCCCTTGCCCCTCCTCCAAGCCTAGGTCCGGCGGCCAAGGAGGGAGGAGTAGGGGGGAAGTTCCCCTCCTTCTAGAAGCTCTGTAACTACCTCGGTGAATTACGCTCCTAGTTGCAAGCCTGGATGAACGGAAATGGTTGAAATAGTACGGTGGGGCCCAAGTGCCACTCACAGGTAGACCTTTCGGCCGTCCCAACCATTTCCAAACATCAGGACAAGAACGGGCGGCGTAATCGGCAGGCGAAGGGATCAACTACATACACAAATGAGTATGTATGCAAGCCACCATACAAGAGTACGTCAGAGCCATTCCATCTAAAAAGAAAGGAAATATAGCAACGCCATACGGCAAGATCCAAATATCCTAGATAGATATAATAGTTTAGTATATCTCCTCATACATCAAACATCAGAGTATCAGGCGGAAGCGGAAGACAAAATCCGAGTACGGATAAGAAGCAAATCGGCATAAGATGCCCCATAAATAAGCAGATCCCGCCCACAGATCTCACGGATCCCCTGCTTCGAATCTCTACACCGAATGATCGTTGCCCACATCGTCCGTCTCTTCCACCCAGTATCCATCTTGCGAGTGTACCTGTTCATCTGAACCAATAATTTATCGTGTGAGACCCTAGGGGTTCTCAGCAAGTCTTTATGCCTCTAAAGGGGACACAACCTGGGGTGACGCAATTGCAGCAAAAGATAAACCCTAGCAATTCTATAGATACTCGCTAACCATCCGCCTAACCAAAGATAGACGGATGTTCGTGAATTAATAACAACAGTTATAACAGTTATAACGGTAATCTTAACAGATCCATCCTCCTCCTCGCTTACCGACGAGGAAGCGGACAAACAACCCCCATCCGTTGGCAGTTTTATTATTCATTCCATGAGTGTTGCACTATTTACTAGTCAGGTACCTAGTCTAGTCAAGTTAAAAGCGGTACTTTAGTTATGCTTGTCTATGATCGAGAAACTGTGCTCCAAGTCGTCCATAACCGCGGACACGGCTTTCAGAAAGTTTTACCCTGCAGGGGTGCACAAATAGCAACACACACTCGATATGCCTCGGAAAAACCAAATCAAAACCCAACGAGACAGTCACCACAAAGCAATTACAGGATTCAGAAATATTTCAGGGGGCCACCCCATTGAGCTACCCGCAACGAAGTTAGCTGACTCCGAGACGGCCTCAAGGTTTGCGCCAGTGGCTGTGAACGACTGGGAACCCGAAAATGTGACTGGGCTTGTCGACACATGAAAACACTCCGCTTTCCTAAATAGTACAAATGTGTTACCTCGCACAATTTATATAAAGCAAGAAGCATGTCATAAGTACAGGATAGTAAATAAAACCTCAAACTAGTTTGTGGCCCCAAGAAATAAGAATGAATCAAGCTCGGCTCAGGGGTTCATAAGCCTCCGGATGTGGATAGCGAATATTCTTGGAACAGGAATCAAGTACTCGGGGTCTTACGGGACACAAGTGAGCCTGAAAAAAACCAAATAGCGAATATGGCTCACCGATGCCACTTTCATTAGTTGTCCCATTACTACTCAGGTTAAGTTGTTTAGGTACCTCGTTATCCATCAGACACTCACATACCCTACACATGTCGTTCTCACGACTCGCATGGCTCAAACAACTCCTGTAGTAATGGCTCATGGGATGGAGGGACAAGCTTCGGTGGGGTTTAAAAGTAAAGGCTATGCAATACTTGGGATTCAATTTAATGCAATCGCGACTGAATGATGCAAGAATAAGAAAGAGGCAATAGGTACTATATGTATGCAAGCATGTGGTAGTGCTTGCCTGGCAGCTCAGTTGAAGCAAAGGATGGATCTGGTAGTGCTCTGGTTCTCTTGGTATATCCTCACGCCTATTCAAGAAGAACCAAACAAACAAGGGCCAACATAAATAAAGTGCACAAGCATATGAATAAAATGCGACAAGCAAACAATCATGCCATGATGAATGATGCACAATTTGCATGGCAATAAGGTAGCATGGCATGGGTGAGGTGTGGAAAAACAATAATAAAGCATTATATTGGGTTTTGGCCACATTTTATTCACAATTAAGTTGCTGTCCACAATATATTTATATGATGCATGCTTCAAAAAAAACCATGGAATGCATAAACAGAAAGGTCTCGTCGAGCTAATCATTTTAGACATATTATTTATTAAATTTGGAGTTATAAAACAAAAGTTATTAATTAATTAAGGAAAAGGGCATTTTAATGTAATTTTAATTAACTTGGAAAAAAAAGTGTTCTAAATATTATTTGAAGGCCATATTTGAATTCCTCATATTTTTCTGATTTGAAAACATATATTATTTGCATTATTTGGATTTATATTTTAAAAGTTATTTAAAAACAGAAATAAATTTGAATTTGATTTAATTTGAAAAAGATTTGAATTAAAACAGATATGTAGAAAAACTTTTGTTACTCACTCACAGCTAGCCACAGCCAATGACCAGTGGGGCCAGCAGATGACTCAGCAACACACGCGCGCAGAAAACGTTTTACACCGCGGGTTTATCTAGCCTAAGCGAATGACATGTGGGACCAGCGACCATAGGCCCACGTGACGGCCAGCCGAGGGACCCATGGGGGCTGTGGCTGGAGCGCGGGTTAAGGCCAGAGAAACAGGGGGCTTTCCTACAAGATCGTCTGGGTGGCTGGTAGGTGGGGTCGATGGGACCGCGAGTTGAGCATCAAAAAGTCATAGGGGGGGTATGCGCAAAAGGCGTTGCCCGTACTGTTGATCTTCCTCTAAACCTGTCTGTCGACCGATCGGTGCGCAGCAGGGCGCGAGGCGCGGCGCGCGGGGCTCGATCCCGTGACCTAGGGCTCGGGCGCGGAGGCGGTGGCCACTAGGCTATGCGGGGGTAGCTGCTGGGGTACGGATGCACGGCTAGATGAGGGCTGAGCGATGCTAGTGCGAGCAGACAGAAAAGAGCGGTGGCGAGCAGAGGGCGTTCGACGTAATGGCCGGCGGTTCTAGGGCGTCACGGCGAAGGGGACCATGTCAGGGAGGCACAGGGGCTCACCGAGAGGGTGTCGGTGGTGGCGGATCGGCTTGAAGCAGATGGATTGCCGGCGAGCATTTGACGGCAGCTAGGGTTTCGCTTGCAGCGCTGGTACCGGCGCTCCTGGGCTCCTCCTCCTCGACGGCGTGTACAGGTCGACGCAGCAGAGCGTCCTTGAGTCCCTCGGCAACCTCCATGCCACGCTCGGTTGCTGGATCGAGGGGTCGGTGGTGGACAGACGGTGGCCGGCGTTGGGGGGGTAGACGGTGGTGGAGAGGAAGGGGAGGAGAGGGCATGTCCCGGGGAAGTTCTGGGGGATCTGGGCGAGGCAGAGAGGGGGGAGATAAAGCAGAGGGAGGGAGAGGGGCGCCGTGGGGAGCAGGTAGAGGGAAAAGGTGGCTCGGCCACTTTTCTCCCTCCTTCCTCACGTGCTCTTCGGGGCAGGGCAGGGCAGGCAGGGGGGGTGAAGGGGAGCTGGCAGGTGGGCAGGGCAGGCCAGGCTCGGGTGGTGGGGTCCTCGGGCAGAGAGAGAAAAGAGAGGGGGGAGGAGCTCGGGTTGGAGCTAGGGTTGGAGTAGATGGGAGGCTCGGGCTAGGGTTTGTCCAAGGTTGGAGAGGGGTAGGTAGCTGGGTGGGGTTTGATCCTGGTGGGGCCAGCTAGATAGAGAGAGGAGATAGGCCGAGAGGGGGTGATGGGGTGGTTTAGGGTTTAGCTAGAGGGGGGGGTTCTCGGGTTAGGGCTTAAGAGAGAGGTGCGATGAGAGAAAGAGGGAGGTGAGATGATCAAGCACATGATCATGGACACACATGATCTAGCACCTGGATTTGGTGTGAGGCAAGACCACACAAAAGAAACAAGCAAAAGAGGGTAAGGGAAAAAGGAAGGTGATCCACTAAAAATCTAATAAAATCCAAATGACAAGCTAAAGGGGTACTTGCATGGGCCATGCATAATTAATTAATACCATGTTTATCTTTGTGAAAACAAGATTGTTTACATGGCATTTTCTTATGCATTCCAAAGTGTGGAGTAAGGCTCAAGCAAAAGAATTACAAGGAAAGTTCCAAGTGAAAAATAGATGGAGATGATCATGTTTGAGTAAGCTTGGGACTTGCTAGTGTGTATGTGCCACTAGGCATTTAGTAAGCCCAACAATATTCCAACATGATAATAACCCCAAAACAATCCATATGGAAGCTAGCAAGAGGTTCCATTCACAAGGCATGCAAAGATGGCCATGTGGCTCTCATATGTCAATGATGTGAAAACAACATGATGCTAAGATGAGAGCATGTGGAAAAAGAATTGGATCCATCCCAACCCACATGAGCTAGAGGTAAACTCAAATAAAGTGCAAAGCTCATATTTAGTTGGATGGTGGAATTATAAGGTGGTGAAATAAAAAGGTGGTGGAGTTAATAAGAGATATGCCCCCAACTCAACCTGGGCATTGAAAAAATATATCAAGAACCAAATATAATATCAAGAGGCAGATACAATTAATAATGCATATGAGATAAGAACCAAAACAAAAAGGGTTTTATATGATGCTCAAATGCAAGGAGGCATGATGACATGAGCATGATATAATGATGATGCAACAATTATATATTTGAAGTAGCCAATATATTACTAGACCAAGTAGCATTACAATTGTTAGACAATTGGGATGCTACAACTCTCCCCCACTAAACAGGAATCTCGCCCCGAGATTCTAGGATGAAGAAGAAGACACAAAGAGGGTAGGATACTTGACACGGAGCTCATCTTCACGTTCCCAAGTGGCTTCATCAACGGAATGGTGCGACCACTGCACCTTGCAGAACTTGATGGACTTGTTGCGAGTCCTTCTTTCTGCGACTTCAAGGATTTTTGTGGGGTGTTCTTGATAAGACAGGTCTTCTTGGAGATTGATAAGCTCATGGTCCACGGTCCTGTCGGGATCCTTGAAGCACTTCTTGAGCTGAGAGATGTGGAAAACATCATGGACTTTGAGTTTTTCCAGAAGCTCAAGAGCATAAGCAACTTCTCCTCTTCTTCCACGAATTTTGAAAGGACCGATGTATCTAGGAGCCAGCTTTCCTTTGATACCAAAACGGTGCGTGCCTCTCATGGGAGTGACACGAAGGTAAACGAGATCACCAGGGACATATTCCATGTCCGTGTGCTTCCTGTCATAATTGCTCTTCTGGCGACTTTGAGCAATCCTTAGATTTTCAAGAATGATGTGAACCTTCTCCTCCGCTTGAGTCACAATGTCAGGGCCAAACAACATCCTTTCACCTGCACCCGACCAACCAATTGGAGTTCTGCATTTGCGCCCATAGAGAGCCTCAAATGGTGGCATCTTTAGACTTTTCTGGAAGCTGTTGTTGTAAGAGAACTCAGCATAAGGAAGACATTCTTCCCACTTCATGCCAAAAGAGATGACGCAAGCACGAAGCATATCCTCCAGAATCTGATTGATCCTTTCAACTTGTCCTTGCGACTAAGGGTGGTAAGCTGTGCTGAAGTTCAACTTTGTTCCCAAAGCATTTTGGAAACTTTCCCAGAACTTGGAAGTGAAGATGCTTCCACGGTCCGAACTGATCTCGAGAGGAACCCCATACAGAGAGACAATTCTGTTAATATAGAGCTCCACCAGCTGAATTGCAGAAATGGTTTCCTTGACGGGGAAGAAGTGAGCCACTTTAGAAAGCCTGTCAATGACAACAAAGATTGCATTGTTGCCCTTCTGCGACCTAGGAAAACCAGTGATGAAGTCCATCTCTACTTTCTCCCATTTCCATTCCGGGGGTTTCAATGGCTGTAGAAGACCGGAAGGTTTCTGATGGACAGCTTTAACTCTGCGGCAGACATCACACTCCGAGACATACTTGGCACAATATCTTTTCAAACCAGGCCACCAATATTATGTTTTCAAGTCCATGTACATCTTTGTGCTGCCAGGGTGGATAGAAAGAACAGAATCGTGTGCCTCCTTGAGAACTTGCTCTCTCAAACCCGGGTAGTTCGGAACAAACATCCGGTGTTCGAAGAAAAGCGTGCCTTGCTCATCGACGTGAAAGGACTCATACTTCGGAAGCTGAATCCTGGAGATGATCTTTCTTGTGTGCGGATCACCAAGCTGAGAAGAGCGAACCTTTTCTTCCAAGAGAGGGGTTGCTAGAAGGTTCAGGAGATACCCTTGTTCCACAATTTCAAGGTTGAGCTGACGGAATTCCTCGCACAAGAGAGGCTGTTGTTCTTCCATCATGAGGTTGTTGACATAAGCTTTGCGGCTGAGAGCATCTGCCATAACATTAGCTTTGCCCGGAGTGTAGTTGATGGTCAAATCGAAGTCATTGATTGCCTCAATCCATCTCCTCTGCCGAAGGTTAAGATCAGGCTGTGTAAAGATATACTTCAGACTCTTGTGATCAGAAAAGATCTCACAACGGTTACCAAGCAAGTAGTGCCTCCATACTTTCAAAGCAAAGACAACTGCTGCGAGCTCGAGGTCATGTGTAGGATAGTTGATCTCATGCGTCTTCAACTGTCGAGAGGCATAAGCAACAACTTGTTTTTCTTGCATAAGGACCGCACCCAATCCATGCAAAGAGGCGTCACAGAAAATCTGGAACGGCTTGGATGTATCCGGAGGAACCAAGACTGGTGTGGAAGTGAGCTTCTCTTTGAGTGTCTCAAAGCTTGCTTGACATGCAGGAGTCCAAAGGTATTTCTTGCCTTTCTTGAGGAGATCGGTAAGAGGCTTCGCTATCTTTGAGAAGTTCTGAACGAAGCGACGACAATAACTAGCCAAACCAAGGAAACTCCGCACTTCTTTGACATTAACAGGAGGAAGCCATTCAACAATTGTCTTCACAGTTTCCGGATTGACTGCAATACCCTTGGCAGAGATGACGTGACCAAGATAGGTTACTTGAGGCAGCCAAAACTCACACTTGGAGAACTTTGCATACAAGCGGTTCTCACGAAGCTTGCTTAGGACACACCGAAGGTGTTCTTCATGCTCTTCCTTTGACTTAGAATAGACTAGGATGTCATCCAGGTAGACCACAACGAACTTATCAAGATACTCCATGAAAACCGAGTTCATGAGCCTCGAGAAGGTGGCAGGTGCGTTGGTGAGACCGAAAGACATGACCGTGTACTCATACAGGCCATAGCGGGTGGTGAAAGCTGTTTTAGGAACATCTTCCTTGCGAATCCTGATTTGGTGATAACCACTTCTCAAGTCAAGCTTAGAGAATACCACAGCTCCAGCTAGCTGATCAAAGAGATCATTAATCCGCGGAAGGGGATATTTATTCTTGATGGTTTTAGCATTGAGAGCCCGATAGTCCACACAAAGTCTATCAGTCTGGTCTCGCTTCTTCACAAAGAGGGTTGGACTACCCCAAGATGAAGTACTATGCTGAATGAAACCCAACTTCTCTTGTTCATCAAGCTGACGTTTGAGTTCAGCCAACTCAGCAGGACCCATCTTATAAGGCCGCTTGGAGATAGGAGCGGTACCAGGTTCAAGCTCAATAACAAACTCAACCTCACGATCCGGAGGCATACCTGGCAACTCTTCAGGAAAGACATCTGGGAACTCACAGACCACCGGAACACTCTGAATAGCTTCCATAGCATCAACATTCAGAGCCGCCAAAGAGAAAAGCTGGATAGCAGGAGTCAGACTTGGAGAATAGACTATATGGCCTTCAGGAATCTTCAGAGAAACCGAAGCTCAAAGACAATCAATCACAGCTGCATTTGCTGTCAACCAATCCATGCCCAAGATGACATCAATGTCAGAATTGCCCAGAATGATTAAGGAAGCCGAGAACGAAGAGCCACCAATCTCAATTTGATTGCCATGGCTGATTTTAGAAGCTGCCATCTTTGCTCCAGGAGAGAGGACCATTAACCGCTTAAGGAGAGGATCCATAGCTAACCCATTCTCGTCTGCAAACTTGGTTGACACAAAAGAATGCGATGCACCAGAATCAAACAAAACTCGTGCAGGGACTGAGTTAACGGATAGCATACCCATCACAACTCCAGGTGCATGCTCAGCTTGAGCGGCATTGACATAGTTGGCACGAGCAACAGTAGACCCGGGCTTGGTGTTGATGTTGAGAGCCCGAGGTGGTGGTGCACGAACCAAAGGAGAGCTTGCCGCAGATCTTGGAGGTGGTGGAGGAAGAGCCTTGTTCTTCATTGGACAGTTCCAGCTTTGATGCCCAGAGTCTCCACAAGTGTAATAAGCACCAGGTGGACGTGGAGCAACGTATCCAGGGACTCCGCCAGGCGCTCCAGGGTAGTGGTGGTTGTAGCCCCTGGTAGCAGCAGTGAGGAAGTTTGGTGGCCTTGCCGCGTAGCTTGAAGGTCTTGGTGGAGCCGGGAGCGACAGTGGGGTGTTAGGAACCCAGACACGACGCTTAGAAGGAGCTGACATAGCTGAAGAGCTTGCTGCATCATGGCTGTGTTTCTTTGACTCCTCAAACACTTGCCTACTTGCCTCTTCCTACAGAGTTGTATGCTGAAGTTCCAGAAAAGACGTCGGCCTTGCATGTGTGATTGCATATTTAATCGATGCATTGAGCCCTTGCCTGAACCTCTTTTGCTTCTTCTTGTCATCCGAGATCTCATCGCCACCATAACGAGAAAGGTTCATGAAGTTCCTGATGTAGGTATTGACATTATCATTGCCCTGCTTGAGGTTGAGAAACACTTCCTTCATCCTCTCCATGACAAATTCTGATAGATACTGCTCTTTGAAAGCTCCGGTGAACTGTCCCCAAGTAGGCTGAAAACCGGTCAGCTTTGCCTTCGTGTAATTCTCCCACCAGAGCTGCATCTCCTTCGTAAGGTGAGTAGCACACTTTACCCATTCTTGCTCAGAACATCAGCATATCAAGAACCTTGACATCTCACGCAACCAATCATCAGCATCAAGTGGTTGATCAGAAACATCAAACTGGCGAGGGTTGAACTTCAGGAAGCTCTTGATGTCTCCTCGCTTGGGAGGTGGAGGTAGCGGAGCAAACTCATTCATCCTGACACTTTCCTCGAAACGTTGCTGGTTCTGCTGCATTGCTGCCAAGGCATTTGCGATGCTTGACAACGCTGCCCCCAGTTCAGGTTGTATGTCCTCCTCAGAACGGCGTGGTGGTGCCATCCTATGATTGATATAAAACACAAGTCAGTACTATGATGGAGAATAATAACAATCCAAAATAGTACCAAGATGGAATTAACCAAGATTAAAGGATACAATTTACTAACATGATATTAAAATATCAACAAAGTTCAAAGCACCTAGAAGATATTAAGCATATCGCACATGACTGAAAAGGAGTGTGGTACACAAATATATCAAAGAAAAACTTTCCACAAATTTCGGCATTAAAATACCAATAGATGCGCAAAATTACTTAACGAATCAAGATTAGTGACTCTACCAATTCAATATACAAGAGCGAATGATAAGAGTAGTGGTATGGTCGCGACTCCATCCCGCACTCAAACCATTACTCCGCACATGAATAAGTAAAACACATATCCCAACCCCTTCTTCTCACGATGATCCTAAAGATTAGCAACTACGGAAACGAACACCCCAAACAAGATGACGTCTGATAACAAAGAGTAAGACAGATCGCGTCAGTATACAACGAATCAGATAGATCGCGTCGGTGTGCAAAAGCCTGTCGGTATGGAATGTACCAACAGTTGATAACCAAAAGGCCGATAGAGATAACAACTTGGATGCAACAGATAGACAAGGGATTACACACACACACACACAGATACACAACCTATGGTACTACGGAAACCCAGAACACGTGAATCCTAGTTTGAATTTTAAGAAGAGGATAGAAAACGTTACACTTCCTTACCAGAAAAGGGTGGGTGGGTGGGTAAGAAGAAAAGTGGAAGCAGTCCTACTCTCACGTTTTGTTTTTCCCTAGTATACATAACTACCAAAAATATTTGCTAGACAGACAACGACCATTTGGCTGAGACCCTGAAGGGCGGGATGGCTCTGATACCAATTGTAACTACCTCGGTGAATTACGCTCCTAGTTGCAAGCCTGGATGAACGGAAATGGTTGAAATAGTACGGTGGGGCCCAAGTGCCACTCACAGGTAGACCTTTCGGCCGTCCCAACCATTTCCAAACATCAGGACAAGAACGGGCGGCGTAATCGGCAGGCGAAGGGATCAACTACATACACAAATGAGTATGTATGCAAGCCACCATACAAGAGTACATCAGAGCCATTCCATCTAAAAAGAAAGGAAATATAGCAACGCCATACGGCAAGATCCAAATATCCTAGATAGATATAATAGTTTAGGATATCTCCTCATACATCAAACATCAGAGTATCAGGCGGAAGCGGAAGACAAAATCCGAGTACGGATAAGAAGCAAATCGACATAAGATGCCCCATAAATAAGCAGATCCCGCCCACAGATCTCACGGATCCCCGTTCCCGGAATCTCTACACCGAATGATCGTTGCCCACATCGTCTGTCTCTTCCACCCAATATCCATCTTGCGAGTGTACCTGTTCATCTGAACCAATAATTTATCGTGTGAGACCCTAGGGGTTCTCAGCAAGTCTTTATGCCTCTAAAGGGGACACAACCTGGGGTGACGCAATTGCAGCAAAAGATAAACCCTAGCAATTCTATAGATACTCGCTAACCATCCGCCTAACCAAAGATAGACGGATGTTCGTGAATTAATAACAACAGTTATAACAGTTATAACGGTAATCTTAACAGATCCATCCTCCTCGCCATCGACGAGGAAGCGGACGAACAACCCCCATCCATTGGCAGTTTTATTATTCATTCCATGAGTGTTGCACTATTTACTAGTCAGGTACCTAGTCTAGTCAAGTTAAAAGCGGTACTTTAGTTATGCTTGTCTATGATCGAGAAACTGTGCTCCAAGTCGTCCATAACCGCGGACACGGCTTTTAGAAAGTTTTACCCTGCAGGGGTGCACAAATAGCAACACACACTCGATATGCCTCGGAAAAACCAAATCAAAACCCAACGAGGCAGTCATGACAAAGCAATTACAGGATTCAGAAATATTTCAGGGGGCCACCCCATTGAGCTACCCGCAACGGTTAGTGACTCGAGACGGCCTCAAGGTTTGCGCCTGGCTGTGAACGATCGGGAACCCAAAATGTGACTGGGCTTGTCGACACCGCGAAAACACTCCGCTTTCCTAAACAAAGACAGCAAAGACTCGCACAATTTATATAAAGCAAGAAAGCATGGCATAAGTACAGGATTGTAAATTAAACCTCAAACTAGTTTGTGGCCCCAAGAAATAAGAATGAATCAAGCTCGCTCAGGGGGGTTCATAAGCCTCCCGGATGTGGATAGCGAATATTCAAGGAACAGAATCAAGTACTCGGGGTCCCACGGACACAAGTGAGCCTGAAAAACCAAATAGCGAATATGGCTCACCGATGCCACTTTCATTAGTTATCCCATTACTACTGGTTAAGTTGTTTAGGTACCTCATTATCCATCGACACTCACATACCCTACACATGTTGTCCTCGACTCGCTTGGCTCAAACAACTCCTGTAGTAATGGCTCATGGGATGGAGGGACAAGCTTGTGGGTTTAAAAGTAAAGGCTATGCAATACTTGGGATTCAATTTAATGCAATCGCGACTCAATGATGCAAGAATAAGAAAGAGGCAATAGGTACTATATGTATGCAAGCATGTGGTAGTGCTTGCCTGGCAGCTCAGTTGAAGCAAATGATGGATCTGGGTAGTGCTCCTGGTTCTCTTGGTATATCCCCCTCATTGCCTATTCGAAGAAGAACCAAACAAACAAGGGCCAACATAAATAAAGTGCACAAGCATATGAATAAAATGCGACAAGCAAACAATCATGCCATGATGAATGATGCACAATTTGCATGGCAATAAGGTAGCATGGCATGGGTGAGGTGTGGAAAAACAATAATAAAGCATTATATTGGGTTTTGGCCACATTTTATTCACAATTAAGTTGCTGTCAACAATATATTTATATGATGCATGCTTGAAAACAAACCATGGAATGCATAAACAGAAAGGTCTCGTCGAGCTAATCATTTTAGACATATTATTTATTAAATTTGGAGTTATAAAACAAAAGTTATTAATTAATTAAGGAAAAGGGCATTTTAATGTAATTTTAATTAACTTGGAAAATAAAGTGTTCTAAATATTATTTGAAGGCCATATTTGAATTCCTCATATTTTTCTGATTTGAAAACATATATTATTTGCATTATTTGGATCTATATTTTAAAAGTTATTTAAAAACAGAAATAAATTTGAATTTGATTTAATTTGAAAAAGATTTGAATTAAAATAGATATGTAGAAAAACTTTTGTTACTCACTCACAGCTAGC